>JAQSUU010000793.1:15400000-16000000 GCA_038087645.1 Saccharum hybrid cultivar R570 | reverse complement strand
ATTTGATGATGCATTCATGTTGTTGCATTTGATTTAATTTGAGGTGTGGTTTTAGTTTTATTTGATTTGAATTCAAAATTCATTTTAAAATGGCTTTGGAAAACAAATTTATAAAAGAAAAGAAAAAAATGAACTTACCCCATACCTGTGGCCCGGTGGCCTAGAGGCCTGCCCGAGCCGAACCGAGCCGGCCTGCCCCTTCTTCCCTCGCGCTGATGGGCCGTCGAAGCCGAGCTGCTTGCCTGCTCTTCACCGCGTCTGCGTGGGCCAGCCTAGGACCCACAGCCGCATGCTTCCCCTCTCTGGAGTCGCTGATGAGTGGACCCCATCTGTTAGTCGCGCCCTCTTCTTCTTGCCGTGACCGAGCCGGAGACGAACACTACCGTAACCAAATCCACCGAGGAAACCGGGATTTCCTACCCGAAAATGTTGAATTGGAGCTATAAACATGTAGCCACTTGCCTCCTCTCCTCGTTTTCCATCTAAACTTTGAGCCAAACCTTTTGAAATCGAGCTTCATCGGTTCAAAACCCTAGGGAGTCACGGTTGTACGTCGACGGAGCTTGCCGGTGAACCCGCGCCTATCTTCTTTGCATTGGTGAGATTGCCATCCTTCCCTCTTTCTTCCCATGCTCTTCTTTAGGTTTTTAGTGTTTGGAATCATGAGTTTGCGAAGTTCCAGTGAGCCGGCAATGGTGCCGCCGCCATCCCGAGCCGTGTTTCATCCTCGGTCCGTCATAGCTCTCCTAAATCACGTAGAGGTGTTCGCATTGAGCTCCGCATTTGATTGGTGTCGGTTGCGAGTCATCTGGTGGTCTAAAATGGGGAAGCCAGAGCTCTCCGGCGAGCCATGGAGGTCGGCCATGGCAGCCACCGGCCGGCGCTAGCGAAGGAGCCCACGTCCCTCTCTCTCTTTCATCTGTAAACGTTACCAGCCGTCCAAGATTAGATCAAGGGCTCAGATTAGAAGATACCCTTTCGGCCGTGATTTTTGCTAAAGAGCCCTTGACTTTCATTATATTAGAACCCACGGTCCTTGGCATAATTCCCGAAGTACGTTTCTTTGTTTTGAAGACGTATTTCTTCTTGGTAATTTGAAAATACGTTTTCTGATATTTACAGTTTTGCCACTAAACTTGTTTTGATCGTAAAATCTTCGTTTCAACTCTGATTTGACCCGTTCAAGTTGCGTTAGGTTCGTATTTGCGAGCTCTACATGTTAGTATAGCTGTACAGTAGGTTTGGAAAATTTAATTTTCCAGTTTATATTAAAGTATTTATTTATCTAAAGGAAATCTTGAAAAATTCATAACTTTCACGTTTTAAATCCGAATTTCATGATCTTTACGTATATGTGATCATAGTAACATGTAGAAGAGTTTTACAAACTTTTTATACTATTTTGTTACTGTTGGTGTACTGTTCTAATTATGTTTCTTTGTTTGCTTCATGTATGATTGCTTGGATGATTGTGTGATGATGTTTGGTGATCGAGTATAGACGGTGAGCAGTTTCTTGATGATTCAGAGTATTATTTTGAGCCAGATCAGCAGTATCATCAGGAAAGCTTTGATCAAGGCAAGTATAACATGGGACCATCCTTGTTACCTATTCACTGAAATTATCATACATATGCATGTGTCTTCCTTAACAACCATAGAGATTATAACTTAGCGATTGATATCTTGATACCTTGACACCTATGGGTTATGCATTTGGATAGCTATTGCTAGTGCTTAATTAAGAACAATGATCTTGTAATTTGAATAATGGATTGAGCAATCAACTATTAATATGATTTTATTACTGTTGAAATAGGGGACTAGAGCGTGTGTTGTGTTGTTTGTTTAACGATCTAGTTACTCTCCGTAAGGACTTACCTATAAGTGATAACCGAGATTGCTAGTACAGTTGTGAGGGCTATATGGCTCTGGCTTTAGTTGTTTAGAGGACCTTTTTCTAGCTTGTTAGTGGTTACCTTAAATGACGTAAAAATGGCTTGCCACATTGGGTGTAGGACAACCTCTAGTCTTATGAGTATAGCCGTGAAGGAAGTGTGCCATTTGAAAAGGGGGGTTCCTACATCTGCCTGCCGAGTGAATCTAATGGCCCTAACTTGTTAGACGAACCTTTATGTGGCTTTATATGATTTCCGGTGTTTTGGGGAGTCGCGAACCCATGCATTTGGAAGTTATGACTCATAGTGAAAGTGTACACCTCTGCGCAGAGTTAGTATACTAGCCGTGATCACGGATACAAGCGGCCTTGGGGATTCTTACAGAATAGTTGATCACCAATGTTATATCATGCCTAATTACTGTTGATTATTATCATACTCATGTTAATGCTATTCATTATCCTTATTACAATTGATCATTGATTCATTAATGGGATTTGATTTACCTTGATGCTACTCAATTGCTAAATATATGATGATTAAAAGCTAAATGCAGTCAAACAGTGTCTAGCCTTTTGAGCCTCATGAACCCTATGTTATATTTGCGGAGTTCGACATGGACTCACTCTTGCTATTTCCACCATAACAGATGAAGAATATGATGATGATTATCGAAATGAGTAATAGTCTTGGTGTCAACCAGTCAACCGTGTCCCTGTGTTTGGAGTTCCGCTGAAGATCTACTATTAGTTACTACAATTTATTGTATAAGACTATGTGTTAAATATTTATTCGCTATGTAATAAGCACTGTGATGATACTATATAATTTGTCTACTTATGTGTGCGACTGTTTCCTAGGGCGCACATGAGTCTTTTATGCATCCTATTTTTGTCCTTAAAAATGGGTGTGACAGTTGTACCCATGAATTATCTAAAATACAAAAATAGGGACAGAAACAAGCAAAACTGGAGCAAGAATGCACTTTTCTAAAAAAGTGTATTAAGGGAGACAAGAGTAGCAGGCCAGCTCAGAGTCAAACCAGGCCGAGCCCACCATGTCACATCGCTATTGGGCTGAGAAAAGAGCTGTTGGATGAAGATGGGCTGGAGGGGAGCTGGCCCTAGCATGTGCATGCCAGGTGCGCGGCCGCGCCACCCCTATCGCCTCTCGGGCCCAGCTTCATCGTGCCGACAGTATTGATGGAGGGGAGGACGGTGTGGGCGTGGGTTCAGTGACCCTGGCCCTGGGTGCCTTCTCACTCACTCCTATATAAAGGAGGACATGCCCCCTCACTTAACACACAACACACTCAACACACCACATTACATTCTCTCACTAATCACTCCCTCTAGCTCAAGGAGCTCCCTCTCTCCCTCTACCTCACTCTCACTTAGCTAGGTTAGATTAGGAAAGTAGAAAGAGAAGTAGAGAAGCTACAAGGAGAGCTTGACTCCTTGGTGGAATATTGGTGAGAATAAAGTTGGATTCTTTCTAGCTTATGATCATCATGTTCTATCATACCGTCTTGTTCTTATATTTATATAGTTGTTGCTATGAACTAGAGTATAGTTATATTGATATGTTCATGACATGTGTACTAGTCTATAGTCCATGTGTTATGAGTATTTCATATATGGTTATGTATGGTTTGTTTAGTATTTTGTGATGTGTAGATTAGTCTATAGTTTAGAAATCATTCATATGCTAAGCTAACATTGGTGCTACACACACATATGTGTCATGAGTAGAGCTACTTGTGTGTGGGGAGGTGGTTCATCATGCTTTTGGGTACATCCTAGCCTCTTACCTGTCGATCCGTAGGGTCAGGGACCCGGGGGGACTAGGGTGGTCAATATATATGCGGGCATGGTGCCCGAGTATATAGTGGCGAGTGTTTGCATGCCTAGTCCATGGTAGAGGGGTAGGTGGGCAGGTGCTGACAGCCTTGTCCATCCCTTGTATTCCCCACGTTCGGCTAGGGTGTAGGAGTTTGTAAATATGCTATTCGGGGTTGCTGGTAGTCGGTAGTCTCCCAATCCAATACACACATACTTAGCACTACCTTGCGAGCATATATGTTAACTTAGCTCATAGCATACTAACTATATTAGAACCCTCTACTACTCATTAGGACATTCTTTTATTCTTATTCTTGAGAGTTGGGAGCACTTGACTAGATTAGGTGTAGGTGTATTTGTGTGTGTCCACTATCTTAAGAACTGTATGCTTACCCCTGTTATGATCATCTAGATATTATGTATACATAAGTGCTTTGCTCATACACATGTCAGACCATTTATTATCACTACCTTCTTCAGCAAAATATAAATAATGATACCCTGAATACTTTCGGGTGAAATGCTACAACGATAGATCCGTGCGCTTGCGGACGTTGTCTGTAATTGTATAGACATATCGGCTGGCATTGCTTAGTATCCTTGCTAGGGGATGCTAGCACGGCATTTCTGGCACTATTGCTAGGGATGGGTCCTAAGCCTATTCATAGTAGCGACACTAAGAAATGCCAACAAACACACCTTAAGAAAGCTTAAGTAAACTAAAGGCAAACTATATTACACACTCTTTTTGGGGTTTTAGCTAGACATACTAGAAACTTAAAGTAGAAGATAGTAGCAAATTTTTATTTTGTTTTTCTAATTATGCATTTTTCTAAGATAAACTTAAACATAAAATACTTGAAAGAAAACTTACCTCAGGTATAAGGGGTTCCTCCCCCAAGTTAGGTGTTGAAGTGGTACTCACTAAGGCGGTGGTGGATGGCCAATGTTCAGGCCATCGAATAACCAATCCCAATTGTTCTATTCTTGCTGCTGGTGCTGTCGAATGTCGGCGTGGTTCTGCATCGTGTGTTCCTACCATTGGGCATGTTGATGGTGACTGTTGCGGATTTCTTGCTGGCCCTCTTCAATTGTGGTGAGCCTAGTGTCGATATGAGCAAGGTCCACCGGTTGCTCATGGCCCATGGGAGCTGGATGATAATGATGATGACCCATGTATTAACCATGGAAGCCCGGTGTATGGTCATGGAAACCCCATGCAGAGAAAGACATGCGTCCTCCCTAGATGTCGCTGGAGATCTCCTCGTACTCCTGTTGCTGGTAGTAGTTGAAATTCCCATGCTCCCACTGTGCACTGGATCCTTGCTGCCATGATGCCTTCGAGTGATGGGGAGCGGGTTGCTCCCAACCATCATTCCCTGGATGATGTACTATGGACGGTCTTGCTTGATCAAATTTGGCATAGCTGGTGAAGGCTAGACCTGCTGGAGTGGTGTCTTCACCACAATACCTTAGGTTTGGGTTACATGTGAATCTAGCAAAGGCACTCCTATGAGGCTCTTGTCCTTTCTTCTGCAAATCAAAAACAAAAGACTCCACCACATATAGGTCGAGATTTTGGTCTGACATCTCAAATTCATTTATGTAGTCCTTATACATCATCATAGTTTTGCCATTGTTACCCCTCTTGAGCACATGAGCCTTGTTAAAATATGCATAATCGATAATCTAGCAAGGGGTAGTAATGTATGTGATAGTGTCATTAGCTAACAGACACAAATTCCTAGCCAAACGAGTCACCCATGAAGTGCACCAAACATCCCCCTTAAGCCCAAAAATTGATAACCAATAATGCATCATTAGTTTAACAGGAGAAACTTTCTTCTTTTTAATCATAGCATAAAGCAATTTTAGTTCCTCTATCCTGACTACACGAAATTCTTCCCTGGGAAAAAGAGTGAAACCCAACCACTTATGCAAAAATCACAAAGTGGGGTGATGCAGTTCATCAGTGCGGGGGCGGTGACACACTACTTCCTTAGAAATATCTTGCCAAATTCTAGTTCTACCAAAATCATTTATTACAGCATCTATGTCAATAGCACATTATTCTAGAAAACCAAGGAACCTACTGAAGTTCTTCCACGATGGGGAAAATTCTTTATTGAAAATCCTAAAGGAAACTTTAGTATCTCTGGGTTGTAGGGTGCATAGAAATTCAATGGTTAAAAGCCTACACCCTTGTTCATTTAATTCCCAAGCATTTTCCCATCCAACATTAATTAAAAACAAGCTCAAATTTGGAATCCATACCTATCATTTGAAGGAGTGCTAGGTTGAAAGCAGGAGTGTGAGTGAATTCTCGGTCTTTCAACTCTCAGAAAATCTTCTTCTCGCGGTCATCTTGAAGCTTGATCTGCTTATCCCTCGGGAGGGTGAAGGTTTCTTCTAGGGCTAAGCATGAGGATGATCCAATGGTAGGGGATGAATAGTCAACCTCCATATTAGAATCCACATGGGATGAAAAATGACTCCTTGATGAGTGGAACGACACTAAATTCTTGACCTTGCTAACAAACTTACTCATTCTTCTAGCAAAAACAAACACAAGGCAAAAACAACTTGTGGAGACGGGTTAGAGAAAATAATATGTTATGGGATAGCCATCCAAAAAGGTCAGTAGTCCAGGAGTTAGTCATCCGACATGAAAATTTTATGTTAATACAACCTCTCCCTAATTGTTTTTAATTATCTTTCTCTAGTTGGACAGCACTTCCCCACTAATATTAGATTTCTCTACTCAAATTACAGCAGTATTTTCTTCTCTTTCTCTTAAGATCTTAGCACTAACACCACACTCAAACTTTCACACACTTCTTCTCACTCAAACCCTACTCTTCCAAAGGAATTTTTAAACTATGAATTTTTCTACTGGAATTTCAGACTTAGAGTGGCTTCTCTAGTTTGCTTGGTGGCCGAGAGCAGCGAGTTTGCAAGGGGATTTATACGGGAGGAGCCAGCAGTCCGGTCGGCCTAATGGTGGGGCCGGCCAGTCCTCCCTAATGGCCATTTGGCCTCTCATTCATCCTGAGTGATCTTTACTTCGTGCTTAAGCAAGGGGCTGCTCCATCGATGCTCCTTTTGGTGGAGAAGTGTCAGAATGGAAAGGGGTGGAGGAGATGGTGAATTATGGAGATATGTAGGTGAAAAGAGAATATATGGTGGAGATGGTGGAATTTGAGTGGTAGGTGGTGGTTGAGTGGACCCCACATGTCTCCCATATTTCTACCATATACATGTATAAATATGCAATGCAAAAATACTTTTATGAAACTATGAAATATAAGAAGATGAATGAGGGTATTTTTATATTTTTGTGCCTCCATGGTAAATATTTCTTACAGGGGTTTTTACACTCCGTAAAAATTATTCACATGGGACTTAATTTTACTATGCCATGATAAGAATTTTTATTTCATTTTTCTAATACAAGTGTTAAAAAGTAAATATACCAATGCAATGCAAAAAATAAATATGGATAACTACCGAGTTACCTCCCGGTGGGGTTCAAGATTTTTTAGTCTGCTGAACTAGACTTCTCCGTTTGGGTTTAATCATCAGGTGTATCCTTCGGTCCTAGAGATGGAGACCTTGACACTTGCTTCTCATGACACTCTAAATTGGAGCATTGTTCCGGTCTTGGCTTTAAAGCAAACCGCTCTTCCTTTCCATTAATGTTGAATTTAATTTCTCCGGCTCCAACATCAATGTGGGCATTTGTGGTACTCAAGAAGGGTCTCCCAAGGATGAGGGGTCTTTATGTCTTCCTGCATGTCAAGTACAACAAAGTCAGCAGGAACAACAAAGTTTTAGATTTTTATCAGAATATTCTCGGCTATTCTTGCAGGATAGCGAACCGATTGGTCAGCTAGTTGTAGACACATCGATGTTGCTGTGAGTGTAGAGTAGCTGAGCTTGTCAAAAACTTTCTTGTGCATGACACTAACACTTGCTCCAAGATCACATAGTGCATTCTCAAAGTTTTGGGTTCCGATTGAACAAGCAATAGTGGAGCATCCTGGATCCTTCTTCTTAATAGGTGAAGTGTTTAGGATGGCCACACTACACTCCTCTGTTAGCTTAATCATCTTAGTGGAGGGCAGTGGTCTTTTGTTGTTGAGGATGTCTCAGAGATACTTCGTGTAGGTAGGTACCTGAATGGCATCTAGTAATGGAATATTGATATATAACTTTTGAATTACCTCCACAAACTTATCAAACTACTCATCCATTTTGGCTTTTCCATTTCTACGTGGAAATGGTAAGAGAGTGGTGTCATGAAAATCTTGTAGCATCTCTTGCTCTTGTGGTATAACTTCTTCAACTTCATCGTCTTTCTTCTCCTCTTGCACCACCACTAGTGTCTTACCTATCCTTGTCGGATATGGTGGATCACGAGTAGACTTGCCATCTCTTGTGGTTATAGCGTTGACCCTCTCAAGGTTAGTGGCAAAAGGTAGAGCAGAAGCCAACTGGGCCAATTGTGATTCTATCTTTTTATTAAAGCTCAACTGATCTTTCGTAGCAGAAGAAAAACTATCCATTTTAGCATTTATACTTTCTAGGACCTTATCATTAAAAGCAAGCCTTTTTGAAATATTATCATTAATCCTGGCTTGTTCTAAGATTAAATCCCTCAAGGATGGTTGTTTAGGATTGGAAGAATTATAGTAATTACCTTGTTACTTACCTTGGTAGGTAGACCGTGGTTGTGGATTCCATCCTTGCTTCTGTTGTGGTGCAGAATTATTGATGACAGTGTTTATGTCTTCTTGAGATTTAGGGAATTCAACTCCTAAATATTCTCCACATTTGTTTTGAGCATTAAATGCATCTTGTATGGCTTGACGATCTCTCTTATAATTGTCTCGCTATTCGAGCCAATTCAACAATATATCCATCTTGGTTGACAATGCACACACCTCTTCTGGTACTTCTTCACTCTTATTGCATGATTGAATGTTGCATGATGACCAACCTTGATTAGAGGCTATCCTCTCCATAAGAACATTAGCTTTCCCAAGAGTGAGTGACATAAATGATCCTTCAGTAGTGGCATCGAGTTGTTCATGAGATTTCTGAGTTAATCCATGGTAGAAACTTTGCATGAGCAACCATTTTTCCATTCCATGATGGGGACAATCTGAAACATATTCTTGAAAATGCTCACATGCCTCTGGGATGGTCTCTCCTTTCTACTATTGGAAACTTAAAATATTTCCTCTTAAGGCATTCGTCTTGCCTACTGGGAAAAACTTTTTCTAGGAAGGCCTTTGAACATCTTGCCCATGTATTGATGTGATCTTTGTTGGTGTAGAACCACTGCTTCGCTCTTCCCACTAGTGAGAAGGGGAACAAACAAAGTAGTATGATGTCTTGAGCAATGTTCTTGATAACGACTGTGCTAATAATCTCCAGGAAACTTTGAAGATGAGCACAAGCATCTTCATGTGCCTTTCCACTAAATAGGGTAGCTTGCACCATATTGATGAGGCTTGGCTTGAGCTCAAACTCAAGATTGTCGATGTTGAGTGTTGGTCTAGTGCAAATGTTTTCAGTGCTTAGAGCAGAGAACTCATGCAGAGTCTTGTCAGCCATAGCTTCAAAAACTAATGTTGAGCTTCCTCTTGATTTGGTTGATTCTAATTGATGAGGTTTGTTGAATTACAACCAATCCTGCACTTATCCTGTATAAGATATGAACAAAAATAGACATGGGTAAGCCTACTAAAGCAAAGGTTATGGTTTTATCAATAAGTATGTATTTATCAATTCTCTTAAGCCATGTTGCTCTTCCCCGACAACAGTGCCAGAAATGCTTGTTGGCATTTCTTAGCATCACTCTTACAAAGTTGTCATCCCTAGCATGATGCTAGAAATGCTTTGTTGGTAAATTATGAATGCCAGTTATAAACTCTAAGAAAATAGTATTAAAGTTAAGCATCCGCAAGCGCACAGGTAAATTACCATTGTAGCAATTCACCTAGGAGTACACCAAGTATCGTTATTTATATTTAATCCACAAGGAAGAGCTATAGAGTTGAATTGACATTAAGACATTAACTAATATGAATACTTATGATCTAAACCACTCTTATACTTTAGAAGGGGTAAATCAAGTGATAAATAAATGATAAATAAAAGGTAATAAAGGTATCCTATAGATAGAAATAGAGACTCACAAATGTAGTATGACTAAGCTCGAGATTCGGTAAGAGCAAAAGATTCCTATATCATTCCTAATCTCTAAGTCTTTTGTACACTCAAGCATATATACTCTCATCTATAGTATAACTAACTTTGGATCTATGCATAAGGAACATTACTTAGGGAAGTTTGAGAATAAAGCTTTCCCTTCCTTCATAACCGAGGTTTTACTTGCTCTATACATGGGGAGTGGACTACAAAGGACTCAACTGGAGTGTCACATCCGTGATCTACCACATGACCTGGCATATAGAGTGCATCCATAGGCAAACAATATCTAAGCACCACGCTTACATAGTGTCAACCACTTAACTCACTCGAGTACTGAATTAAGCGCTCTACGAACATATGCATATATTCATCATCAATCATAACTATATCAAGCAATAAACTAGAGCAAACTAGCAACATAATATTAAAGTAGCATAAAGTCATAAAGAGATAGAATGGCTATTACCAGTCTCTAGACAATAGATCTAGAATCCTGAGGAGTAGTCCAAACTATACTTGAATCTTGCTAGAAAGCCTATACTAAGAACTTGAAGAACTAGAGGTTTCTCTCTAATTTCTGGAAACCCTAATTTCTAGTCTAAACTTGACTTATGGCAGATGTGGATGTTTCTCTAGGGGCCAGGGCCTGGTTATATCGCCCTGAGGGTGCAACGTCAGCCCTTGGATCAAACTGACTTGAAGAACAACGTAGATACAATCCTAGGAGCGATGGAGGAAGCTTCTGGAAGCTGACAGGTAGGGGCTACTGTGGGGTACTGGGCGGCACCATGGTGGGGCCGGCCAGCACTACCTGGCAGCCTCTCGAGGTTTGCCATGGTATGGTGTCTTTTGGTGTCCTCTAGAACCTTCTAGAGTAGTTTTTTTCATGGTCATGTTTGGTTCTTTTTGATGTTTTGATCCTCCTTTCCTGTTTTCTGGAATAACCCTGCTAAAAATATAGATTCACCAAAACTCATAGAAATTGTCAATTTAAACCCCTTAGTTTCTATTGGTGATTCCTTTCAAGCATTTCTTCAAGTTAAATTGACGGTTTGTGATGAATGATAACTACCATCAACAATTCACCCAAGTTGTCCTTAAAAAAGGATGCAGAACTCTTCATAGAAGAAGAGGACGACTTAGGTGAAACCATAAACCTTCCCACTACAGAAGTACTGGCACCACCTCCAGTTGAGCTAAAACCCTTGCTCGTAGGTCTACGCTATGCCTTTCTGAACAGTGACATGAACACTCGTATAATCATTAGTGATATGCTTTCTAATAAGGATACATCCAAACTCATCGCTATTTTAGAAAAGCATAGGTTGGTCTTTGGTTATTCCTTGCAAGATCTTAAGGGAATTAGCCCAACACTCAGTACCCATCGCATTCCTATTGACCCTGCAAGCACACCATCATGTGAACCCCAACGCAGGCTCAATAACATGATGTGGGAAGTCATTAAGAAGGAAGTCCTCAAACTTCTTCATGCTAGGATTATTTATCCCATACCACATTGTTCCCAAGAAAGGAGGAATGACGGTCATTGAAAATAATAAAAATAAGTTAATTCCACAACATACCGTCACGGGGTGGAGAATGTGTACTGATTACCAGAAGCTCAACGTGGCAACAAAGAAAGACCACTTTCCACTGCCCTTCATTGATGAAATGTTAGAGCGGTTGGTGAAGCACTCTTTCTTCTATTTCCCCGATGGGTATTCGGGGTATCATCAAATTCCCATCCACCTTGATGATCAAAGCAAGATGACATTTACATGCCCGTATGGAACGTACACCTATCATCGAATGTCGTTTGGGTTGTGTAATGCACCCGCGTCATTCCAACGGTGCATGATGTCTATTTTCATAGACATGATAGAAGAAATCATGGAGGTGTTCATGGATGATTTTTCAGTCTATGGCAAAATCTTTGACCACTATCTGAAGAATTTAGACAAAGTATTATAGAGATGCCAAGAGAAGGACCTGGTACTTAATTGGGAAAAGTGCCATTTCATGGTCCGTGAAGGCATTATTCTTGGGAATCTTGTGTTTGAGAGGGGGATAGAGGTAGATAAGGCCAAGATCAAGGTTATTGAGCAACTACCACCCCCATGAACGTCAAAGGAATTTGTAGCTTCCTAGGTCATGCAGGGTTCTACTGATAGTTTATCAAAAACTTTTCACAAATCGCTAGACCCCTCATGAACCTGTTAGCTAAAGATGCACCCTTTGAGTTCATAGATGAGTGCTTAGCTACTTTCCACACTCTTAATAAAAGCACTCATATCAGACCAATCATCCAACCACTGGATTGGTCGCTGCCCTTCGAGATCATGTGTGATGCTAGTGACTATGTTGTTAGAGCGGTCCTTGGCCAAACCAAAGATAAGAAGCATCACACGATCGCATATGCTAGCAAAACACTGATGGGAGCACAACTTAACTATGCTACCACAGAGAAAGAGCTCTTAGCAGTCACTTTTGCTATCGACAAGTTTAGGTCTTACTTAGTGGGCACAAAAGTTATCATTTACACTAATCATGTTGCATTAAAATATCTGCTCACCAAGAAAGACTCTAAACCATGTTTAATAAGATGGATTCTCTTACTCCAAGAATTTGACCTTGAAATTAAGATAAAAGGGAGTAGAGAATACTGTCGCTGATCATCTTTCGCATATGCAAGTCACTAACTTGCAGAAATTTCCAATAAATGACTTCCTACGTGACGACATGCTGCTCAAGGTGATGGACTCCAACCCGTGGTATACAAACATTGTGAACTACATGGTTTCAGGCTATGTACCACCAGGTGAAAATAGGAGAACAATTTGAAAGCCGATGTCACCTTTGGGATGATCCATATCTGTACCGGGTCTGTTCAGATGGCCTGCTGAGGAGATGTGTAACAATAGCCAAGGGACTGCAAATCATTGAAAGATGCCATGCAGCACTGTACGGAGACCACTATGGATTATTCTGCACACAAGCCAAAATCTGGCAGTGTGGGTTCTTCTAGCTAACAATGTACGAGGACACCAACGAATTCATCCGAAGGTGTCAGAAGTGCTAGTTCCAAGGAAGCATCAACTCTCGCAATGCGATGCCCCTACACTACAACCTTCAAATAGAAATATTTGATGTGTGGAACATTGACTTCATGGGGCCATTTCAAAAGTCCCAAGATTGCGAGTACATCCTTGTTGCTTTTGACTACGTGTCAAAATGGGTGGAAGCACTACTGTGCTGAGCTGCTGATGCCAGGCATGCAAGGAAGATGTTTCATGAAGTGATCTTCCCTCACTTTGGAATGCCAAGAATGGTGATAAGCGATGGGGGATCTCACTTCATAGACAAGACATTCAGAGCATTCCTAAGAGAGTTAGGAACTAAGCACAATATTGCCACTCCATACCATCCCTAGACCAGTGGCCAAGTGTTGACGGTAGTTAACATACATCAAGAACCGTCAATCCACCTTGCATAAATGGTGAAAATGGATCAATATCATAGAATAGGAGGTTATTACTGACAGTTTCCATGAGTTTTGGTGAATCTGTGTTTTTAGCATAATTTAATTAGAAAACTAGAAAGGAGGATCAAAACATCAAAAACAATTAAACTTAACCGCGATGGAAATTACTCTAGAAGATTCTAGAGGACTCTAGGAGGCAACCTCCCGAGGCAGAGCCTAAGAGGCCGCTAGGTGGGACCGACCAGCCCCACCTAGGTGCCACCCAACCCCTGGTGGTGGGCCCCACTTATCAGCTTCTAGAATGTTCCTTCACTGCGTCCCTAGACCGCATCTACGTCATTCCTTAAGTCAGTTTGATCCAAGGGCTCGCGTTGCACCCCTAGGGCTATATATAGGCCTGCAAATCCTAAGAGCTAAAAAGCCAGGAACTCTAATTCATATTTCCACTAGGATCTAGGGCTAGCAATCAAGAGAAGATTAGTCCTCCATAGAATCTAGTCTTGTATTATAGATAGAGAGATAGAGTGAGAGAGTAGAGTTTTAGAGGAGTTCTAGCATGTCGGTGCTCTCTCTATGTCTATACTCTGGCGGAATCAAGTTCTACTGGAGTTTGCTTCTGAAATTTCTTTGGCAATCAACTTCTAATTCAAGTAAGCATCTTGCTCATATTGTTCTTTAAGTTTGTGACTCCCTTTTGAGTGCTTTGATTTGGTGGCTCTAGATTAAAGTAGTATTCATAGTGTAAGCATGGTGCTTAGACTAGGGTTACTCATAAATGCACCCTCATTTTCTAGATCGGTGGTAGCTTGCGAAGGTGACTTTCATAGCTTCATTGAATCCTCTATAGTCCATTTACCATTAATAGGACTAACAAGAATTTGATCACTATTAGGGAAGAAACTCTGAATTTGTTCCCTATTAGACATCTCCCATGATAGAACAATAGAAGGCAAAGCTTACTGAGATTGGAACTAGACATATCTCAACAGTCTCCTTTATATTTCTATTTTCTGACCTTGATTGTGAAGTTGAGTTAAGATTAAGACTTAGTTATTCTCACTAACTGTTCCTTTGGGTTCAATATTATAACTAGGTTATTCTCGGTGAAGTGCTACAATGGTATAATATCTGTGCACTTGCGGATATATATATTTTCTGTGTGTGCATTTAATTTATACCAACAAGCATTTCTTGTGCTATTGCTGGGGAATGGTTTGCTGAGTTAACTTTGAGTCTAGCTTAATCTTGTATTATCCTTTTAGCTACCTTTTATCATGGATCCAGTATCCACCCTTCTCTACCAATATGGTGCACCCACAGGTACTAGCCTAAAGCCAGTAGAATCTTTCAAACCTATCCCAGCACCTGGCTTTGAGCTACGCCCGCGGTTAGTCAACATGGTTTAGGATCAAACTTTTTCTGGTGAAGTAGATGAAAACCGCTATTCCCACGTACATGAGTTTGAGTAGACCTGTGCATGTCTACACATTGAAGGCATGTCAGATGAGACCTTACGATGGAAGCTTTTTTTCTTTCTCTTTAAAGGAAGAAGCTAAACATTGGTATTCACTCAATATTGGGAGTAGCCAAGGAGATTAGGGAGCGTTGTGCTCTAGCTTTTGATTACAATTCTTCTTGGCCTATAGGGTAGTCAAACTTCATGTAGAGGTTCTAACTTTTAAACAGAGGAAGAAAGAATCTCTAGGCAAGGTATGAGAACGCTTTAACACTCTTCTTAGTTCTGGCCCTGACCTCACCATTTTAGAACCTATTCTTCTCTAACACATTTTCATGGGTCTTACTAGAAAAAACATAGAATATCTTAATACTACCACAAGAGGTTCATTTATGCATGTCTCCACCAAAAAGGGGAGAAGCATCCTCACAAAAATCTTAGCCAACCTTCCTGAAGAAAGAGAAAAGTTGTTAGAAGAAGAATCTCAATTAGCTGAATTTGAATCTTTACTAGAACCATTGCCAACTTTAGCTATTGTAGATCCCAAACTACCAGAAAAGGAGGAAACTCCAATTTCGCATTTTTTTGCTTGAATTTGAGGATGAACTTTTTGATGAATATGTAAATACCTCGAATTACTATGTAATGAAGAAACCTCAGGAGCCTATAAAATCATGATCTGTTGAACCTTATCCTTACGAGGAAGCTTTCCATAAAAAGACAACAAAAGACCTAGTGTCCATCATGAGTGATGAATGGTTAGAAGAATTAGAGCTTTCTCCTAAAGTAATTCACTTAGATTCACCTTCTACTACCATTTATTGCCAAATTAACAAGGATTCTTTCGATGCTCTTTACAATCTAGTTGTGGGTGTCAATATCATGTATTCAATTTTTGCTCATGATTTCTTAAAAGACATGTCATTAGCCCTAACAACTAAGTTGTTAAAAAGTCTTTCAGGACACATTGTCCCAAGTTTGGGAATTCTTTTTGCCCTTCCTATTTTGGTAAAAGGAACCAAAGTGCACTTGAATCTTTGATGTTATGGAGTTTGACCTGTTGATAGGACAACCAATAGAAAGACTTATCCATGAAGGAAAAAAGTGGAAGTTGAACATAAGACTTGGGAAAAAAATTTGTGCTCTCTATGCCCATCACTCATTCTCTTAATGCTAAGATTGAGCCACTTCCTGAGAAAAACCCAGTGGAAGAGGTTAAGGTTGCATCTCTTGATGACTTGATGGAACCCAACCTTAAAGATCATGCCTAGTTCTTCATCGATGAGGAGGAAGATGAAGGTCCCATAGAACCTAAACCTCTCGATGAATTGCTAGAACTGCCTAAGCCCTACATTGAGCTTAAACCCCTGCCTACTAGTCTTAGATATGCTTTTCTTAATAATGATTAGGATTCTCTTGTGATCATAAGTGATAAACTCTCTCAAGAAGAATCTTTATGCTTGCTAACTGTCCTAGAAAAGCATCGTTCTACTTTTGGCATTTCAGTCCAAGACATTAAAGAAATCAGCCCTACTCTTTGCACCCGTCGCATCCCTACAGATCCAGATTCTATGCCTTCTAGGGAGCCCCAGCATAGGCTTAACAATGTGATGAGAGAGGTTGTTAAGAAAGAGGTCTTAAAACTCTTGTACACCGGAATCATCTATCCTATGTCGTATAGTGAGTGGGTAAGCCATATTCAAGTTGTGCCTAAAAAGAGGGGCATGACTATTGTTAAAAATGAAAAGAATGAATTAATCCCCCAAAGAACCGTCACTAGTTGGTGGATGTGCATTGATTACTGAAAACTTAACAAGGCAACAAAGAAAGATCACTTTCCATTGCCTTTCATTGATGAAATGTTAGAGCGACTGGTGAACCACTCTGTCTTTTGTTTTCTTTGATGGGTATTCAGGTTATCACCAAATTCTAATCCACCCAGTTGACCAAAGCAAAACTATTTTTACATGTCCATATGGAACTTATGCTTATCGTAGAATGTCTTTTGGATTATGTAATGCTCCAGCTTCTTTATAAAGATGCATAATGTCTATATTTTCTGATATGATTGAAGAAATCGTGGAAGTTTTCATGGATGACTTTTCTGTTTATGGAAAACTTTTTATGATTGTCTTCAAAATTTAGACAAGGTTTTACAAAGATGTGAAGGAAAGCACTTAGTCCTTAATTGGGAAAAATGTCATTTCATGGTTAGAAAGGCATAGTGCTTGGACATTTAGTGTCCGAAAGAGGGATTGAGGTAGATAGAGCTAAAATTGAAGTAATTGAACAACTACCTCCAACTGTAAATATTAGAGGGATCCAAATCTTTCTTGGTCATTGTGGTTTTTATTGTCGGTTCATAATAGATTTTTCACACATTGCTAGACCACTGACAAATCTTTTGTCTAATGATGTTCTCTTTGAATTTGATGATGCATGCTTGAAATCTTTTAATATTTTTATAGAAGCACTCATCTATGCACCAATCATTCAACCCCTGATTGGTCGCTGCCTATTGAAATCATGTGTGATGCTAGGATTATGTTGTGGGGGCAGTTTTGGGACAACCAAAATATAGAAAGCATCATGCAATTGCTTATGCTAGCAAAACTCAGACAGGACCATAACTTAATTATGCAACAATTGAAAAAGAACTCCTACCTATTGTTTTTGCTATTGATAAGTTTAGATCTTACTTAGTAGGAGCTAAGGTGATTGTTTAAACTGATCATGCTGCTTTGAAATACCTGCTCACAAAGAAAGATGCTAAACCAAGATTGATAAGATGGATTTTGCTACTCCAAGAATTTGATTTAGAAATAAAAGATAAAAAGGGAGTAGAAAATTCTGTTGCCGATCACTTGTCTAGAATGCAGTTTGAGAATTCACGAGAATTGGCCATCAATGATTCACTAAGGGATGACAAGCTATTCAAGATCACCAGATTAGACCCTGGTACGCGAATATTGTCAATTTTATAGTTACAAGTTATGTACCACCAGGGAGAACAAAAGGAAGCTCGTCTATCAGAGTCTTCTCCACATATGGGATCCACCATACCTCTTCAAAGTCTGCTCTAATGGTTTACTTAGGAGATGTGTACTGGCGGAAGAAGGCTTTAAGATCATTGAATGATGTCACTCATCATCATATGGAGGACATTATGGGGCATTCCGCACTCATGCAAAGATTTGTCAAAGTAGATTCTTTTGTTTAACCATATATGAAGACACAAAGAATTTTGTCAGGAGATGTGGAGTGTGTTAGAGGCATGGGAATATCAATTCAAGAGATCTCATGCCACTCACCAACAACCTTCAGATTGAGCCCTTCAATGTCTAGGGAATTGACTATATGGGACCATTCCCAAAGTCAAAAAACTATGAGTACATCTCGGTGGTAGTTGATTATGTCTCCAAGTAGGTTGAAGCCATGCCATGTAGAGCTGCTGGTGCAAAGAACTCTAAGAAAATGTTTGAAGAAATAATATTTCCAAGATTTGGAGTTCCGAGAATGGTGATTAGTGATGGAGGAAAACATTTCACTGATAAGGGTTTTCACAGATACTTAATGAAGCATGGGATCTGCCACAATGTTGCCACTCCATGTCACCCTCAGACAAGTGGCTAGGCAGAGACATCTAATAAGCAAATCAAGAATATTCTGCAGAAGACGGTCAAGAAAATGGGAACTGCATGGAAGGATCAATTACCCGATGCACCATGGGCTTACAGAACAGCCTATAAGACACCATTGGGTATGTCACCATTTTAGTTGGTCTATGGGAGGACCTATCATCTACCTATGGAGCTAGAATTCAAAGCTCACTAGGCCATCAGGTGATGGGACATGAACTTTGAAGCCACATGAGTAAAGAGGAAAATGTAACTCTCTGAGTTGGACGAAAGGCGTGACCGAGCATATCACAACTCTAAGATATACAAGGAGAGAACTAGAAGATGGCATGACAAGAGGATCAAGAAGAAGGAGTTTGCACCAGGAGATAAGGTATTACTTTTTAATTCTAGGGTTAAATTATTCAGGCATGGAAAACTTTGAAGCAAGTGGGAAGGACCATTTATGGTGTTAAACACTTCATCCCATGGAGCGGTAACTCTTCAAACCGACGAAGGTTCATTATTCAAGGTAAATGGCCACCGTCATTTTAAAACCTAAACAACCACCTAAGGTTGTTGATGAGGTGGATTTTCACATTTTACCTTAATTACACCACTGCCATCAACTGTTACAAGATATATCACGAAAATATCATTTTTGGGGATAGAAACAAGTTAGAAACCCACGCAAGGAAAGTCACCCCAAGGGGATGACTTGTGGGGCCGTCTATTGGTGGTCCTTATCAACACATCCATACCGCCAATACAAGTCCAAAAGGGAAAGAATTACATGTTTCTACAAACATATACCTTTGCTACTAATCGAATTCCACTTGTACTGGAAGAATTGTCACTCTGCAGGAATTTACACCAAATACAAGTGGAAAGTATCGAAATGGTGCCACTTGGGAAAGAACAATTATCAAAGAAGGGAAAGAACCAACTAGAGAACAAACCAGGGCTAACCCACATCAGCACCGAGGCATAGGCCCAAAGAGCAGCCCACAGCGCAAAGCGGAGGCTAGGCCAAGCCACCCCAGGCATAGGCGTGCTAGGGGCACAGTCACGCCCTGCACTCTGTGGCCTAGCCCCACTCTGCTGTGGTGGTTCACTCATAAATGGGGGCTGGTGGTGCGGGGGTGGATTCGAGGAATATCCCCCAACTGACCAGGCCAAGCCCCTATATAAGAGGGGGAGGGTGCCTCACTCACACACACACACACCATTTGGAGCTCACCTCCACCTCTCCACTCCTCATTCTCTAGCTTAGTAGTAGTAGTGTAGTATTTTGGAGCTAGGCAAAGCTATCAAGGAGGGCTTGGCTCCTTGGAAGAAAGGATCATTGGTATGAATACAAGTATGGTTTCTTCCAAAGTCATGCTCTCAATTCATATATATAGTTGTGCCATAGAACTAGAGTAAATTTTCATGTTATAATCTTGACATATGAACTAGCATATAGTTTGTGTGTTATGATCTTAACATGTTCTTTTGACATGATCATATCATATGAACTAGACTATAGTTTCTATGTTATGATTTCATCATATAGAATCTTATGCTTAAACTTTCATGCTATATATAAGATGAGGATTAGAACTAAGTTGAGGTGGCAGTTCATCGTGCCTTTGGATATGCCATATCCTATGCTTGTTGATCCATAGGGTCAGAGTCCTAGGGGGATGTGGGTAGTTTTCTTGTAAGCAGGCATGGTGCCTGGGTACAAGGGAACAGGTGGATGCATTTCCCTTTCTCTAGTTGAGGGGTAGGCGGCAGGTTGTGATAGCCCTATTGGTCCCTTGCAATCCCCCACGTTCGTCTGGGGTGCAGGAGTCTAAATTGTCATATGAGGTTGCTAGTAGACAAGTACTTGGTGGCCTCCCGACCCATCTCATGCCTAGTTCTAACTCTAAACCATGTATATGTATGATCACCATCTGTTCTTTGCATGGTTATATTAGACATGCCAGCTGCACTTAGGAACATTCTTTTATTCTTTGTTTTCCCTTTATCCTTAAGGTTGGCCCAAGTGTGTGTCACACTATCTTAAACTTATCATGACTCACCCCTGTATTGAGTAACTGGTCTATTATGCAGTCATGTTATCTTGTCCATGTCCATAATAGAGACTTTTACACCAAGCCTTCCTTTGGGAAAATATAAATGAATGATACTTGAATACTTCTAAGTGAAATGCTACAATGATAGATCTGTGCACTTGTGGATAACCTCTATAAATGTTATGACCTATCGATTAACATTCCTTAGTACCATTGCTAGGATACACCAATTCTAGTAGCGATGCTAGGGAATTCCAATAAGCATTTCTAACGCGGTGACTAGGGATGGGCTTCAACCACCATTCTTTGTGATCTTGTTAAGAAATGCCAACACCGGTCAGCCCTACCACTATGCCGGGCGGTCCCCTGTCAGCACCCCTCATCCTTCATCAGTTCTCTTTCCCTTTCAACACTCTTCCATGATAAGATCATGTATATTTCAGATCCATTTGCATATTCCCTCGTACAGAGCCTCTAGAGATAAGATTTTGACCCTTGCTGCAAGAAGAACCCCCTATATAAATAGGCCCCTACCTGTCTCCTTCCTCATTCCATCCAAGCCTTCTCTCTCCCATAGCAGAGTTCTCTTCTCTATATCCAATGGCCAGAAAAGAGATTATCCCTTTTGGAGTCGACCTCAACAAACTTCCTCCTAGGAAAGAATCTCTTGCCATCATCCCTATAGAAAGAGATTTTACCTCATGCTGTCATTCCTCCAAAGCAAATAGTCATAGTGCCACCAAGGAGCTATGAGCAAGCCTACTATGCTCATGTTTGTCAGCCAATGCTTCCTCTAGCTCAAGTTCATCTAGAGGGGGAGTGCCCAATGTTTCGGTGAGTGGAGATAATTTCGATTTGGTGGAAGTAGACCCTCACGATCTGACTACGACGAGCGAACCCGAAGCGCCAATGAAATCGCTGAACCAACTCCCAATGGTTACCAACCTCGCTGGTGCGAGATCAGCCTGATCACGAAGATCAATTCCTACACGCAATTGAAGAACGAACAAGAAAAAGACGCGAGCAATCTTATTATCACTCGAAGGTGGAGTTCTGAATTACACGAGACATCGCAGATTGGCGCATGTTCAAGAGTAGCTAAAGCTAGATGTAAAACAAAACTCAAGTTGCAAACAAAAGAGACTTCGACTAAATAAAAGGGCGGTGACAGGAGAGTGGCGCGCGCCCAAAGAAAGGGCTGCGGCTCCAAACCCTAGGCGCCCCATCTTGGGCTGCCCCGTTGGCCCATCTTCTTATTCTGTTAGGCCTTCGTTCCTTAAGAGCATGATGAAGTTTAATTCTCTTGCACGGGCCCGAGTGATTGGCCAACCGGATGATCAACTATAGGCGCCTGCGGTGGAGGAGTAACTGGAGGCGCCTGAGGTGCTGCTGGTGTAGATGTACTCATGGTGTCCTCATCATACTCCCCTTCTTGAACTGAAGTCGTCCTCGATGGCAACTCCTCATCTTCGCCCGCATACAGTTTCAAATCTGCAACATTAAAACTCATGGAAACACCAAACTCCGCAGGCAGGTCAAGGATATAAGCATTATCATTAATTTTGGTTAGCACTTTAAAAGGACTAGCAGCACGTGTCATCAATTTAGAACGACGTAAAGCAGGAAAATGATCCTTTCTCAAATGCAACCAAACCAGATCACCCAGTTCAAAAGTAACATGTTGTCTCCCTTTACTACCCGCAACCTGATATTTAGCATTAGCAGCAGCAATGTTTTGTTGAGTTTGCTTATGCAAGCTAATCATTTGATCAACATGTGCAGCGGCATCTATGTGTGGGGCATCCTCAGCATCAAGCGCAAACAAATCAATAGGCGCCCGAGGAATATAATCATAAACAACTTGAAAGGGACACATCTTTGTAGAAGAATGCGTTGCATGATTATAAGCAAACTCAACATGAGGCAAGCAATCTTCCCAACATTTCAAATTTTTTATCTAAAATAGCCCTAAGCATGGTTGACAAAGTTCGATTAACCACTTCAGTTTGTCCATCAGTTTGAGGGTGACAAGTTGTGCTAAACAGCAATTTAGTTCCCAATTTATTCCACAGTGATCTCCAAAAATGACTGAGGAACTTAGCATCATGATCAGAGACTATTGTATTTGGAATACCATGCAAACGAATAATCTCGCTAAAGAACAATTCAGCAATATTGCTAGCATCATCAGTTTTATGACAAGGTATAAAATGAGCCATTTTGGAGAAACGATCAACAACCACAAAAATATTGTCCCTCCCCTTCTTAGTTCGAGGTAATCCCAAAACAAAGTCCATAGAAATATCAAGCCAAGGGGAAGTAGGAACAGACAAAGGTAGATACAAACCATGGTTGTTCAATCGTGACTTAGCTTTCTGGCAAGTAGTGCAGCGTGCAACAAGGCGCTCAACATCAGTGCGCATCCGGGGCCAAAAGAAGTGGGCAGCTAGCACCTCATGTGTTTTGTAGACACCAAAATGCCCCATGAGACCGCCTCCATGCACTTCCTGTAATAACAAATGATGAACCGAGCTTGCTGGAACACACAACTTGTTAGCGCGAAACAGGAATCCGTCCTGTATGTGAAATTTGCCCCATGGTTTGCAATGAATACAATGGGTGAAAGCATCTTTAAAATCAGCATCGTCCACATATTGATTCTTCATAGTTTGCAAGCCAAAGATTTTAAAATCTAACTGTGACAGCATGGTATAGCAGCGAGACAAAGCATCAGCAATAACATTTTCCTTCCTGCTCTTGTGTTTAATAATGTAAGGGAAAGACTCAATGAATTCTACCCATTTAGCATGACGACGGTTTAGATTTGTTTTGGTACGAATATGTTTTAAAGCCTCATGATCAGAATGAATTATAAACTCGCGATGCCAAAGGTAGTGCTGCCAAGTATGCAAAGTGCGCACTAAAGCATAAAGCTCCTTATCATACGTAGAATAATTCAAGCTAGCACCACTTAATTTCTCGCTAAAATAAGCAACCGGCTTTCCTTCTTGTAACAAAACAGCACCTAGCCCAATACCACTAGCATCACATTCAAGCTCAAACACTTTAGTAAAATCAGGCAATTGCAAGAGAGGAGCATTGGTTAACTTATCTTTCAAGGTGCTGAACGCAACCTCTTGCGAATCACTCCAAGCAAAGGGAACATCCTTCTTTGTAAGCTCATGTAGAGGCGCTGCAATGGAGCTAAAATCACGAACAAACCTGCAGTAGAAATCTGCAAGGCCAAGAAAGCTTCGAATTCGTGTGACCATTGTCGGTGTAGGCCACGCCCGAATGGCATCGATCTTGCTGCTATCCACCTCAATGCCCTATGGAGTAACAACATAGCCAAGAAATGAAACACGTTGTGTGCAAAACATGCATTTTTCGATGTTAGCAAATAAATGGGCTGCACGCAATGCATCAAAAACAGCACGCAAATGTTCTAAATGCTCTTCCATGGACTTGCTGTAAATGAGAATGTCATCAAAATAGACAACTACAAACAGTCCTACGAAGGGCCGTAGAACTTCATTCATCAAACGCATAAATGTGCTTGGAGCATTTGTCAAACCAAATGGCATAACCAACCATACATATAACCCAAATTTTGTTTTGAAAGCCGTTTTCCATTCATCACCTAATTTCATGCGAATCTGATGACAGCCACTACGCAAATCTACCTTAGTGAAAAGAATGGCACCACTCAGGTCATCTAGCATATCTTCAAGGCGTGGTATAGGGTATCGGTAGCGAATGGTAATGTTATTAATAGCATGACAATCTACACACATACGCCATGATCCATCTTTCTTTGGAACAAGTAACACGGGAACGGAGCAGGGGCTAAGAGACTCACGAATATAACCCTTGTCAAGCAACGCCTGTACCTGTCGCTGTATTTCCTTCGCCTCATCCGGATTTGTACGGTATGGTGCGCGGTTCAGAAGCTATGTGCCAGGAATGAGGTCGATCTGGTGCTCAATGCCACGAAGTGGTGGGAGTCTCGGTGGCAAATCTTTTGGAAAGACATCAGTGTACTCCTGCAAAATGTTAGTAATCGCAGGGGGAATATCCAAAGATGGTGCAACATCAAGTGAAACGAGCACACTAGAGCATATAAGGGCATAGCATGGCAAAGGAGCATCGCGTAACTCATCGAAATCAGCACGTGTAGCAAGCAAAACAGGAGCATTCAACTTGATTTCAGAATTAACAGAGGTCGACGGTTCAAGTTGTTTAGCAGTTTTAGCAGCTCTAGCAAGATTATCTTTAAGAATTTGTTCAGGTGTCATTGGATGTATAATTATTTTCTGACCCTTAAAAATGAAAGAATAGTGATTTGAACGACCATGATGCAAGCTATCAGTATCATATTGCCAAGGTCGCCCAAGTAACAGAGAGCATGCTTCCATGGGAATAACATCACAATCGACAAAATCAGAATAAGCACCCATGGAGAAAGGAACACGGACTGATCGAGTAATTCTAATTTTCCCACCATCATTAAGCCATTGAATGTGATAAGGATGTGGATGCTTACGAGTGGGTAAAGACAACTTTTCAACCAGCGCGGTACTAGCCAAATTGTTGCAGCTGCCGCTGTCGATGACAATGCGAATGGACCGCTCCTGCACAACGCCCTTGGTATGGAAAAGAATGTGTCGCTGATTCTTCTTGGGCGGAGCGACCTGTGTACTAAGAACACGCTGCACAACAAGACTTTCATACCTATCAGCATCGCCTGGGTTGACATGTACTTCCGCCTTTGCTGCATGGTCAGTGGCAAGCATAGCGTGTTGAATATCTTCGGAATCACTAGCGGAAGAATACTCACCATCATCACGAATGACCAAGACACGCTTGTTCGGACAGTCCCGAGACACGTGGCCAAATCCTTGGCAACGAAAGCACTGAATATCCCATGTGCGGCCTATGGAAGGCGCTGTGCCTGTGGACGGGGGAGCACCTGCAAAAGTGGTTGCTCGCTCACGCGGTGTTGTGGCGGGCGTGGACGGTGCAGGGGGTGCGGGTGCTGAACCAGATTTTGAGCTTCGTCCTGCAAAAGAGTTAGAATATGGCTTCGAGCAGCGTCCCTGTAGTTCACGTTTAGCTTTGCAAGCAGATTCAAATAATGTGGTGATATCATAATACTCCTTATAATCAAGTATATCCTGAATTTCACGGTTTAAACCACCATGAAATCGTGCCATAGCAGCGTTAGTTTCCTCAACTAACCCACAACGAATCATGCCTTTTTGCAATTCCTGGTAATAGTCCTCTACAGATTGTGAACCTTGCTAAAAACGTTGCATTTTATTAAGCAAATCGCGGCCATAAAAACAAGGTACAAATTTGTGGCGCATAGCAGCTTTTAATTGATCCCATGTGGTTGGAGCTAGAGTGGGATGTTTTTGTTTATATTCATGACACCAAATTAAAGCAAAATCAGTAAATTCACTAACAACAGCTTTAACTTGAGAAGTAGTAGGAATATCATGGCATGCAAATTTCTGTTCGACTTCTAATTCCCAATCAAGATATGCGACAGGATCATATTTGCCATTAAAAGATGGAATTTTAAATTTTATCTTAGCAAAAGGATCTTTACCATGGTGGCGTGGCACACGACGAGCACGGCCTTGACGGTGTCCACCGTCCTGCTCCGTGTCACCACCGTAATCCTGCTAGAATTTTGTCACCATCGTGTTCAAAGCATCGAGGCGTGACATGATGGTGTCGAGCGTGGTCTTGGTGGCTGTCTGCGCGAGGTCAAGCTGATCGAACCGTTTGTTCGCCGTAGTGACTGTGGAATCCATCCGTTCATGCATCGTCTTGATGTCTGCGGCAAGTCCATCAATCTGTGTCTGCATGTCCTGCAGTTGTTACCAATGTCTTATCCGTTCTGACCGAGCACACAGGGGCGACCCGCAACCTACCGGGGGAACTCTCGAAAGATTGGAGCAGCGATTGCCTGGGAAACAAAGTCTGCCCGTCATAGAACTATGTGGAGTTCTAGGTAGGCTGCACTCAAGTCAAGGATTAGCACAATCAAACAATAATGCAAAGTTGAATTATAGTGCTAAACACGAAACAACGCTGCTGGAAACAAGTGGGAAACAAAGGAGGTGGCAAAGAGGGAGAGGGTGCGGCTAAAAAGGCAAATTCTTGATTTGTTTGAATATGTTTTTTTTCAAGAGTCCCCAAAAACTGATAATATGAACAGAGAGGATCTCAAACACTAAAAGACGGCACACACACATACACACTCTCTCTCTCTAGAGTAAGGCGAGATAGGTAGATGAACAAGGGAGGGCAATGTATGCGTGGGGGTGCAGAGGCCCTAGAGGGTCACGACCTAGGGGGTTCACGGCGCGCGCAAGGAAACTTTCCACCGAACCAAACCGGATCACCTTCCTTCTTCCTGTTTCCTTTTTTTGTTTCTTTTTTTATTTCTTTCTATCTCTATTTTGGACAGGGAGGGGGCGATCGGAGGGGTGGTATGCGGCGGCGCGGTGGTCTGGTGGCGACCAAGGTGGGTATTCGCATGAGGGGGACGGTGGCCGAACAGCGGAACGACGGTGGCGAAACTAGGGTTAGGAGAACAAAGAGAAAAACAAGGGATTAAACACAAGTGACCAGCAACAATTGAACGAGTAAGCACACAAATTCAACATAGATTATTGAAAGAAAGTGTGAGGCTAAACGGTTGCTGGGACAAGGATCTAATGTGAAATTTTTGTTTTGGTTTTCGTGGACTATAGGAAGGAAAAAAACACTCGATAAAACTCACCGATCAACATGGAAAT
Organism: Saccharum hybrid cultivar R570; assembly: GCA_038087645.1. Lineage (NCBI taxonomy): Eukaryota > Viridiplantae > Streptophyta > Magnoliopsida > Poales > Poaceae > Saccharum > Saccharum hybrid cultivar. The sequence continues at coordinate 15,972,617 of JAQSUU010000793.1, read as the reverse complement.
ATGATACCACTTGATAGAGGGGGAGTGCCCGATCTTTCGGTGAGTGGAGATAATTTCAATTTGGTGGAAGTAGACCCTCACGATCTGACTACGACGAGCAAACCCAAAGCGCTAATGCAATCGCTGAACCAACTCCCAATGGTTACCAACCTCACCGGTGCTAGATCAGCCTGATCACGAAGATCAATTCCTGCACGCAATCGAAGAACGAACAAGAAAAAGACGTGAGCAATCTTATTATCACTCGAAGGTGGAGTTCTAAATTACACAAGACAGCGCAGATTGCGCGTGTTCGAGAGTAGCTAAAGCTAGATGTAAAACAAAACTCAAGTTGCAAACAAAAGAGACTCCGACTAAATAAAAGGACGACGGCAGGAGAGTGGCGCGTGCCCAAAGAAAGGGCTGTGGCTCCAAACCCTAGGCGCCCCATCTTGGGTTGCCCCGTTGGCCCATCTTCTTATTCTGCTGGGCCTTCATTCCTTAAGAGCATGATGAAGTTTAATTCTCTTGCACGGGCCAAAGTGATTGGCCCAACTAAATGATCAACTGTAGGCGCCTACGGTGGAGGAGTAACTGGAGGCACCTGAGGTGTTGCTGGTGTAGATGTACTCGTGGTGTGCTCATCATCATCAGCCAATGCTTCCTCCACATCAAGATCATCTACTCCTGAAGGATGCGTTGAAGGGCCCGAAGATCACAGTACCAAGGGATGTCTAGCTCTTACCTCCGCGGTCCAATGAGAAGCTAGTTGGTGTCAAGACCAAAAATCTTGTAGAAGTCACCTGTGTAAAGTACACAACTGTCACTCCCTAAGTGTCTCTTCATGGTATTCAAGCTGCACCAAGTCAAGTTAAATTCATTCCGCCAAGGGAGACACCCAAAAGACCTGCTCCACCATTGGAACGAGAAGAGAAGCGCCAAGAACGACCATTGCGATGCTTGAGACAAGATTGACCAAATTTTATAGACCCTCACATCTCTCCAACAGCTGAACACTCCTCATTAGGACTGTAGACGCTCTGAATAAGAAGATAGAATTAGAAACTATTGAGCGAAAGAAATTAGAGAAGCAGATCAAAATTCTTTCCAACTGTGCTGGGAAGAAACGGGTGAGTTGAGAGTTAGCGATTAATAATAAGGCACAAGTTTTAGTTAGGTTAAATTTTTAGGTTCATCGTTTGAAATGTTAGGTTCATCGCTAGCTCAGTTGTTAGATCGATTAAAGTTAGGTTAAATTTTGTGATTTGTAATAAAGTGCCTTATTCAATCAGTAATGGAGATTTGTTATCATGATTACCTGTTCTCCATCTCTATTTTTGGATATGTGTTTGTCTCCATATGTTGTGCAGAAAGTTTATACAGGAAACAAGTGTGGTGGAGACACATCACGACGCCGAAACAAAATTTGAATGGGAAATTCATGAATTATGGAAGGTAGTTAATCAAGGACCACGTATGATGAAGTGGGCCTCAAGTAACCACCATGGTGGGCCGCCCGACCTCAGTCTGTGCCGCCTCAACTTGCGCTTTGTCCATGGTCAGGTTTGAGCCCAATAAACTCTATTTTCATATGTTTCATTTTTAGTTTTGAACCAAAATGAAAATCGCATGGTAAAACAACTTAAAACATGAGGAAAGATTATTTCAGTCATGACTTAAGGATAGACTCACGTAATACTTTTCTTGGAAGTCTTGCTACTATTGGAAACTTATTATTAGGGACCCCATGTTACTTAAGTTGCTGTGGAATGAGATATAGTAGAATAAGAGAACTTGATTCTTGATGTCTAGTCATTGGAAATTTTTTTTCCAAAAGAAGAAAAATGAATGGCTATACTTCTCCTTTGTGGTAAGCAATGACCTACTAGAGCCATATATAGGATAGATAAACCTTCTACATATACTACTTGTGTTTGTGTTGAGTTTGGTCAAACCTTGTGACCCTTGCTAAGAAACTTATCATGCTTTCAAGATCAAGATCACGTACACTCCATATATATCTACTGCTCTTGCACTAGGAGTACGCAACAACATGTTTTCCATCCACCCAAAATGTTTTACTTCTACACTAGGGGAAGGCACATAAAAGAAGTTTGTTAGGAATAAATGCTCTAAGTTCTTGTAAATGTCTCTCTTAAAAGTTTTCTAGTTGCAAGAAAGAGGCATGTGGCTATGTAAAAATAAAAGTAAAAATGGACAAGTGTCCAAGATATCTAAAATAATGGGTACTCAGATGCCCACCATGAAAAAAAAAGAAAGAAATGAAAAAGATAGCCCATGCTCTCTAGCAAGTGTTTTTAAGTTTCAAACAAGAGAGATATGATTCAAGGAGCATAGTAGAATTAGGACATCCACCATACATATATTCTACACATGCACATTTTGATCTAAGAGTATGACACTTTTCTCCTTAGATCCTTGTTTTGACTTTACAGTATATGCAATGCAGGTATGTTTTCACTTTCATTCCTACCTGAACTCCACATAAGCTTTTAAGAGTAGGTAAAAGAAGGCAAGATCATATATGCCTTGGTGAGGATCCAAAAATACTACATACATAAGTGATTTGAGAGTACTACAAAAGGAGAAGGTAAGCTATGTTTTGTTTTCAAAACTTAAATGTTTCTCCAATTGACTTGACTGAAGGAAGATGGTGATCTATTTTAAGCTGTTTTGTTCTTCAACCGCCTAAAGTTTCATGGTAGACACATTGAATCCTACAGAGCATATATGACTGGGAATGGTTTTATGTTGATGTCTTGTTCTAAGGTTATGTCTTGAGTAATCTATCCTTTTATCGAGGATGAGTAAAAGCCTAAATGTGGGGGAGCTTGTTGACAGCAATTAACATACATCAAGAATCGTCAATCTACCTTGCATAAATGGTGAAAATGGATCAATATCATAGAATAGGAGGTTATTACTATAGTTTCCATGAGTTTTGGTGAATCTGTGTTTTAGTAGGATTCAATTAGAAAACTAGAAAGGAGGATCAAAATGTCAAAAAGAATTAAACTTAACTACAACAAAAACTATTCTAGAAGACTCTAGAGGACTCTAGCAAGCAACACCCCCCCCCAAGGTAGAGCTCGAGAGGCCGCCAGGTGGGACCGGCCAGCCCCACCTAGGTGTCTCCCGGCCCTTGGTGGTGGGCCTCACTTGTTAGCTTCTGGAATGTTCCGCCACTACCTCCCTAGACAACATTTACGCTGTTCCTTAAGTCGGTTTGATCCAAGGGCTCGCGTTGCACCCCCAGGGCTATATATACAGGCCTACACCCCTAGAGAGAAGCCAAGTCTAGATCTTGAGAGCTAAAAAGCCAGGAGCCCTAATTCATATTTCCACTAGGATCTAGGGCTAGCAATCAAAAGAAGATTAGTCCTCTATAGGATCTAGTCTTGTATTAGAGATAGAGAGATAGAGTGAGAGAATAGAGTTTTGGAGGAGTTCTAACCTATTGGTGCTCTCTCTATGGAAATAGTTGCCACTTGCCTATTGAGCTTGAACACCGAGCTCATTAGGCAGTCAAAAGCTGGAATATGGATGTAAACCTAGCCAGCAATAATTACAAGCTGGTGTTGACAGCGAACCGCTTATTGGTGACATGGGTGAAGGAAGAACATTAGTCTCTGAGACATGTTCACCTTAGCCCATGAGCACGCCAATGGCAAAGATTGCTTAAACGCCAATAATGGCAAATACAAATTGTGACTCACTGATGATGCGGACCGATCCTCACCGACAAAGAAGGATCGTAAGCGTAGAGGCGAGCTCGTGGCCAATGTTGAGAAATAGGAAGGCAAACAAATCCAAATAGACCGTGAGAGCCATGCAAAATTGGACGAGATCATGAACCAGATGTGCCAAAACCACGGCTTCCCGGCGAACCACTTGGCCAGGTACTGCTACACTTACAAATGTGAGATCATTGATGCTGGCAAGGACAAGTTGATGGGTGTCTGCTTGAAGAAGGGGAAAGACGTTGCCAAGGAGGATGACAAAGATAGCTACCCCAACATCAAGGGAATCATGATAATCTTTAGGGGCTCGTAGGCCTACGAGAACCACTATAGCAAAAAGGTAACCCAATGCCTCATCTTTGCCACCACACCGGTAGTTCCTGTTTATTAGAGATGGTCAAAGTGCCTGATCACCTTCAATAGGGATGACCACCCTGACCATGTCATTGAGGCCAGTCGATTCCCTCTAGTGGTCAGCGCAGTCATTGGAGGCATAAAAATGACCAAAGTCCTTATGGAGGGAGGGAGTGGCATAAACATCCTTTACAAGGGTGCATTCAAAAAGCTAAGCATCCAGACGAGCAAACTATGTCCATCACACTCTTCGTTCCATGGGATCGTCCCTAGATGATGGGTCATGCGCCTCGGCACGATCACTCTGTCTACCACGTTTGGTGACCAGGTACACTACCGTAATGAGACATTCTCCTTTAAAATCATAGACTTCGAGGGTTCTTACCATGCCATCCTCAGGAGACCCTGCTATGAAAAGATCATGGCAATCCCTAGTTATGCCTATCTCAAGCTCAAAATGCTAGGCCCCCATAGCATCATCACCATCGCGAGCAGCTTCTAAGATGCAAACGAGTGCAAAGGCTGGCTGTAGGGATCTGATTCTGGATGAGCCAAAACATGCTGACAAGGACAAATAGGAGGCTGGCTCGAGAATGCCTCGATAGTCATCCCAATCCCCGGAGCATTAGCTCATGCCAGAAATCTCGGCCAACATCTTGCCTCCTGATTCTATGGTCTATGCTTTGCCGGCTACACCAGTGCCTCTAGAGGCACCCAGTTTGCTCGACAGAGCAAGGCCAAAAGAGGAGACAAACAATTCAGCCAACAGGAAGGACCCCACAACTAGGGCCTAGAGTACCAATGGTGCACTAAACCTTGGGTCAACCCTAAGTAGGGGAAGGAAGAAGACAACCGGGCAAAACTTGCTAGTGCTATTAATACGCACCAACCATCGTTCCCTCTTCTTTCTTAACAACAAAAAACATGGTTGCTATGCACAGAAGGATTTTGTGCCTTAATAGCCAATGAAACACTTTCCTAAAAGAATGACTCGGGGGCTACATCCTGCGTGTTACTGAATAAAGCCATACTGACCAAACAACACTTGACCCGATACACTCGGGAGCATCACACCGACATGGCAACACCAAAGTAGTCGCGGTGATATAAGTGGGCTCAGCACTCAGGCACATTATACTAACCCACCCAAGTGCTCAGGGGCTACTACTACATATCACACAACTACTAGTCTACAAATTGAAATTTTATTCAAGATAATATTTTACACAATAGCAAACCAAATAGGACCTGACCACAACGAGGAGTGTCCTTGATGACTTGCTCTACATTTACAACCACCGCAATGGCGTTGGTGGTGACACCAAACTTGGCTATTAGCTGCTTAACTTTGACATCCTTAGGCACTTCCACTCAGGATGGGAACCTAGGTTCTATCACATGTAGGTCCACCTCCGGCTGAAGACAGAGGTGAGCAGCGGTAAGGGCTATCGTGGCCCCATGGTGAACGCCATGCGTCGTTACATCCCTGATTCACACCAGGAGGCCAAAGGCCTGCTCATGAAGACTTGACCCTGCTAGCCGCACTGGCTCAATGGCGGCCTCCACCGCCTTCTCCAACGCTATGCAGTGGTTACTATTGATTCGGGCCATGGCAGCACCACCACGCGCCTAGTCTACTAACTCATCATGCAGATGAGTCACCTCCACTAGCTTGCTGGCCAACTCCTCGTTGGCTCGGTGAAGATCCATCGCCTTAGCCAAGATAGTGCCTAGCTGCTCCTGTGTCACTAGGAAACACAGAGGGTCAAGATCAAGACGATAAGCAATTCTACAATGGAAGTAAAGAAGTTCAACTCACCGATGAGCTCGGTGCGGGTCACCACCATGGTAGCCCTAGCATCAGCTACCTCCCCATCTATAGCACCGAGCGTGGTCTCGGTCACCGCAAGGCACTCCTTCAGTTGTTCCACCTCCTGACACCCATCCCGGAGGGATTGCCTAGCCACTGTCAGCTCCCCTCAAACGGTGTGGATGTCATGCTTGTCTCCTTCGACCTCCTCCATGTTGGAGGAGGAAGATAACGCTAGCAGCAACACAACCTATTTTGCTAGGGGACGTGACGGTGCCAAGGCCTCTCAGACGGTGGGGGGCCATGGCATCGAGCATGTTGATGACAAACCACTACATCAAGAAACACGTCAGATTCATCTTCAATAAAGTCAATAGTAGATCCATCCATACCTGATCCCCATCAAGCCTAGACAAAAGGCCTAGATGAAGGGAGGCATGCCTCTCTCGGTGGGTCCCTCCTCAGACTCCTCTCGTCGATGCTTCTTTCTAGCCATGGATGGAAGGTAAGATATGGTGACTACAGAAGATGCGACGAGCAAGGGAAGGTGAGTGTGCAAAGGCTACTATGTAGGTGTACTAACTCCCCTTCCCAATTCCTCTATTACATAGGCAAAGGACATGCACATTCGCTAGAATCACAGCAATCTCCACGAGCAAAAGTGGGAGTTAAGGCCCGGCTATGCCCCAACAATCTCTGAGAGGCATAGCCTCTAGGGTAGACGCGTGGGGAGACAAGCCACTAAAAGTGATGCCTCAGCTTTGTAGAGAAGGAACCCATCCACGTAACCATAGAGGCCATGGGACCAAATGGTCAGAAAACCGACGCACCATCACCCGAGACGGTGCAGGAGAGTGATCTGACCTCAGATTGGGTACTCGGCCCAGCTCACCCCCTCAGTAGGTGTAAGTAGTAGTGATTCATTCGCTATCAACCCTGCCCCTCTATGGTTAGGGGGTATTCAAGAGGCCCACCAGTCTAGCTCTAAAACCTTTGGCACTCAGTGTCACATAAATCTCCCAATACCTGGATGAGCTCGAAGTACCTTATTTCAACGGATGTGTGCCCATTTGGGGGAAATCATAAAACTGGTTGGCCCATGGTTGTAACCAAATTATGAGCTCATGGAATCTAGACAAAGAGTTTTATGATGTGCCTTCGCTAGTCTGGCTTTGTCCTACCACTTCCTTTCAATGAAGTGGACATTCACTCGTTCTACTATTGATGATAGTTAACAACCATATTTAATCATAAATAAAACATGTATAAGTGCACATATGAGAGCACCAATAAAGGTTTAAGGTTTAAACTAACAAATTCCATGAGTTTTGGTGAATATGTGATCTCTACAGGATTATTCTAGAAAATTGTCAAGGGGGACCTATTTGTCAAACAAAATCAAGGAATTATTCCACAACATATACATGGGAAGGTTCTAGAGGACACCAGAGAACACCATGCCGAGGCAGGGCCCGAGAGGTCTCCAAGTGGGACTGGTAGGTCCCACCCTCATATCGGCTAGCACCCCTTAGAGCCCCCTCACCTCCATTTAGAATGTTCCTCCACCACCTCCTAGGGTTGCATTCACGCTGTTCCTTAAGTCAGTTCAATCCAAGGGCTCACGTTGGACTCTCTAGGCTATATAAGGAGACCCCAGCCCCCCTCCCTGAGGCATAAGTCATTTGGAGAAGACAAACTCTAATCATCCTCAAAGCTCCTCTACTTTCTAGGGCATAGCTAGTTAGGCTAGGTCTAGAAGGAGGCAAGCAGATCTTCACTTGGATTCCTGACAATGTCAAGAGCTTGGTTCAGTATAATTCTTGCACCCCTCTCACCTTTGTATCTCTATTATTTTTATATGCTTTAGTACAATTGTATGACATTCATATTCGTATTCATCTTATTCATGTTATTGCTTGCAATGTTCATAGTCTACTTAGGTTATGTGCTTATTATAGTTGGGTTATCATCATATTTATGCTTAAGTTCATATAGCATTCACCCAAATATTCATCGGGTGGGTGGTAGAGACCATGTAAGTGTGGTGCTTATATGCTATTTACCTATGAATACACTCTATATTTCGGGTCATGTGGTAGATCACGGATGTGACACTCCCATTGAGTCCTTTGTAGTCCACTCCGTGAATATAGGTCATAGAAGTAGGGCCCGGTTACAAAGGAAGGGAGAGGTTTTTGTACTCAAACTTCCCTAAGTAATGCCCCTTATATGTGGATATAATGATGATCTTAACCATGATTGCTAGGTGTAATTGCACTAATCAATGTATGCTTTCACTTGTAATTAAGGATGACTTAGGAATTATTCCTCTAATATTCTAACTTGACCATGCTAATGCCATATATTGGAGTGCTCTGAGTGATTTATCATTAATCAATACTTATCATATACATATTTTATCTCCATTAATAGTATAAGTTATCAATATATATCCTGCCAGACCTTCCCTTTGGTAAAATATAAATAACAATACCTAGAATACTCTCAGGTGAAGTGCTACAATGGTATATTATTTGTGATCTTTCCTCAGTTACAAGTGTCATGTTAATAAATACCAACATCTACCCATTATCAGCTCGAAGAGTAACACATGCAATTGCCGATAGCTGCTCACACGTTTGTTATTCACCCATAGTATTGCCCACACCGGGATACTGTTATATTGGCCTCAAGGCTCTAGGACAACGTCCTTATTCTTCCACTAAGCAAGGCTCACGACAATTCATACCATGTTGCTTAACGGGTATCGTAGAAAAACATGACCTCCTTAGTGTTTGATAACAAAACGACCTTCAATAGGTCACCCTAAAAATCAACTAGCTTAGTGATGCATGGGCGATGGAAGTGCACCTACCCATCATCATTATTGTTTTACAACTATGACTTAATGATGCACAACCACTATTTACATGCTGAAATACGTCAGGAACCAACTTCTTAAGGACAGCGGTATTTCTACCCTAACCTGGCATCCACGATGTCCTGGAAGCTATGCTTTTGGTTATTGGGTACACCACTCAAATGCAGCATTGACATCATCCCAAGGGCTATGCCCAGGAAACTATGTTTCTCGATATGGGGTGAACCACCCAAGCTAGGCACTTATAGCTGCCAGGAGGCAACGTCCCTTGATGTGTGGTGTACCACCGCCGCACTCAATGCTTGAAGAAGATTCTCGCTACTCGAGAAATGCTCTTGGTACTCGAATGGCAACATACTGGCTCCCCAATACTTGGGAATATCTATTTGCACTACTTGAGACTTTGGCACCCAAAGATGCTCATTGTGTACTCATAGTACGCAAAACTTACAAGGGAGACTGTGATGTCCCGAGGGCTTGAAGCTACATGCTAGCTTATAATTAAGTCCTATGGGGCTACTGTTAGAGATATGGGCCAAGGGTACCTACACCGCTTGTATATATGACGATCACTGAGCTATCGGCGCTGCAGCCGTCAAGTGGAGGCCCGCAAGGGCTAACACGATCGACCAATGTGGAGATCAAGGTAAACTGAGGTAGGCGTATCTGGATGATAACAAGGATCAATTAGTAGTAACAAACTAAGGAAACAATCTATTAGCCCGATCTCCCTCTTTGTAACCCTACCTCTCTTGCTTATATAAAGGAGGGTAGGGATCTTGGGCTCGGGATCCAATCTTTGACCTATTCTATCTACCTCGTAGCTAGGAGCAACATCCCCTGTAATTTAACATATGAATATAAGAGCAGCAGCACCACTAGAGTAGGGATTAGCATGTACCATGCCCCAAACTAGTATAAATCCTTGTGTCTCGTGTGCTACCATATGATTTCATCTACATGATCATGTTGCTGGATATTGCCGGAGCAAAACAATCTGACACACCAGAGTTGGTCAACGTTGCCACCTCAGCGACCAATTCCTGTGCCCTCTGTTCCATGGTCATCCTCACCTCTAGATCCAAAAGTGCTCCCACACGCACCCCAAAACAAGCAGTCGATCCACAATCAGGCATGGCCATCAAGCTAAAACACAATGTGAACAAAGAAGGAATCACCAGCGCAAGTGGAATGAAGGCTTTAACACTCAGCTTCGAGGGGCCGATGACCCTATTTAGCCTCAAGTAGCGTTAGCCATGGTGCATTCCACCTCCTAAATGTCCTTTGTTGCCTCGAGGTCGGCCACCTGGGTCGTCAGCAAACCGATCTGAGATAAAGCTCATGCATCCTGTTCCATGAGCCGCTCTTAGGTCAAGTCAGCCCCTCCAATGGCATTGACTAGACATTCGCGAAGCTCTGCTTGCACCTTCTGGAAGGTCTCTAGCTCTTCCCGCAAGTGACGTACCTCTGCCTCTGCCTCGACTAGGTGGTCATGACTCGCAGTGCCACCCAACCACATTTGGAAGGCCAAGCATAGAAACTAGGACTTCTCCAATGAAGTCCTCATCAATCCTTGAAAAGAAGAGAAGATAACCGTGCCATCCAACCAAAGGAATGACTTGCACAATGAACTCAAAAGACAAAGCAGAGAAACAAGGCCTCACCTGCATGCGAGACATGACCTCCTTGGTCATTAGCCGTTGGGCCTCTGTGCCTAACCCAGTAATTGTGGCGACCACATCGACCAACTTTGCTAGGGTTGCTAGGACCCCCTCATGGCTCTGTAAGGTGCTAGCCCACGTGGCCTGCTCGGCCGTGTCATTCACAAACAGAAATAATCTGCAAGCACACATAATTAGCATTGTAGCATTTCACCCAGAAGTATTTAGGGTATCGTATTTTCCACAGGGAATGGAGGTACTCTTCTAGCTAATTTGTCCAAGGACAACATAAGGATAGAGATGGTAGAGGTTGAGATGGATTCCTATTGTTCTAGGGTCTATGAATAGATAAACTCTACTTCCACTTGCTTACTTCAGGCACTGGAGCACACTGGTCTGATAGGCGATATCGGCTTGTAGCTCTACACCGTACCCAAATGTGGTGGATTACAAGGGGTGAGGGTGGGCAAGGCTATCACCACCTGCCGCCTATCCCTCAACTGTGGAGTATGAGGCAAACGAAGGTAGCCTCTAGCCTAGACACCACATCTATGCTATTGACTACTACTCTAGTGTTGTATAGGGTGATCCGTCTTTATCAGGAGCCCTCTACTAGAGCATCTGCCATGGGGATAGATGACAAACCTGTAAACAAGTAAGAGCAAAGCTAAACTAACCAAGAGACTTTATAACCAAAAGAACCACAAACACTCACTTAGCGGGACAACTCGATGAAGTGTAGTGCAAGTGTTCATAGAGGTACAAGTGGGGACCTATCGACAAGTCTAGCACTTCCCTGAGCTCTTCCCTCACATCTCTCCCTTACTACTCTAGATAGCTACTAGGGCCTAAGCCCTTTGGAGTGGTGCTCTAGCTCAAGTGAGGTCTGCTCTTCTTCCTTATGGTGTTGTTCAAATGTGGAGAGGGGAGCCTTCTTTTATAGGTGGAGAGGAGGGGGCTCTTTGGAAAATGCTTCCTACCCTCATGGAAAGGACCAAACTGACTATATGTGCATTTAAAATACCGCCTTCACCCATGCCACCGTCATTGAAGAGGTGGCATGAGACAACCCACCAAAGATGGGCCCGAGACATGCCTGTAGGGGTGTAGGTGCACCAGTGGTGTAGCCACACCTTGGATGTGTTGTCCTGGCCCAATCTTTGTTGTGTAGGCCTCTGGGATTGCATGGGTCACTCTTGCACATTTTGGCCCTATTTGGAGCATGTTTGCTTTGGGTTTTGGGCCTTTTTCTCCACATGACACGACCCTGATTTTCCTAGTAAGTGAGCCTTCTTCCCCTAGGCTCATGTCGGGTGATGTTATCCCTTGTCTTGTTGCATATTTGGGCACATTTTCCTTATTATTTTGACATGTCCTCCTATGAATGGTAAAACACCAAAACTCATGCAAATCAATAGTTCTAAAGCATTGTCTAAGTCTGGTGTCTGTATGCTAGGATTTTATGCAAGTGTTGGCGGTTAATTATGTGAGTTACGCACCACCAACAAGCCTCACGGGGATCCATGACATGTGGCCAAACAAAGGGGCCTTCGCTAGGTCTGACCTCCTCACCTTGAGGAGCTAGGGCTAGCCCAGTGGTCGTCGCACCCACGAGCGAGGGATCAACGGTGGATGGTGAGTCCAATCCCTCTTCTGGGTCAGCAGACGCTCTAACCTCACTCACATTCAGGGCTCCCTTTTGACCACACCTACCACTGCTCCAATGTCAGAGCAGTTCTCACTCACGGCCGGTGAACAAAGATTGCAAGGGGAAGGTGCTAGGCTACGATCACCATGGCCTACTATGATCAAATGAAAAGCCTAGCCGTAAGGGCGAGTTCACAAAACTGAGCAGTTTCACGATCATGAACCTGAGAAGAATCCCCTACAATAGAACTCCCTAAGGATATGGGAACCAAATGACATGGGCTCTATCGCTAAAGGTAAAGGGCCAGGGGATAACGAAACTTTTGGAACCGCTCACCAAAGGGGGATGATGAGACTTGCCATGCCTCTCCCTAGGAGCAGGACCACAACAAGAGTCAAAGTGCCTGATGCCATGGGGCAGAAGCCAATGAAGCAACCTAGCTCCTTTCTCGCGATCGACTACCGGCAACCCGATCGAGGATGAGCCAGACAGGACCGAGGACAAAAGGCTTTGACTGCCATTGCTAGTGGCACAAGGATGCTTCACACTTGGCCTCCGCAATGGCAACAAATCCAAACGCTTTTGCATGGCCCCACCCTCATTCATGGCATGTGCCACATAGCCACCGCTGCTCAACCCAGTCCCATCGCTGGATCTCTAAGACTAGCGAGGATGCACCCGAGGACCTTCGAATCCTCGTCAGTGTCACTCTCTGAGTTCCTGCCTTCATAGCATCACCTCCATCTAGCAGCAAAGCCCTACACCTTTGCTGCTCTGCCCTTTTGATCGCTTCCTCCATTTGAAGAAACTTTCCCTCATCAGTGGCCACACTCTCTTGGGCAGCGCGTTCGGCACCCCTGAGATGGGGAACATGGAAGCGAGAGTAGAATGATGGAACAAGCTACTAGAAATAAGCCATGTCAGTGATCACCTGACTGATGCTGACCACGGACAATGGGAAGACACGAAAAGGAGCGACCTACCAGGTCAGGTCGACAGCTTGCTGAGAATGCCATGATGGGCGCACTCAGTCATGACCATGACCCTGTGCCAACTAGCCTAGCCATGTGCTATACGATCACATCATCCTCAAGCTCCTTCGCAATCTCACGGATCAGGTCTTTAGCCCTAGTATAGTCACACAACAGATGAGCATGCCTCTTTAGTGGATGAACTCAGTGCTTGACCATGACCCAGAGGAACACGACACCATCTAGACTGGCCAACACCTAGCCTTTGAGAATCTCCAAGATCTCCACCACCTTTACCAACCGCTTCCTGTCGCACCCCCAACCCTAGGAGGTCGACCTCACCGGAGGGGCGACAGAGAAAGGAAGCAAGGTGGCGGAGGCATCATCAAGAATGTAGAACCAACTTTTGTGCTAGCTAGAGTTCAAACTCCTCAATGGTAGACACAGATAGACATGAGACACCCTGGAATGCTTCTGGATGTTCATCCCGCCCATGGGGGCCAACACTCCATCGGTAAATCCCAGCACCCGTCGACTCTTGATTTTGAAGAGCCACCCAAATAGGTCTTTGTTGGGCTCTATCCTAAGGAAGGCCTCACAGACGACCATGAATCCCACCAGCTGTAGCACCCCATTGAGGGGAAGATGCTACATCTAGATGCCATGCTCCTGAAGGAATCCTAGGAGAAAATCCAATGCTAGGATCCCAAACCGGTGCTCATGGAAATCGGTGAAGGACATCATTTCCCCAGGTCACGAGTTGGGAACCACCTCACCGATGACAGCCCTCCACCTGGTGACTTCCTTTAGTGGGAGAAGGCCATCTTTGACAAGCCACAACAACCTCACCTCCGTCACCATCGAAGGTACCCATTCACACATCCTGGACGCAAGCGAGGATGAAGGCAGAATGAGCGGCGGAGGGAGACAGCGTTGAGCGATCACTGGCAACCACGTACCGCCTAGGTAAACCACTTGAGTTTGATTCCCTTCCACACCACTCTCAATTGCAACGCGCACCAATGGAAGGCAAGAGCAAGGTAAGGGGACTCGAGCCAAAGGGGTCGTATATGTGGCGGTGTCTAGGGATGAGAACCACACCCTTGCAAAATCCACCCTGAGATGAGCCCCACGGACCCTTAGCAAGCTAGCGGCCGCACCATAGCAACTGCGTGGTGTGACACATCATAGATTTACATGTGGACGAGCACCATTAAGTCACGTCATGACCAAGGAGGTAGCAAGCCCCTAGGTCCACACGTAGAGCAGGCTGCCGCAACCATGACCCCGTGTCATGTTTGGGAAACCCACTCTTGGGCTAGCCCTTAGACGGGTTTGAGGCCACAAAAGAGGTAGGGGAAGGATGAGATGGGCCCCTGTGGCTCTTATCGGTGGTGTAGAACCTCATGACCATCTCCTCCTGTGTTCGAGTTATTCACTTCAATGTCACCCAAGTTGACTCCCTCTAGGGGAGGCATTTTGCCCTCTGGTTACTGTGAAGGCGGTTATGGACTGATGGGCTTGACGGCCAACGATTTATGACATCTCTCGATGAGGCATAGCCGAACTCCACATCGATTGGGGAGGATATCAGGTCCCACTCGAATTACCCATTGACCTCGATGAGGCGCACTGCTCTGACCACATGGTTACAGTGGACAAGCCTCTCCCTACGTGGGGTGAAACCAAAGGTGCCTATAACTAGGCATCATGACCTCTCAGGGTCGAAGAGGACGCTAGGGAAATAAGAGTAGGGCCCATGCGACCCCAATAAGGGTCGTGGCCAAGCCACGACCATCTCCTCCCCACATCTCGGGTCACCAACCCATTGCCATCCTAGAATCTCACAAACCAGTGGAGGCTGGCAGCCCCATTATGAGAGATTGAATGGACCAGTGGCTAAAAGACTCACAAAGGTGCTTCTGCAAGGAAGGTGCTTATATTTACATGGACCATGCCCTGGTCATGCATGACAAGGGATGCTTTAAACCCCATGTAGTAATCCTTGACTAACGAGGGCATCCTGGACCTTGCTGTTACCAGGGTGAGTGACCATGACTCAGCCACCACTGAGAGACCCCAAAGAAAACAAGCTTGAGGATCATCGTAGGGAAAATGCTCGAGTAAGGGTTGACACTCCTGCAATGAAAGATGACGTCTGACTCAAAGCCGTGACCCAGGGCCTACAAGTCAGACCCCGACTGTGGAACCCAGGAGCTCGTAACAACCTCAAAGCAAGTGAATGCGGAAAGAGGACCTCTCCTTCTGAACTTTGGAAATAGGCGCAGCCAAGCCATGAACGGAAATATAAATCTAGAATCACCACACTGGTGACATCTCTATTAAGCCCTAGGGAACCTTGCTACTACCATGAAAGGACAAGGCAAAGAAGGATGTCATGCCAACCTTCCTGTAGCAATATGACTCCTGTGGTACAGGAGCATAGGAGGAGGCATAGAGGTCGCACCAGCTCAAGGATGCCTGAACAGGCACCCATGGGCTTTCATGAGCACTAGCGGAGCACAGGTAGAGAGCACTAGGGCTAGGAAAAACCCATCTCACCCAAGATGGGATTGCCTGATCCCCATAGTGCGTGCACACCCTAGGCATATGCTCCAATGCTGACAAGTCCCCTTCTAGCACCAAATGATGAAGGGGCATCGCTGACCTCCGGCCACCGCAGACAACCCCAAGTAGATCACATGCCTAGAGTCTCACTGCTCTCTCAAGATTTCTTTCTTCTCTTAAACTCGGCTTCATAGAGGCCAAAAGCAAAGGTGAAGACATGGTTACGAGTAGTTCAAATGGTAGGAAGGCCCATATTTATAGACCCAAGGGCAGACTGAGCCTCCCACCACGTGGCGAACCACGGGATGTCACAGCCAATGTTAGATACCCATGCGAGGTCAAGGAAATCAAGACCCTCACAAAGGTAGGGCCAATAAAAGCATCAATAAGACCACTTGGCCCCACCTAGATCATGAACCCCGATGCATAGCACACTGACATGGCATGGCTCAGCAGTCACGTACCACATTGTTAAGGTATCCTGACGAGGCGGAACATAATGGCCATCCACCGCATTAAACACACTAGACCGCAAGGGGTTGAGCGACGAAGCTCAAGCAAGCCACAAGTACGAACCCGCACTCAACATACATGCATCTCAGTGCTTTCACAACCACTTCATGATTGCAAAAATGCTCAGGAGCTACTATTGGGGTTATGATACCCGGGTGTCTCAAGGCATGATTAGTTAGCAGACTGAGCAGCCCATGATATACAGACTAGCAAAAGCCCAAATGACTAAGGCCCAGTTAAGCCAAGTGAACTGGATTAGACACCAAGGATGGAGTCAGCCATGACCCCTCCTCTCTGCCTTAGCCAAGCGCCACATAAGGATCCATGACTTCTCTGCCATTTCGACCCTTGGGAGGAACAAAGAGAGGTTGAGCCTAGCCAAGCGCACCCACTCTAACAAGAGTGGACATGCTGCACTGACCCCATAAGGACCGAGGGGACATCAGTCACCTCAGTCCAGTTAGACACCATCCCTACACCACGCAGCACAGACAAGACAACACCGCATAGTGGTGACTGCTAGTATGGTGGCACGCCATCCAAATACAATCCAACAAGATACATGTACAATTCTACCCACTAAGAGATGGCATTCACGATGGAGTCCTTGACTTAGAGGCCAGCCATGTGATGTAGGCTATGACCCTAGAGCCTAGATTGTGGCCACCAACTTCCCAAGACTAACCAGGCCATCAACGACCTAGGAGCGGCTACTAACTCCGGTACAGCGGCCCTAAGAGAATAGGAGGCAATGATGAAGGCCACAATAGAGACCACATCACACGGGACGGCTGGCGAACCACCATCATGCCTACAGTGCCACCACAACCAGCACAGTAGCACCACACCACACCATACTACGATGTGGGCACAAGACATGACAACAACCATGCCTAGATGTACTCCACAAGATGGAGTAGCTTGCAAGCCAAGTTAGCTAGGCCCCTCCCTCAGGTTCATGACCTCTCAGTCGGGAGAACCTTCTTCTTTGTACATGATCTGGCCTCAGACTCTACATAAGGGTAGCTAGGGCATCCTTCCGAAGGGGATCAGATTCATTCTAAATCTTCATATTCTTCACAACCTTTAGACTCCTGAAGCTTCCCTTCAGGTAGTTCATCTCCTAGCTCTAGCTCTCCTACCTCTTCCACCATTCTTGCACCCCCATTGTAAGAACTTCAGAGCATTCAAGCGAGGAACACACACTCGATCATCTTTGAGACTAGACATAGGGCTCTAGCCTGAACCAATATAAATCCTCATGTCTTCTGGATGCTACCATCATCTTCATAGAGCAGCGCGACAATAATTTAAATTTACTAGTCTGGTTTTCAAACACCGACAAAGAATCTCCAAGATGTTCAAGCTCTCCAATAATGCTTTGCCTAGCTCCAAAATACTAATAAAATGAACATTACAAAAGTAGAGAGGGAGAGAGGCTAAAATGTGGTGTGTGTTGAGGGAAGAGCCTCTCCCTCTCTTTTATACTAGTTCTACGTCGGGTTGTAGCAAGAATATTCCCAGGAATTAGCTCTCCACCATTTATGCATTGATGAGGGAACCCACGTGGAAGCTAGGGGCTGGCGGTGTAGTTAGGGGATTAGGCGAACCCTAGGGTTGGCGAACCCCAGGTGGCACCTCCCCACGACCTCGTTGCTTTGGTCGATTGGTTGTTGGGCCTGTGCCACATCTACGCATGCTTGGGCCATGTTGTGTCAGGTAGGTGGGCCTTTCTCCCTTATTGCTCGCATAGGATGGCATTATTCTTGTTCCTTTGCACATTTTGAGCACGCTTTCGGTGGTTTTCTAAAATGTGTCCTGCAAAACACTTATTTTCCAATACATGTGGAAATATGTTAATATAAATAAAATATGTGTGTAAGGCATGTTAGTTCTCCTCTTTTTCTATCTTATTTGGTAGTTCGATTTGGCCCTTAAGGACCACAACACTGATAGCATTGGTCCTCTCAAGCTAGTACACATTCGGTGTACAATAGAGAGTAAGGTGACAAGCTGAGAAAATAGCTAAGTCAGGGCACAACTTGACATGTTAGGTGGTAGCTCTAGTGCTACACTAGACAGGACCAGTGAGTGCAAAACTGCACAACCAGCACTTCTCAACTCTCTCTTTACAAGCATGCCAACTCTAAAATGTGTTGCTAAACATCTAAGCACTGAGTTAGCATTTTTCAAAGTGTTTTTCAAAACCATTTTTGTTTGCTACTCCCAAATCACTAGGTCAAATGCAGATGCATGTAAATCATCACATATGTCACACCCGGTTTCAAGGACAAAACCAGACATACACCATATGTGAAATAAAGGCGACAAATCTCACATATAGCCACAGATAAGTGTAATATCAAAAGACAAATGCTTAATATACATAACTCAATAGTATAAAGTATACCTTAAAGAGTAACACAGCGGAAAGACAACTCCGAACACCGGGTGCAACCTTCACTCTAGGATCAAACTAACTGGTTGATCACAAGCCTAACAATTCCAGAATCTAACAGTCTGGTACCCTTCCTGAGATGTGGGGAAATAGCAAGAGTGAGTCCATGTCGAACTCAACAAATATAACATGGGGTTCATGAAGCTCAAAAGGTTTGACACGGGTTTACTGCAATAGCTTTTAGTGAGTCATCTTTTTAGCAGTTGAGTAGCAACAAGTTTAACATAATCCCAAATAACCTCATGATCATGTAAACAAGAATAATGTATAGCAAGAAACAATAATCATTAGTGAGCTTTAATATCATCAGTATTATCATTACCATCAGTGTTCATCATTTATTCTGTAAGGGTCCAAGGCCACTCGTGACCGTGAGCACGGCTGATATACCAGTTTTACACTCTGCAGAGGTTGTACACTTTCACTGTGAGTCGTGATTTACCCTTTCACCCGAGGTAGCTAATCTCTTGACCCACTTCCAAGGAAGGTCGGCAGGGTTCACTATGAAACCTTTCAAAGGTTCGTCTAACAAGTTAGGGCCGCTAGGTTTCCGAAGTCAGTCCGTGTGATACACCACGCAGGGATCCACAGTCTGCTTCACCCCATTTGTGCCACAAGGGTAACCTCTAACAAGCTAGAAAAAGTCCTCATACTGAGCTAAAGCCAGAGCCATATAGCCCTCACAGTTGTACTGTAAGTCCCGGATGTTCGCTTACAGATAAGTCCTTAGGGAGAGAAACTAGAGCACCATAAAAACAACAAAATATGCTCTAGCCCTCTTGAGCCATATTGCTTTAAAGCATCTTTTAAACGTTTATTGCATATATCATTAGTCAAGTTACAGATCATGATTATTCAAAAAGAGCACTAGCATCACTACCTAATGCAATGTCCCATAGGTGTCAAGGTACAAGATACAAAATCTAGGATATCCTTAATGGTAACAAGGTAGACACATGCACATGAATTAAGTATATTAAAGGTGAATAGGAAACAAGGATAATCCCATGCTATACTTGCCTCAAACACCGATCCTTCGGTAAGCTTTAATCTTCAACGTTCTTCTTCTTCTTCTTGATAACCACGTATATCTCACCGACTGGACTTGATCAATAAATCACCACACACACATCGATACAATCATACACGAAGCAAACAATAGATGTAAATTAGAACAATACACCAAACATATGAAACAATATGTGAAAAGATTTTAAAGAGGTTCTACGCATTGCTATGAACACACAGGCGCGAAAAGCACTCTAATCGAAGCTACGGTTGAAAAGATACATCTACCGAAAGATTTGCTCATAGAAGAAAATATAAAACTATTAGTTTCATGTGTTTTAATTATATAATAACATATATAAGATATTTTATAGATACTATATATGGAATTAAGTCAAATTTAGATTCAAATTATGAAACTAAAGTAAAACAAATCATATTTTATTTACAAAACCCAGTTACATAATTATTAATCAAGATATGATTTAAACCATAAAATTTCAGAATTAGTAATATGGTAAACACTGTCACTAACGCGTAGATCTCGTTGCTATGAATCTAACGCAACTCGAATGAGCTAAAACGGATCTAAAACGTAGAAGATATGATTTAAACAAGATCTACTTTATTAAAGTAATAGATTAAATCTCACATCAGAACTTAAAGATAGAAAACCTAATCAACAGTAACACTAACAGTATAACAAGTTTGTAAAACTCTTCTACACGTTACTACGATCACATAGACATAAAGATCACGAAATTTGGATTTAAAACGTAAAAGTTATGAGTTTTCTAAGATTTCCTATAGATAAATAATTACTTTAATATAAACTCGAAAATAAATTATCTCAAACCTACTGTACAGTTCTATAATCATGTAGAGCTCGCAAATACGAATCTAACGCAATTTGAATGGATCAAATCGGAGTTAAAACGGATAATTTATGACTAAAACAAACTCAGTGGCAAAACTGTAAATATCAGAAAACGTATTTTTTTTGTTTTTCCGAAACGAATTACGTTTTCAATTAATCAAAACGTATTTTCAGAAGTTACGCGATCAAAATACGCTTTACGGAAAAGAAAACGTAAACCGAGAATGCGCTTTGGACTGCGGGTTAAGAACTTAAAAACTTCAGGGGCTCTTTAGCAAATTTGTCGGCCGAACCGGTATCTTTAAATAACGGCCGTCCGATTTAAAATGAACAGTCCAGATCGGATCGGGGGAGGAGGCCGGCGGCGCTCCGGCCGGAATCGGGCCCGACGGCTTTCCCCGCGGTGGCGCCATGGCCGGAGTTTCCCATCTCATGCTACGGAGCATTACCTTGCGAAAGATATACATCGACGGGTAGAGCGCATCAACGCGAACTCACCTAGGGCAAAATCGAGGCCAATGATAAACTGGAGAAGGCGTGCGGCTTGGAGAGGCGGGCGGCTAGGGCGGCACTTCGGGCGTAGCCACCACGGGACGTTAGAAGCTATGATTCGTAGTCCAATGTGAAGCGGAGGGAGGCGGCACCCCGTTTTTATAGCCCGAAGGCGGTTCTAAGAAAGGAAGGAGGGAGATTTGGCGGCGGATTCGGTCGGTGGAGTTTTTGGAAGGGGAATCCGACGGTGGCTTGAGGAAGGGGATGCGGTTGACGCGTGGGTCCGGGCTGTCAGCGACGCGGGAGCGGGGGAAGGCTCTCGCGCGGTGAAGCTGGGCCAGCGGCCGCTGGCTGGGCTCGGCCCGCGAAGGAGAAGGAGGCCGCGGGAGAGGGAAAGGTGGGCCGCGCGCGCTGGGCTGCGAAGAGAAACGGGCCGAATTCCGAATGAAACGGATTTCTCTTTTCTTTTTCTTTTTCTAATTTTTCAAAGCCAATTTTCAAAAGATTTTCAAATCCAAATTTGAATTTGATCAAACCACTCATCTCAAAAATTTAAATGCAACAGTATGAGTGCACAAACATGTTTCTACAATTATATTTGATTTTAAATTAATAAAAATTTATTATCATTCTAAATTTGCATGCTCACAAAATTATATAAAAATCATATTTCTCCTATTTTTTTCTTCTTTTCAAAATTTTAGGGTGTTACAATTCTACCCCCCTTAAGATGAATCTCGTCCCGAGATTCGGAAGATGATGACAAAAGAGATAATGACACTTTGTCTTTATTTGATCCTCATTTTCCAAATTACTCTTTCGTGAGAGTCATGAAACAATTTCTCATATCCCGACTGACTAATCTGCCTAAACATAATCATCTCTCCTATTGAGCTCCTCCAAAGTTATTTGTTCCTCTGCTATGACTTCAGTAAACTCATGGTCCACTTTGCTATCCTTGGTGTACCTATCTTCTAATTGATCATTCTCATCTTCCTCAGGTAAAAGTCGACCACCTTGATACTCAATTCTTTTCCCTGACGGTGTTGTTAAGAGCATTGTGCACCGAGTACCATGAATCACTCCTTTGTATGCACAGAGCCATCCATTACCAAGAACCACGCGAATTTTAAGTGATTCCAACACAATGAGTGTCGCGGTGAAGTTTTCCTTGTTTATGACAAGACTGACATTCGGGCATATCTGATCTGCCTGCATTTCTCCCACTGGGGTTTGAACTAGCAAAGGCCTCCTCATTGGACACTTCACCATCTTGCACGTCTCTTCCATGTCAGCGGAAATGAAAGAATGCGAAGCACTGGGGTCAAATAAAGCAAAAACTTGTACTGAGCTTACTTGAATATAACCTCCCACTACTTTGGTAACTCCATGAATTTTATCCATATCCACATTGCTCAGTCTTCCATTGACATAGTTTTGCTGCGTTTTGCTTCCTTGAGCAGGCTTCTTATGGGCTTTCCTTTTTCGCTTTCGTCGTTGTGGATTCTAACTTAGTTCACTCCCAACTTGCTCTTCAACATTGTTATTTTGATAGTGCTTGGCTTCATCATACCCATAACATCCTTCAATGGCAGAAACATCAAGCTTTTCCCACATATTAGTGCAAGACGTCATATAGGGCTCCTGAGTCATGAGACACTACACTTCCTGTCATCAAGTGACCAACATCAGCAACACGAGCAAGTATAGATGATCATAATCATGAACTATCCAAAGAGACAACTCTCGTCTCCATGGATCCAAAATTATCAACCTTGTTCACAGAACATTTTTGCTCAAGAGTGGCAACTCAATCATGGAGACTAACCAATACTTCTAACTAAAGAGTTCAATCCTAATAATCCTTCTTTACATTGGCTACCCCCCTTAAAATAAGGGACACCAAATAGGGTAGCTTGAACCCTTCTTCTAGATGAGCTACTTAGCATAAAAGTGTTCTGACATCCCAATGATACTCTTGTGTAGGGGTAAGAACAAGAAATCTGAAATTTCTCACGAGCAGAAAATCAGCAGTGCAGTAAAACAGCTGTAACTCTCATTCTGTTAATCCAATGAAGCTGTAGTTTACACCGATGGAAAGCTTATCAAATTCTCTGCAACTTTCTTATAGAACACACTTCCAGATTCTGTAGTTAACTTGGTCGAAAACAGCACATAACAGATTCTGTTCCAGGTTTCAGACAGCACAGTTGCATCGTCTTGTGATTTTTGTATCTCCCAATCCAAAATAGCTATGAGGGTAGTTCTTGCATTTAGAGAGAGATGTTGAAGTCCACTCTTGTCCAGAATTCTCTCATGATTTTTTGGTCTTTCAAGAACAGAGATATAAGTTGATAAAGACAGGCTGCTCTGAAAGACAAGATATAGAAAACAGGAGATAACCAAAACCCAGCTATTTATTTCATTTATTCTTATACCTTATACATATAAACTAAATGAAATCATGGTCAAAACCCACGAGATCATTCCACTCATTACAAAATTCCAACTCAAACATAAACTTAAGCACAAAGCAACTAAACACTTAAATGTTCATTAGCCACACATTGAGATGACTCAACTTGGCTACTAACGGTTTTATTACACGGGACATAACTCCTATTCCTTAAATATGGTGTGATTGTAGCAGCTTCCAGAGTAGATAACGTCTCTTACATTCCTTATTGCTTCATATGGACATCTGAATCTCTGCATCTCTCTTTACCATTCTTATAACTCACACCTTAAGATGGGTCAACCTGGTATCCCTCAGGTGTAGATTTAATACCCTCATACTCAATCCTTTCTCCTGAAAGTGTAGTTAGAAACACTGAACATTGGGCATACTCAATCACTCCTTTACAAGTAGATAACCAGTCTATTCCAAGGATAACATCAATGCCCATTAATTCCAAAACAATGAGGTTTACCTTAAAATTTACCCCCTTTATGTCCAGACTAACTTTTGGGCATAAGCGGTCTGCCTTTATTTCACCTCTTGGAGTTTTAATCATCACTGTTTTCTCCCTTGGAAGCATAAGTATGTTATGATCTTTTACATATTGTCTAGATATGAACGAATGTGAGGCACTGGGGTCAAACAAAACCTTGGCATTTCCTGAACTTACTGGAATTGATCCAAACACGACCTCCTTAGCTCCAGGAATGGTGGAAATATCCACATGTTTCAGCCTTCCATGGATGTAATTTCTTTTTAATTTATTTCCCTGCACATGCTCCTTTTGGACATCCTGTCCTGGGTCTTGCTGTTGTTGATTCTTCTGTGGGCAAGATTTGACATAATGTCCTTCCTGCTGGCAATGATAACACTTTCTCTTAGCTGGATCTTTTGTGATGTCATACTCTACGGAACTGTTGTTTGGTATGCTGCTATCTTGCTGGCCATAAAAGTTCACCTTCGTCCCTTTGGCTTGTTTCCTAGCTTCTTTGGCCTTTCGAGGTTGATACTCCTTATAGGTAATTGTTCACCCATCTATGACTACTTCATGGGGAGTAGTTTTAGCGGGAGGGGCTTCTAACTCTTCAGTGTTTGGATTTGTTTGACAGGGGATCAGGGCTGCATGTGATAATGTAGTATAACTCGCCTGCTGATTGCTTTCCACAAGTGGTTCTAATGAGATTGCCTTTCTCTTCTTGTCCATGTTGATCTCAAAATTTGGATCCACCTTGACTTTCCCCTTATTAGACTCGTTTCGAAGACAGGGAAAACCATAATGCTTACAGCAGTGACATTGTTCCTGCTCTCCAAATGCCTTATTATCAACATCTTTATTGGATTTCATATTCTTCCAAACTTCTGCTACTTGTATCTTCTCTGACCCCTTGGATATGTTGGTCTGACCTTGAGATGAGCATTGTTGAGAATTCCCATGTTGAGCCATTTCTTCTAGTAATTGGTTTTGCATCGCTAATGGTTTCTTGTCAAAAGTGAGCAAGAGCGACACAATTCAGTCCTCTTAACCTCTGAAATCCATAGTCTTCTCGTCACGAGCCGTCTAATAGACAAGGAGAAAAGGTTCAAAATAGAGACAAGGTTTTTATAACAGAACGGGGATAGAATTAAGCATAACTTTGAGAAAATAACAAAGTTAAAGAGAAGCAAGAAATAGGCAACAATGAGAACATGCTAAACGTCCAGTTCTAACTAGGCTTGCGTCCTACAGTCAGCATTGCTCTGATACCAATCTGTCACACCCGGTTTCAAGGACAAAACCAGACATACACCATATGTGAAATAAAGGCGACAAATCTCACATATAGCCATAGATAAGTGTAATATCAAAAGACAAATGCTTAATATACATAACTCAATAGTATAAAGTATACCTTAAAGAGTAACACAGCGGAAAGACAACTCCGAACACTGGGTGCAACCTTCACTCCAGGATCAAACTAACTGGTTGATCACAAGCCTAACAATTCCAGAATCTAACAGTCTGGTACCCTTCCTGAGATGTGGGGAAATAGCAAGAGTGAGTCCATGTCGAACTCAACAAATATAACATGGGGTTCATGAAGCTCAAAAGGATTGACACGGGTTTACTGCAATAGCTTTTAGTGAGTCATCTTTTTAGCAGTTGAGTAGCAACAAGTTTAACATAATCCCAAATAACCTCATGATCATGTAAACAAGAATAATGTATAGCAAGAAACAATAATCATTAGTGAGCTTTAATATCATCAGTATTATCATTACCATCAGTGTTCATCATTTATTCTGTAAGGGTCCAAGGCCACTCGTGACCGTGAGCACGGCTGATATACCAGTTTTACACTCTGCAGAGGTTGTACACTTTCACTGTGAGTCGTGATTTACCCTTTCACCCGAGGTAGCTAATCTCTTGACCCACTTCCAAGGAAGGTCGGCAGGGTTCACTATGAAACCTTTCAAAGGTTCGTCTAACAAGTTAGGGCCGCTAGGTTTCCGAAGTCAGTCCGTGTGATACACCACGCAGGGATCCACAGTCTGCTTCACCCCATTTGTGCCACAAGGGTAACCTCTAACAAGCTAGAAAAAGTCCTCATACTGAGCTAAAGCCAGAGCCATATAGCCCTCACAGTTGTACTGTAAGTCCCGGATGTTCGCTTACAGATAAGTCCTTAGGGAGAGAAACTAGAGCACCATAAAAACAACAAAATATGCTCTAGCCCTCTTGAGCCATATTGCTTTAAAGCATCTTTTAAACGTTTATTGCATATATCATTAGTCAAGTTACAGATCATGATTATTCAAAAAGAGCACTAGCATCACTACCCAATGCAATGTCCCATAGGTGTCAAGGTACAAGATACAAAATCTAGGATATCCTTAATGGTAACAAGGTAGACACATGCACATGAATTAAGTATATTAAAGGTGAATAGGAAACAAGGATAATCCCATGCTATACTTGCCTCAAACACCGATCCTTCGGTAAGCTTTAATCTTCAACGTTCTTCTTCTTCTTCTTGATAACCACGTATATCTCACCGACTGGACTTGATCAATAAATCACCACACACACATCGATACAAATCATACACGAAGCAAACAATAGATCTAAATTAGAACAATACACCAAACATATGAAACAATATGTGAAAAGATTTTAAAGAGGTTCTACGCATTGCTATGAACACACAGGCGCGAAAAGCACTCTAATCGAAGCTACGGTTGAAAAGATACATCTACCGAAAGATTTGCTCATAGAAGAAAATATAAAACTATTAGTTTCATGTGTTTTAATTATATAATAACATATATAAGATATTTTATAGATACTATATATGGAATTAAGTCAAATTTAGATTCAAATTATGAAACTAAAGTAAAACAAATCATATTTTATTTACAAAACCCAGTTACATAATTATTAATCAAGATATGATTTAAACCATAAAATTTCAGAATTAGTAATATGGTAAACACTGTCACTAACGCGTAGATCTCGTTGCTATGAATCTAACGCAACTCGAATGAGCTAAAACGGATCTAAAACGTAGAAGATATGATTTAAACAAGATCTACTTTATTAAAGTAATAGATTAAATCTCACATTGGAACTTAAAGATAGAAAACCTAATCAACAGTAACACTAACAGTATAACAAGTTTGTAAAACTCTTCTACACGTTACTACGATCACATAGACATAAAGATCACGAAATTTGGATTTAAAACGTAAAAGTTATGAGTTTTCTAAGATTTCCTATAGATAAATAATTACTTTAATATAAACTCGAAAATAAATTATCTCAAACCTACTGTACAGTTCTATAATCATGTAGAGCTCGCAAATACGAATCTAACGCAATTTGAATGGATCAAATCGGAGTTAAAACGGATAATTTATGACTAAAACAAACTCAGTGGCAAAACTGTAAATATCAGAAAATGTATTTTTTTCTTTTTCCGAAACGAATTACGTTTTCAATTAATCAAAACGTATTTTCGGAAGTTACGCGATCAAAATACGCTTTACGGAAAAGAAAACGTAAACCGAGAATGCGCTTTGGACTGCGGGTTAAGAACTTAAAAACTTCAGGGGCTCTTTAGCAAATTTGTCGGCCGAACCGGTATCTTTAAATAACGGCCGTCCGATTTAAAATGAATGGTCCAGATCGGATCGGGAGAGGAGGCCGGCGGCGCTCCGGCCGGAATCGGGCCCGACGGCTTTCCCCGCGGTGGCGCCATGGCCGGAGTTTCCCATCTCATGCTATGGAGCATTACCTTGCGAAAGATATACATCGACGGGTAGAGCGCATCAACGCGAACTCACCTAGGGCAAAATCGAGGCCAATGATAAACTGGAGAAGGCGTGCGGCTTGGAGAGGCGGGCGGCTAGGGCGGCACTTCGGGCGTAGCCACCACGGGACGTTAGAAGCTACGATTTGTAGTCCAACGTGAAGCGGAGGGAGGCGGCACCCCGTTTTTATAGCCCGAAGGCGGTTCTAAGAAAGGAAGGAGGGAGATTTGGCGGCGGATTCGGTCGGTGGAGTTTTTGGAAGGGGAATCCGACGGTGACTTGAGGAAGGGGATGCGGCTGACGCGTGGGTCCGGGCTGTCAGCGACGCGGGAGCGGGGGAAGGCTCTCGCACGGTGAAGCTGGGCCGGCGGCCACTGGCTGGGCTCGGCCCGCGAAGGAGAAGGAGGCCGCGGGAGAGGGAAAGGTGGGCCGCGCGCGCTGGGCTGCGAAGAGAAACGGGACGAATTCCGAATGAAACGGATTTCTCTTTTCTTTTTCTTTTTCTAATTTTTCAAAGCCAATTTTCAAAAGATTTTCAAATCCAAATTTGAATTTGATCAAACCACTCATCTCAAAAATTTAAATGCAACAGCATGAGTGCACAAACATGTTTCTACCCTTATATTTGATTTTAAATTAATAAAAATTTATTATCATTCTAAATTTGCATGCTCACAAAATTATATAAAAATCATATTTATCCTATTTTTTTCTTCTTTTCAAAATTTTAGGGTGTTACAACATAGTGTAGATAACCATATTTACTAATTAGAGCTCCCCTCTTAATAGTATAACTATCTATCCAAAAGCCGATCACACAACCTATTGCATCTTGATCAGTAAAGCAAAATCCTTAGCATTACCTTTGCATTCACTCCATAGGGTTTTGTTTTCTCTTTCTCCTTTTCCAATGGAGAGCTTGCTCCAACCAGATTAATCACCCTTTATGGATCTCCAACTTTGCTCTCAACCTTTGTAACACCCCAGGTGTTTCGCTTCCACATTTGCACTTGTATTTCATAAGCATGAGCATCATTCATCTCATTTATGCCTTTGTTTTGCTTGAAACATGAGTATGCAACATACTCCAATATGCTTGTTTCATAATTGTTGGCTTATGAAACATGGGTGGTGCAACATGTAGCTATAACATGAGTGTTTCATATTTTGAAACATGGCAATGTTGCTAGTATAACATGATAAGTTTAATTGTTGCAACAAGGGCTTGAAACATAGGCAACATGGTAATGAAACATTTTGGAGGAAATGCTTGTTTTGCTTGTTTCAACTTATGTGACAATTGGAAATGTGTGTAGCCAATGTGTAGAGTGGTTAATTATGTCCTAACACATCTTAATCACACTTAGGATAATTAGTGGAACAATATTCATGTTGGCCAAAATGACCAAATTGCCCTCCAAAGTGTTGTTGACTATGTGTTGACCTACTGAGTGTTTTGTTTGACTGTTTAAGAAGTCTAAACTAGAGATCTTGCATGGAGGTGTACACATAAACAAAGTTGTAGAAAATTTTATAGAGAACAAAAGTTGTATTATGGCCATCTCATGAAAATGAACAGAACACCCTCCAAAGTGACCCACTAGTCAGTTGGGGTATTGTTTCACTAGTATTTTGAGGTGTACATCTGCTGAAATGGCCAGAAATGTCCATCTTAGACTCCAAATCTATCAACATCTATAACAAAGTTGTAGCAGATTTTATCATCTACCAACTTTATTTTTCGGTCATCTTATGAATCTCCCTATAACCATCCCAAACATCAGCTTTTTTGTCTTGCTGGGTTCCTATTATCTTCTCCAAAACAGTTTCTGTTCTTCACCTTGTATCTCTCCAACCATGCCGATCTGGACTTGACTCATTAAAATAAAGTTGTAGAGAATTTCTCTAGCTCCAATTTTGTCAATTGGCTCACCTTGAGATTCAGCCTGGATCATGATATATGGGATAGAGAGTGTGCTACTGTTTTTGGTTTCGCATTGTTGCAATGTTGCAACACACTTTTTGTAAGTGTTGCAGTTCAAACCGAACCGGGGGGGGGGGGATGGCCGACTGGCCTCAGGCTGTGTGCCCGTATGCCACCGTGGGCCCACCGGTCAGGCCGCGAGGGCCTCAAGGCCGCCACAAAGCTGACCGCTCGCCTCTCACTCCATTTGGCTCCTCTTCTCCCTCTATGTGCTCGCCAAGGCAGAGGAGCAGGCCGCCGCCATGACTCTGCCCTGCTCATGCACCACCACCACCATGCCATTTCCCAAAATCCACCACCCTAAGCTTCGCCATCACCTCCTCTAGCTTCTCCACCCATCCGTGGTACTTATCGTCGCAAGGTGAGGGTGCATTTGGCGATTCCGCCACCATGGCCATGAGCGGGACCTCGCCAGAGTCCAAGCCCACCATGGTTAGGGTAGCTAGGACCCTTCCCATTCTCCCCTTTCCCTCCTTTAGCTCCCTGGTGACCTCGTGAAGCTCCTACCAAGCTTAGTCGAGGCGGTGGAGGCTCGCTATCATCGGCGCACCGCCACCTGAACCTCGCCGTCCGCCCTAGCCGGCAACGAGTACCCCCTAGCCACACCTGGGGCCACCATAGCACATCCCTTAGTTTGGAATAGCGCAGAGAGCATGAGGGTGGCCTCGGCTTCACCTGCCGGCTCACCGGCGATAAGCCTCGCCGTCGCCTCCGCCTCCCCTGCTCGTTGTCTCTCTGGCCAGTGGGCCCTCCTCGTCAGTGTGTGCACGTGGGCGGGAGGCTGCCACGGGCTGCGCAGGCCAAGTGGGCCACACTGGCCGAGCTAGCCGCGTGAGGTAGCAGGCCGCGCCGGGGTAGCAGGTCGGCCCAGCAGTCGGTTTAGGGTTTTGTTTTTTTTTCCTTTATTGTTTTCACATATTTTAATGCCATTTTATAAAATCCATATCTCAAGCAATGTTGGTCAAAATGAGGTGATTCCAATTGTGCTGGGTTCTATATAAAGTGTACTATTTAGGAAAAATATAAAATGTATATGTGTTATTTAAATTCTGGAAGAATTAAATAGACCTTTGGAATGTGTTTTAAAATGAAGTCAAATTTGTTAATATTATAACTTGAGTTCTGTTGCTCCAAAAATTATGAAATTTGGTGAGTGTGTTGTTCTATGTGTATGCTAGCTCTGGTAAAAATTTGAATGTTAGTGATTGAGTGGTTTTCAAGTTATGCCTTTGTTAATTTATAATAGGTGATAATTGAATGAATTTTCATAATTTTTCTATGTGTCCTATGATCTTGAAATTTTGTGGAGAGTGTCCTTGTACCTTAGGATTGCTAGGAAAAATATTATTTATATTGTTTGATACATTTCAATATGATTTCTTAGTTATGCTAAAATCAACATTGCTGTTTGTGAATTTTGTGTAGGGAGTTCTTATGGGTAACTTTGGCTCAAATTTTTATAGTAGTCTGCTAGTAGTGTATAGGGTCCCCTGTAATTTTTATAGAATTTTCTGATTAATTTGCATATAAGTTTATTTTCCCACTTAATTAACTAATTGAATTAATAAAGGGATTAAAATAAATAATTTGGGTTAGCATACCTTACTTTTCTGCTGGTTGTATGTCATGTGTGAACTAGTAGTGCCATTGGTTGGGCCAAAAGGTTGGTTTGGCATATAAGTAAATATTTAATTTTAACATTTCTAGGTCTTCTGGACACTTGGTAGCAGTTTTGCAATTGGGTCTTGATAAAGTGTTTGCTAGGAATATTGTGAATACCAAAGTTGTAGTAAACTTCTTGAACTAGTTTGTGTAAAAATTTGGTGGCATTTGGCTCAGTAGTTTACGAGTTCTAGCAGTTTGAAGTTGTTGCCCAGAAATGGCTGTTATCTGTTTGGAGAGGACATATTTCTGGAACTTTAAGAATTTGACTAGGTAAACTTGAGAATTAGGTCTTGAGGTCTGAAAATGATTTATAGAGAATTTCATGAGCTTTCCATATTGTCTTGTATCATATAAATTGGGTTTGTATATCTCTAGTTATGGTTGAAAAACTGAGCTGATGTCCAGATTTCTATGTTGTTGAAATGGGTTTAGGCTTGTGATAAGCTTAAGTGACTTGCTCTTATTGGTTGTTTAGGTGTTAGGTCCTTAACCGAGGAAGAACAACTATATGTTAGGTTGCGTAGATTGGTAAGTATTTCTCTACCGTATAAGAGGTTTGCACGTATCGTTAAAGTGATTTGAATATAGTGTTAAGTTGTTATTGCAGTTCACATTTGCATTCACCGAGCATGTTGCATTCATGCTTATGCATCCATAAAATTTATCTGTTAATCCATGCAATAGGTGTGCCAGAGAGGGTGACGCTACTAGAGTTCGAGGGAGTATATCAGGAGGAGGAGCAGGAGTAGCCAGAGGAGCCCGAGGTGCCAGCCGGCGAAGGAGTTCCCGAAGAAGAGCTACCTAAGTGGCCTAATCACCGCCCCTTATCCTTTCTAAAAGGCAAGCCCCAGTGCATGCTAACCCCACTTATATATATATATATATATATATATATATATATATATATATATATATATATATATATATATATATATATATATATATATATATATATATATATATATATATATATATATATATATACTTTTACTTGTTTATTGCATTAAGTTTTAGGAGTTGAGTGAAAACACTTGCTGCATTATATCTATCCTTGTTTAGATGTTGAACTTGAATCCTAATTAAAGTTTAGGCACGTGTTATTGCTTAGCCCTGCTTAGTGCGGTAGAAGTCGGGTGATTTCCGGTCATCTGCGAGCTTTAGGACGAAGTGGGTCACGGTTGGCTATATTTGCTATCGTGGAAAAGAACCATGCTGAAAAATAAATTGAGACCGGGCTAGAGTTCGATAGTACAGCCGCAAGACACTTCATGTCTTGGGTGCGAATCTATGCCCATTTGAGTCATTTAAGGACTGATTCGCTGTACGTCCTTGAGTCATGTTGAATGTAGTCTAACACTTAGTTGGCCGCATAAGTCATTCCGACCGCGAAGCCGAGTAATATAGTTCAGGCTAGGAATCGGGGGGTCAAGTGTGCATTCTGGAGGAAGTAAGGATGTGCTTGGGGACACTGGCATAAGACCAAGGGGGGGTTAAAGTCCCTATCACCTGGTAGAGTGTTGCCCTTGAGGATACGGCATTAGTCGAACCTACGATTCCTAAACTATTCCAAAGGTGACTTGTGCGACCCTGGTACGGGGTCTGCACGGTGAGTGTTAGAAATACCCCTCTGGCTAGATAGGAATTCGATTTGAATCGCCGTCACTCCCGGTTAGTGAGCACTTGACTTGAGTAGCAGCAACGTAGATTCAATTAATTGAACAGATGGTTAATTGGTTGATGATTTAAATGTTGCCTCAATTTATACCTGTTATGGTTATTATTGTTTGCTTAATAATCAGATGATTGTTTAGCATAGGTGCTAAGATAGATGACAGGTTAATGCTAAAAGACACTGCTAGTACAGGTTAAAATAGTTACTATTACTTATGCATTTCTGCAAATAAACTGTCAGCCAGCTCCACTTAAGAAAAGCCTTGCATGATCCTTGGTGTCCTTTATTTAAGTTTCAACGGGTAAGTCTAGCTGAGTACATTCTTGTACTCTGGGTTTATTCCATCCTGTTGCAGATGACATGCTTTACCAGGGCTTCTGCAAGAACTGCCTCCACCCGGCGGGTGATGAGGACTAGATCACTCGGGCATGATTGTCTTTTAGTCTACTTTCCTTAATGCTTTTGTGGGAACGTGATCCGTAAGACTAGCAGTCGTATTTGAACTAAGTGTGAGTGTGACTTATGCTTCTGCTACTTTCTAAATTTGGTTTGTAATAATTTGTGACTCCGTGTTGTTGTAAGTCTCTTTTATGTACTTGTGAAATGTAACGTGTGATGTGTTATGTTGAATGATGCGATCTTGGTTTTAAGCGGTTGGTTTGAAATCCTTCGTGATTTCGATTGACTATCGCGATTATATGGGCTCAAGTTCAAAAATTTGAGTGTTTCAGCGCTTGTTTTTGTACTTGTGCTCTTATAATTTGGACGGTTCTGTTACAGGTGGTATCAGAGCAGAATTTAATACAAAACACATCGTCCGAGTATTTAAAAATAAAAGCTTTTGTTTGCAAAAAGTGTTTTTCAACTTACAAAACATACAATTGTAAATAATCTAAAAATTTTTCTATAGTATGCTAGTAATCACATCCCTTAGCCCAAATAAGGACTCTTAGATGGCTTATTAAAGTACTAACTTGAGGGTTCTTGTTTGTTTTCTATTTTGTTGTCCATACGGCGTGATATTGTATGGATGTCATCCGCTTGGGTGGTAATGTATGGATCAAAATGCCTCTACGATTTGGTAAGTGTATGTTGTGAGAGCATGACCGTCCAACCGTCAGTCTAGGGGAGAGTAGTTGTGGTTACTTGCATACTTACATATTCAATCATGTAATTATGAGAGTACTTAATTATGGGTATATTTGTCGGGTAGTTGTGATACTGAAGTATATACATCGGGGGATATATATATGGAAAATATTTAGTTTACTGCTTACTTAGCATGCTTTATTAGGAAAAACTATTGGGCTAAAATGAATTTTTCTACAGGTTTGCTAACAATGCATCGTTGTAGTCCGATAGTTTCGCCTATATGAGAGAGTGTATGTATGTCATCGCCTAGCGTTAGAATTTTAAAATTCTACCAGAGTGAGAGGACGTACTGACATGTTTATTCATCGTTTGTTGCCTTCCATGTGTGGGAGAGTGGCTTGTTGTAAGTTGATCTTTGGGATGTAACATCGAACCCTATGTTATCCTTGATGTTTGTTAAACATGCTAAATTCAGGTCACGTGGGATTTCTCATTTGTGTTGTGTTCGGTGATGGTGTCGTGATTGGTACTCTCTAGTGCTACGATGAAATCGAGGGCCTCCTATGGTGCGTGACATAAGGTTGTGCTGCTCGGCACGCGCTGGTATCGAGGTTGCTAGTCATGATCCGTCATGGAACTGCACCAATGTGTTATCTTCTTGTAATCATTCCTTGGTTATCTTTTCCTATTTTTGTTAGAAGGTCTTATATCAAATCAGGATACCTCTGTTCTGTAAGGTTGGAACCTCGATGGTTTGGATGTAACCTATTAGACGCGTTTGTGCTCCATGTATGTGAGCCTTTAATAAATTCCGTCCTTGTTGTCGGTAAACATCGTTATTGTTAAGCACATCGCATGAATGCATCAATTGATGCGCTTGATGAGGTTGTGTGGTTGTGATGAATTATTGTGCCTCTGTTTGTTGTGTGAATTCATTCCCACCAATGAAATCAATTCAGTATAATTACACAATTCATCTACAAATTTTCCCACATCGTCAGTGCTCATTGGCTATGTATTTTGCAGATGGCATACAATCTTCGTCGTGGTCATGGCGTTGAGGATGAGGAACAACCACCACCTCCTCCGCCACCACCCACCCTAGCAGAACTGATGCAGACGGTGGTCGAAGGTCAGCGCCTGTTAGCTGAGGCCATGCATCAGCTACTCAACTGGGATGCTCGACATGGTCATCAGGGACTGGAGCTAAATCAGTACAGTGATTTTAAGGACTTTCTTGACACCAAGCCCCTGCTCTTTAAGGAGGTGGAGGAACCTCTGCAAGTTAATGAGTGGTTAAATACCATCGAGCAGAAATTCCGTCTGCTTCACCTGATAGATGAGCTGAAGACCGAGTATGCTTCTCAGCTGGTATTTAGCGGAGCCATTACCGCTCTACGTTGCCCCCTAATGTCCAAATCAATTGGGACCAGTTCAAGGCGGCTTTCTAAGGAAATTATATCCCTCTAGGTTTGATGGCGATGAAGCACGCTGAGTTTATGAAGTTAACTCAAGGCAATAAGAGTTTGATTGAATACCTATAGACCTTCAATAACCTTGCAAGATATGCAACTGATTTTGTTGATACAAATGTAAAGAAGATCGCTAGTTTCAAGCGTGGCCTCAGTCCCAAGCTGATGAAGACCATAGGTACTAGCAAGTGTGCCACTTTCAATGAATTTATTAGTGATGCCCTAACTCAGGAAAACAACAATTCTGTTTATGCTACTTCTAAGAGCCGCAAGAGGGCCTTTGAGGCGGGTGCTTCGTAGTCCCGAGCTCCAGTTGTACCGAGGGCTCCTTCTCGTCCTCCTACAACGGGTGCTAAGTTTTATCCCCCATAAAAAAAGCTCCGGCCAAGACTAGGTTTTGCAAGGCTTATACAGTTCTCTTCCTAAGGGTAATTCTAGCCAAGGCAGCTCCAGTGTCCCTCCAAGTAACATGTTGTGCTAGAATTGCAACAAGCTGGGTCATTAGGCTAGGAAGTGCCCTTATCCTAAGAAGAATGCAAATCAAGGTGGCCATTAGGGGCAAATTCATTATACTAGCATTGAAGAAATTCTATCTGGTGAGGTAGTCACTGCCAGTAAGTTCCTAGTTGACCAACATTCTGCAGTGGTGCTATTTGATTCGTGTGCTTCGCATTCATTTATAAGTCCTATGTTTGCATCAAAGTTTCCACACAAATTACACACTGTTGAAAAGTGGGGGTTATTGCATTAGAGCTACGAGTGGTAATATTCCCACAAATCAAGTAGTTAGTGATGTAGAATTTGAAATAGAAGGGTGAAAGTACTTGATTACCTTAGTAGTTTTGCCTGGACTAGGCATAGATGTCATATTGGGCATGAATTGGATGAGCCGGAATGGGGTACTCATTGATACATCAACATGGGTGGTTATGCTTAGAGATCCTACTGATCAAAAAGGTTTTCTAGTGCAACTTCCCCCAGAAAATTAATCTCTCTGGTGAAGTTCATGTGGTACAAGCGAAGTCTATAGCTGATATCCCTATAGTTTGTGAGTTTTCTGACATCTTTCCCTATAATTTGCTAGGATTGCCTCTAGATTGTGATGTAGAGTTTAAAATAGAGTTGTTGCCTGGCACAACACCCATTTCTAGAAGGCCGTGTAGGATGCCTCCGAACGAACTAGCTGAACTTAAGGTCTAGTTGAATGAACTTTTGGAGAAGGGGCTGATTCGTCTTAGTTCATCTCCGTGGGGTTGTCCTGCTATCTTTGTGAAGAAGTATCAGTCGTTGCGGATGTGTGTAGAATATAGACCTCTGAATGCGGTTACTGTCAAGAATAAGTATCCTCTGCCATGCATCGATATCTTGTTTGATTAGTTGTCTAAAGCCAAAGTCCTTTCCAAGATTGATCTAAGATCTGGCTATCATCAAATTAAAATTCGTCCTGAAGATGTTCCAAAAACTACTTTCTGTACGAGATACGGTCTCTATGAGTATCTTGTTATGTCCTTTGGCTTGACTAACGCCCCCGCGCACTTCATGTACTTGATGAATTCGGTGTTTATGCCCGAATTAGACAAGTTCATGGTGGTATTTATAGATGACATCCTGGTTTATTCTAAGAATGAGGAAGATTATGCCGAACATTTGCTTATGGTCCTCACAAGACTGCATGAGCATTAGTTGTATGCAAAATTCAGCAAGTGTGAATTTTGGCTTCGTGAAGTACCTTTCCTTGGGCATGTGTTGTCTGATGGTGGAATTATGATGGATCCCACCAAGGTACAAGAGGTATTGGACTGGAAGGCTCCCATCTCAATGCATAAGGTTTGGAGTTTTCTAGGATTGGCTGGTTATTATCATCGCTTCATCCCGGACTTCTCTAAAATAGCAAAGCCAATGACTCGGTTGCTGCAAAAAGACAAGGTTTGTCTAGGCTCCTGAGTGTGATGCAACTTTTCATAAACTGCGAACCCTTCTAACCTCAGCTCTGATTTTGGCACAACCGGATATCGAGAAACCTTTTGATGTATATTGTCAAGGCAAACATGGTTGTCGATGCTTTAAGCTGTAAGTCCTACTGTCATTCCTTGGTTGAAGGTGATTTTCATCTATCTCATCTTCTACACCCGGTAGTCCTACACCACATCACTATCAGTTGCACTCTCAAGGGTAGAATTATTGAGCTACAAAAGACTGACACCGACATATTCCACATTAAGCGTAAGATGAAAGATCAAGAACTTAAGCATTTCCGGGTAGATGAGGATGAAGTGTTGTGGTTTAAAGATAGGTTAGTTGTGCCTAAGGACCGAGAGCTTAGGAATCAAATTATGTTCGAAGCCCATTCCTCTAAGTTGTCTATCCATCCGGGTAGTAGTAAGATATATGATGATCTGAAGCCACACTCTTTGTGGACCAAGATGCGGAAAGAGATAGCTGCATATGTTGCTAGGTGTGATACTTGTTGTAGAGTTAAAGCCATGCACATGAAAGCTAGATTGCTTCAGCCACTTTCTATCCTAGGTTGGAAATGGGAGGAGATAAGTATGGATTTTATTGTTGGACTCCCTTCCACTGTTAAGAATCATAACTCTGTTTGGATAATTATAGACCGTCTAACCAAGATGGCTCACTTCATTCCTGTCCGAGCAAACTATCATCCTACTAACTATGCTAAGTTGTACTTTAATCAGATAGTCCGACTTCATGGAATCCCTCGAACTATTGTTTCTGACCGAGGTCCATAGTTCACTGCTCATTTTTGGGAGCACTGACACCATCTTTTGGGGACCAAGTTAGTAAGAAGCTCTGCTTATCACCCCCAAATGTTAGGTCAGACTAAACGAGTTAACCAAATTCTAGAGGATATGTTGAGGTCATGTGTTATTTTGTCCAAGGGTTCATGGGAGAAAAGGTTGTCTTTAGCTGAATTTTTGTACAATAATAGTTATCAAGAGAGTATTAAGATGGCCCCATTTGAAGCCTTGTACGGTCGCAAGTATAGAACACCACTGAATTAGGTATAAGATGGGGAGAGAAGGTATTATGGTATTGATTTCGTTAAGCAA
Organism: Saccharum hybrid cultivar R570; assembly: GCA_038087645.1. Taxonomy (NCBI): domain Eukaryota; kingdom Viridiplantae; phylum Streptophyta; class Magnoliopsida; order Poales; family Poaceae; genus Saccharum; species Saccharum hybrid cultivar. The sequence goes on along the minus strand of JAQSUU010000793.1, from coordinate 15,933,935 downwards.
GCTAAAGAACAAGCCCGTACCATCAAAATACATATGGCTGCAGCCCAATCTAGACAGAAAAGTTACGCTGATTGCCATAGAAAAAAATTGAATTTGAAGTTGGAGACTTCGTTTATCTGAAGGTTTCACCTATGAAGAGTGTAAAACATTTTTGTGTGAAGCAAAAGCTTGCACCAAGATATGTTGGTCCTTTCCAAATCATAGGAAAATGTGGAGCAGTTGCATATAAGATCCAATTGCCTCCTGAAATGAGAGCCATTTTCAATGTCTTCCATGTATCTCAGTTAAAGAAATGTCTTCGGGTTCCTAAAGAGAGAGTTTCATTGGGGGATATCAAGCTAGAATCTGATCTAACTTATGAAGAGAAGCCAGTTCGTGTGATTGACACTCGTGAGCAGGTAACTCAGAGTCAAGTGGTTAAGTGGTATAGAGTAATGTGGAGTAATCAAGGTAGTGAGAGTGATGCTACTTGGGAAAGAGAAGATTATTTACGAGACGGTTATAAGGAATTCTATCAACAAAAGTATGCTTTACAAATCTCAAGATGAGATTTTTACAAGGGAGGAGGGCTGTAACACCCTAGGTGTTTTGATTCCACATTTACACTTGCATTTCATAAGCATGAGCATCATTCATCTCATTTATGCCTTTGTAAACATGAGTATGCAACATACTCCAATATGCTTGTTTCATAATTGTTGGCTTATGAAATGTGGGTGGTGCAACATGTAGATGTAACATGAGTGTCTCACACTTTGAAACATGGCAATGTTGTTAGTATAACATGATAAGTTTAATTGTTGCAACAAGGGTTCGAAACATAGGCAACATGGTAGTGAAACATTTTGGAGGAAACACTTGTTTTGCTTGTTTCAACTTATGTGACAATTAGAAATGTGTGCAGACAATGTGTAGAGAGGCTAATTATGTCATAACACATCTTAATCACACTTAGGATAATTAGTGGAACAATGTTCATGTTGGCCAAAATGACCAAATTGCCCTCCTAAGTGTTGTTGACTATGTGTTGACCTACTGAGTGTTTTGTTTGACTGTTTAAAAAGTCTAACCTAGAAATCTTGCATGGAGGTGCACCCTTAAATAAAGTTGTAGAAAATGTTATAGAGAACAAAAGTTGTATTATGGCCATCTCATGAAAATTACCAGAACACCCTCAAAAGTGGCCCACTAGTCAGTTGGGGTATTGTTTCACTCGTATTTTGAGGTGTACATCTGCTGAAATGGCCAGAAATGTCCATCTTAGATTCTAAATCTGTCAACGTCATCTATAGAAAAGTTGTAGCAGATTTTATCAGCTACTAACTTTATTATTGGGTCATCTTATGAATCTCCCACTAACCATCCCAAAATTCAGCTTTTCTGCCTTGCTGGGTTCCTGTTATCTTCTCCAAAACAGTTTCTGTTCTTTGCCTTGTATCTCTCCAACCGTGCCGATTTAGACTTGACTCATTAAAACAAAGTTGTAGAGAATTTCTCAAGCTCCAACTTTGTCAATTCTATCACCTCGAGATTCGACCTGGATCATGAGATATAGGATAGAGAGTGTGCTACTGCTTTTGGTTTCGCATTGTTGCAACACACTGTTGCAAGTGTTGTAGTTCGAACTGAACCGGGGGAGGGGAGGGGGGGGGAATGGATGACTAGACTTAGGCCATGACCGCCGCATGGGCATGTCGTGGTGCCCGTACGCTAGCCGTGGGCCCACCGGTCAGGCCACGAGGGCCTCAAGGCTGCCACAAAGCTGACCGCTCGCCCCTCACTCTATTTGGCTCCTCTTCTGCCTCTGTGTGCTCGCTGAGGCGGAGGAGCTGGCCGCCATTGCCACCGCGGCTCTGCCCTACTTGCACACTGCCATTTCCATGCCATTGCCCAAAATCCACCACCCCAAGCTTCACCATCACCTCCTCTAGCTTCTCCACCCATCCGTGGAACTTGTCGCCACAAGGTGAGGGCGCATTCGATGATTCCGCCATCGCGGCCATGAGCGGGACCTCGCCGGAGTCCAAGCCCACCATGGTCGAGGTAGCTAGGACCCTTCCCATTCTCCCATTTTCCCTCCTTTAGCTCAGTAGTGACCTCGTGAAGCTCCTACAGGGCATAGTCGAGGTGGTGGAGGCTTGCCGTCACCGGCGCACCGCCACCGGAACCCTGTCGTCTGCCTTGACCGGCAATGAGTACCCCCAACCACACCTAGGGCCACCATAGCACATCCCTCGGTTTGGAATAGCGCGAAGAGCATGAGCGTGGCCTCAGCTTCAATAGCCGGCTTGTCGGTAGCGAGCTTCGCTGTCGCCTCTGCCTCCCCTGCTCGCTGTCTCTCTGGCCGGTGGGCCCTCCTCGTCAGCGTGCGCGCGTGGGCGGGAGGCCGCCACAGGCCACGCAGGCCAAGTGGGCCACACTGGCTGAGCCAGCTGCGCGAGGTAGCAGGCCACGCAGGGGTAGCAGGCCACCCAAAGTTAGTTTAGGGTTTCATTTTTATTTTTTTTCCTTTATTGTTTTCACAAATTTTAATGCTATTTTGTAAAATCCATATCTCAAGCAATGTAGATCCAAATGAGATGATTCCAATTATGTTGGGTTCTGTATAAAGTGTAGTATTTAGAAAAAATATATAATGTATATGTGTTATTTAAATTATGGAAGAATTAAATAGACCTTCGGAATGTGTTTTAAAATGAAGTCAAAATTATTAATTTTATAACTTGAGTTATAGTGCTCCAAAAATTATGAAATTTGGTGAGTGTGTTGTTCTATATGTATGCTAGCTCTGGTAAAAATTTAAATGTTAGTGCTTGAGTGGTTTTCAAGTTATGCCTTTGTCAATTTATAATAGGTGATACTTTAATGAATTTTCATAATTTTTATGTGTCCTATGATCATGAAATTTTGTGGAGAGTATCCTGGTACCTTAGGATTGCTAGGAAAAATATTATTTCTATTGTTTGATACTTTTCAATATGATTTCTTAGTTATACTAGAATCAGCCTGTCTAGCTTGTGAATTTTGTGTAGGGAGTTTCTGTAGGTAACTTTGGCTCAAATTTTTACAGTAATCTGCTGGTAGGGTATAGGGTCCCCTGTAATTTTTGTAGAATTTTTCTGATTAGTTTGCATATAATTTTATTTTTCCACTTAATTAACTAATTAAATTAAGAAAGAGATTAAAAAAAGGATTTGGGTTAGTATACGTTACTTTCTGGTGGTTGTATGTCATGTGTGAACTAGTAGTGCCATTGGTTGGGCCAAAAGGTTGGTTTGACATATAAGTAAATATTTAATTTTAACATTTCTAGGCTTTCTGAACAGTTGGTAGCATTTTTGGAATTGGCTCTTGATAAAGGTGTTTGCTGGAAATCTTGTGAATAACAAAGTTCTAGTAAACTTCTTGAACTAGTATATGTCAAAATTTGGTAGCATTTGGGTCTGTAGTTTAGGAGTTCTAGCAGTTTGAAGTTGCTGTCCAGAAATAACTACTTTCTGTTTGGAGATGACAGATTTCAGGAACTTTAAGAATTTGACTAGGTAAACTCGGGAATCAGGTCTTGAGGTCTAAAAATGATTTGTAGATAATTTTGTGAGCTTTCCATATTATCTTCTATCTTGTAAATTGGGTTTGTAGATCTCAAGTTATGGTTAAAAATCCAAGTTGTTGTCCAGATTTCTGTGTTGTTGAAATAGGTTTAGGATTGTGATAAGCTTAAGTGACTTGCTCGTATTGGTTGTTTAGGTGTTAGGTCCCTAACCGAGGAAGAACAACTATACATTAGGTTGCGTCGACTTAGTAAGTATTTCTCTACTGGAGAAGAGATTTGCACGTATTGTTAAAGTGATTTTAATAGTGTTATGTTCTTACTATAGTTCACATTTGCATTCACCGAGCATGTTGCATTCATGCTTATGCATCCATGAAATTTATCTACGTATCCATACAATAGGTGTGCCATAGGGGGTGACGCTTCTGAAGAGGGAGCAGATCAGGAGGAGGAGCTAGAGCAGCCCGAGGAGCCCGAGGTGCCAGCGGTGAAGGAGTTCCCGAAGACGAGTTACCTAAGTGCCCTGATCACCGTCCCTCATCCTTTCTGAAAGGCAAGTCCTGGTGCATGCTAACCCTACTTTTGTATATATATCTTTGTGTACTTTTACTTATTTGTTGCATGCTAACACTTGCTACATTATATTTATCCTTATTTAGATGTTGAACTTGAATCCCAATTAAAGTTTAGGCACATGTTATTGCTTAGCCCTGCTTAGTGCGGTAGAAGTCAGGTAATTTTCGGTCATCTATGGGCTTTAGGATGAAGTGGGTCACGGTTGACTATATTTGCTATCGTGGAAAAGAACCATGCTGAAAAATGAATTGAGACCGGGTGGGAGTTCGATAGTGCAGCCGCAAGACACTTCACGTCTTAGGTACGAAGCTATGCCCATCTGAGTCATTTAAGGACCGATTTGTTATACGTCCTTGAGTCATGTTGAACGCAATCTAACACCTAGTTGGCCAGATAAGTCGTTCCGACCGCGAAGCCAAGTAATACAGTTCAGGCCGGGAATCAGGGGTCAAGTGCGCATTCTAGAGAAAGTAAGGATGTGCTTGGGGACACTAGCATAAGACCAAGGGGGGTTAAAGTCCCTATCACCTGATAGAGTGTTGCCCTTGGGGATGTGGCATGAGTCGAACCCGTGATTCCTGAACTGTACCAAAGGTGACTTATGTGACCCTGGCGGGGACTGCGCGGTGAGTGTTAGAAATACCCCTCTAGCTGGATTAGAATTCGATTTAAATTACCGTCGCTCCCGGTTAGTGAGCACTTGACTTGAGTAACGGCAATGTAGATTCAATTAATTGAACGAATGGTTAATTGGTTGATAATTTAAATATTGTCTCAGTTTATACCTGCTATGGTTATTATTGTTTGCTTAATAATTAGATGATTGTTTAGCACATGTGCTGAGATAGATGACAGGTTAATGCTAAAAATCACTGTTAATACAGGTTAAAAGAGTTACTATAACTTATGCATTTTCGCAAACGAACTGTCAGCCAACTCCACTTAAGAAAAGCCTTGCATGATCTTTGGTGTCCTTTATTTAAGTTTCGACGGGTAAGTCTAGCTGAGTACATTCTCGTACTCAAGGTTTGTTCCCTCCTGTTGCAGATGACATACTTTACCAGGGCTTCTGCAAGAACTGCTTGGCGGGTGACGAGGACTAGATCACTCGGGCGTGATCATCTTTAATCTACTTTCCTCAATGCTATTGTGGGAACGTGATCCATAAGACTCGCAGTCATATTTGAACTAAGTGTGAGTGTAACTTATGCTTCCGCTACTTTCTAAATCTAGTTTGTAATAATTTGCGACTCCATGGTGTTGTAAGTCTCTCTTATGTACTTATGAAATGTAACGTGTGATGTGTTATGTTGAATGATGCGATCTTGGTTGTAAGCGGTTGGTTTGAAATCCTTCATGATTTCGATTGACTACCGGAATTATATGGGCTCAAGTTCAAAAATTTGAGCGTTTCGGTGCTTATTTTTGTACTTGTGCTCTTATAATTTGGACGGTTCTGTTATAGCCTTGATGTGGTCCTAACATAGCTCAATCACACACTTAGCAAAAAATTAGTCTACTAGTTGTCTCAGTTACCAAAACCAAACATAGGGCTTTCAATTTCTTCCTTTTGTAATTGATGACAACCACGCAAAGATAGGGATTAAATTTGAAATTCCAAGCTAGCATTTCACGCAAGTGTAAATTTCTAACTTGGTTGGGATCTTTTGTTGCTTGTTGAACATGAAGACCACTTGGGAAAGATTTGGATAAGTTTCACAAGATCCAACTAGGTAGTGTTAGCTCCCCCTACATATGTGCTAGTCTATTTGGATTGAAACTTGCACATATGCTAAATAGGATCTATGGAAGAATTAACAATACTTAGTGATGCTAAGGTGTATAGAATTGCCATTTGTAGATGCCACATGGAAATTTGGTTACCACTTGAAGATCACCTTTGAGCTTAATCCTCATCACCATTGTTAGCTAGACATAAAAAATACTTGGAAAAGTGGCAGCTTATTAAATGTAAATGAAACTCTCATGAAACTCCCACTGAGACTAACTTTAGGACCTTTCCCATATGTCTCTTATTAACACAAGAACCTTTCCTATCCATCTCTCATTAACACAATAACCATTCCTATCCGTCTCTTATTAATGCAATAGATGAATGTAGAAGAATACGAAAAGGCAAAAAATTGGTGAGCTATTCTTAATTCTCTAAATATTGATGTATAGTGTAGAGCTCCCATATAAAATGGTCTAGATAAGACTTACTCCCTTCATCCCAAAATAAGCACACATCTCGCCGAGGAGTCAAATCTTTTAAAGTTGGACCAATATAAAAATTGTACTAATATCTTGTTGGGGGAAGGCGCCCCTAGCGGGAACCCCCATCTGGCACTCAGCCTCACCTGGCCCTACATAAATGCTTCACTCACGGGTCGTCACCCTCGCGGCAGAAGGCTTCCCTCTCGCTCCCTCCTTTTAGGTACCCGCGATAGGAACTGGCTCGAAGGTAACAAACGGTAAAGAAGGTCTGGGGGAACGAAAGGATGGGAAAACCTTTAATGGGTGTGATGAAGATGGCAAGTGTGGCTGACCTGGAGAATGGCGGCGGGGCCGCTAGAGTTTAGGGCAGTTGGCCAAGGGTGCGGGGCGTTACCTCTTTACCCCCCGGCAGTGTGTTGGCTCTATAAGATTTTGTACAACCCTTTTGTAATTTCACCAGTGCCCCAAGTATGGCCTATAAACACTCAGGAGCACTACCGTTCAGACAGAATTATTTTGGCAATTTAATTGGTAGTTAATACGCATTTATTTCTAGCTCTCCTCTCGCGATACCCATGATCACATTCATTTGCATCCGCCCCATTCACTGTAGGAAACCCTCGGCCTCCCTCCGCCTAGTCTCTAGTGAGGGTGGGAGGCTAGGAGTGACCCCACATATCTATAATGTACAATAAGTACCCATTATATTGAGCAAGGAATACTTTCATAATAAACTTATTGGGGATACAAATGTTGATTCTATTTTCTATATTCCTGGTCAAACATAGAAAATTTTGACTTCTTGAGTAGCAAGATGTGCGTTTATTTTGGGACAGATGGAGTAATAAGGTTTGGTAAAAAGCTACATACAAAATAGACTAAGATTATGATTTCTCTTTTCCTATCCGTCTCTTAAAAGCTACAACAAGATGAACATAAGAGATATACATACAAATATCAGAGAGCTTATTGAGGTCCACAGGAGATCCATGATTGGTACAAGATGTGTGCGTAAATCGATCGAACAAGACCCCAATAATCTCTTTGCATATAATGTAACCGCTGGTCAACATTGGACTCTGGCTTGTGGCATGTACAACCCACAAACATCAAGCTTTCTATAAGTTTTTAGCGCTCCACACATAGACGATTAAACAAGTAGCTTGTCTGTTTAATTGTCTACACATTGTTTAATGCTGCCATATTATGTAAAAGCATCAATATAAATGATATATTAATATATTCATATATAAAGTAATGTAATTGTTTTTTAAATCAAATAAAACATAATACAGTTACATAAGTTTTGTCTAACTTTTTTTTTGGTTTCCATAGTGTTGCCATATATGCACTATACTAAAAATTTCATAATTTTTTAGATCTTGTACCTAGCCTATACAAATATCATAGTTGAAACAATAAATTATTTTTAACTCTCTAACCTAAGCTTTGCTGGTGGTGAAACTATTTTACTGTAGTGTACTAGTGTCACACTTGTATTATTAACTTACATAAATTTTGATGGATTTATTGAGCATAACAATTCATGAAAATACACTAAAGGTTCCACAAAATAAAATATACAACAGACATTCAAAGTGTAACATGTGTTTTTATCAATTCTAGGTTATAGATATTGTAGAAAGGAACATAAAAAAATGTGAATCGTAAATTTTGGATTTAAGTTTGATTTTATATAGATTTTATAAGTCTCAACCGACTTGTGCATTTTTTGAAAAAAAACGGAAGAAGCTAATAACGCACATTGTATTAGGAACCCTGAACTTAATGTAAATCCTGCTATCAACTTTCACTATTAATTTCTGCTTATATTTGATTCCATTTTTTCATCTGGAGTCCTCCACTTGTTTCTATTCTTGCCATCAGCTCCTTGTTTAAACAGAGCACAAACTCTCACGTTCCATTGCCGCCCCCCTTCAGCTCCTCTCCGGTGCTTCTGAGGGCATCCATAACAGCTAGCTAGACTAGACTGCAATCTGATGTGTGGATAGAAAAAAAAGTAGGAGAGAGAGTAGTGCTAGCGACGAGCAAATAGCTTATCTATTTCACGTAGCCTAAGAAATTAAGAGAGGAGCAATTGGGTCCAATAGTATATAAAAAATAAGTATGTATACAATAGTTTTTGCTTTTGTCTCTCACGTCCGTGCTGACTACATAGCTCCTATCATTGTGGACATCCTGAGGCGAGATGTGATGAGAAGGCACGGAAAGCCACGGTGGGCTTGGAATCCACTCTTTTGTCGCCAGGAGGATACGGGCGCCCTACAACACGCCATCAGTTTTTCGGAGCACGGGCCAAGGTCGGCCGGCATCTCGCAAGACGATAACCTACCTGCTCCTCGCATATATATTAGGAGACGCAGACGGTTCGAAAAAGTCCCAACGACGTGCCCGGGAAATGTAACACAGAGTGAACATACAATTAGCATATAGAGACCTCTGTCAAATAATGTCAAGCTTAAGTGACACCCAAAGGCTTGAATTTTTTACACCGAGGGGCAGTCAGAATCATCTATGTATGCGTGTACATCTTCTTTGGTAAGTTAGCATCATCAACATTCTTTTCTAAATGTGGTTTCTAGCATAACAGTGGTTGCTGACGCGTATAGTCAATTTCCTGTCGCTCATTATTGATATATAGTTAGCTTCGTTAGTGTATTGCTGCGATTCTGACCCTTATTATCTGAAACGTTGGTCTATTATTTCAAGTAAGATGTTAATATAACAAAACTAACAATTTTCAACCAAAATTTGTCTTCCTTCCAGATCTATATGGAAAAGTTATATATTTTTGGACAAGACAGAATTGGAATTATAAACGGACAATATTTGTGCATGCTTGTAACGTGAACCATCCTAGCTATTATTATGTGCTGGCAAGGATAATCCGTACTGGCGCTGCCGTCTCGAATTTTTGTATCAAGAGGCAACACGGATACGCATCAATGTATCTGTGTCGGTGGATGAGAAACCATGTGAGGCCTTGTTTAGATGTTGTTGGATTCACCTTAATCCACATGTGTTGGGTGAATTGTGGTGAAATTTAGTTCAAGTTTCACTTTAGTCCACCCCAACATACGTGTTTTGATGCGAATTCGACCACATTCAAACAGGGAAGATAAATGAGTTGCCACTAGTACAGTGGATAATATACATTGCATCAATACCAAGATTCGCTACTAGTGTTCAGACTATATTTAGTAACTAAATTAAATACATTACACAATTACACCTGCTAAGGGATAAATTAGATGTTGCTAAGAGAAGGGTGAAATCAAGATGTAATGTAAGGGCGTGCTAACATTTGGAGGGCTTATTCCTGCTTTATCTTTTAGGCGCCAGCAAGAATACATTACCGACGCGACGGTTCTAATTTTACCGGATGACTTCTTTTCTTCGTGATAGTGCTTTTGTGACTATGGAATGGCACATGTGTTTAGGACCACTACATCCATATACATATGCAAATTGTTAAGAATTATTTGTCACTTTACAGCCGACCGAATGTACTGTTGTTGTCATATTGCACATGCATGGATGTGTGAGATTCTGATACACAGATTAGTCCAAGATATATTCGTCGTGGATGACGGAAAGGTAGGAAAATAGAAGATTTTGCGAGTCAAAGATCTTTCAAACGATGACAGAGATAGGTGAGATCGTGCTGATCTTCAGCTTATTATTGTTAGATGACAATAATACAGCCGTCGACCTTTATACGTATATAGACCCGTCCGGTGGCCTATCCAGTGCAATATATATATTTCTTCTGTTGCACTGTTCGGTACATTGTTTTACATGGTGACATGTAGTGTCATCAGACGACATGGTAAATGTCCCGTGTTCTCATTTCACAAAATTTCGGACCATCTGGGGTACTGTTTTGTGCAGTACCTTCTCTGTTGAAGAAAAGAGCGCCAGACAATGAATCAAGTAAGCGCCAGACATCGGAATATTCACCACATGGTCCGGTGTATAGATAAGGAACTGGCAGTCCATGGGCAATGATCAAAGAGATATCCACTGTGCAACCTTCTCACTCCATCCTAATATAACACATCTCGCTTACCGAGGAGTCAAACTTTTCTAAGTTTGACCAAGTATATATATAAAAATTACAAGTATTTATGATGTGTAGTAAGTATCATTAGATTGGTTGTGAAATATATTTTTATAATAAATTTATTTAGAGATATATAAGTATTGATTATTTTCTATATACTTAGTCAAATTTAAAAGGACTTGGATTCCTCGATAAGTGAGATATGCATTTATTTTAAAACTGAGGGAGTATGTTGAAGAAGAACATCGCTGGAGTTACCCAGAGAGATTGGCTACAAAAGAATGCAAGCACTGAGTGATCATGTGATAGAGAAGAAAATAGGAGCCATGAATCCTACGGCGGTCAAAAAACTATAATAACCAGTTCAACAGGTAATAGCACTGTATGATCCACACATGGATCTTTTGGTAGCGGAGGATCGTCTGGTGTTCATAGATTTTTTGGTAGACTTTTATCAACGACTCTTTGAGTGCCCTAGGGTCGAGATAAGTTATAGCAAGTGTTTCTACATTCCATCCACCATCTCAATACATTTGAGACCACATCCGAGCTAGGATAGACAATGTAGTTTATCTTCGTGAGGTTTAGGTCTTAGAGCTTCAGAGCATTGAGTAATTGTTCTGGCCTTGTATCTTGGTGCTTCGGAGCACTTGTGAACTTTGTGAACTTCCGGTGAAGCCTTGGTGGCCTTCAAGGCGCCAACCTTCTGTTCTTGATGTGGAGTGATGTCATATAGGGTGTGGGGGAATGAGGAGACAATTTCCCTCATGCGAAGAAGCTCCATATAGTATACATGGTGTCAAAGTGACTAGAAAAATCGGACGTTGCTGCTGGCACTTCGTGACTCATGGCACTAGCCTCTAGTTAGTGGATGCCTTGCAAGGAAAACCCAATATTGTGACCAGGAGAGACCTAAAGACCGGGAGCATACCTCGTTAGAACAGAAGATATAGGTTGCGATTTGGTAACCGATGCCATGGGATATATTGTCGCATCTCTAAGAGTTTGCCCTCTCTAACTTTAGCTCTTTTTTACTTAGCATGTTTATTGCTTCCATCTGTGCTTTGCCTGTGTGACCATTACCTTCCTACATTAGCTCTAGAATAGTTCATACGATTGACTCTAGGTTGTAGAATACTTCGTGGGTTAATGAACGTTTGAATACACTCGAAAACCTTAAGAGCACATCTAGCTAAAGTAGATAATGATTTTTCTAGTGATAGTTTAAAATTGAGTCCTAGATTTAAGTTTGAATTAGACACCCAATGCAACCTCTCTCTCTTAGGTGTTCACAGGACCTTACATAGCTGGATAAGTTAGTAGTTTGTCCGACTCACTCAAATATCCAGTCACTGGATTATATACGGTACAAGTGTTGTTTTGCTATAACACCCAAAAATTTCAATTTTTGAAAATAGGTTCAGATTTATAATTATGTACTTGTGTACATCAAAACTTAACGAATTTTTTATGCACAAATTAAATCAAATATATAAGGCATATTATCGTGATGTTGCATTCAAGCTTTTACCTTTAATTTATTGTGCTACCTGTTTTGGTTTGAATCCAAACTTACACTTGAATCTCTTTTGATTGATGGCTTTGAAATAAAAGAAAAGTTCTTATTCTTTCTCGCCCTCCTTTCTCCTTTTATGGCCCAAGCCATAGCACCCATCTTCCTCTACCAAAATATCCCTTTTTCGGGGTTTCCTACACGTAATCCACACCCGTGTCCTTGCTTTCAAATGCACACGCCACCAGCTGCACTAATCCAGTCGCGTGCATGCACAGATGTCATAGAGCTTGCCACCGCCATCACCGCTGCCGACCGCACCATCAATACTGATGATATCTTGTTTGTGGTCTTCGTGTTTTGGTAGTGTTCTCTCTCTATCTCTTTGTAACATCCTAAATTTTGCTTTGTTTCAAAATAGATAAAATTGATTTAATTATGTAATTATGTGTGCATTTCACCTATAGGAAACAATATTTTTTGTGAAAATAAAATCAATCATAAGGTTAGAAAATGTTCATGCATGCATGCTGTTGCACAAATATTTTTGTGATGATTGGTTTGAGTCAAAGTTTAAAAGATATTCAAAAACATTTGAATATTGGATTTGAAAAATCAAATTAGAAAAATAAAATTTCTTTTCCTTTCCCCTCTCCCCTTCCGGCCCGAGCGGCTCGTTCGGCCGGCTGCTCTTCCGGCTGAGACGGCCTGCACGCGCGCGCCTTCCTCCCCCTCCGTTTGCTGGGCCGGCCCGAACCAGCCCAGCAAGACAACCACCGCCGCGCCCCTTCCTCTGAGTCGCTGACTGCTGGGCCCGCATGTTGGCGCCATCTTCTTCCCCAACCGCCTCCTCCGCTGGCTCGCTCGGTCTTGAGCAACCGCACCGCCCCGCGCCCACGTCTCGCATCGTGGGAGCGTCCTCCCCTCACCTAGCCTTCAAAAATGGAGCCGGACCCCTTCACTGCCTCCCCCTGCTACCCTTCCCGCTCCAGTCCCGCTCACGATGCCGCAACCACATCACCGCCGCTCGTCGGGATCTGCCAAGCGCGAGCCGTCGTCCCCGAGCCACCTCCGCCCCGTTGATTTCGCTCGGTGAGCTCGCCTTCATCCCCGCTTCCTCCCATGCTTTCACATTCTCCAATCGTGGTCTGTTTGGACGTTTTCCCGTGCTCCGGCGAGGTCCCCGCCACCGGCCATGGCAGCCACCGCGTCGGTCACCTTCCCCGCCCGCGTAAAGCGCATGGTCGGACTCGCCATCTCCCCTGCTCTCTTCCGGTGCTCTTGGCTTGGCGAGATGAGAACCGTAGCGCCTTAGCCGCCTTCTCCGATGAGCTGCACACCGCCGGCCATGGAGCACCGCAGCGAGCTCATCTTCTCCAGCGGGCTGCGCCGCCCTCCTCTCCTCCATTCAATCCGAGCCGCTCATCGCAAGATCAACGACTTAGAGAGCTCAATACCCCTTCGGGGTCCATTTTTGTTAAAGAAACCCCCACTTTCATCTATTTGAACCCGCCGTTCTTGGCGTACTCCCGGAGTGTGCGTTCTTTTTTTGGAAAGCGTAGTTTCTTCGGTATATATGAAAAATACGCTTTTAGATTAATTACAGAATTGCCACTGCAGTAAAACGCTTATAAAATTGTCGTTTTAGCTCCGATTCGACCTGTTCAACTTGTGTTAGGTTCATAATTTCATAATCTACGCATTAGTGCAACTGTTAGACCTGTTAAAAGTTTTTGAATTTCTCGATTAAGTCTAGTTTAATAGCTAGATTTTGGAACCCTAAATAATTCGCAACTTTTGCGTTTTAGCTCTGATTTTTGTGATCTTCGCGTTGACGTGACCGTAGCAAGGCGTAGAATATGTTCATAAACTTTTTATCTTGTTTTTATACTACTGGTGTACTGTTCTAATTATAGGTTGTTTGCTATGCATGAATGCTCCTGAAATGTGTATGTTGCCATGTTGGTCGAGTCAGACGGTGAGGAGTACGTTGGGAGCCAGGAGTACTTCGAAGACCAGCAGGACCAGCAGGAGTGTGCAAACTAAGGCAAGTATAGTTTGGGTATTCTTTCTGTGACCATGATCTTGTGACTTAATTAATGTAAGAGCTATGATGGTTGAGAAATGACTTTTTAGCAACATAAGATCTTGTCTGTACGTGAACCTCCGGGATTTACAGTACAACTGTGAGGGCTATATGGCTCTGGCTTTAGCTCGGTATGAGGACCTTTTCTAGCTTGTTAGAGGTTACCCTTGTGGCGCAAATGGGGAAAAGCAGACTATGGATCCCTGGGACCGGTTGTATCACACAAACTGACTTTGGAAACCTAGCGGCCCTAACTTGTTGGACGAACCTTTGAAAGGCTTCATAGTGAACCCTGCCGACCTTCCTTGGAAGTGGGTCAAGAGGTTAGCTACCTCGGGCGAAAGGGTAAATCATGACTCACAGTGAAAGTGTACACCTCTGCGCAGAGTTTAATAAACTGGTATACTAGTCGTGCTCACGGACACGAGCGGCCTTGGAGACATCTACATTAAAGATGATGATTCTTGTTTTGTTAAGATGCTCATTTAGTTATCGATTATACTTTATATTGATTATGTTACATTGATCATGAGTTTATGGGATCTATACTTGCTATGCTTGCGGAGTTCGACATGGACTCACTCTTGCTATTTCCCACACCTTAGGATAGTCTCTGGAGTTTTAGACTTGTGATCAACCAGTCAGTTTGTTCCTGTGGAGCAAAGTCTACACCCGAAGATCGGAGTTGTTTTTCCGTTGTTTGCACTCTGAGGTTATGTTTATATACTAAGTACGTTATTTATTAAGCATTTGTCTCTTGGTATTACACTTATCTGCGACTATATGTGAGATTTGACTCCTTTATTTCACATATAGTGCATATCTGGTTTCGTCCTTAAAATCGGGTGTGACAAAGTGGTATCAGAGCAATGCTGACTGTAGGACGCAAGCCTAGTTAGAAATGGGTCGTGTTAAGGTTTTGAAACTGCTATAACAATCCTTGTTCTATAAACCTTGGTATTTTTTCCATACTGTATCCTTGCCCTTGATATTATCCCTGCCTTGTTGCTTATTTTAAAAGTCTTTGTTCTCATCTTCACTCCTTGAATTGGTATGCTTTTAGAACCTCATCTTACCATCTTCTTGCGATATCGAAAGAGAAGCATTAGGATCTTTTCCCTTTATACGAAGAAAACGATAGCATAGCAAGTGGAGTCATTGTTGAGTTGTGCTCCTATATTGCCTTGTTGGATTGTCTTTATGTCTATGCTTGTATTAGATCTTTGTAATGATTGCAATGAATTTGTGGATCCTACAATTTTATTTAGATATAGGCTTAAGATATAAGGATTAGTGAATAGGTAGATGGGTTGGTTTATTTTGACTCTCTACATCCTATCCTTTTAGAGCAGTCTGTCTCATTTGGCTTATACATCTGTCTTTCAACAACCATAAATCATGAGAAAATTCTAGACAACATTAGGCTTCGAGATCTTTACCTAGCCGCAAGAATCACCCTCATAGCTATTTTGGTTTGGTAGATACAAAAATCACAAGACGATGCAACTGTGCTGTCTGAAAATTAGAACAGAATCTGTTATGTGCTATTTTCGACCAAGTCATCTACAGAATTTGGAAAAGTGTTCTATAAGAAAGTTTCAGGAAATTTCATAAGCTTTCCAACGGTATAAGGTGGAACTTCATTGGAATTACAAAACCAGAGTTGTAGCAGTTTTACCGTGTTGCTGATTTTCTGCTCGCGAGGAACTTCAGATTTCTTGTTTCTACCTATGCACAAAAGAATCATTAGGATAATAGAATGTATGGATGCTAGTTAGCTCATCTAGCAAAATGTTCAAGATACCTTATTTGGTGTCCCTTATTTTAAGGGGGTAGCCAATGTAAAGAAGGTTTATTAAGATTTAATTCTTTATTTGGAAGTATTGGTTAGTCTCTATGATTGAGTTGCCACTCTCAAGCAAAAATGTCCTGTGTATAAGGTTGATAATTTTGGATCCATGGAGGCGAGAGTTGTCCCTTTAGATAGCTCATGATTATGATCATCTATGCTTGCTCGTGTTGCTGATGTTGGTTACTTGATAACAGGAAGTGTAGTATCCCATGACTTAGGAGCCCTATATGACGTCTCGCACTGAGATGTGGGAAAAGTCTGATGTTTCTACCATTGAAGGATGTTATGGGTATGATGAAGCTGAGCACTATCAAAACAACAATGTTGAAGAGCAAGTAGGGAGTGAACTGAGTCAGAATCCACAACGACGAAAGCAAAAAAGGAAAGCCCACAAGAAGCCTGCTCAAGGAAGCAAAGCGCAGCGAAACTATGTCAATGGAAGACTGAGCAACGTGAATATGGATAACATTCATGGAGCTACCAAAGCAGTGGGTGGTTATATTCAAGTAAGCTCAGTACAAGTTTTTGCTCTATTTGACCCTAGTGCTTCGCATTCTTTCATTTCTGCCGACATGGTAGAGACGTGCAAGATGGTGAAGTGTCTAACGAGGAGGCCTTTGCTAGTTCAAACTCCAGTGGGAGAAATACAGGCAGATCCGATATGCCCGAACATCAGTCTTGTCATAAACAAGGAAAACTTTACAGTAACCCTCATTGTGTTAGAGTCACTTAATATCCCCATGGTTCTTGGTAATGGATGGTTGTGTGCGTAGAAAGGAGTGATTCATGGTACTCGGTGCACAATGCTCTTAACAACACCGTTAGAGAAAATAATTGAGTATCAAGGTGGTTGACTCTCACCTGAGGAAGACGAGAATGACCAATTAGAAGATAGGTACACCGAGGATAGCAAAGTGGACCATGAGTTTACAGAAGTTAGAGTAGAGGAACAAATGACTTTGGAGGAGCTCAATAGGAGAGATGATCATGTTTAGGCAGATTAGTCAGTTGGGATCTGAGAAACTGCCTCATGACTCTCAACGAAAGATGTAATTTGGAAAATGAGGATCGAATAAAGACAGAGTGTCATGTCATTATCTCTATGATCACAGTCATCCGAATCTCGAGGACAAGATTCCTCTTAAGGGGGGTAGAATTGTAACATCCTAAATTTTGATTTGTTTCAAAATAGATAAAATTGATTTAATTATGTAATTATGTATGCATTTCACCTATAGGAAACAATATTTTTTGTGAAAATAAAATCAATCATAAGGTTAGAAAATGTTCATGCATGCATGCTGTTGCACAAATATTTTTGTGATGATTGGTTTGAGTCAAAGTTCAAAAGATATTCAAAAACATTTGAATATTGAATTTGAAAAATCAAATTAGAAAAATAAAATTTCTTTTCCTTTCCCCTCTTCCCTTCCGGCCCGAGCGGCCCGTTCGGCCGGCTGCTCTTCCGGCCGAGACGGCTTGCACGTGCGCGCCTTCCTCCCCCTCCGTTTGCTGGGCCGGCCCGAACCAGCCCAGCAAGACAACCACCGCCATGCCCCTTCCTCTGAGTCGCTGACTGTCTGGGCCCGCATGTCGGCGCCATCTTCTTCCCCAACCGCCTCCTCCGCTCGCTCGCTCGGTCTTGAGCAACAGCACCACCCCGTGCCCACGTCTTGCATCGTGGGAGCGTCCTCCCCTCACCTGGCCTTCAAAAATGGAGCCGGACCCCTTCACCGCCTCCCCCTGCTACCCTTCCCGCTCCAGTCCCGCTCACGATGCCGCAACCACATCACCGCCGCTCGTCGGGATCCGCTAAGCGCGAGCCGTCATCCCCGAGCCACCTCCGCCCCGTTGATTTCGCTCGGTGAGCTCGCCTTCATCCCCGCTTCCTCCCATGCCTTCACATTCTCCAATCGTGGTCTGTTTGGATGTTTTCCCATGCTCCGGCGAGGTCCCCGCCACCGGCCATGGTAGCCACCGCGTCGGTCACCTTCCCCGCCCGCGTAAAGCGCATGGTCGGACTCGCCGTCTCCCCCGCTCTCTTCCGGTGCTCTCGACTTGGCGAGATGAGAACCGTAGCGCCTTAGCCGCCTTCTCCGACGAGCTGCACACCGCCGGCCATGGAGCACCGCAGCGGGCTCATCTTCTCTGGCGGGCTGCGCCACCCTCCTCTCCTCCATTCAATCTGAGCCGCTCATCGCAAGATCAACGGCTCAGAGAGCTCAATACACCTTCGGGGTCCATTTTTGTTAAAGAAACCCCCGCTTTCATCTATTTGAACCCGCCGTCCTTGGCGTACTCCCAGAGTGCGCGTTCTTTTTTCGGAAAGCGTAGTTTCTTCGGTATATATGAAAAATACGCTTTCAGATTAATTACAGAATTGCCACTGCAGTAAAACGCTTATAAAATTGTCGTTTTAGCTCCGATTCGACCTGTTCAACTTGTGTTAGGTTCGTAATTTCATAATCTACGCATTAGTGCTACTGTTAGACCTGTTAAAAGTTTTTGAATTTCTTGATTAAGTCTAGTTTAATAGCTAGCTTTTGGAACCCTAAATAATTCGCAACTTTTGCGTTTTAGCTCTGATTTTTGTGATCTTCGCGTTGACGTGACCGTAGCAAGGCGTAGAATACGTTCATAAACTTTTTATATTGTTTTTATACTACTGGTGTACTGTTCTAATTATAGGTTGTTTGTGAAAGCATCTAGGCCCCGGTGTTGGTTTCGGCAATTAATGACAACACATAATTACCATGACTAACGTGTGTTTTGCAGAAACATCGGTAAGTTAGGTCATAGAGATGATAACTGCTTTGAGCAATATGGCAGTCATGTCCCTTGATGGAAATCGTTTCAGTTTTTAAAGGATCAACGATAAGATTAAGGACGGTTAGTTCTGGATGTCAAGGTGTTGAGATACATCTGGAATAGTCGTGAGCGAGTAGGTGAGTCTTCCTTTGACCATACTATGAAGAGGGGCATGAGCGAGTAGCTTGACCTAGGTGAGTCTTATGTTTAGGTGTGGTGCACACTTGTCAAACTTAGCACTAGGTAGCTCGAGAAAAGCTTAGAGTACAGTTAGAAGCGACTTGGTTCAAGTTGCATTGCGTTTAGAAGACGTTTGAGCCGTTTACCTATGACCGAACGCGGTCCTGGTCATGACCGGACGCGTTCGGTCAGTACAAAGTCTTAACTGCGTTTTTGGCTGACTGACCGGACGCGGTCCTTGAGAGGACCGGACGCGATGGTCAGGCTGACACGTGTTCCAGAGGGTAAACAGCAAAGATCGGACGCGAATGTGAAAAAGACCGGTGCGTCCGGTCATGTTCCAGTAAGGTCCAGCGGAGACCTGACGCATCCGGTCACCTATGAACGGACACGGTCGTGCATCCGGTCTTGTTCCAGTAAGGTCCCATGGTGACCTGACGCGTTCGGTCACCTATGATCGGACGCGGTGTTGCGTCAGGTCAAATTTCCAGAGAGCTCTTGCATGATCGGACGCATCCGATCATCCCTGATCGGCGCGTCCGGTCATCTCAGACCGGCGCGTCCGGTCAGCACAGATCGGCGCGTCCGGTCTCTCAGTACAGGTTTTCGTTTTCGACCGTTACAACTGACCGACGCATCCGGTCATATCGACAGGCGCGTCCGGTCAGTGCGCATCTGGCTGTTTCGAAAGGTAACGGTTGGATTTGTCTGAGGGGTCTATAAATACAACCCCTCCACCTCTTTTAGAGGTCTCTTTCTCATTTGTTTAGCTGAGAAACACCTTTGAAGTGCAAGGGAGTGCAAGAGCCATAGTGAGGATTAAGATTTGCGAATCAAAGTTTGAGAATCCTCTCTAGTGACAAGAGTCTAGCAAGTGTGCATCCATCTTCTCATTAGACTTGTTATGGTCAAGTGAGAGTTCTAGCTTGTTACTCTTGGTGATCGCCATCACCTAGATGGTTTGGTGGTGATTGGGAGTTCGGTGATCAACCGACGAGGTTGTGGGTGACCCAACTCAAGTTGTGAGCAGTTTTGGGTGATTCGCCGCGACGGAGTGTCAAAGAATCAACCCGTAGAGAGCACTTGATCCTTGCACGGATCAAGGGGGAGCTACACCCTTGCGCGGGTGCTCCAACGAGGACTAGTGGGGAGTGGCGACTCTCTGATACCTCGACAAAACATCGCTGTGTTCCTATCCCTTACTTTCAAGCATTTACTTTCTTGCATTACTTTCATTGCTTGATTACTTTCCTAGAATTGCCTTGCTAGTCTAGGATTGGAACTTAGGGTGCATAACTTTTATCGGTAGAAACACAAGGAACACAAGTAGGCACTAGGGGTGAAGTTTGGCTTGTAGGATTTAATTCTTGCAATTAATTTTTAGAAAAAGCCCAATTCACCCCCCCTCTTGGGCATCTTGATCCTTTCAATTGGTATCGGAGCCGTGTTGCTCTAAATTTAGGCTTTACCGCCTAGAGCAAGATGTCTAATGGGGAAGGACCACCTCCCACCTTTGAGGGAGACGATTTTCCATATTGAAAAATTCGTATGGAGGCGTACCTCGAAGCCATAGATGTTGGGTGCCTTAGAGCCGCAACCGAAGGGCTTCCCCCCATAAGGGATCCCGCTAACCCAAGTGGTGACGAGAAGAAATACGACCGGTGGAATGCAAAAGCAAAAAATGCAATCTACCGGGCACTAGGCAAAGATATCTTCAATCGTGTGCGTAATGCCAGAAACGCTCATGAATTGTGGGAGAATCTTTGTGCTCTCCATGAGGGAACTAAGAGTGAGCATGAGGAACGCTATCATATTGCTTTAAAGAAAATTAATTCTTTTGAGATGCTTCCTAAAGAAAGTGCTAATGAAATGTACACTCGCTTGAATGTTCTTGTAGAAGATCTCAATGCTCTTAGACTCACTAAAATGAGTCAATCGGATGTTGCAAGGAGGATCTTGAGTGTTCTCCCCGTTGAGAAGTATGGACATATTGTCACCGTACTTCACCAAAGTGATCTCTCCGCCGCAACACCGACTCAAGTATTGGGAAAGATCAACGCACATGAGATGTACATGCACATCACTCCGGAAGAGGGTTCATCATCTTCCAAGAAGAAGGACTTGGCCTTCAAAGCTGGCTATGAAAAGAAAAAGAAGAAGGGCCAAGCCATGATAGTGCAAGAGAGCACAAGTGAGAGTGATATTGATGATGAATCACTTGCACTCATGGTGAGAAGAACCACCAAGATGCTAAAGAAGCTCAATAAGAGTGGCATCAAGTTCGATGGCAAGAAGAAGAAATTCTTCACTAGTACCAAAAGGAAGCCAATCTCCGAAATGGATTGCTTCAATTGTGGAGAACTTGGCCATCTAGCTCATCAATGCCCAAAGCCTCCAAAAGACAAAAACAAGAATAAGTACAAGGGCAAGAAAGATGATTCAAGTGAAGAAGAAGATGATAAAAGAAAGAACAAACCATACAAGAAGAAAGATGGCAAGAAAAGAGAGTTCTACAAGAAGAAGAAGGGAGGCAAGGCTTATATTGTTGGTGATTGGCTCACCGACATTGAATCATCATGTGAGTCCTCCAGCGATGAAAGTGATGATGAAAAAGAGAAGATCGCCGCACTTGTGGTTGGGCCATCACCATCGTCATCAACGTCTTCATCACCATCTTCACCGCCATCCTCACCGTCATCATCCACTTCCCACCTATGTCTCATGGCTAAAGGTGATCGAAAGGTACAAAATAGTGATAGTGATGATAGTGATAGTGATGATGAATATGATGCACCTTCTTATGATGAATTAGTAAAATTGTTAAACAAATATTCTAAAATCATAAGGAGGACTAGAAATGAAAATGATGAGCTTCAACATGAAAATGAAACACTCTCATCTAAGCTTGAAAGTGCACATGAGACTAGGGATGAGCTCATAGATCAAAATGAAACTATGTCTTCTTCTCTCAAGGAGCTCAAAACCTCTAACAAGGAGCTTAGAGATAAACATGATAAAATTGAGAAGAAGCATGGTGAAATCATGACTAGACTCAACTCTCTAAAAGAAGAATATACTACATTGAAAATCAACTATGATACTCTTATTGTTGCTAATGAGCTAGCTCTTGAGACACATGATGCTACTAACCAAATTGTTAAGATTGATATAGCTACATCATGTGATGATTTGATTATTGAGAACCTTGAGCAAGGCTCTAGCGGCAAAGGCAAGAGTGTGGTTGAGGCCAATGACTATGATGAGTATGTCAAGCTCAAGAGTGAAAATGAGATGCTTAAAGTTGAGAACAAGAAGTTGTTGGCTCTTGAAAAGCAAGCTTCAAATGAGTCACTTATTGAAGAAAACAAGAAGCTCAAGCAAGAGAAAGAGCATCTCAAGACCGGCCTAAGCAAGTTCACAAGAGGCCAACATTTGCAAAGTGAGCTACTCATGAACACCGTCATGAAGTTGGATAGGAGTGGCATTGGCTATTTGGCAAATCAAGAGAAGAAGGTCAAAACTCAACAACAACAAAGAAAGTCAAAGCCCAAGCCAAAGAGATGTGTTGAGTATGGACAAGAAGGTCATTTTGCTCATGAGTGCAAAACTCCACCACCACAACCCTTGCCCAAGCATGCTAGACCCTTTGCTTTCAATGCTCACTACATGCTTAGAAAGGACTCTAGTGGAAAGATGAAAGTTATGTTCTTGGGTCCTCCTAACAAGAATAGGCCAAAGAAAATTTGGGTTGCCAAGTCACTAGTTGAAAAAGTTAAGGGTCCCTAAACAAAAGGCTTGATCTCTTGTGTGTAGGTGAACTACAAGACCGATGGATCTCATTGGGTGATTGATAGTGGTTGCACACAACACATGACCGGTGATCCTCGTATGTTCACCTTACTTGAAGAGGATGGGGTATGCCAAGACAAGATCACATTTGGGGATAATTCCAAGAGCAAAGTCAAGGGTATAGGCAAGGTTGCAATATCAAATGATGCTCTTATTGTTGCTAATGAGCTAGCTCTTATTGTTGCTAATGAGCTAGCTCTTGAGACGCATGATGCTACTAACCAAATTATTAAGATTGATATAGCTACATCATGTGATGATTTGATTATTGAGAACCATGAGCAAGGCTCTAGCGGCAAAGGCAAGAGTGTGGTTGAGGCCAATGACTATGATGAGTATGTCAAGCTCAAGAGTGAAAATGAGATGCTTAAAGTTGAGAACAAGAAGTTGTTGGCTCTTGAAAAGTGTAACACCCTAAAAATTTGAAAAGAAGAAAAATAGGAAAAACATGATTTTTATATTTATTTTTGTGAAGCATGCAAATTTAGAATAAGAATATTTTTTATAAATTTAAAATAAAATATAAGAGTAGAAACATGTTTGTGCACTCATGCTGTTACATTTAAATTTTTGAGATGAGTGGTTTGATCAAATTCAAATTTGGATTTGAAAATCTTTTGAAAATTTGTTTTGAAAAATTGGAAAAAGAAAAAAAGAAAGGAATTTCTTTTCTTCTCGGGCCGTTTTCTCCTACCGCAGCCCACGCCTCGGCCTGCCTCCCCGCGCGCGGCCCGCTCACTCCAGCGCCCGCTTTCTCCTGCATGGGCCGAGCCCAGCCGCGGCCAGCCGGCCCAACTCGCGCGTGGCCGCGTCCCGCACCCAGCCGCCGCCCCGTTTTTCCTCTGAGTCGCCGACATGCGGGACCCACCTGTCAGCGACGTGTTTCCCCTTTCCTTTCTTCTTCCTCCGGCTTCGCACTGCCTTCCCCTTCTTCACCGATTCGGTGATCCGAATTTCCTTCGAAAACTCCCTCCTTTCCATAACCGGTGATGCCTCCGGGCTATAAAACGGAACCCCGTGCCTCCCCGCTTCTCATTGAGCCGCTTAGACCCTAGCCTCGACATCCCGGGAAGGTCACCATCGGAGCTCCGCCTCCACCGCCGCCTTGACGAGCTAGCCGTCGCCCTCCGGTTGCTCTTCCGCTTCGTTCTCGCGCGGGGTAAGATCGTCGTGAGCTACTCGTTCTTTTGGTGTCTTCGGTTTGGCGAACGGTGCTCGGTAGGGTCGTCTTCTCAAGCTCCGGCGAGCTCGGGCTCCATCCGGCCATGGCGCCGCCGTCGGGGTTACTGTAGCCGCCGGCGTTCTCTCTTTCCCTTCCCCCGATCTGATCTCGGCCGTCCGTTTTGAATCGGACGGATCTTATTTAATGATACCGGTTCGTTCGTAATTTTGTAAAAGAAACCCTGAGTTTTTAGTATATCAACCCGCAGTCCTAAAACGTAAAGCTCAGAGTACGCGTTGATCGGTTGAAAACGTATTTCGTTTCGGTAAATGAAAAATACGCTTTCTGATATTTACAGTTTTGCCATTCAGATTGTTTTAGTTGTAGAATTTTCGTTTTAACTCCGATTTGGTCCATTCAAATTGCGTTAGATTCATATTTGCGAACTCTATGTAATTATACAACTGTACAGTAGGTTTGGATTAATTTATTTATGAGTTTTTATTAAAGTATTTATTCTTCTATAGGAAATCTTTGGAAATTCATAACTTTGTCGTTTTAGATCCGATTTTCGTGATCTTCGCGTCTGTGTGATCCTAGCAAGTTGTAGATTCATTTTAAAGACTTTTTATTTTATTTTCTTACTGTTGGTGTATTGTTCTAATTATAGTCTTGTTTGTTTATGCATGATTGCCTCTGGATGTGTGTTGTTGATAATGGTTGATCGAGTTTAGACGGTGAGAAATTCGTTGGAGATCAAGAGCCTTATTACGAGCAAGATCTTAAGGACCAGTTTGAGCAAGGCAAGTATAGCATGGGATTATCCTTGTTGTCCTATTCACCTTATGCAAATAATATCATTATGCATTTATTCCTTGTTAAGGATGACTTAGTGATTGATCCTTTACCTTGGTACCTATTATATTGCATTGAGTAGTGTGGCTAGTGCTTAAACATGGACTATGATCATGTAAATTGATTAGAGGAATATGCAACAAACATTAAAAGATGATTTTGATTAATGTTTAAAGGGGATTAGAGCATGGGGGTTACTTTTGATGCTCTAATTGCTCTCCATAAGGACTCATCTATAAGCGACAATCCGGGATTTACAGTACAACTGTGGGGGCTATATGGCTCTGGCTTTAGTCATATAGAAGGACCTTTTCTAGCTTGTTAGAGGTATTCCTTTATGGCGTAAGAATGGCTTGACGAATCGGGTATAGTGCGGCCTTTGTCCTCATGTGTATAGGCTGCGTGTTATTGTGCCATCAGGAAGGGGGGCTCTACATCTGTTTGCCGAGTGAAATCTAATGACCCTAACTTGTTAGACGAACCTTCGAAAGACTTCATAGTGTTTACCCTGCCTGCTCACCTTGGTAGTGTTTTGGGAGTAATTAACCCGGGCATTTGGGTAACACGACTCACAGTGAAAGTGTACAACCTCTGCAGAGTGTAAAACTGTTATAACAGCCGTGCTCACGGTCACGAGTGGCCTTGGACCCTTATGGAATAGTTGAATAATTGTTTATAATTATGTTTTTGCTATTCATTAATCATTTCACATGGATCATATGTTTAATGTTTATATTGAGACATTTTGATGTTATTGTTATGCTAAAATCATGCTAACTAAAAGCTACATGCTGATAAACCAATGAATATGCCTTTTTGAGCCTCATGAACCCCATGTTACACTTGTTGAGTACGAGATGTACTTACGCTTGTTTATTTCTTTTACTTGGATAAAAATCCCGGATGGGTAACAGATGGAGGTAATAGTGACTACTACGCCTACTTCCCTGAAGATTACTAGTCTTGCTGTCAACCAGTCAATGTACCTGTGACTGGAGCTACCACGAGAGATTTTTATTTATACTTCCGCTACATTTGTGTTAAGACTATGTGTTTAAATATCGTGATGTAATAACATTTGTGATGATACTTCTGTTATAATTTGTGAACTTATGTGTGATTGATCTCTGGGCGCACATAAGGGAATGCATTCCATTTGGTTGATAAATGGGTGTGACAAATTGGTATCAGAGCTCTTGTTGACTGTAGGACGCAAGCCTAGTTAGGAATGGTCGATTTAATATCATCTTTACACTATTTTTATGCTCACTATCTTGCTCTTGTTATTTGATAAAATTTTATGCTTCTTATGTCACATTCTATTATGAAATTTTGCCTCTATTCTAACTTCATCTAAAAATTCTGTAGATGGCCCGTGACCGTAAGACTGCCCGCATTAGCTCTGGAGGATACTACCCACCTCGTGCCCTGCATGCAACTGAAGAGCCACAAGAGCCAGAACCTCAGGAACAAGAGCAGACTCCTGTAACACCAGTCCAAGCACCAGCACCTCTCCAGGAAGAGCCTGAGTCTGAAGAAGATCCAGAAATCGTCGAAATTGAAGATGATGAAGAGGAAGCTAATGGAGGAGTACAACCCCCGCCTCCATCACATGAAGCTTCTGAAGATATGCCACCTGCTCCAATGGGGTGGACTGTGAGGATCTACCACAGGAATGGAGGGAATGCTGTCTCTCATCTTCGCCTGGTGGGGATGCTCACTGCTTACTTCGCTGATTGGCATCCAGCTGTGGAGTACGTCTGCTGGGAGTACACTCATCCACTGGAGGACACGTACTGGAAGGCAAGGGCAAGCATCTTTGCCCATAAGGAAGACAAGGGAGCATATCAGCTGGACAGGATGTTCTCTCACGTGGGGCATCGAGCTACTATAGAGGATAGCATTGAAGATGCTGCTTTTGAAGCATGTATGGGTCTCCGCTATCTTCGCTTTAACCTTATGAAGCATGACATTCATCGTTTCTTCCCTCGTGCACACCCCGAACTTGGATGGGCTATGACAGATCCAGTGCAGCTAGAGCCACTACCTCGGGTGATGGTGAACTTTGTCTATGATATGATGGATAGGAAGCTGCAGTTAGAAGAGATGGTGAAGGCACAAGGGAAGACTATCAAGAGGTGCCAAGCAACCATTGATGAGCTCCGAGCAAACCAAGGCATGCCCAAGATTTATGAGACATTAGAGCATGAGCCACTTCCTTAGGAAGTAGGAGTCCTTTATGTAATAAGAACGTTCTTAGTAACGTCAGTTGAGTCAGTCGAGTCTGTCGTGTGGTTTGAACCTTGGTGTGCTAGTTGCTTTATTATTATGCTTATGTGTGAGTTGGATCTTTGTTTGAGTGTCGGGACTTGTAGGCATGTCTACAAGTTCCATTCTTAAGAATAATAAGTTTAATAGTCAAGGAATAATAGTTGGGTTTGATATTATCACGTTTCTGTCCTTGCTGTTTTCTGGAGCAGTCTTCAGTGTTTCTACTATAGTTTAAAAACGGTTCGTGCAACATTTATGAAATTTTTATGAGAGAAACTAGACTCAAGCATCTTTCAAATGCCACTGGAATCACCTTTTTATCTGATTTGGTTCGAGATATATAATTTTTACAAGTTAAAGTTTCTGCACAGACTGGAATCTGGAACAGTTACTGTTACGCTTTATTTTTCATAGACTTAATGACAGAATTTGATCTTGAGGTCTGAATAGAAATTGTGGATAATTTTATAAGCTTTCCAACCATATAAGGCACGCCTCTTTTGGATTTCTGTAACTCGAGATATGATTGAAATACTGAACTGTCAACATTGCTACTCGTCCAGAAAACTTTCAGATCTCCTTCTTAATCTTATAAGTGGTTGAAATCATGGAATTCTTAAAGTTTGCATGTTTATGGGTGGCAGATGGCCGGAAGAGGAAGAGGCAGAGGTCGTGGGAACATTCCCCCAAATCCACCACCACCACCACCGCCACCAACTATCGAGCAACTGTTGGCGGTACAGACGCAGTTGATGCAGCAACTAGTGCAAAATCAGCAAAATCAGCCAGTTATTGGGGCTCAACCACGGGATAAGCGTGGTGAGTTTTTGAAGGGTCGTCCCCCAGTGTTCACACATGCTGCTGATCCTTTGGAGGCCGATGATTGGCTTCGTGCTGTGGAGAAACAACTCATTATTGCTCAATGTGATGACCGACAGAAGGTGTTGTTTGCTTCTGGGCAACTTCAGGGAGAAGCTCAGGATTGGTGGGAGTCATATGAGTATGGTCGTCCTGCCAATGCTCCTGCAGTCACCTGGCAGGAGTTTAGGGAGAACTTCAGGGCTTACCATATACCTGAAGGAATGATAGAGTTGAAGGCGGAGGAATTCAGGAACCTGACCCAAGGGTCAATGACTGTAGCTGAGTACCGTGACAAGTTTGCTCAATTGTCACGATATGCTCCACATGAGGTGGCCAATGACAGTGATAAGCAGCGCCGCTTCTTGAAGGGATTATATGATGGACTACAGTTGCAGTTGATGTCCAATACCTACCCTAATTTTCAGACGCTTGTAAACCGCGCTATCGTGGTGGATAGCAAGCGCAAGGAAATGGATGCAAAGAGGAAGAGGTTACAGGGACAAGCCTCTAATAGCAACACCCGTTTGCGTACTGGTTTTCAGCAGAATACTCAGCAGAGGCCTCCCTCTGGACAGTGGAATCGTGGTCAGGCCCCATTCCGTGGACAGTTTCTGCAACGTCCCCCATTCCAGCCACAGAATAGCAACCAACGTCCACCGCAGCAGCAAGGAAATCAAGCACAGCGTCAGGGTTTTTCCAATAACACTCCTATGAAGACTAGTGCTCCCAATACTCCCAACAAGTGTTTCCGATGTGGAAAAGAAGGTCATTTGTCTTACAATTGCCCGGAGAAGCTTAACCAGCAGACTCCCCAGAGACAGAGCAGCCACCAGAAGACCGCACCTAACTCAGGAAGGGTGAATCACTTGTCCCAGGAAACTGCAGTGGAGGAGCCAGAAGTTATGCTTGGTACGTTCAATGTTCACTCTACTCCCGCCACTGTTCTTTTTGATTCTGGAGCATCACATTCTTTCATATCGCAATCATTTGTTAGAATACATAGAATCCATTTGTGTGCCATGAAGAATCCTATCTTAGTAAACTCACCTGGTGGAAGCATGCCAGCATCTTATCGCTGTCTTCCTATTAGTCTCAACTTAAGGGGGGTAGAGTTTACAGTTAGCCCTATAGTATTGAGAACAGCTGGGATTGATCTTATATTGGGAATGGATTGGATGATGCAACAACAAGCAGAGATTCAGTGTAAGGATAAATCAGTTGTACTGACAACACCAAAGGGTGATAGAATCAAGGTTGAAGTAAAAGTGCAAAAACAAGAGACTGCTACAGTGAACCAGCTTAATGATGGTGCCAACCAGGAAGATCCAGTTGTGGAGGAGTTTCCAGATGTGTTTCCAGAGGAATTGCCAGGTATGCCACCAGACCGTGACATTGAATTTATTATTGAATTATTACCTGGAACTGCACCTATAGCTAAGCGTCCATATAGAATGGGAGTAAATGAATTAGAAGAACTTAAGAAACAAATCAAGGAATTGCAGGATAAGGGTTTTATTCGTCCTAGTTCTTCACCTTGGGGAGCACCAGTGATTTTTGTGGATAAGAAAGATGGAACTCAGAGGATGTGTGTAGATTATCGGTCTCTTAATGAGGTTACTATTAAGAACAAGTACCCATTACCTAGGATTGATGACCTGTTCGATCAGTTGAGAGGAGCTTGTGTATTTTCCAAGATTGATCTTCGTTCTAGATATCATCAGTTGAAGATTCGTGCTAGTGATGTACCAAAGACAGCTTTTACTACACGGTATGGGTTGTATGAGTATACAGTGATGTCTTTTGGTTTGACTAATGCCCCTGCATACTTTATGTATTTGATGAATAAAGTATTCATGGAATATCTGGACAAGTTTGTAGTGGTATTCATCGATGATATTCTAGTATTTTCCAAGACTGAGGAAGAACATGCTGAACATTTGAGGTTGGTCTTGCAGAAGCTCAGAGAACATCAACTATATGCAAAGAGGAGTAAATGTGAGTTTTGGTTGAAGGAAGTTTCTTTTCTGGGTCACATTGTCTCTAATGGAGGAATATCAGTAGATCCTGGCAAGGTGAAAGATGTATTGAATTGGAAACCACCCATCAATGTGAGTGAGATCCGTAGCTTCTTGGGATTAGCTGGTTATTATAGAAGATTTATAGAGGGATTTTCAAAGCTTGCAAAACCAATGACTGCATTATTGGAGAAGAATGCCAAGTTTGTGTGGTCCGAGAAGTGTCAGGCCAATTTTGAGGAGCTAAAGAAGAGATTGACGACTGCACCCGTCTTAGTTTTGCCAGATCTGAGTAAACCTTTCTCTATCTATTGTGATGCATCTCGATTGGGTTTGGGATGTGTACTGATGCAAGAAGGTAGAGTTGTGGCATATGCATCAAGGCAGTTGAGGAAGCATGAGTTAAATTACCCTACTCATGATTTGGAATTAGCTGCAGTAGTTCATGCATTAAAGATATGGAGACATTATTTGATTGGACACAAGAGTGATATATACACTGATCACAAGAGTCTAAGGTATATCTTCACTCAAACGGATCTGAACTTGAGGCAGCGTAGATGGTTGGAGTTGATAAAAGACTATGATCTAGAGGTGCATTATCATCCAGGAAAGGCCAACGTTGTTGCTGATGCTCTTAGTAGGAAAAGTTATGCAAATGAAATACAAGTAATGTCTATGCCAAAGGAATTGTGTGCCGAGTGCAAGCATCTGAACTTAGGATTTACTACCAATGCAGTGGAATTAGTATTAGAGCCTACTCTAGAGCAAGAGATCCGTAAAGGTCAGCAGAAGGATGAAAAGTTGAGAGAGATAGCTGAAAACATAGCGAAAGGTAAATCCCCAGGATTCCGTAAGGATGATAATGGTACGCTATGGTTTGGAAAAAGACTGTGTGTGCCCGAAGATAAGGATATCAGAATGGCAATTCTGCGTGAAGCTCATGAGTCAGCTTATTCCATACATCCGGGGAGTACTAAGATGTACTTGGATCTGAGAGAGAAATATTGGTGGTATGGTTTAAAGAGAGATGTTGCTGAATATGTTGCTTTGTGTGACACTTGTCAAAGGGTGAAAGCGGAACATCAGAGACCTGCAGGATTGTTACAGCCTATGCAGATACCCGAATGGAAATGGGAAGAGGTTGGTATGGACTTTATAGTTGGGTTGCCACGGACTCAAAGAGGATATGATTCAATTTGGGTGATAGTGGATCGTCTGACTAAGGTTGCTCATTTTCTGCCTGTGAAGACTACATACAACAGTGCGAAGTTGGCAGAATTGTATATGGAAAGAATAGTGAGTCTACATGGAGTACCTAAAAAGATTGTGTCTGATCGAGGTACTCAGTTTACATCTCATTATTGGCAAAAGATACATGAATCATTGGGAACCAAATTAAATTTTAGTACAGCTTATCATCCTCAGACAGATGGTCAAACGAAGAGAATTAATCAGATATTGGAAGATATGTTGAGAGCTTGTGCTTTACAATATGGTACTAGTTGGGATAAGAGTTTGCCTTATGCAGAGTTCTCTTATAACAATAGTTATCAGAAGAGTCTTCAAATGGCACCGTTTGAGGCTCTGTATGGACGAAAATGTAGAACCCCGTTATTCTGGAATCAGACAGGGGAGAGTCAAGTGTATGGGCCTGATGTATTAAAGGATGCGGAAAAGAAAGTGAGAATGATTAGAGATAATTTAAAAATAGCACAGTCCAGACAGAAAAGCTATGCTGATACTCGCAGAAGGGAGTTGACATTTGAGATAGGGGATTATGTATATTTGAAAGTATCGCCAATGAGGAGTGTGAGAAGGTTCAACATGAAAGGTAAATTGGCACCAAGATATATTGGACCTTTCAAGATTTTAGAGAGACGTGGTGAAGTGGCATATCAGTTGGAATTACCTGAAAGTTTGGCAGGTGTACATGATGTGTTCCATGTGTCTCAATTGAAGAAATGTTACGAGTACCAGAGGAGCAGATTTCATTAGAGGAACTTACTGTTAAGGAAGATCTTACATATGAAGAGTTTCCGGTTAAAATTTTAGAGACTGCGGACAGAGTCACAAGAAGTAGAACAATTAAAATGTGTAAAGTACAATGGAATCGGTACACAGCAGAAGAGGCTACTTGGGAACGAGAAGAGGATCTGAGAAAAACCTACCCGCAATTGTTTGAGTAAGCATCGGTCGAATCTCGGGACGAGATTCATCTTAAGGGGGGTAGAATTGTAACACCCTAAAAATTTGAAAAGAAGAAAAATAGGAAAAACATGATTTTTATATTTATTTTTGTGAAGCATGCAAATTTAGAATAAGAATAATTTTTATAAATTTAAAATCAAATATAAGAGTAGAAACATGTTTGTGCACTCATGCTGTTACATTTAAATTTTTGAGATGAGTGGTTTGATCAAATTCAAATTTGGATTTGAAAATCTTTTGAAAATTTGTTTTGAAAAATTGGAAAAAGAAAAAAAGAAAGGAATTTCTTTTCTTCTCGGGCCGTTTTCTCCTACCGCAGCCCACGCCTTGGCCTGCCTCCCCGCGCGCGGCCCGCTCACTCCAGCGCCCGCTTTCTCCTGCATGGGCCGAGCCCAGCCGCGGCCAGCCGGCCCAACTCGCGAGTGGCCGCGTCCCGCACCCAGCCGCCGCCCCGTTTTTCCTCTGAGTCGCCGACATGCGGGACCCACCTGTCAGCGACGTGTTTCCCCTTTCCTTTCTTCTTCCTCCGGCTTCGCACCGCCTTCCCCTTCTTCACCGATTCGGTGATCCGAATTTCCTTCGAAAACTCCCTCCTTTCCATAACCGGTGACGCCTCCGGGCTATAAAACGGAACCCCGTGCCTCCCCGCTTCTCATTGAGCCGCTTAGACCCTAGCCTCGACATCCCGGGAAGGTCACCGTCGGAGCTCCGCCTCCACCGCCGCCTTGACGAGCTAGCCGTCGCCCTCCGGTTGCTCTTCCGCTTCGTTCTCGCGCGGGGTAAGATCGTCGTGAGCTACTCGTTCTTTTGGTGTCTTCGGTTTGGCGAACGGTGCTCGGTAGGGTCGTCTTCTCAAGCTCCGGCGAGCTCGGGCTCCATCCGGCCATGGCGCCGCCGTCGGGGTTACTGTAGCCGCCGGCGTTCTCTCTTTCCCTTCCCCCGATCTGATCTCGGCCGTCCGTTTTGAATCGGACGGATCTTATTTAATGATACCGGTTCGTTCGTAATTTTGTAAAAGAAACCCTGAGTTTTTAGTATATCAACCCGCAGTCCTAAAACGTAAAGCTCAGAGTACGCGTTGACCGGTTGAAAACGTATTTCGTTTCGGTAAATGAAAAATACGCTTTCTGATATTTACAGTTTTGCCATTCAGATTGTTTTAGTTGTAGAATTTTCGTTTTAACTCCGATTTGGTCCATTCAAATTGCGTTAGATTCATATTTGCGAACTCTATGTAATTATACAACTGTACAGTAGGTTTGGATTAATTTATTTACGAGTTTTTATTAAAGTATTTATTCTTCTATAGGAAATCTTTGGAAATTCATAACTTTGTCGTTTTAGATCCGATTTTCGTGATCTTCGCGTCTGTGTGATCCTAGCAAGTTGTAGATTCATTTTAAAGACTTTTTATTTTATTTTCTTACTGTTGGTGTATTGTTCTAATTATAGTCTTGTTTGTTTATGCATGATTGCCTCTGGATGTGTGTTGTTGATAATGGTTGATCGAGTTTAGACGGTGAGAAATTCGTTGGAGATCAAGAGCCTTATTACGAGCAAGATCTTCAGGACCAGTTTGAGCAAGGCAAGTATAGCATGGGATTATCCTTGTTGTCCTATTCACCTTATGCAAATAATATCATTATGCATTTATTCCTTGTTAAGGATGACTTAGTGATTGATCCTTTACCTTGGTACCTATTATATTGCATTGAGTAGTGTGGCTAGTGCTTAAACATGGACTATGATCATGTAAATTGATTAGAGGAATATGCAACAAACATTAAAAGATGATTTTGATTAATGTTTAAAGGGGATTAGAGCATGGGGGTTACTTTTGATGCTCTAATTGCTCTCCATAAGGACTCATCTATAAGCGACAATCCGGGATTTACAGTACAACTGTGGGGGCTATATGGCTCTGGCTTTAGTCATATAGAAGGACCTTTTCTAGCTTGTTAGAGGTATTCCTTTATGGCGTAAGAATGGCTTGACGAATCGGGTATAGTGCGGCCTCTGTCCTCATGTGTATAGGCTGCGTGTTATTGTGCCATCAGGAAGGGGGGCTCTACATCTGTTTGCCGAGTGAAATCTAATGACCCTAACTTGTTAGACGAACCTTCGAAAGACTTCATAGTGTTTACCCTACCTGCTCACCTTGGTAGTGTTTTGGGAGTAATTAACCCGGGCATTTGGGTAACACGACTCACAGTGAAAGTGTACAACCTCTGCAGAGTGTAAAACTGTTATAACAGCCGTGCTCACGGTCACGAGTGGCCTTGGACCATTATGGAATAGTTGAATAATTGTTTATAATTATGTTTTTGCTATTCATTAATCATTTCACATGGATCATATGTTTAATGTTTATATTGAGACATTTTGATGTTATTGTTATGCTAAAATCATGCTAACTAAAAGCTACATGCTGATAAACCAATGAATATGCCTTTTTGAGCCTCATGAACCCCATGTTACACTTGTTGACTACGAGATGTACTTACGCTTGTTTATTTCTTTTACTTGGATAAAAATCCCGGATGGGTAACAGATGGAGGTAAGAGTGACTACTACGCCTACTTCCCTGAAGATTACTAGTCTTGCTGTCAACCAGTCAATGTACCTATGACTGGAGCTACCACGAGAGATTTTTATTTATACTTCCGCTACATTTGTGTTAAGACTATGTGTTTAAATATCGTGATGTAATAACATTTGTGATGATACTTCTATTATAATTTGTGAACTTATGTGTGATTGATCTCTGGGCGCACATAAGGGAATGCATTCCATTTGGTTGATAAATGGGTGTGACAAAAAGCAAGCTTCAAATGAGTCACTTATTGAAGAAAACAAGAAGCTCAAGCAAGAGAAAGAGCATCTCAAGACCGGCCTAAGCAAGTTCATAAGAGGCCAACATTTGCAAAGTGAGCTACTCATGAACACCGTCATGAAGTTGGATAGGAGTGGCATTGGCTATTTGGCAAATCAAGAGAAGAAGGTCAAAACTCAACAACAACAAAGAAAGTCAAAGCCCAAGCCAAAGAGATGTGTTGAGTATGGACAAGAAGGTCATTTTGCTCATGAGTGCAAAACTCCACCACCACAACCCTTGCCCAAGCATGCTAGACCCTTTGCTTTCAATGCTCACTACATGCTTAGAAAGGACTCTAGTGGAAAGATGAAAGTTATGTTCTTGGGTCCTCCTAACAAGAATAGGCCAAAGAAAATTTGGGTTGCCAAGTCACTAGTTGAAAAAGTTAAGGGTCCCTAAACAAAAGGCTTGATCTCTTGTGTGTAGGTGAACTACAAGACCGATGGATCTCATTGGGTGATTGATAGTGGTTGCACACAACACATGACCGGTGATCCTCGTATGTTCACCTCACTTGAAGAGGATGGGGTATGCCAAGACAAGATCACATTTGGGGATAATTCCAAGAGCAAAGTCAAGGGTATAGGCAAGGTTGCAATATCAAATGATCATTCTCTCTCCAATGTGCTCTATGTTGCTTCATTGAGTTTCAATTTACTATCCGTTGGGCAACTTTGTGATCTTGGCTACCAATGCTTGTTTGGTCCAAATGAAGTGGTTGTTACCAAGATAGATGACAAGCAAGTGATTTTCAAGGGTTTTAGATACAACAATCTTTATCTTGTTGACTTCACCTCCGAAGATGCAAACTTGATGACATGTTTGTTCACCAAGACCACACTTGGATGGCTTTGGCATAGGAGGCTTGCTCATGTTGGAATGAACACTCTCAACAAGCTATTGAAGAAAGAACTAGTAAGAGGCTTAAAGGATGTAAAGTTTGAAAAGGACAAACCTTGTAGTGCATGTCAAGCCGGCAAACAAGTTGTAAACACTCATCCAACCAAAGCCTACATGTCAACATCAAGAGTGCTAGAACTCCTTCACATGGATTTGTTTGGTCCTACAACTTACAAGAGTTTGGGTGGAAATCTTTATTGTCTTGTGATTGTGGATGACTTCTCAAGATACACTTGGACTTTCTTTCTTCATGACAAATCCGAAGTGGCAAGTTGCTTCAAGAAGTTTGCAAAGAGAGCTCAAAATGAATTTGAAGTCAAGATAAAGAAGATTAGAAGTGACAATGGAAAAGAGTTTGACAACACCAACATTGAAGCCTATTGTGATGAAATTGGAATCAAGCATGAAGTGTCATCAACCTACACTCCTCAACAAAATGGTGTAGTTGAGAGGAAGAACCGGACCTTGATCACTCTTGCAAGAACAATGCTAGATGAGTACAATACACTAGAAAAATTGTGGGCCGAGGCAATCAACACCACATGCTATGCTTCAAATCGCCTCTTCCTACAAAAGTTCCTTTGCAAGACCCCTTATGAGTTGCTAAATGGGAAGAAGCCGGACGTCTCATTCTTCCGGGTGTTTGGTTGCAAATGCTACATCTACAAGAAGCATCAACACCTAGGGAAGTTCCAAAGACGTTGTGATATTGGTTTTCTTGTTGGCTACTCATCAAAGTCAAAAGCATATAGAGTATTTAACCACGCCACCTGTTTGGTTGAAGAAACATATGATGTGGAATTTGATGAGTCTAACGGCTCCCAAGGAGCAATTGAGAATTGTGATGATGTAGGTGATGAACCATTGAGGGAGGCCATGAAGAACATGCCGGTAGGTGACATCAAGCCTAAAGATGATGAAGACGATGTACAAATTGTCAATCCACCGTCATCATCATATGTGCCTCAAGATGATGACAAGAATGAGAGAGTTGAAAATGAAGACACCCATGTCTCTCATCATCAAGCCAAGGCACAAGCACAAGACGTTGATGCTCCTCATCCCACCCCTCAAATGGTTGATCAAAGAAACTCACCTCTACTTCAAGCACATCCACAAGATCTCATCATAGGGAGTCCTACAAAGGGTGTAATGACTCGATCTCAAAAATTTAATTCTTTTGTTGAACATCACTCTTTTGTCTCCTATCTTGAACCTAAGAATGTAGAAGAAGCTCTTCAAGATCCGGATTGGGTGAATGCCATGCATGAAGAATTGAACAACTTCGCCCGAAATCAAGTATGGACACTTGAAGAGCATCCAAAAGGTGCAAGAGTCATTGGAACCAAGTGGGTGTTCCACAATAAGCAAGATGATCAAGGGGTAGTGGTAAGAAATAAGGCAAGACTAGTGGCAAAAGGGTTCTCTCAAGTTGAAGGTCTTGATTTTGGAGAGACTTTTGCACCCGTTGCAAGACTTGAAGCCATCCGTATCCTACTTGCATATGCATCACATCATGATATGAAACTATATCAAATGGATGTGAAAAGTGCATTCTTAAATGGCTTTATAAATGAACTAGTCTTTGTTGAACAACCTCCCGGGTTTGAAGACCCTAGATATCCTAATCATGTTTATAGGTTGTCCAAGGCGCTATATGGGCTCAAGCAAGCCCCTAGAGCGTGGTACGAGCGCCTTCGGGACTTCCTCATTGAGAAGGGCTTCACCAGTGGGAAGGTTGACACCACACTATTCACCAAGAAATTCAAAGAAGAGATCTTCATTTGTCAAGTATATGTTGATGATATCATCTTCGGGTCAACAAATGAAGACTATTGCAAAGAATTTGGTGAATTGATATCAAAAGAGTTCGAGATGTCAATGATTGGTGAGCTAACATTCTTCCTTGGGTTTCAAGTCAAGCAAATGAGAGAAGGGATCTTTATCTCTCAAGAGAAGTATACCAAGGATCTTCTCAAAAGATTCAAGATGGAAGAATGCAAGCCAATCAAGACCCCAATGCCAACTAATGGACATCTCGACCTAGATGAGGGAGGTAAACCAATCGATCAAACTCTTTACCGTTCTATGATTGGTAGCTTGTTATACCTTACCGCATCTAGGCCCGACATCATGTTTAGTGTGTGCATGTGTGCCCGCTTTCAAGCGTGCCCTAAAGAACCTCACTTAAGTGCCGTAAAAAGAATCCTAAGATATCTTAAGTATACTCTAAGCATCAGACTATGGTACCCCAAAGGAGCTAGATTCCAACTAGTTGGCTACTCCGATTCGGATTATGCCGGTTGCAAAATTGATAGAAAAAGCACATCCGGAGGGTGCCATTTGCTTGGGAGATCCTTAGTATCATGGTCATCGAAAAAGCAAAATAGTGTGGCTTTGTCCACCGCCGAGGCGGAATACATTGCCGCGGGGGCTTGTTGTGCACAAAATCCTATACATGAAACAAACTCTTCTAGACTATGGAGTTGTTCTTAAAAAGGTGCCGCTTTTATGTGACAATAAAAGTGCGGTTAAAATTGCTAATAATCCGGTACAACACTCTCGCACCAAGCACATTGATATCCGCCACCACTTTCTAAGAGATCACGTTGCTAAAAATGACATATCACTAGAAGGTGTAAGAAGTGAGAATCAATTAGTGGATATCTTCACTAAACCTTTGGATGAAGCTACTTTTTGTAGGTTGAGAAGTGAACTAAATGTGCTTGATACTAGTAACTTTAAAAGATGAGCTTGTGTTGTCCCTTGCATTGCATTTGTATTATATGTCATGTTTAATTACCCGCAATGCATCTAGGGCTTGACTAACATGGTTACGATAACCCTCCTTTGGAGGAGTGAAGAAGCCTAACCGTGGATCAAACTTGATAAGCAACCTAGCTTTACTTACTTGTTTTGCATTGCATATGCATGGTTGTTGTTTTGTCGTTCCTTTTTCGGTTAAGTTTTGAGCAACCTCTGTGTTCGTCCATGGGTAGAGAGAGCATTTTGACGCTCCCAAGGGTTCAAAAGCTCTATTGCATGGCCAAACGTTGCTCCTCGGGTGTTTGTTGCCTATTTTCCTAAAAATAATATTAGCCTAAGGCAAACTATTTTGAGAAACTTGAGGGTTTGAGTGAGGTCACTCATATCTTGTTCCAATTGGTGTTTATCTATGTCTCTTTGAATTGGAACTTGATTGGGAGAAGTCACGTCTAAGTTCGGAATGAAAAAGGGTGTCTCTGTGTTTATCTAATCACAGCTTTAAAACATGTCACTTGTTTGTTTTTTAGCTCATAAGGTTGTGCTTCCGTGCCTTACTCCGATTTCATATGAGCTTTGTTTTATGTGTACTAACTCTTCATGTTTTATCCTATGAGTACACTCAGTAGGCTTGTAACACATAAGCATTGACTAACCCCTTGTGCTTACAGCTTTATGCTTATGTGAACCAAGCATGATCAAAAACCTCAACTCATATCTTCTGAATCTAAGTGTTGTCATCAATCACCAAAAAGGGGGAGATTGAAAGCATCTAGGCCCCGATGTTGGTTTCGGCAATTAATGACAACACATAATTACCATGACTAACGTGTGTTTTGCAGAAACATCGGTAAGTTAGGTCATGGAGATGATAACTGCTTTGAGCAATATGGCCGTCATGTCCCTTGATGGAAATCATTTCGGTTTTCAAAGGATCAACGATAAGATTAAGGACGGTTAGTTCCGGATGTCAAGGTGTTGAGATACATCTGGAATAGTCGTTAGGATCTTTGTTTCTTCCTTTGACCGTACTATGAAGAGGGGCATGAG
Organism: Saccharum hybrid cultivar R570; assembly: GCA_038087645.1. Taxonomy (NCBI): domain Eukaryota; kingdom Viridiplantae; phylum Streptophyta; class Magnoliopsida; order Poales; family Poaceae; genus Saccharum; species Saccharum hybrid cultivar. The sequence continues at coordinate 15,894,254 of JAQSUU010000793.1, read as the reverse complement.
CGAGTAGCTTGACCTAGGTGAGTCTTATGTTTAGGTGTGGTGCACACTTGTCAAACTTAGCACTAGGTAGCTCGAGAAAAGCTCAGAGTACAGTTAGAAGCGACTTGGTTCAAGTTGCATTGCGTTTAGAAGACGTTTGAGCCGTTTATCTATGACCTGACGCGGTCCTGGTCATGACCGGACGCATCCGGTCAGTACAAAGTCTTACCTGCGTTTTCGGCTGACTGACTGGACGCGGTCCTTGAGAGGACCGGACGCGGTGGTCAGGCTGACACGTGTTCCAGAGGGTAAACAGCAAAGATCGGACGCGACTGTGAAAAAGACCGGTGCGTCCGGTCATGTTCCAGTAAGGTCTAGCGGAGACCTGACGCGTCTGGTCACCTATGAACGGACGCGGTCGTGCGTCCAGTCTTGTTCCAATAAGGTCCCGTGGTGACATGACGCGTCCAGTCACCTATGATCGGAAGCGGTGTTGCGTCAGGTCAAATTTCCAGAGAGCTCTTGCATGATCGGACGCGTTCGATCATCCCTAATCGGCGCGTCCGGTCATCTCAGACCGGCGCGTCTGGTCAGCACAGATCGGCGCATCCGGTCTCTCAGTACAGGTTTCCGTTTTCGACCGTTACAACTGACCGGCACGTCTGGTCATATCGACAAGCACGTTCGGTCAGTGCGCGTCTGGCTGTTTCGAAAGGTAATGGTTGGATTTGTCTGAGGGGTCTATAAATACAACCCCTCCACCTCTTTTAGAGGTCTCTTGCTCATTTGTTTAGCTGAGAAACACCTTTGAAGTGCAAGGGAGTGCAAGAGCCATAGTGAGGATTGAGATTTGCGAATCAAAGTTTGAGAATCCTCTCTAGTGACAAGAGTCTAGCAAGTGTGCATCCATCTTCTCATTAGACTTGTTGTGGTCAAGTGAGAGTTCTAGCTTGTTACTCTTGGTGATCGCCATCACCTAGACAGTTTGGTGGTGATTGGGAGTTCGATGATCATCCGACGAGATTATGGGTGACCCAACTCAAGTTGTGAGCAGTTTTGGGTGATTCTCCACGACGGAGTGTCGAAGAATCAACCCGTAGAGAGCACTTGATCCTTGTGCGGATCAAGGGGGAGCTACACCCTTGTGCGGGTGCTCCAACGAGGACTAGTGGGGAGTGGCGACTCTCCGATACCTCGGCAAAACATCGCCGTGTTCCTATCCCTTACTTTCAAGCATTTACTTTCTTGCATTACTTTCATTGCTTGATTACTTTCCTAGAATTGCCTTGCTAGTCTAGGATTGGAACTTAGGGTGTATAACTTTTATCGGTAGAAACACAAGGAACACAAGTAGGCACTAGGGGTGAAGTTTGGCTTGTAGGATTTAATTCTTGCAACTAATTTTTAGAAAAGCCCAATTCACCCCCCCTCTTGGGCATCTTGATCCTTTCAGTTTGCTATGCATGAATGCTCCTGAAATGTGTATGTTGCCGTGTTGGTCGAGTCAGACGGTGAGGAGTACGTTGGGAGCCAGGAGTACTTCGAAGACCAGCAGGACCAGCAGGAGTGTGCAAACTAAGGCAAGTATAGTTTGGGTATTCTTTCTGTGACCATGATCTTGTGACTTAATTAATGTAAGAGCTATGATGGTTGAGAAATGACTTTTTAGCAACATAAGATCTTGTCTGTACGTGAACCTCCGGGATTTACAGTACAACTGTGAGGGCTATATGGCTCTGGCTTTAGCTCAGTATGAGGACCTTTTCTAGCTTGTTAGAGGTTACCCTTGTGGCACAAATGGGGAAAAGCAGACTGTAGATCCCTGGGACTATTTGTATCACATAGACTGACATTGGAAACCTAGCGGCCCTAACTTGTTAGACGAACCTTTGAAAGGCTTCATAGTGAACCCTGCCGACCTTCCTTGGAAGTGGGTCAAGAGGTTAGCTACCTCGGGCGAAAGGGTAAATCACGACTCATAGTGAAAGTGTACACCTCTGCGCAGAGTTTAATAAACTAGTATACTAGCCGTGCTCATGGACACGAGCGGCCTTGGAGACATCTACATTAAAGATGATGATTCTTGTTTTGTTAAGATGCTCATTTACTTATCGATTATACTTTATATTGATTATGTTACATTGATCATAAGTTTATGGGATCTATACTTGCTATGCTTGCGGAGTTCGACATGGACTCACTCTTGCTATTTCCCTCACCTCAGGATAGTCTCTGGAGTTTTAGACTTGTGATCAACCAGTCAGTTTGTTCCTGTGGAGCAAAGTCTACACCCGAAGATCGGAGTTGTTTTTCCATTGTTTGCACTCTGAGGTTATGTTTATATACTAAGTATGTTATTTATTAAGCATTTGTCTCTTGGTATTACACTTATCTGCGACTATATGTGAGATTTGACTCCTTTATTTCACATATAGTGCATATCTGGTTTCGTCCTTAAAATCGGGTGTGACACTCTTCTCGCACACGCTGTTGATCAATCATTGATACGTCACGGGGTCTCGATCTTCACGACGTATGATCAACACCAGATAACCAGCTTCAAAGAAGCCAAGATAACTTGCTGTAAGCAGTGATAACTAGTGCAACCTAGAAAATAAAACTCAAAGCCAACCATCGTCTTTAACCGGCAACCTGAATTGAGGATTTGCCCAACCACACTCTCAAGGAACCAACCAACATAGCCTACAATCAATCAAGGAAACCTCGAAGGGAGTAGGAATACCAATTGGGAGCAGATGAAGCCACCACTTCTGTAATCCCGCAAAGGAAATCACAAGAGCAAAGGGGTAGAGATTACTCTCAAGGTTTCTTAGCACACAACTGAACAAAGGGGGTTTCTATATTTCGACTATCAAAAGTCTTCGATTGCTAACAAGCATATGGCTTTTATAGTAGGAACAGCTCTCCTAGATGGGTATGAAAACAAAATGGAAAAGAAAAGGTAGACTATGTGAGAGGGTATCCACGAAATGAGTTTTTGAGTAGTTCCCGCGTGGTTGTTGGTCTTCTGCACAGTCTTCAGTGTTTTGGACACCACCTTGGAAATTCTAATTAACGTATTGTTCAATGCATTGGAAAGATAATTTGATAAGCTTTCAGATCATGTGTAGCAAGCACCACGAAAAGTGGCACAATTTTACATGAGAAGTTGAACATCAGGAAGACTATTGACCTATTGACTAGTCTTCACTAATATAGTCGAATCTCAAGATTGGAATGTTGAAATCAGTTGAGACCACCCGAGCTTGAAACTAGACTTGACAACCTTTCCAACAAGTCCTCATGGGCCTTCATAGCTTTGAGAATCAAAAGTTATGACCGATTCTTTTTTACGGTTCTGTCATGTTGGACTGGTTCGAGTGTGGCTCTTCTCTGTAGTCCACTCTTAGTGTGTTCTTGTCATCCTCCTTAGTGAACCTGAGCAATAAAACATGCACAACTTAGGTAGTATATAATTCTTAGTATTGTTGTAATGGATTTCACAAAGTAGTGCGTTCACCTTGTGTTGTAGTTTCTTTGTTCGACTATGTGTAAATGGTCCATCAAAGACATGATCTAGTGTAGTTGTAGGTGATGTTCAGGTTGTACTTGGTGCATCTTGAATTGGTGATGGCGTGGTCATATCATCCTCCTCCCCTTGAAAAAGAGTCATCCTCGACTCTAAATCATCTAGGACCAATAATTGTGCTAGGCCACTAGGGGTAGAAGCTATGTTTCTATTATAGTCTTCTTCTTTCATCACAGCAATGTGTTTGAATCTATAATCATATAACCCAAATAATAGTCTTGTAGGTGGAAACCAAAAGGATTTAGAATCAAGTTTAGGTTTCACCTTGAATGGATGCTTAGAATTACGATTGAATGTTGATCTCCTTGGCATGGTCTTGTCATCCTTCCTCCCTTCCAAAAAACTTGTCCTCTACTTTTTGTTCTCCTGAAAACAGTCTAAAAAAATAGAGATGAGTAGATGCATATGCCAATTGCTATGATAATTTATTAAAGATTGTTCATTGCCTTCTTTACAATTCATATGCACATTATTTTTTCTGGTGAGATGAATAGTTTCTTAGATTTTGTGAACTTGAAATTTGCTTTGAAAATGGAATCACAAAATTTTCTTTCAAACCACTCATTTGATTCAAGTTATCATGTTTTATCTTTTAAAAATTAAATATATCAAAAGATGGAAATGAAGCATATTTGACACTCCAAGAATTCTTAATGCACAACATATGCAAAGGTTTGGAAATGTACCTTTCAGACTCAATGGTTCCACATGCAGATGGAAGCCCTTCAGATGAATGAATAGAACACATTTGCACAAGATTTCTTTCTTTCAGTAAATATGAACAAGGAAATAACATTGATTCTTCTAAACAACAAGCACTAAGCAATCTATTCATATCGAATTCAGAAAAAATATGGTTCACAAGATGTATTCCTGATTCTATTCAACTTCATTTTAGCAAGCTTGTCACATGTTATGCTTGGGCACAAACATGAAATTTATTTATAGCATGATGTCCAATGAAGTTAAAAGTAAACTTGCAACTATATACACTATTTAAAGATTTCATAGATGATATATCAAGGATACTTTTAAGTATTTTATTAATGTCAACAAAATCATCAAGCTTAACATAGAACATACATTTATGTCACACCCGGTTTTAAGGACAAAACCAGACATACACTATATGTGAAATAAATGAGTCAAATCTCACATATAGCCACAGATAAGTGTAATATCAAGAGATAAATGCTTAATATACATAACACAATAGTATAAAATATACCTTAGAGAGCACACAGCGGAAAAACAACTCCGAACACCAGGTGTAGACTTCACTCTAGGAACAAACTAACTGGTTGATCACAAGCCTAAAAACTCCAGAGACTATCCTGAGGTGTGGGAAATAGCAAGAGTGAGTCCATGTCGAACTCCGCAAATATATCATGGGGTTCATGAGGCTCAAAAGGTTAGACACTGGTTTACTGTATTTAGCTTTTATTCATCATTTACATAGCAATTGAGTAGCATCAAGATAACCAAATTCCCATTATAAACCAATGATCAATTGTAATAAGAATAATGAAATAGCAATTAACATAAGCATAATAATATCAACCATGATAAGCATGATATAACAATGGTGAACATTTATTCTGTAAGAATCCCCAAGGCCGCCCGTGTCCGTGGGTACGGCTAGTATACCAGTTTTTAACTCTGCGCAGAGGTGTACACTTTCACTATGAGTCATGACTTCCAAAAACATGGGGAGGCCATTCCCAAAACACCGGAAATCATATAAAGTCATTTCAAAGTTCGTCTAACAAGTTAGGGCCGCTAAGGATTCTCAATTGGAAAGCATGAACCTCCCTCCAAGGGGTGACTTACACAAGACTGCACCCACCTTGGCAGGCCAAGACCATACTAGACATGACCCCTCTTACGCCTTTCGGTAACCACTAACAAGCTAGAAAAGGTCTCTTAAACAACTAGAGCCAGAGCCATATAGCCCTCACAGCTGTACTATAATCTCGGTTATCACTTACAGATAAGTCCTTACGGAGAGAAACTAGAGCAACATAAAAATAACATAATGCTCTAGCACCCTTTTACATTAATTAAATCATCTTAATGGTTGGTTACACAATTCATTAGTCATATTACAAGATCATTGTTCATAGATCAAGCACTAGCAATAGGTACCTAATGCAAAACCCATAGGTAACAAGGAATCAGGGTATCAACAGCTAAGTTATAATGTCTATGGTTGTCAAGGAGGACACATGCATATGTATGATGATTTCAGTGAATAGGACAACAAGGATGGTCCCATGCTATACTTGCCTTGATCAAAGTTTTCCCAGTTGGTACTGCTGGTTCGGCTCAAAATAATACTCCTGATCGTCGTAGTACTGCTCACCGTCTATACTCGATCACCACGCAGCAACACACAATCATCCAAGCAATCATACACGAAGCAAACAAAGAGACATAATTAGAACAGTACACCAATCAATAAAAAGGTTTGAAAACTGATCTACGCGTTACCATGAGCAACAAACGCGGAAAACACGCTAATTGGAGCTATGGTGAAAGAGAAATAATTACCGAAAGATTTTGTTGTATAAAACAGAAAATTATAGGTCTCACTTGTTTTAACTACATAATATATATATATAGCATAAAAATACTTTTTATAGATATTTAAAAGTGACATAGGCTAAACTACATTTAAATTTAGAAAAGTAAAGGAGAAATCAATAATGTTTTATTTATAAATCTAGTTGCACAGTTATTAATCAAATTAGATCTAAACTATGAAATTCCAGAGATTTTGATAAGGAAACATTAATACTAATACGTAGTTTATGTTGTTATAAATCCATTGCAATTTGAACGGACTAATTCGGAATTAAAACAAATAAGTTATGAATTAAACGAGATTTTCTTTAGATAAATAATTTACTTTAATATAAACTTAAAAATTAAATTTTCCAAACCTATTGTACAGCTATACTAACATGTAGAGCTCATAAATACGAACCTAACGCAGCTTGAACGGGTCAAATCGGAGTTAAAATGAGCAAATTATAAGCTTTTAAAGTTTCGAAACATTGCTTCGCAACATATGCAACATATTTTCATTTAAACCGGTGAAATTTACGTTTTCCAAAGAAGAAAGCGTATTCTCAAAAGGTGTTTAAGGACGGCAGGTTTTATTATAGAAAAATCTAGGACTCTTTAAGAAGTTTACCCCGCGAAGGGGTATCTTCTAATCTGTGCCCTTGATCCGAGAATGGACGGCCACCGTTCAATCTAAGAGAGAGAGAGAAATCAGCCGTCCCCTTCAACGCCGGCCGGTGGCCACCATGGCCGCCGCGAACCACATCGCCGGAGATCACGGTTCTTGCTATTTAGACCACCAATAGGCTCGCGACTGGTTCCAAACGAAAGAGAAGCTTAACGGGATCTCACCTGGGATCTTTTCTTCGGCCAAGAGGATTCGTTAGTGGTGCTTGGCTCAGAAAGGCGGAGGGCCGCCTCCTGTGAATCCCGATGACAATGGGTGAGCAATAGAGAATAAGAGGAAGAAAAATATGGCACCTACGGCTTCTTCACCTCAAGACGAATGGTGGCGGATAGATTTTCGACGGCAGAGAAGCAGCTGCCGTCGAGCACAGCAGCGACAGCCTCAGCTCCAAACTCTGTGAGATCCAAAATCAATGTGACGGCGAGGCTAGGACCTAGGGCATTGCGTGGAGGGAAGAACGGGACGCGTCGGGTCATACCCTTCTTATAGGGCACACGGCTTGCGGATCAAGCCATAGAAAATCGGGTGGAGGCGGATTCCATCGGGTTAGAGTCCAACTCGGCTATGAACCGGAGATGGAAGATACAACTGACATGCGGGCCCCTGTGTCAGCGAAACAAAAGAAGAGAGCGGCAGCTACTGTGGCTCCTAGGCCGGCCCACGCGGACGCGGGAGAGAAACAGAGAAAAGCGGGCTTGGCATTCGACGGCCCAACCGCGAGGGAAGGGAGGGAGTAGGCCGGTTCGGGTGGGCTTCCAGGCTGCCAACAGCACAGGTAAGCTCTTCTTTTTCTTCTTTTTTTTCTTTTCTTTTCTATATTTTCCAAAGCATATTTCCATTAAAGTTTTTGAATCAGTTTTGTAATCCAGTCAAAACCACACATTACAATAAAGCTTATGCTCCAGCATGAATGCAAAACATGTTGCTAACCATATATTGGGTTTTAGTTTCAAATGAAATATTATTTCTCTATAATAAATATGCACAAACAATTACTCAATGAATCCATTTTTTTCAGTTTTGATAAAAATCACTCACTCAATCAAAACCAATGCAATGGCATGTATGCACATACAATGTTTCTAAACCCTATGATATTTTTTTAATTTATTGAAAATTTTATTTTTCTATGTTTCATAAGCACAAAATACATAATTATCTCAATTTATCTCTATTTCAAAAATAAGCAAATTTTAGGGTATTACAATTTAGCAAGAGATATTTTTGTGAAGAATTCAGCATTACTAATCAATTTCACATGGTCCACATTATTGACATGTAAAGTATCATATAAATCAATCAAAGCTAGTAATGGCCATGCATGATTAAATAATGGTTATCAACTTGCAAACTTTCAGCATTCGTATGAACATGTGGATCAATCAAATCAGCAAAAATTTTTTATGTATGGTCAATTCCAATTGAAACAAGTGGGTCATCACATTTGCTCACCACTTTATTTTGTAAATTCAGACCTGAATTATTTTCATTACCTTTCAGATTTGGTGATAGTGTAACTATGACAAAATGCATTTCTGAATTTCTACCTCCATCGTTGTCATGATTCATGTTTTGGGCAGCAATGAATTGACTCACTACAGTGGCTACTATCTCAAATGTCTCATGTTGTGTAGCGGTGTTAAGAGAAGCCATATCTTTATAGCTTGCATGGGAAACCTGCACATCATGAGAAACAACACTAGAAGTAGAGATTAGTGGGTTAGAGAAAACATCCTCATATGTTTTGCAATGAAGCTCTCTCTTTTTGTGTGGTGTATCCTTTTGTTGATGATCTCAACCTCACTTATGGTGGAATCACACATCTCACTTTTATTTTCACTCACAATCAATTTGGCTATGTGGCTCTCATTCTCACATGGGTTTTGATGCACAATCTCTTCAACATCTTGTGGAGCATCATAGGAATAGGTGTCATCATTCATAGTCTTTTGCAATGGTATTGGAACAGCAATAGATGTAGCTGAATAATCATCTTTGACCTCAAAAAACAGTGAACTGGCATCAATAGAAGTGGAATCATGTGCACTAATCTTGCCTTCAATCTGAATATTCAGTGACATGTTCGAGCACATAATTTCAGCACCATTGTCCAATAATTCATCACATATTGTAGCTGATGGTACAACACATCTTGGCATTTTGTTCATGCTTGGAACAACATTAGTTTGTAACTATAGATTTGTTGGAGCTTGATAAACATCATCTTGGACAGATTTGTCACTCACACTAGGTGACACAATAGGAATGTCTTCCTTCTCACATTCAGCCCACAAACTAAAACTATGGTGGATTTTCAAATTCAGATTAGACACATCTTCAAATTTTGAAATGTTACCAACCTTTTGATTGCATTTTGGCTCCAAATTTTCACCGTGTTGCACAGAAAAATTCTGGACAGATTTGGACAATATAACTTCACCACATTTAGCATAGAATGAGGCTCAAAATGTTTGGGATCTGCAGCATTTGTGTTTGTGCATTGTGATTATGGTGCTTCTTGAATATCATTTTCAACATTTGCATGGTGCAAAACTGTAGCATGTTCCTTAAACTCTACACTCAAATCATTAGCCTCCAATAGAGAAAGATATTCTCTAATTTCACAACTTGGTATAGTGGCTTCTTCTAGCTCACCTCCTGTGGCATGTGCAAGAGAATTTTCTTCTTGATCTTGCTCAGAACTGAGAGAACTAGTGATGAGAATATTTGTAACTTCTTCCTTCACAATGTTAGATTGTAAACGACACTTTGGGATAGCAACTCTCTTAGGAGTTGGTGTAACATGATGATCCATAGTAACGTTACACACCTCATCATTTTCCTTATCAACTTGTTGCACAAACTTGTCTTCTTGCTGCACAATAGAGTCCTTCTTGGAGTTGAATTGTTGATCACTTCTTTTAATATTAGAATCAACTAAAGAAACTTTTGGATCAGCATGCCCTCTCTCTTGCAAGGAGTTGATGCTTGCTTCTCTCCATGAACAGAGCATACATAGACTGTAGCTTTGCACATAAGCCTCGGCTCGAATTGATGCATCGTGGACTCTTGTCTTGCTGCACCTTTACAATTTCCTTCTCCTCTCTGATTGCACAACTTAGAAGATCTTGCATACTTCTAAAATATTTTACCTCGATTGCAGTAATAATGTTAGGATTAAGTCCTCTCTTGAAGTATTTCATTGCATTCATGTCATCGACAACATTTGCCCGATGCAAGGAAGAATATAACCGATCATAATATGCTTGGACAGATTTAATACCTTGCTTCACATTCTCCGAACGACGAAGCAAAATCAGTCCATATTTTCTTGAAATAAATTCCTTTCTCATGGCCTTCTTCAAATCTTCCCAATTCTTGATGTAATATTGTTTCCACCAATCAAGAGCATAATATTCAAATTCAAGTACCACTCTTGTTGTCTTCTTGGTTTTTGAAAAATCTTGGAATTCCTCTGGATCCGTACTTCCATAGAATAGAAGATTGGTGTATCTTCGACCTGTCATGGTTAGTTCATATGCAAAATAGCTAGCTTATATGTGGTACAGGATAAAAAGTGGAACTCTCACAACCTCACCTCTCTTACCAACCGAAGCTCTTATGAATTACCTACGGATTACAGAGAGACAAATTGCTGGTAGTAACAGAAAGTGATGGTTTGGCGAATACAAGACCAGAGTACCGATTATGATTGCTTTTATGTGGAGCTTGGTGGGGAGTGATATACAAGGAATGCAATCTAAATTCTAGTTTTTGTAATGTTAAGTAACAATCCAAAGTAGAAGTTCCATGCCTAGTGCTAACTATAGGATATAAATGATGTAAATCGATCACACACACGCGCAAAGAAATTTCAGAGTTGATACAAACAAGGAGTATGATTGGGATGCAAGTGTTTTGATCAGACCCAACCAAAATTTTACACCTAACAAGGATAGCAAATTGGTTGCACAACTTGATGTAAAAACTTTCAACAATAGTGCACTTTAAACAAACTGATCTTCAACTTTTTCTTTCTTCTTATTCTTATTTTTTTTGGCACTTTTCTTTATTCTTATTTTTTGGCACACTTTTTTAGAACTAAACACAGGGGTTAGATTAACACATGCACACTTTGTGATAGAAACAAAAACACAACCAGTAGTTATAACTTGATAGGATCAAAGTTTACGTGAAGGAGATGATACGAGTTTTTAGATGTTTTTTGTAGGAATTTTTAGATATATGTAAGAGGCTCAAAGGACATGCAAAGGATAATGATCAGCAACTAAAACAAAGACTCTATGACTAAAACTTAACAAAAACTCATTAAAATAATAGATTGAAACAAAGGGCTAAAGCAAAAAAAATCTGGCTTTTTGGTGGATAGGACGAACAAAAATTGATATGTAGCTAAGGATAAAGAATCCTACCATGGCAACTCAGGCTTTGATACCAGATGATAAGTCACAGGGTACCATCTTCATGACGTAGCATCAACACCAGATAACTAGCTTCAAACAAGCCAAGTAACTTACTGCAAGCAGTGATAACTAGTGCAACCTAACAAATAAAACTCAAAGTCAAGGAACCAACAAATATAGCCTACAATCAATCGAGGAAACCTTGAAGGGAGTAGGAGCACCAATTGGGAGTGAATGAAGCTGCCGATTCTGTAATCTTGCGAAGGAAATCACAAGAGCAAAGCGGTAGAGATCACTCTCAAGGTTTGTTAGCACACAACTAAACAAAGGGGTTTCTGTATTTCGATTATCAAAAGTCTTCGATTGCTAACAAGCACAGGGGTCTTTATAGTAGGAACAACCCTCCTAGATGGGTATGAAAATGAAATGGAAAAGAAAAGGTAGACTATGTGAAAGGGTTTCTACGAAATGAGTTTTTGAGTAGTTCCCACGTGGCTATTGATCTTCTGTGCAGTCTTCAGTGTTTTAGCAATAACTCCACCTTCGAAATTCCAATTGACATGTTGTTGAATGCATTGGAAAGATAACTTGATAAGCTTTTAGACCATGTGTGGCATGCACCATGAACTATTATAGAATGGTACAGTTTTGTATTAGACGTTGAACATTAGGAACACTGTTGACCTGCTGACCAGTCTTCACTAATGCAGTCAAATCTCAACATTGGAAAGTTGAAATTGGTTGAGACCACCTGAGCTTGAAACTAGACTTGACAAGCTTCCATCATCTCCTCATGGGCCTTCATAGCTTTTGAGAACAAAAATTATGACTGATTCTTTTTGACGGTTCTGTCATGATGGACTGGTCCGAGTGTGGTTGTTCTATGTAGTCCACTCTTTGTGTGTTCTTGTCATCCTCCTTAGTGAACCTGAGCAATAGAAACATGCACAACTTAGGTAGTATATAATTCTCACTAATGTTATAATGGATTTCACAAAGTATCGAATTCACCTTGTGTTGTAGTTTCTTTGTTCGACTTTGTGTAAATGGTCCATAAAAGACGTGATCTAGTGTTGCTGTAGGTGATGTTCGGGTTCTACTTGGTGCATCTTGAATTGGTGATGGCGTGGCCATATCAATCATAGCTACTTAGCTAAGCATAGCACCACCTCCAGCCATCCACTATCATTATTGGCAGGCTAGACAAGTTTGTTGCAATACCCTCTATGTCCCTGTGCTCTTGCCAAAGCAAATTATGGCTAGAAATGTCACTCTGATGAAGTTTCGGTGAACCCATGCCTTGGTCAGCCATTGCATTATTGTGCCTACCCCTTTCTAGCCGACCAAAGTCTACCCAAATCACTACAATTGTCCATTCTAAGATTGATGCTTCGAATCATATACCTCTAAAAACTTGTAACTAGTTCACTATAAACATGTGGACGTAGTCAACCACCGCAGTGCATAGCTGAACAATGGAATCCACCTAATCGTCATCCCTCATGTGGCACCCAAGTAGGCAGCAACCAGGTCAACCCTGCTAGCCATGGTAGTTTTGTAGAAAAGACCCTTAGCTTCTTTGAAATCAACCTACAATCACCCTCTACTTAAAATAAATTCTTTTCGGTCCTTTTTCTTCCTTGAAAACCCCCTACCTCTTAGAAACATAGAACCCGCTATCCATACAGTAGGGTTTCATTGCTTAGCTCTCATGTTTTATATGAAATTATGAATAAGTCCTCAGTAATTACAAATGCATCCCTAATAACTTATTTTTATCATAACTCTATGTTTTAGCTTTCATTAGCATGATGTTTATATGCTTGTGTGATATTAGTTGTATGTAGAATAATTTTCAACCCTTTTTATTTTTTATTTCCAATGTTTGGCGTATTGTTCTATTTTTTATTTGATTGCTATGCGTGTATGGAACATTTGGTCATGTTTAGATGGTGAGAAATACGTGAGTGACCAAGAGTAGTTCTTTGATGCCTAGGACCAACACAAGTGTTTCAAAGCAGGTAAGTATAATATGAGGTTTCCTTGTACATGTTCACCTTTAATTCAACTTAATCATGTGCATGTGTCTAATTTGGTTTATAAGGTATATTCCTAGTTGATGTTACCTTGTTATTTGCTACCTACTGGCTTTATGCATGTTCGTAGATTGCTTAGCTTGCTTTAACCAATGTTTACGATCTAAATTATGACTAAAGGTATATGCAATTTTATGATTAAAATAATGTTTTTAATAACATGGCAACCCATGAATTATGGTACAACCATAATGAATATATGGCTCTGGCTTTAGCTAAGTAAACTAAACATCTCTATGTTAGTGGTTACCAAAAGGTGCAAGAGGGGGGTGCCTTGTTGGGTGTAGTTTGGCTTCTGTGTTTGTGTGCACTACCATGATGTCGTGTATATATATTTTTGGGTGAATCTAAAACTCCACATCTACTAACTTGCTAGGGGGACTCTAGGCTTCATAATGAAACCTAGTTGTGCACCTTGGAAGTGAAATTTGAGAGTAATTGACCATGGGAAACAAGAATCATGACTCATAGGTAAGTTCTACAACCTCAATAGAGTGTCATTAAATCAATATATCAATAATTATCATGATCATTAGTGGCCTAAATCCTTTTTGATTAGTTGTTTTCTAGGATGGTTTGGTTCATGTTTAATATTGTTGTTATCTTTAATCATCACTCACACTTTAGGCTTAAGCATAACATATCTACATAAGTTATAATGGTTCAAATAAGATCAACTAAAACTGCTTACCGCAAAGCAACCATGTCCAACCTTCCAAATAGAATCCCCTCATATTGTTTTTGTTAAGCAATATTGTTATTACGCTTGTTTATTTCAGTTACTTTGGCAAAATCTCAGATGGTTATCATATGGTGGTTCTTTTACTGAGTTTCTAGAGAATTACTAGACTTGAGGTTCACCAGTTAACAATATTTTCGATGATGTCAAGGAGGAAGCTATGCTCAATGTTTTTGGAACTCTCCCATACTTCACAAGTTGACTCATTAGTAAATTGATGGAACTTAGAAATCTATGCCTTGAATGAAACTATAGGGGAAGAACTTGGTGTGGAAAACGTTTTGAATATGCTCCATGTTGCAAAAGTTTCTTTGAGATGTTTGTGAAACCATAGCATAGCTTGCCCACTCTAGAGAATAGTAACTTCATTGTTTCTAATGGATCCTCTATCACCACTTCAATCTTGAATGCATTAGTGATCTAAGTGAAGTTCCAAAGATGCTCAATTGATTTACCCATCCCTATATAAGCAATGTGGTAGTACATTAGTTAGGTGCCTTTGGTTGCATTTCTAGTGATGGTTTCAAAGTCAACCATTTTGAAAATAGAAAAGGTGGTGCCTCTAGAAATTTGCCTATAGTACTATAAAGGACACAAAGGTTTTGTGACATGTTCGAGCCTATCACTATATATTAACACTATTATTGACAAGCAAGAAATAATGTCACTTTTTTCATTTCACTCTTTTGATGCTTTGACATAGTGTGTTGGTACCTAAGTTGAAAAAAGTGGCATGCACTTACAAGGGTGGATTGATAGGGTATGCTGTGTGGGTCGCAACATACGATACAACATAGTAAGGCTCAGTGGTGAAATCATCCACACGGCACTGTGCATTTTCTAGCCTTCACTTCAGCGATTTGACATCGGATCATACCTCACAAATCACTTGTCTCATTAATGACTCTACACCTCCCTCACCTGCCATAGTCCATCATCGTATGTTTCCCTAAACATCAGCAGTATGTTCACAACACCAGTCCTTGTCACCAAGCTATTGAGATTCAACTGATGCCGACACTTGAGACATAGCAACTAACTAGCTGGCTACCTAAGAAGGTGTATGAAGTAGCATCTCCTATTCTTCTTATCCTTGCTTCCCTAATGAGTCATGTAATATAAAATATATGGTTCTTAAAGAAATCAGACGTCCACTACATTAGCCCTGGGCACCCTCACTGAGAACATAACTAGCATCCTAGATGGGGGGTGTCCTAAACCAATTGGAACAGAATGACTCCAACCTAGGGGTACTTCACCAACTCGGCAGATAAGGCATATGCAAGATATACATAATAACTAACTAGGAAACCAACCTATAAACTGATCTAGTGGGACTCTATCCATAACCTTTACACCTAAGACTATATAAGGAGGGGGTAGGGAGCCACCTGATAGGTACTTTGACACCACTTGAACACATTAGGTCAATGACCCTACAACCCTGCATACATGGCATAAGCAATAAAGCTATCCATATATACTTGATGTAGGTAATCCCATGCTAGAACAAGTATAAATCTATGTCCCATGTGCAACTGCTTTGATCTACTATGTGTGATATGTTGACTATAGATTGGCGGTGAAAAACAATGACAGTTGGCATGCCAAGTAGAGGAATTGAAAGCCCTAGTTTGGTTTTGGATAATTGATGAAACCTAGCACTAACCTTTGTCATGAGTGGTGATATGAGCTAGGTTGGTGCAATCCAAGTGATTAAGCAAGATGAGGTCTATGGAGATGGAGATGGACATGTGTTGATAATGATCAAGTTCAACTTGGAAAAGAAGAAAGAGAAAAACAAAAACAGAGATGATCAAGGCAAAGCAAATAGGTTTTTGTTTTGCACTCAAGACACCATAGAGGGTGTGAGTGACTTAGGATCGATAGCCGTACTATAAAGAGAGGAAATTCTCGGTTAAAACGATTATCATGTGCCACTAGGTGAATTCATATGAGCATATGCATTAAGACCTAGTGTGAGCTAACATCGGCCCATGTAAAATGCTTTGAAAAATGCTAACACACGTGCACACAAGTTCTACACTTTGTGGTTAGCAAGTTGGAAGCGAGGGTGAAGTGTTTGAGGAGATAGAAAAAGAAAAGGAAGCGTCGGTCCCTGACCGGATGCTGGATCTGACTCTAGCACCGCGTCCGGTCATCGCGTGTAGAGGAGGCGACTTTCGGGCTGGCGATCGGACATAGAGGACGCCACATGCCCGAATGCGCAGTGGCCACATCAGGTCACGCCTGACGTACACTAGCATCAGCAGTGAGAACGCGCATAGAGAAGAGACAGAGCGGCCGAATGCTTGGGCACATCAGGTCACCTCTGACCTAACGCGTCCGATCAGGTGTTAGCGGCTCTGGAACCTTACTGAACTTAATCGGACGCCATGTGTTGGTGAGTCCTGTCACTTTGAGTAGTGAGTTCGGTCGTTACTTAAGTGATCGCGTGACTGAGTTTTGACCATTGAGATCCGATGATAGGGATTTGAACTGTGGACATGTGGTGGCCATTAGGGTGATCGGACACTTGCGACCGGACATTGAGCTAAGTCTGGTCGGTGCGACCGGTCATCCCATGAGCAGAGCAACAACTCTATTTCATTGGGGAGCTTTATAAATAAAAGGGGGTCAGCTCCAAGGCACCCCTCTTAGACTTTTGACATTCTTGACATCTTTGTGAGCTAAGCAAACTCCCTCCTACTCATCTCTCTTGCTTGTTTGTGAATCCAAAGTGAGATTACGCGAATCCAACTACATTTGCTAGAGTGATTGCATCTAGTAGCACTTGGGGATCATTGTGGCTGCGAATTTCTTGTTACTCTTGATGGTTCCTGCCACCTAGACGGCTTGGAGCAGCAGTGGAGGTCTGGCATGTGTTGATGATTGTTCATGGCCAGCTCTGGTGATCTTGTGAGGGGTATTGCACCTTCCTTGGCAAAGCGCCGCAAGGTAGCTCTAGTAAGTTACTCGTGTCATTGAGTTACCTCACTTGTGGGTCAGTTCTTGTGATGTCCAACGTGTGGATGAGGTTCGTGCAACACCTCTTAGCTGCCGAACCACCAAGTGTTGGTTGACACAACAGGGACTAGCATGCCAGCAAGCACGTGAACCTTAGGAGAAAAATCACTTGTCTCTTGCCATTAGATTTCTCCCGTTATTCCTATTGTGTTGATTGATTGATTGGTTCATCTCCTCTACGCGGCGGTATAATCTTCTTACTCACTCATTTACATTCCCGCAAACTAGTTGTAACAAGCTCTTTAGTGTAACTAGTTTTGAGAGCTTGTTCTTCCTTTGCTAGTTTAGCTTCTCACCTAGTTGAGCTCTTTAGTGTAGCTAGCTTTGAGAGCTCTTAGTGACTTAGCCATTAATTGTCTTAGAGATTATAACAACTAGAATTGTTGGGATAGGATGATTGCAACACTTGTTAGAGCTAGTGCAAATAGCTTTATAGCCAATTAGTTGTCTAACAAGTTTGTTTAGTGGTTTGTAGTTTTTAAATTAGGCTATTCACCCTCTCTAGCCAATTAGGACCTTTTAGAAACTCACACATACTTTCATCTAAATAGATTGTACTAGATTCTTCAATAATAATGGCTACAATGACTTCGCTATGAGCCAGATGGTAAGCTTTTGTTCCTAAGAGATTAACGCCAACTTGGTAGGGCATGAGCCCTCGACATCACATTCACCAGGGGCTATGATTTTTGCTTTGGGTGCTTAGACTTCATCATCTACTTGCCTTCACACGTTGTCATTAGGTATTCTACTACATCATTCAGCATCCCACATCATGACTTGGTGACACATGATGACCCACGACACATGACTCAGTGACCCACAATTCTACTTGGCATACAACATTGTCATTAGGTGTCCTCTGGTGCAACTTGGCATCATGTGGCATCTTTTAGCATAGCATAGCATTATTCAGCCTCAAGAAGTGTGATTTAGTGACTCATGGTGGCACTCACAGTTACCTCGATCCCCAACATGACTAGGCATCCCATAGCTTCATTCAGTGTCCAGTACGTGCCGCAACTCGGTGACCTATGACATCACTCGAACTGTCGCTTGACTCTATGTTTGCAGCATCACTCACATCCTATGGCTTCCCTCAACCTACATCATGACTCATTGTCCCACGTCCTACTACGCCTCCTAATGTGTAGCTAGACATCCCACAGCTTCCCTTGACCCACCACTACACTCAATGTCACACAATAGAATTCAGTAGCCCACAATGGGCACATGGCCTTTCACAAAATCACTGGTCTAGCTTCACCCCACACCACATAGCCATGTGGGCTACACCTAACATTGCCTAGGGTTCATAAAATTGTGGTAAAATGTGTTTGTAGCTGCCCCAACATCTATAGAGTGAACAACTCATTATAGCACATCAATAGTCGGCCACAACCGAGTCACTCAGAGGACTTGGATGTCAAAGTGCCTAATAGAGTTCCAACTCAGACTCTAGGAGATTGTTCCATGGAAAGGACTTTACAACCCTAGATCAACTCGAGGAAGATATCTCACTAATAAGAACATGTCAGAATTAATGGTGTGTCCAACTAGGACAATGATGTTGGGTTGCTATCAGATGGGTACTTAGTCAACACTCAGAGTAACCCATTATTTCTCATCGACCATGATATTTTGGCCTCTAATAAGCAAATATCTTTATACCATTTTACATCATCAAACGAATGGCTTTGTACAATATACACCACTCAACATGCCCGTAAGGGATTACTCCTATGTCGATGCCAAACGACCACTCGATGCACATTACGAAGGACAACTGATGAGTACCGAATAACTCATGGATCACTTAGCTACCTAGAAGTTATAGTTAAATACACTTCACTAGGCATTACTAAGTTAGCCAAAGGCTCAGGGGATACACCCACTATGTGTGCTCATCGCACACTCATGTATAAAAAAAAGATAATGGCTTAATGGTTACAATATGACTAATTCTTCGAATCAATACATGGTTAATGAGATAGACCCACCACGTTCATTCACTTGAATGTGTTGAACTATGACTAGTGAATAAAAGTACTCACACTTGTCGACATATTGCATTCAGGGCACTTGCAGCACTTTGATGTAGAAAGCACTCACATTTGGACTGTTGGCGGTCACTATTGCACATTTATAGCTGCCAATTATAATCCAAACCGGGAGAAATAAACAAACTTTGACATATATGCATGTACTATTGACCTAGTTCCACTTGTATTCCGAGAAAACATGTTTTACAAGACAAACACTAGAAGCAAGTGGAAATGCACAAAAAGAGAAAAGAAAACGCAAAGCAGAATTCGTATTCTAGGAATGCGCAATCCAAAGAAAAAGGAGAAAGCCCACCTTCATGCACAACTGGGCTGAGACACCACCGCAGGGGAGGCCTAGGCCCACTCAGCAACTGACCATGCAAAGGCGGTCGCGAGGGGGGCCACTTGGGTGTGGGTGCACCCCTACTACTGCCAGCTAGGCCCGGTCTCCTCTGGTGGTTGCATGCCTCCATGCCATGGCGATTTTCAGGATGTTTCCTATTTTATCTATGCTGAACTGACCAAGTTCCACTATAAAAAGAAGGACTAGGGTGCTCTCCACAACACACACATCATTTGGGCTACACACCTCACCTCCACTTGTACTCTCTTTTCATAGTTTTAGAAGTAGTTGTGAGCAAAGGCAAGAGCTACAAGGAGAGCTTGTCTCCTTGGAAGAAGAGCAACACTTTGGTATGAATACAATGAGTTCTTCCAAGTGCAAGTTTTCATCTTTATCATATAGTAATGCATATGAACTAGAGTATAGTCTTGAACATGTTATAATCATGATATATGAACTAGTCTATAGTTTGTATGCTATGACCTTGACATGTTCATCATCGTTCTTCAACATTCATATGATTTGTATGAGTAGAAGTAGGGTAAGGTTGGGGTGGCGGTTCGTTGTTCCTTCGGGTTTGCTTATATCCTTTACCTGTCGATCCGTAGGGTCGAGGACTCGAGGGGGTATAGGTAGTTTCTTTGTACATGTGCGTGGTGCTCGGGTACATGGGAACCTACGGATATGATGGTATCCCATGGTTGAGGGGTAGGCGGCAGGTGGTGACAGCCCTGTCCGTCCCTTGTAATCCCCCACGTTCGAGAATTGTGTAGGAGTCTTAAAGTCTCTCGCGCTTGCTGGCAGACCAGTGCTCGGAGATCTCCCCGTCCATCTTAAACTTAGCTCTAACTCTAGTCATATAACTTGTATGATTATGAACTATTCTTTGCACGGCTATATTAGAACATGCCGGCTCCACGTAGAAACATTCTTTTATTCATTGTTTTCCTTTTATCCTAGAGGTTAACCTAGATGTGTGCCCACTATCCTCGAAATACCATTTTTACCCCTGTCATAAGATATGTCCATCCTGCAAGTATGTAATCATGTTTATACCAATGCTAGATACAAACACCTTGCCCTCCTTTGGGAAAATATAAATAACGATACCTTGGAATACTCCAAGGTGAAATGCTACAATGATAGTTCCGTACGCTTGCGGATTTTGGTTTGTAAACATATTAGGACTATCATGATTGGTGTTTCTAAGTACCATTACCTAGAGACTGTAATTTCTAGCATGCATATGCGCCAGTGCTGAGGGAATACACTCATGAGTAGTGACGGTTAGGAACACCAACCAGACATTTCTATGCTTCATTACCTTGCAACTGTAAACCCTTGACAATGCACTAGCACTGATGTTAGGGAACTACATTCTCGAGTAATGATGTTTAGGAATGCCAGTCAGGCATTTCTAGCGCCGTTACCCATGATGGACTTAAAACCTCCTCACTTGGTGATTACATTAAGAAATGCCAACATGGACTTCAGTTATGGCTCAACCTCTATTCGATTCTCTAAATCACACTAAGGCACAAGGACTACTGTTGACTATGGGCCTATTTGGTTGGGTGCCTAACCCCCAACCAGGATATAGGAAGCCAACTTTAGGCTATTTGGTTGCCTATTTTGAGGCTGAAGCTAGGCTCTATGGAGCCACCAACCACCCCTAGCCTAGCTCTAGAAAAACATAAGAGCTTGTCGTTCTTTGGGAGCCAAGATTGGCTAAATGCCCGTATAGGTTCTCCTCACCTGCCCGCTAAAAGCCCAAGTTTGGTTTTGGTAATTAATGACACCAAGTTGCTAATGCCATGTGTTAAGTGGTTTAAGTTAGGCATAAGCAACACATGTGATGAAGGTGCATGTGGCATGGAGTGGTGGCCACAAGATCACAAAGAGATGGTGCATGGACATGAAATGATGGTCATGGTGATCAAGCATGAGGAGATCGACATGCAACAAAGTGATCAAGACAAAGGTATAATCATAGGATTTGCTTTTGCCGGTCCAAGATGAGTAGTGAAGTGATTGACCGGGTTTATGATTGATAGCCGACTATCAAGAGGGGCAATCACGGTTAGCTCGTGAATCAAGTGCTACTAGGTCATCATCTTGAGCATATGCATTAGGATCTAGTAGAGAGCTAATGTAACGCCTTGAAAATGATTGTGAAAATGCTAACACATATGCACATGGTGTTTTACACATGATGGTGTTGGCACATTTGCGAAGGCGGCGGTGTTTGAGCGGTAGTGAGGGGTTTGGGGTTCACATTTGCACATTTGCGAAGGTTATTCAGACGTTTTCGGGGAAATGAAATGCCTATTTTCCATTGCGTCGAAGGTTGAAAAAGTGGTGAAAGAACGAAAGTGTTTCATGAGCTAAAACATGTGCTTTAGTGATACACATATGGAGAGTAGCTCATAAGTGACAAGGGCGATCAAGTAGAATGAGAAAATGACGAAGTGTCACTGAGATACATGCGATAGACGCGTGAGCCAGGAGCAATAGACGCTGACGTCAACGTCTATTGGGCTACCCTAGCTCGGCCTGTGCACGCGGGCGCGGTAGACGCGCTGTCGCGAAGGCAACAGACGTGGCCTTGCGCACTATTCTAGCGTCTGACACTGTGGAACTGCGTGGGCGCGCGCGAGCGTGAGCGATAGATGCTCGATGCCGTGTCTATCGGCCTTGCGGCGTACGCGTCTGACGAACTCAGGCAAAAACATTAGTACTGGACCGCGTCTGTCGGTCGTACGGGCACGTCTATCGACCGGCGTCAGACGTGTCTGCCGCTACTGTTCATGACCGTTGGTTTTCAAATGAGCTAGACACGTGGCGTCGCATGGAGCGACAGACGCGCCTGTAGCATTTGTCGCCCCCGAAATTTGCCCAGTGAAGGGTATAACGGCTAGTGGCTTTTCTTTTCGATATAAATAAGAGGCGGCCGACCCTTAGGGGTTCTCTCTTGCACATTTGAGATATTGAGGCACACTTTAAGTTAGATAACTTCCCCTCCACTCATCTCCTTGCTTGGTTGCATACTCTAGAGAGATTGAGTGAGATTCAAGTGCATTGCATTGAGAGTTGCATCTAGTGGCACTTGATTCTTGAGTTTGCTGCGGATTGCTTGTTACTCTTTGGTGTTCCCCGACACCCTAGACGGCTTGGAGCAGCGGTGGTGTTGAGCTCGTGATTGGAGATTGTTTTGAGCCTCACCAAGCGATTGTGAGGGGTTCTTGAGCCTTCCCCATGGGAGTTCGCAAATTGGCTACTCTAGTAGAGCTCGTGGCTTGGAGGATCCCCATCATTGTGAGTGGATGTGCGGCACCCGCCGAGGGTTCAACTCTTGATAGTTGATTAGCTCGCGATCCATCAAGTGGGTGCATCGCCACAACGAGGAGTAGCTTGCTGTGAAGCAAGTGAACCTCGGTAATAAATCTTGTGTCATCTTATTGCCGAGGATTTCATTTGTGTATGTGATCACGTTGATTGATTGGTACATTAGACATATGTCTTCTCATCAACGTTGGTATATCTTTTCAAGCTCGCTCCTTTACTTATTGTTCTTTGCCTTGTTTAGCTTGACTAGAATAGCTTATCACTTAGGGGTAATTAGTTTAGAGACTTAGCATTATTGGTGTGAACTAGAGATCATAGCCTTGCACTAGAATTGTGTTTTGTAGCTTGCTTAAAAGTAGTTGAGCTAGTGCTAGAATTAGCTTTGCCATATTATTTACTAACTTGTTGTTTAGTAAAGCTTGTAGAAAATTTAAATAGGCTATTCACCCCCACCTTCTAGCCATTTGGACCTTACAAGTGGTATCAGAGCCAAGGCACCGTTTATTTAAGGCTTAACAACCTACAGTGAAGAAGAAATGGCTCAATTAAGCTTGCACATCAACAACACTAAGAAGGCACCTCACTTTGATGTCACAAATTATGCGTATTGGAAGGTTAAGATGACTGCACACCTCAAGTCAATCAATAGAGAAGTGTGGAAGGTCACCGAAACCAAATTTGAGGTTGCTAATCCGGAAGCACCAACACCGATTGAAGAAAAGAAGCTACAATGCAATGACATTGCCATTAGTGCTATTCATGAGGCACTAGATGACAAGACATTTGAGCAAGTGAAGAATATAGAAGTTGCTCATGATGCTTGGGCAAAGCTTGAAGAAACATTTGAAGGCACCGAAGGCACCAAGACCGCCAAAGCTTATATTCTCCAAGAAAAGTTCTCTAGCTTCAAGATGCAAGAAGATGAGAGTGTGCCAGAGATGTTTCATAGGTTGCAAGTCATTGTAAATAAGCTCAAGGCACTTGGAGAGGAAGTGAAGGACAATCAATTCTCTATGAAGTTCTTGAGAAGCTTACCCAAGAGGTTTGA
This sequence comes from Saccharum hybrid cultivar R570, assembly GCA_038087645.1. Lineage (NCBI taxonomy): Eukaryota > Viridiplantae > Streptophyta > Magnoliopsida > Poales > Poaceae > Saccharum > Saccharum hybrid cultivar. Next base: position 15,870,366 of record JAQSUU010000793.1, on the reverse strand, counting down.
CACATTGATCACCGTGCTTGTGAGAACAACCTTGAAAGATTCAACACCTCAACAAGTCTTTCAAGAAGTGATGACCGATGACTCATATAGAGAAGATGATGAGAAAGAGGAGTTGGTCAAGAAGAAGAAGAAGGAAAGTGAGAAGAAGGATGATGAGAAGAAAAAGAGTGTGGCATTCAAATCCACCACATCCAAAGGCAAGTCCAAGATTGAATCATCAAGTGATGAAGACTCAAGTTCTTGTGATAATAATGACATTGATGAGAAGATGGCTCTCTTTGTCAAGCAATTTGGCAAATTCATGAAGAAGAAAGGTTATCATGCAAGGAGGAGGAAAAACTCATACAAGAAAAATGAGCAAACTATGAGATGCTTTAGATGTCATAGTAAGGACCATCTCATCGCCAAATGTCCTTATGATAGTGATGATGAAGATGCTATCAAGAAGGAGAGGAAGAAGCAAAAGAAGAAGCAAGAAAAGAAGGAGAGCTCTCACAAGAAGAAGAATGATTCTCATGTTGCTACATGGGATAGTGATGATTCCTCAAGTGATGATGAAGACTATAAGAACAAGGGGCATGCTAGCATTGCTATTCAAGAGAAGAGCTCCATATTTGACACTCCATCATGCTTCATGGCTAAGGCCGCTAAGGCATCATCCGACGATGAGAGTGATCATGATAGTGCTAGTGATAGTGATAGTGATAATGATGATGATCTAACTAAAGATGAACTAATCCTATGCTAGAAGATTGCACTCAATATTTTAAAGAATCTAGAAAGGAGTGCAAGATCTTGCTTAAGTATAAGAAAAACCTCATGCAAGAACTTGATAAGCTTAGGGCATCTTATGAGAGTCTAAAGGTAGACCATAAGAAGCTTCAAAAGTCTCACACTAAGCTTGAAGAAGCTTATTCCTCTCTAGTTGAAAAATGTGAAAACATGCCAACAAATGTTGAGAAAGCTAAAACTTGCAACATAAGCATATCTTGTGATATAATTGATGAATCTTGTCATAAGCCTATTGTTGTTGCTCCCACTAACCCTTCATGTAGCTCATCTATATCATCCTCATCTAGTAGTGATGGTTTCACTTGTGACTCCACACTAATAGTTGAGAATGAAAATCTCAAGAAGGAGGTAAAAGAGCTCAATCACACCTTGGCTAAGGCTTATGGTGGTGAGGACCGCTTGCTTATGTGCTTTGGTAGCCAAAGAGCTTCTCTCTACAAAGAGGGATTGGGCTATAACCCTAAGAAAGGTAAGGCCACTTTTGCTCCTCACAAGACTTGATTTGTGAAGAACAATGGTAGCTATTGCAAAAGTTGCAAGCAAGTTGGTCATATAGAGCATCATTGCGTGAACAAGAAATCCAATGCTAAAGTATCCTCAATTAAGCTTGATTCCTTCTATATGCTTACCAAGGGTACTAATGGTGTTCATGCTAAGTTCATTAGTACACCATGGATGGGCTCAAAGAAGAAAGCTATTTGGGTACCAAAGAGCTTGGTCACTAACCTTGGAGGACCCAAACAAGTTTGGGTACCTAAAAAGAATTAATCTTGTCTTGTAGGTCAATTACAAAGCCAGAGAAAGGCATTGGGTGCTTGATAGTGGGTGCACTCAACATATGACCAGGGATTCTTGTATGTTCAAGTCAATTGATACAAGTCAAAATGGTGTTTTTGATGCTATCACTTTCGGCAACAACAAGAAAGGCAAGGTCAAGGGACTTGGTAAAATTGCTATCTCAAATAACATGAGCATATCCAATGTATTGCTAGTTGAGAGCTTGGATTACAATCTTTTGTCGGTGGCATAAGTTTGTGATCTTGGTTTCAAGTGCATATTTGGTAGTGATGATGTTGAGGTCATTAGTGTTGATAGATCAAATTTGATATTCAAAGGATTTAGACATGGTAGCTTATACTTGGTTGACTTCAATGATAGTGAGACACAATTGACATCATGCTTGCTTAGCAAATCTAGTATGGGATGGTTGTGGCATAGAAGGCTTGGTCATGTTGGAATGAAACAATTGAACAAACTTTTGAGGCATGACTTAGTTAGAGGATTGAAGGATGTCACCTTTGAGAAGGATAAACCTTGTAGTGCTTGTCAAGTTGGCAAACAAGTTGGAAATGCACATCCTAGCAAGAGTGAAATGAGCACATCTAAGGCATTTGAGTTATTGCACATGGACTTGTTTGGGCCAATAACATACACTAGCATTGGTGGCAACAAGTATGGTTTTGTGATAGTGGACGACTACACAAGATATACTTGGGTGTTCTTTCTCCATGACAAGAGTGATGTTTATGATCTATTCAAGTCTTTTGTCAAGAGAGTGCAAAATGAGTTTGAAATCACCATCAAGAAAATCAGAAGTGACAATGGTAGTGAGTTCGAGAACACAAGAATTGAGGAATTGTGTGATGATCTTGGTATTGGACAACAATTCTCTCCAATATACACTCCTCAATCCAATGGTGCAGTTGAAAGAAAGAATAGAACGTTGATTGACATGGCTAGATCAATGCTTAGTGAATACAATGTGAGTCATTCATTTTGGAGTGAAGCTATCAACACGACTTGCTATTGTAGTAACCGTCTCTATTGTCATGGAAAGCTTGAGAAGACACCATATGAACTATTAAATGGAAGAAAGCCCAACATTGCATACTTTAGAGTGTTTGGTTACAAATGCTACATTCTCAAGAAAGGCACTAGATTGAGCAAATTTGACAAGAAATGTGATGAAGGGTTCGTACTTGGTTATTCTAACACAAGCAAAGCATATAGAGTTTGGAATCTCACTAATGGCACCTTGGAAGAAGTTCATGATGTTGAGTTTGATGAAACCCAAGGATCCCAAAATGAAGCTCAAAACTTTGATGATGTGAGAGGAGATCAATTGTCAAATGCAATGAAGAACATGGACACTGGTGATATAAGGCCGAGACAAGATGATGATGGTGACATACAAATGATTAATCAAGATGTGCAAATTGATACAAATCAAGCTAGCTCAAGTGGTACTCACAATGAAGCTCAAGATCAAGGTCAAGCAAGTGGAAGTAATCAACTCCCAATACTCCAATCTACCAACATTGCAAGAGATCATCCATTGGATCAAATCATTGGTGTAATTCAAAGTGGTGTTCAAACTAGATCAAGATTGGCATATTTTTGTGAGCACTACTTATTTGTGTCACTTGAAGAACCTAAGAAAATAGAAGATGCTTTGAAAGATTCTGATTGGGTAAATTCCATGCATGAAGAGCTAAACAACTTCACTAGAAATCAAGTTTGGGAGCTTGTTGAGAGGCCAAAGAACTACAATGTGATTGGTACCAAGTGGGTCTTTAGAAACAAGCAAGATCAAGATGGTGTAGTTGTGAGAAACAAAGAAAGATTGGTAGCACAAGGTTATACTCAAGTTGAGGGTCTTGACTTTGGAGAGACATATGCATCGATTACAAGATTGGAAGCAATTAGAATTCTTTTAGCCTATGCTTGTACCCACAACATCAAGTTATATCAAATGGATGTGAAAAGTGCATTCCTCAATGGGTACATAAATGAGTTGGTCTACGTTGAGCAACCTCCCGGTTTTGAAGATGACAAGAAGCCCAACCATGTTTACAAGCTCAAGAAGGCATTGTATGGTTTGAAACAAGCACCTAGAGCATGGTACAAGAGATTGAGGGATTTTCTCCTCTTCAAAGGGTTCAAGATGGGAAAGGTTGACACCACTCTCTTCACTAAGAAGCTAGGTAATGACTTGTTTGTGTTGCAAATCTATGTGGATGATATCATCTTTGGTTTAACCAATCAAGATTTTTGTGAAGAGTTTGGAAATATGATGGCTAGTGAGTTTGAAATGTCTATGATTGGAGAGCTTAGTTACTTCCTTGGACTACAAATTAAGCAAATGAAGAATGGCACTTTTGTTAGTCAAGGCAAGTACATCAAGGACATGATCAAAAAGTTTGGATTGCAAGATGCTAAACCAATGAGTACACCAATGGGCACAAATGATCAATTGGGTGTTGATGCAAGTGGCAACATGGTAGATCAAAAGCTATACCGGTCTATGATTGCAAGTTTGCTCTGTGTTACCACTTCTAGGCCGGATGTGATGTTTAGTGTGTGCAAGTGTGCAAGATATCAAGCTTCACCTAAAGAAAGTCACTTGAAAGCAACCAAGAGAATATTGAGATATCTTAAGGGCACTCATGATGTTGGATTATGGTATCCTAAGGGATCTAATTTTGAGTTGATTAGATATTCGGACTCTGACTATGGTGGATGCAAGATTGATAGAATGAGCACAAGTGGTACTTGTCAATTGCTAGGAAGGTCTCTCGTTTCATGGTCATCAAAGAAACAAAATAGTGTTGCACTATCTACTGCCGAGGCCGAATACATTAGTGTCAGTAGTTGTTGTGCACAACTGCTTTGGATGAAAGCCACATTGAATGATTTTGGAATCAAGTTTAAAAATGTGCCTTTGCTTTGTGATAATGAGAGTGCTATCAAGATGACACAAAATCCAGTTCAACATTCAAGAACCAAGCACATTGACATAAGGCATCACTTCATAAGAGACCATCAACAAAAGGGTGATATTAGCATTGAGAGCATTGGCACCGAAGATCAACTAGCCGACATATTCACAAAGCCACTTGATGAGAAGAGATTTTATAAGTTGAAGAATGAATTGAACATACTTGACTTCTCCAACTTGAAATGAGCGCACCCCCACATTCTTATATGACATGCCTTCCCTTCGACAATGCAAGGTAAAGTTGTTTGGCATATCATTCATACTTTACTAAGGACTTGTTTAGAACATATAGACATATTTGCATGACAAATAGGCTCTTTCATGAAAATCAAATGAATCTGATGTATATATGATGCCACTATTGCTTCTATGATTGATTGATCTAGTGGTAGCATATGACATGTTTGTGGGCTTGCAAACCTAGTGTTGAATCTAGAAAACGAGCTCATGATGTGTAATTCAACATGGTCAAGATAACCCTTATACTTTTATGAGGTGTGAAGAAGCTTGTCCTTGGATCAAACCGAATTACATATTCTAGGCAAGTGATCTAGATTGAACCATAATATGACCCTCATATTCACTCCCTAATTGATTGACTTAACTCTCACTAAAATTGACACCTTTTTGGTGATTGTTGACAAAGGGGGAGAAGTAAGTCACAAAGATATAGAAAGGGGGAGAGAAAGCAAAAGATATGACATTGGAAAGGGATCAATTAAAATTGAGCACACAAGTAGGGGGAGCAAGCTCATGGATCATGTGTTGCATTTGTATGTGCACTATCATGATGAATTGTTGCATTGCAAAGCTTAAATTCATATTCATGATTGTGTGGTGAATGCTAGAAATAGATCTTGAATGATGAATTATTGAGAGTAGCTTTACAAGTGGTATCTAGACACTCGTTGCTATAATGTTGATCTCACGGGGTATTTTAGTGTTTGTGATCTTTACAAGTGATGTATTACAAGTGGTGTCTAGCTACATTGGTGCTAAGGATGGTATATATTGGCAACTCCGATTGGTATCACGCTTCAAAGGTCCATTCTATATACCTTAGCATCATTTTGGTAGTAGTAACTCTCCCAAAATTCCGATTCTTGCATATGTGAAAAATTGAACCAAACTCATGGAAGCACATATGTAGGGGGAGCTAATACTACCAAATCCGAAATATGATTTCATTTCATATCTTTGTGATGGTTGTCATCAATTACCAAAAAGAGGGAGATTGAAAGCCCAAGTTTGGTTTTGGTAATTAATGACACCAAGTTGCTAATGCCATGTGTTAAGTGGTTTAAGTTACGCATAAGCAACACATGTGATGAAGGTGCATGTGGCATGGAGTGGTGGCCACAAGATCACAAAGAGATGGTACATGGACATGAAATGATGGTCATGGTGATCAAGCATGAGGAGATGGACATGGAACAAAGTGATGAAGACAAAGGTATAATCATAGGGTTTGCTTTTGCCGGTCCAAGATGAGTAGTGAAGTGATTGACCGGGTTTAGGATTGATAGCTGACTATCAAGAGGGGCAATCACGGTTAGCTCATGAATCAAGTGCTACTAGGTCATCATCTTGAGCATATGCATTAGGATCTAGTAGAGAGCTAACGTAACGCCTTGAAAAATGATTGTGAAAATGCTAACACATATGCACATGGTGTTTTACACATGATGGTGTTGGCACATTTGCAAAGGTGGAGGTGTTTGAGCGGTAGTGAGGGGTTTGGGGTTCGCTCTCCCTCCCGCCGAGCTTGCTCGGCGGGATCCGGGCGTTTTCGGGGAAATGAAATGCCTATTTTCCATTGCACTAGAGGTTGAAAAAGTGGTGAAAGCACGGAAGTGTTTCATGAGCTAAAACATGTGCTTTAGTGATACACATATGGAGAGTAGCTCATAAGTGACAACGGCGATCAAGCAGAACGAGAAAACGATGAAGTGTCACTGAGATACACGCGACAGACACGCGAGCCGGGAGCAACAGACACTAACATCAATGTCTACCGAGCTACCCTAGCTCGGCCTATGCGCGCGGGCGTGACAGACGTGCTGTCGCGAAGCAACATACATGACCTCACGCACTGTTCTAGCGTCTAACGCTGTGGAACTGCACGGGCGTGAGCGAGCATGAGCGACAGACGCTCAACGCCGCGTCTGTCGGCCTTGCGGCGTACGCGTCTGATGAACTCGGGCAAAAACATCGTTACTGGACCGCGTCTATTGGGCGTACGGGCGCGTCTATCGACTGGCGTCAGACGTGTCTGTCGCTACTGTTCATGACCGTTGGTTTTCAAATGAGCTAGACACGTGGCGTCACACGGAGTGACAGATGCGCCTGTAGTGTCTGTCGGCTTGGCGATAGATGCTACTGTGCAGCGTCTATCGCCCTCGAAATTTGCCCAGTGAAGGGTATAACGGCTAGTGGCTTTTCTATTCGCTATAAATAAGAGGTGGCCAGCCCTTGGGGGTTCTCTCTTGCACATTTGAGATATTGAGGCACACTTTGAGCTAGAGAACTTCCCCTCCACTCATCTCCTTGCTTAGTTGCATACTCTAGAGAGATTGAGTGAGATTCAAGTGCATTGCATTGAGAGTTGCATCTAGTGGCACTTGATTCTTGAGTTTGCTGCGGATTGCTTATTACTCTTGGGTGTTCCTCGACACCCTAGATCACTTGGAGCAGCGGTGGTGTTGAGCTCATGACTGGAGATTGTTTCGAGCCTCACCAAGTGATTGTGAGGGGTTCTTGAGCCTTTCCCACGGGAGTTCACGAATTAGCTACTCTAGTAGAGCTAGTGGCTTGGAGGATCCCCATCTTGTGAGTGGATGTGCAGCACCTGCTGATGATTCAACTCTTGATAGTTGATTAGCTCGTGATCCATCAAGTGGGTGCATCACCACAACAAGGAGTAGCTTGCTGTGAAGCAAGTGAACCTCGGTAATAAATCTTGTGTCATCTTATTGCCGAGGATTTCATTTGTGTATGTGATCACATTGATTGATTGGTACATTGGACATATGTCTTCTCATCAACTTTGGTATATATTTTCAAGCTCGCTCCTTTACTTATTGTTCTTTGCCTTATTTAGCTTGACTAGAATAGCTTATCACTTAGGGGTAATTAGTTTAGAGACTTAGCGTTGTTGGTGTGAACTAGAGATCATAGCCTTGCACTAGAATTGTTTTTGTAGCTTGCTTAAAAGTAGTTGAGCTTGTGCTAGAATTTGCTTTGCCATATTATTTACTAACTTGTTGTTTAGTAAAGCTTGTAGAAAATTTAAATAGGCTATTCACCCCCCTCTAGCCATTTGGACCTTACACCCACGCGTCTCCATCACCACACGCGCATCTCCTTACCCACCCGTGCATCTCCATCTTCAGCAAAATCTCTTCCTCCGCCCGTGCATCCCCTCAATGAGTTGGTCGCCCATGTTGTCCTCCATCACCGTGCAGTGCTTGACTGTGCGTGTGATGGTCACTGGCCCCCGTCCCTCCTCGTCGCTTGACCTAGCCAGAGCCACGAGTAGTCACCGACAATATCAGCAAGCGAGTGGAGGCCACCACGCAAGCTCCTTCCATATTTTCAGTGACCACATCCAACCGAGCTCCATAGCGTCTGCACGCTGAGCTCCCCGCGCATTCCAGCTCCCCAGCATTCCAACTCTTTCAAGCTCCCCAATGTCCATGCACTGGTCACTCGCTTCCCCGGCTAGATCCTAGGCGTCCACGCGTTCCCACCGGCGAGGAGCTCATCTTGGTCAGCCGCTATGACCTCATTGCTTTCGTCGCATCCTCCACCACCAATGACGAGGTGCCCACCACCTATTTGTGATAATGTGTCAAAGGGGTAAAGTTACCAGCTCTAAGAAGAGGTGATTGTGTACAAAGTAAACTAGGCAACCAAACACTCCATTTGTTAGCCAAGCTTAGATAATGCAAGAAACCAAACAACTACAGATTGGCTTGGTGGGAGCAGGCCAAGGCCGTCCAGGCTTAGATGGTAGCCAAGCTAGAAGCAGGCTAGGAAACCAAACACACCCTATGGGTCCTAGGTACCCACACCATGGCCATAACCAACTCCCTAAGCATGAGTGGGTCGGGTAGACTGGCCTATGACGACTCCAACCCATGGGTATTCATCAACACGGCGTTCAAGACTTATGCAAGATATACATAGAAATGGATTTAATCTATTGTCATTGGCTTAAAAACAAATCTGTAAGGTTATATATAAAATCCTTGTCACATCGAGTTACTGGTTCGGATATCCATGGGTTTTGGTTCCATCGGTTTGGTTGTGGGGGCATTTTTTGGATACCCAAAAGGTTGCGGGTTCAAGGCGGATCACCATTTTCACCTACGAAGCACCATTGGGGCCTGAAAACAATAGAGCCCATTAATAGCTCATCTGGTAACCCTAAGTATATAACTCTAAAACTCTCAGTCTCTCACCCTCAGACCCTCAAGGCGTCGCCTCACCTCACACTCATGTCTCACCAACCGATCCACACATTGGCCGCCACCCACCCAAGGGGCCACGTGGCACAGCCACGCGCCCGGCCGCCCGCCCCGTCGCCACGCACCCAAGCACCTAGCATTGTAGCTTCCATGTCTCGATGCCCCCACCTATACACCCACTAGCTAGGCAGCCACAACAAGCAGAGGAGCAGGGGCTGGCACGCCTAGCAGCTGCAGGCGTCGCGGTGCACAAGCACCCAGCCAAAACAGGTGCCAGCCACCGACACTTCTAGCCAGCCAGCCGGGGGCTAAAGCGGACAGGCAGTGACCTTAGGCTGTAGCCATAGTCTCACAATCCCCCAAGGCCCAGATGTTTGGATTGGTGATGCCTGGTTTCAAGGCGTGTCCAAACATCGCTCCACGAGTGTGAATTGAAAGATGTCTGCTGAATCGAAACACTAGGCCCCAGCCCTAGGCATGGATTTGGATAATCCGTTGGGTTGTGGGGATCCGTGGGTTTCAGTTTTAGGGATGGATTTTCATGTGAATTTGTGTTTGGGGTGGATTCGGGTTTTCAGTTCGGGTTTTGATTTTGGGTGCCTAGAGACTCCACCCGATATGAATCTGCCCCATTGCCATCCTTAATTGGGATCTTGTTGATCGGTAGTCCTAGACAACATCAACACATCATATCAACACCAATACAACCCTGCATATGGCACACAAGTAAGAAAGCTCTCCACCATCACTGTATGTAGGACATTCGTTGCTTAAACCAGTATAAATATATGTTGGCTATTGGTTGGCGATAAAAAAACACCAACACAGATCATCAATCAATTAGCGGATGAACCTTAATCTTGTTTCCATAGATGAGACCACTTATTTCTCATGAGTGTTGTAGTGTAACTGTCAGATTGTTTAGCTCCAACAATGCCTAGCAACATGATCGTGTAGATTGATCTAGATGGTTGCACACGAGACATAGAGATTTATACTGGTTCGGGCCCCCACGAAGCGAGTAAAAGCCATACGTCCAGTTGCTACTTCTTCTTGTATTTGTATGCTCGGTTACAGGGGTTATTGCTCCTAGCTACGAGGTAGATTGGAATGAGGCGATGGTGTCATGGTAGACGTGACGAACACGGAGTCTGTACCCCTCTTTATATAGGGAGAAGGGTAGGGTTACAGCGAGGGTGATTAGCGCTACAGATTGGATTCCTAGCTGGTTACAACAAATCAATTCTATCCTACCATAGTTGTGATGGCGGCAGATATCCTTGATACATCGTGATCTCCAAGTTGGTAGTTGCGCCTAGTCCTTATGGGTTGCCTCCTCGGTCATCCTCCGTTAATGGGCCAGATATTTGGTCGGTGAGGGTACATCGGGCCTATATCTCTGATAGTAGCCCCCGTAGGATTTAATGACGGGCTCATAGAGCTATACCATCCTTCACCTGCTTTGAGTCCCTGTAACATTCGGGTACCGTAGGCCTCGATGAACACTTCTCGGGTGTCGAGATGCTTGAATACAGTCAGAGGATCCCAAGTATCGGGACAACTGTGCGTGTTGCACTAACTAGCAGTAATGCCTTCCTGAGTTTCAGGATTCCTTCAGGTGGAAGTCTCCTACCCATTTGAACACATCACATGCGCATCATTGAATCTTGTAAAAGATAAGGATAGTGGTGCCTGGGAACTCAAACCATTCCATTTCCCATGCTTTTAGTTTGTGGAACTCTCTCAATGCTTGAGTGCATTTTAATGCCAACCACCCACTCCCCTACCACCGTCCTAGGGGTGCTTATTTAAGCAGGGGGTAGGGAGGCCAGTGAGTCTCACCCCTCCTTTCTTCCCTAAATCCCCTAGCCTTAGACGGAGTGTGAGAGTGGTGATTCTGGTTGTGTGCCATGGTGCATGGAAATTTTTGGAGGTCACGCCGACGCTGGGAGAAGGATTTCAAGATCAGGTTCCACAGCGGCCTAGCAGCGGCCATTCTCCTTGGGTGTTAGAGGAAGTTCCGTGAAGATGGGAAGGAACAATACCATTGGTGGCCTGAGTCGCTGAGGGAACAGCGGCTAGGCTTACCGATGGTCGGCACTCGGGGGCTCTTCGGGTCAGAATATCTATAGGGAATCCTAGAGGGCAAAGGGCAGCTTTCTATTGTTGAGAAACCATTTACCCCATAGATCTTGACCTAGGTGCTCTCGTGTATTGATTCAGAGGCTTGATACCGCCGAATCAACACCGTTCGCTCCTCCCCGACGTCGTAGAAGATGGCGTGAGCTGCCCTCATGGGGCTTCTCCTCCTCTTGGATGTTACAAGAAGCTTCACGAGGTGGGACTCCTAGAGGCATCTTCCAAGCATCGTCCATGCTCCTGAAGGTTGAAGGTGCGGTGAGGGTCGCGGTGCACCTTTGTCCAACTTCTACGCTTCATGAGATGTCCATCGCTTGAGTGGCAAAATTGATCCTGTTCTTAGAAGGCTTATCATAACTGTAGCAGTTTCTGATAGATTTTGGTTATTGTAAACCAGGTGATGTAAAATGCAGCAGAGTTTAATTGAAAAAGGAATGACTTTTGTCAATTTTGAACACTACTACCCGTGTCCCGATTAAATCGGGTGGTTTGAAGATTTTCATTTAGTCGAACCTGACCTTGCATTTTTATGGGCCCTCCTTCCTGACCTGATGGGTAGTTAGTATAACTACGGGTTTGCAAGTGACTCGATCTAAAATTTTACTCTGACCAAGTGCGGTCATTTGTGGCTCCAGAAGCCAACAATCCCGAAAGCTCAAGGATCACTTGGGTGAATAGCGAACACACGTAAACTTCTGGGTTATGGTGTATGCAATTATGTCGAGTTAATAACAGGTAGAACAAGTGAACGTCCGCTATCCGAAAGCATTAGGACAAAGCCTGACCAGCTGGAGCACGTCATAAAACACTTTATCCAAATTTCAGGAGCGCGTACTTTGGTTGTAGCCATGGCCTGACCAGTTTTTCGGTTTTCCCTAAAGGGGCACATGTCCGTTGAAGTAGTACTCACTCCTCTGCTTACCTTGACCTAGCAGATGTCGTCACATCTAGATCCCGCTCGTGGTAGTCACAGTCATGGCACCGTAAAAAGCCCTAGCCAAGAAAACCAAAACCATTAGTTTAGTAAGTGAAGAAGATATGGTCTCGAAGAGCAAAGGGGGACGAAGTCCCATCCCTAATTCTCCGTGGGAGGTGTCGACGGTGACAGAGGAGGACATCAAGAATCTTGTGGTTGGGGGATTCCTGGCGCTAAGGGAGCTTTCGGGTTGCTAGTGTGCCCTTAGCCAAGACGTGCCCATCCCTGATTTTTGCAAGATTGTAGTCTTCGTCGACTTCTTTCGCCGTGGATTCAGGGTGCCCATCACTGGTTCGTCCGAGATCTCCTCTGATACCACAACGCACAGGTACACCACCTGACCTCGAATGAGATTATGCTTCTTGCGATGTTCATTTACAATTGTGAAGACTTCATGGGGATCGAACCCCACTAGGCGTTGTTTTTGTCATTGCTTCAACATTCTTCCTCAGTCAGACCGAAAGGTCACCGGGAGCCTTTGGATCAAGGCGGCCGACGAATCTCTATTCTTTCACATCGATCTCCCTTCCAATGTCCCGAATTGGGCAAAGAAGTGGTTTTATGTTTATGACTGCGTGACTTCGGCCTTTTCCCACAAGCTCCCACCCCTCTGCCAGCGGCAGAGAAAGAGGAAGTTCCCGAGTCTAATCTAGAAGAGGCGGACGAACTCGAGAGTGACCTGCAGGATTATCACCAGAGGAGAGGGGTTACCTGTCAGGCTTGCCTGGCGGCCTTCTTTCGTAGGTGGATCTAGCCCCTGAGGGAACGTGCGTCCCTAAAGTGCGACTCTCTCGACGCCATTAGTCCGTCAGGATAGCACATTGAGCTAATGACTGCGCTTCAAGTGCTGGTTGTTACCAACATGGTGCTGGGGCCGAAATCCTATCTAACAGGCAAAGACCGTCTGGTGGAGCCCCTAAGCTTGAAGCTGAGAGACAACAAGAACTCGGTAAGGTGTCAGTTGTTCAGTGATCAGTTGACAACCCGTCCAAATTTCCTCACATAACTTGCTATGTTTTGCAAGATCATCGAAAGTACCGCTCTGGGGCCCCTTTGGACAAGGTCCACGAGCGGAGGACCGATAGTGCGGAGACATCTGCCAGTAATGGTGAGATGTCTGCACTTCGAGAGGAGTTGAGTGCCATTGTCCCTACTCCTCACCCAAGCCATGTCGGTCGCAGCTCGTGGGGTTCGGGTGTGTAGACGAGGAGGCGCAGGGCTGTAGCAGAGTCGGCAAGCACCAATGAGGGGGATGAACCCCCAAGAGAAGGAAGAAGAGGCAACACCGAGCGCAGGCATCGGTAGTGCTAGGTACGGTTGTTATCCTCGGCCAATCATGGCCTTGGTGTATGTGAATTTGGCTCACCATGAGTTGTTCACAGTGCCGAGGGCTCTAGGGTCACCTAGGCCCACTAATGACAAACCATCGTCTAGGACGGTCTCGGTATTTAGCGACTTTGGACCGAAGGTGGAGTATGTCCCCTTCAAGCAAGGTTTTGGGACCTCGCATAGGCGGTTGAAGAAGCCTGTGCTATTGGATGTTCCCAGTGATGAGAACATGTAAGTTCAATTCCTTTATCTCACGATTTCATCGGGTGATGAGTTCCTGATGCTTGCTTTTTAGGTGTAGTTCTTGGTCAAAGACCTTATCATTCGAGAGGTTGCCCGAAGCAATCACGCTAGACAGCGCTAGCGAGACCATAGCTCTAGGAGTTCATCCGAACGAGAGTGAGGATTTGAGTATTTCAGAGAATATTTGGGTCGCTGTTACCCTTAATGACTTCATGGATGGTCTCGACACAGGCGCACCACCTTTGGAGGATGCTCGGGAAGATGTTTCTCTGATGATCCAGGCGGGGCCTATGCAGGGTGAACCTGCTCGAGTTCCCAGCGTGGGTGCTCGAGGGAAAGAGCCTATCATTGAGCCGGTTTGCGGGCTTGACCCTATAACACCTCGGTGTTAAGCCCGCATTAACATTTTACAAATCATGAGCATCATCATTGTCATGCATTCATAAGCATTACAAGAAATATAGAATTGAAACATGCAAATGAAACATGTTTGTTGCATAGTTTGGTTTAATAGATTGGATGCTATGTCAATGTCTGTTTTGCCATGTGGGTATCTTTGAAGCCTCAAATAACTTGCTGGTGTTATTTGACCTGCTAGGGTAGCACTGGTGGTATTAGTATAAGTAGCACCGGTGTGTGTGGCTTATAGTAGCTAGGGCACATGATAGTAATTAGTAGCAAAAGAGAATGCAGTAGATGACATGTGCTTAGGGCACTGTTCTTAGACAATGTAGACTACTTAGTAAAAGAGTTTTACATCTACTCTGCTAAATAAAGTCAAACATGTTCATCTCCATTTCATGGACTCATGATCATCATATGTCATCGCATCCAATGCACCATTGCATAATTACTCATACAAATGCATCGTACAGGATCACAGGAGGAAGTACCAGTAGTTGTACCCGAAGAACTGGCTAGGGCCGACCCCAAGGAGATCTAGGCATAGGAGGTGCCCAAGGTATGCAAATATTTAATATTTCATCTCTTATGATTGATGCACTAAGTTATAGGAGTTGCGCGAAACCGTTGATGCATATATATTATATCCTTGTCTACCTTATCATATATTACCCTGCTAGGTCTAGGACCGAGTTAAATGCTTAGCCCTGCTTAGACCGATAGCAGTCGGTGATTTCCTATCACCGGCAAGTGTAGGTGGTTACCTAGATATTTAGCTATGGATGCTATCATGGAAATAACCGAGTGTTAATGGATCAAAGGAGACTAGGCGAAATGTGTAGTGGGCAACCAGACAGGGTTCTAGAGTGCTTATAGTTTCCGCCTGTGTCGGTTAAGGACCGATCATTGCTCGTCCCTCTTGTCATGTTGAACGCATGCCTCACATTTAGCTGGCCGAATAAAGTACCTTTCGACCGTGAAGCTAGTGGCACTATTCGGGCTAGGATCTACACGGGTGCACAGACTGGTGTTGAAGGGGGTATGATGGGGACGCGAAGAGTGAGCCCAAGGGCAGATAAGGTCGACTCCTGGCTGTCGGGCGGTCCCCGGGTATTGTGGCTCCAGTTTGTCCCACGGCACTACCGGAATAGTGTCATTGGTGATCTGTAGCTCATTTGATCAATGAGCATGGTTTGTGTGAGAAATAAATCACCAGCTGGTTAGGAATCGATTCGAATCGCCATCGCTCCTGGATAGTGAGCACTTGACTCGAGCTACAGCATCGTAGTAATGATGATGGAACAAGAATGGTTATGAGTATTATGGTGGAAAATGCTAAACCTGATATGGTAACTTGATGTTAATGGATAATCAAGTGATTGCTATAGTATAGGTGCTTACTTAGATTAACAGGTTATAATAAAGATTATGCATAAGTACTTAAAATGGTTTATTCCTGATAACTTACGCTTTTCGCAAATGAGTCAGCTAGTCCACTAAAAGAAAAGCCTTGCATACTCCTTGGTGTCGTTCTATTTTCATGTAAGGTGGGTAAGTCTCGTTGAGTACATTCTGGCACTCAGGGCTTCGTTCCCATTGTTGTTGCAGATGGACAGACGTACTATAGTTACTGCGTCAACTGTCTTTATCCAGCTATGGGCGACAACTAGGACCATGGGTGTGGTCACTCCATATGTCTTCTCTATTGCTTTTGGGGATAACTTGATCAGTACTTGGCACAGTATTTGAGACAATCATGAAAGTGTGGTTCGAGACTATTTTGCTTCCGCTATTTTCGTAAGACTTGGTTTGTAATAACTTATGTTTTAAACTTCGATGTATTCGTAATCTCGTTGTGAACTCTATGACATATGTGACGATGAATGCTAAACTTGTACAATCTTGGTTTGTATGTTGGTTGATTGAAATCCTTCGTGGTTTCACAGACTACCGGGTTATACGGGCTTAAGTTTGCTAAATTTTCTGCTCCAGCGGTGATTTGCTTACTTAATTTCGTATAATTGGTCGGTTCTGCGGTAGACCCGTCGGGGTCATCCGTATTCCAGAGGACTACCTCGAGAGGGTGTTGCTATGAGTTAACTCTCCTCTGCAAGTGGACGACGTCTGCCTGGTCCCTCTCGGGTTTTGAACCGAACAAGCAGGGGGGAGGTCCATCGCTATGAGCTTTCGACGCTGAAGGCGAGAGCTTATTTGATGATGTCGAGGAGCGACATCGTCTCGTCTCTAGCTTTGGAGAACTAGACGAAATGGCAAAACACGCAGATAGTTTGTCTGCTACGCTATGAGCCTTGGCCAACGCCGTGAAGACCAAGAGCATCTCTACTGTGGATTCCCTTAGCGCTACCTAGGAGGTATGATCCGTGTTGGGAGTTCCATCCCCCGAGCACCGAACTGGTGGTTGCACCTAGCGAGCATCGCCCTTGGTTTATACTCGGGGCCACGCAGTGGACCCGATGGGTCTAGCCCTCGAGTCTTTGGTTGATTCGTTCTGAATGAAGCTAAGACTTATGATGTCTTACTCTTGTAGTATCTTCTAAAGAATTCCTTGGCCAAGTCCACGTTCATCCGAGAGAGGTTCTCTCAGCCGGGCGATGAAGCGAAAGCACGGATAGCTGAGCTAGAGAGAGAGAGAGGTGGTGGCCCTAAAGCGCCATTAGAATGAGGCCCAAGGTAGGGTTTCTGCCAGGACCTTTCTCCTTAATGTTTGGTGAGGCTTGTAAAACCATTATTGCCTTTTTAGCTGCTGCTGAGGCTATTGTTGAGCTATCTTGAGAGAAGGCTTCTTTTCGCGCCTCTATCTCTGCGTACTAGAGGAAGAGGTAGAAGCGAGCGCTTGCTCAGGAAGAGACAGAGAAGCTACAGAAGCAGATCCAAGGTGCATTTTGTTTACGGTAATGAATCATGTAACGATTGTATGCGTATTTTGGACTAACACACTTTGTTTGCAGTGGAGTCGGCTAAGGCATGGCGCCTTAAAAATGAGCTTGCTGAGTGTGAGTCTGATTATGCGAACCTAGAGGCCATGGCTACTAAAGACGAGCTGCTACACGTAGGGACCCTTTCGGCCATGGAGGTGAAGTACGTGTCACATGTGTCATCCCTTGAAGATCAGCTTCAGAGTGTAGTCACAGCTGGCCACGCTGCCTGCCAGGCGACCTATGCTTAGCCAGGAGGGCCTACCTCTTTGTTAGAGGTGGCTTCCCAGCTGAGGGAGATCCCAAGGCGCCTGGAGGAAGTTGCCCAGTATGGCTTATCCACCAGGGCGCACATGGCGCTAGTGACCGTCGGGACTATCTACATTGACCTAAACATTGGCTCCATTAGAGGGAAACCTATTGACACAGATCCCTTGCTATATAAGAAGATTCACCAACATGCCATAGAGCCTTCCGAGGCCATAATTCATGATGTGGATCTCTCTGTGATATTACAGGGCAGTATGCCTGACTCTTCAGAAGATTCAGGCAGCGCTTGAGGTCGTCTTGTAATGTGCTGCACCCGACTCTGTATGCTCTATCTTTCAGTGTCTTTAGTTTTTGATGTTGGTTTAAGCTTTGGACCAACTACCTGGACATTTTTCAACCAAGATAAAACACTTTGGTCGAGTCCATGCAAGGTCATGTTAAGTCACTTATACCATTTCAAGGCCTATGAGACATTGATCGATTGAGAAACTAAGAGTGAGTGACACGAATGGTTATCATTGTAGCCCCCCAGCACGTTGATAAGTTAGTATAACATGTGAACGTGCTAGACAGGAACACAACAACTACAAACGTTAGCCCCCGAGCAACTGAGAGAGGTTCTTCGTAAGGTACTCGAGAGATCATAGTTTATTCATGTAACAAATAAATGTTCTTTGCAAGATGTAAATGACAACTAAAATTTAGAAAAAAAATAAAAGGCTGATGTAACCGTGGGTCATTGGCAGCCTTCTCAAGATCCGACAACGAGGGCCACAGGGGTCGAAGCCAGTGGTGGAGTCGAGGATGATGGGTCAAGGGTGGCGGCAGGCGGTTGTCCTAGAGTCATTGACAGGAGCATCTCCCCTGACCTCGAGCAGGGGAGACTCGACGCCCCCAAGTCCAAGTTGTTGGCCTTCACGTGCTCGACAGCGTCCCTCTCACATTGGTAGGCACTCTAGAAGTTTCCCGGCACCTTGATTACACCGCGCGGTCTGTTGATATTTCTTAGCATCACTCTATACTAAGTTATCATCCCTAGCATGATATCAGAAATGCTGGTAACTAAAAAACACTTGTAAACTCTGAAATAAGAATATATAGGTATTTGCAAGGGCACAAATAGATTACCATTGTAGCATTTTACCGGGAATATTCCAAGTATCGTTATTTATATTTTACCACAGGAAGGAGCTATGGGGGTGGCTAGAGATGATGAACAAATATGCACTACTTATGATGGAATTAATCACATAGCACATACTTTAACAGGAGTAAGCCAATAATAAATGATAAGTATAAACATTGATAATACCCAGAGATAGACTACTCATAAGTTTTAGTAAGAGTAGACAGGAGATTAGTTAAGAGATTGAATTCTTATGTAGTTTCTTATTTACTAAGTCTTTCATACACTCTAGCACATATATAATCATGTATGGCATAATGAATCTTCATCTACACATAAGGAATATTACTAAGGAAAATCAAGAACATAGCAAGACTTCCTTCGCAACCAGGTTCTACTTGTTCTACATACGGGGAGTGGACTACAAAGGACTCAATGGGAATGTCACTTTCACGATCTACCACATGAACCGGCATATAGAGTGCATCCGTAGGCAAACAATATTTAAGCACCATGCTTACATAATGTCGACCACTTAACTCACTCGAGTACTAAATTAAGCGCTTTTGCGATCTTATGCATAAACTCATTATCAATCATGACTATATCAAATATACTACTAGAGTAAACTAGGAACATAATAAATAGAAACATAGTATTGAAATAGAATAAAGTCATAACAAGAGGGATACAATAGCTATACCAGCCTCCAGATAACGATGAATCTAGAATCCCGAGCCGGAGCCCGAACTCTATGAAAACCTTGCTAGCTAGCCTATACTAGAACTTTGAGTAGCTAATCTAATTCTCTGGTGGAGAAAAGATCCTTCTAATCTTTAGAGTCCTTGGCTTAATGGCTTCTCCTCTAGGAGGGGGTAGGGCTTGTTTATATAGGCCGGTGGGATGAACTAGAGCCCTCAGATCAAACCGACCTTGATCAATGGTGAAGATGCAAACCCTAAGGCGGTGGAGGAACCGACGTAGAAGGTCATGGCTGACAGGTGGACCCCTAGGTCGGTCAACCTGGGGTGGGGTCGGCCGACCTGGGCCTATGCCAGGTGGGCCCCCGCTCTAGTGGGTCACCTTCTCGTGTCTTCTAGATCCTTCTTGACTTGGGTTCGCGGTTGAATACAATTTTTATCCTGAGGTCCTTCATATCTTGCCTCCTTTTCCTGATAAACCCCTGCAGAAATATAAATTCACTAAAACCTATGGAATTCTATGAGTTCAAACCCTAATTCTATATTGGAGGTTGATATATGCCCTTTTTCATGTTTAGATGACGGTTTAAAAGAACAATAACTACCATCAACACGGTCATGGCATCTTCAACTTGAGGTAGGCATAGTTCGGGACTGCCATGAACTTTGTGTAACATGGCCACCTGAATATGGTGTTGTAAGGTCCCTAGAAGTCGATAACTTCAAAGGAGAGTTGTCTCCTTTCGGTAGTGTACCGCATCGCCGAATGTCACAAAGAGGTCTATCATGCCTAGGGGCATGATGCACCGCCTAGGGATGATGCCGTGGAAGGGGGACTATGATGTGTGTAGCTTCCTTATGTCCACGTTGAGCTTGTCGAAGGCATCCTTGTAAAGGATGTTGATGCCACTGCCTCCATCCATAAGGATCTTCATCACCCTCGTGTTCTTGATGACCGTAGTTACCACCAGAGGGAATCGGCCATCCTCAACCACCTGGTACGGATGATCAATTCAATCGTAGGTAATTTCCCGTTCTAACTAGCATAGGTATAGCGGGGCAGCCGGTGCGGTCGCATAGATCTGCTATGAGTCAGCTTCTGTAGCCTTCGATCCTAGTAGGCTTGAGGGCATAGAAGATGAGCATGGAGCTTCGAGCAGCCGCATCGGAGCCTTGATCATCATCATGGTCTCTCGAGTACTCTTCTTGGTCTGTCCTCCTTTCGGCCTCTAGAATGACACGCTTGTGGTAAGCAAGACAATCTTTGGCAAGGTGTCACAACGAAGCCATGATTCTGACATGGGTTGTTCATGATCCTTTCGAACATGTCTCAATAAGCCTGTCTCTTGCGAGGGATCGAGGTTGTTCTCAGGATGGTATACTCGAGTTTGATCGGCGAGTGAGCCTACTTCCTAAGAGTTGTCGAATGCTGGGTAGGGCCGCGAGTATCGCGTTCCTGTTTTCATGTGTTGATCAACAAGCGAGCATCTTGCCCGTTCCCTAGGCGGCTGTAGATCAGGTTGGGGGGCGATATGCTCTAGGTCCTCCTATTGTTCGGCCCCTAGTCCCTAGAAGGCGTTGTCAGCGATCACATGGAGCAGGCCCGTGGCGTACTTCGGGAGTATCCCGATTGAACCATGACTTTCCAGTTGTCGAGTGCATCGTTGGTTTAGCCCTAAGAGCCGATTGAAGTAGCCTGATAGTCCCGTAGGGATGATAAGCCAACTTTTGGCCACCCGCGGGGCGAGCGTGCTCAACTTGAATATGCTCAGTGTCAGTAGACTAGTTGAGTTGTTAGCAAAGGTGATTGTCCGCTTCGAGATTATCATTCTCATGAAGGAGGCGCAAGCGCACTTCGTCGCTAGTCTCGTATGGGGTGTCTGAAATGGTAGTGTCTCCCGACGGCAGAGTAGCGCTTTCGAGCATGAGCTTCTCGAGTGCTTCCCGAGCTGGCTCAGGGTCATGTAGATTCATATAACACTCGGGTTGCTCCTTAGACTTAGTGCCTTCCTCTTCGGGTAGTTCCTCCTCTAAATCTGGGTTATCAAGGAGGAGCTGATCGTATTCGTTAAGATCGAAATCTAGGATAGGGTCGTCATCCTCTGCATGTTCCCAATCTTTGGTGTGTTGGCCATATCTTTGTCGCCGTTGGCGATCATCCCGATGAACTGGGTAGCCAGGTTGTCAAAATGCTCGGGAGAGTGAGAACCGCAGATGGGGTGATCCTCGGTGCGAGGTTTGGTGGGTTCCGCCAGGGCTTGTTGAAGCCAGTTAGAGTAAGTTGTTGTCGCTTTCCTTAATTCGGCCAAAAAGCTAGGAAGAAAGTGATCGGGTGGCAATTGTAGATCCAAATGGGGGTCCAGTTTGGATCTTCCCATAGTCAGAGGGTGGCCTTGAGATCGCTCTCTCGGCCAAGCTTGGTGAAGACGTCGTGTCCGTAGCGGTTGAGATGTTGGGCGAGAGCGCAGGGACCAACATTCGCAGCTTCCTCTAATCCGGCGAAGAACGCGCAGATCGGGGGAGGTTGCTCCTCCTACTCCACGGGTAGTTCAGGTACTTGCAGATGCAAGTCCCCAAACTGGTCAGCGATGAAGTCGAGGCTGCCGAAGGTGATCTTCTCGCCCAGCTGCATCCTCCCCGCGACGTCGTCGATGTTGGTGATGATTTCCATCTGAAACATGATATTAATCAGAACGCGAAAGGCCCCTACCTGGCGCACCAACTGTCGGATTGTTTAGCTCCAGCAATGCCTAGCAACATGATCGCGTAGATTGATCCAGATGGTAGCACACGAGACAGAGATTTATATTGGTTCGGGCCCCTGGGAAGCGAGTGAAAGCCGTACATCCAGTTGCTACTTCTTGTATTCGTATGCTCCGTTACAGGGGCTGTTGCTCCTAGCTATGAGGTAGATTGGAATGAGGCGATGGTGTCATGATAGATGTGACAATTGCATAGTCCTTACCCCTCTTTATATAGGCAGAGGGGTAGGATTATAGCGAGCGCAATCGACACTACAGATTAGATTCCTAATTTGTTACAACAAATCAATTATATCCTATCATAGCTGTAATGGCGACAGATATCCTTGATACGTCGTGATCTCTAAGTTGGTAATTGCGCCTAGTCCTCGCGGGCTTCCTACTCGGTCGTCCTACGTTGATGGGCCAGATATATGGTCGGTGAGGGTACCTCGGGACATATCTCTGATGGTAACCTTTTAGTGTCTTTAAACTCAAATCATCTAATCATGACATGTACTTAATTCTTGTTTCAATAGATCAGATCATCTATCACCATTTACTTAGGCCATATTTTCTTGTATTATAAGCCGTACTTTTTCAGCCAATAAACAGTATTTTTCTCTCACAACAAATCAGCGAACGGTACTTTCAGCCATGACTTTTCAGCCAAGCAAACAGGTAATTTATTTGCTAGAGTTGCTTCTTAATGCATTATGAATTTTTTTTGATAAAATTGTTCAATTATGATGAAAAGCGAAACATTGCACATATTTTTGAAAATACATGAAAATGAAGTAATATTACAAGCTTCTGTTATGAATAATATTTCGAACTATTATTAGTGTGTATTGTCTTGTAACTGATTCAAGTTTCAAACTTAGTCATTGAATCTTAGACTTGTTATGCTATTTAAAATACTTATATACCGCAACATACTTTCATTAAAATCCTAGATCCGTGTCGTCGCGCACTTGGCTCATTAGTATGGAATAAAAAGCATACAACAAGTTGCAACCGAACTCTAGACCAACTGGCTAGAGCAGCCGAGTTGCACCTCAGGGACCCGGGTTCGACTCTCAGCGGGAGCGGATTTGCGTGGCTTGGATAAGTATTTCCGTTCAAAAATGAATGAGAATGGAGAATCTCCCCGGTTCAAAAAAAAAAAAAGCATACAAGAAGATGCTGCATGATACTGAATAACTTACGTGAATGGAGAATGATACCTTAAGCCAAAAAAACGACGAAGGATAATACATGTAGGTAACCAAATACTACTAGTTATTGGGTGTGTTCACTTCGCGAAAAGTAGCTGAAAAGTTACTGTAGCATCTTTCGTTGTTATTTGGCAAAATTTGTCCAATTATGGACTAACTAGGCTCAAAATATTCGTCCCGACATTTATAGACAAACTATGCAATTAGTTATCTTTTTTACCTACGTTTAATGCTCCATGCATGCGTCGAAAGATTTGATGTGATGTGCGTAAGAGGAAATATTTTTGGGTTGGGAGGGGAAGGGAACGAGGCCATTATTGAGTTTTGCTCTGGGGCTCCTCTTAAAAAAAAGTTGCACAGATCTTAAAGCGCCAGGTTAATTAATTATAATTAATTTTATGTTTGGATCTGGACTGACCCATACCCATGTCCAACACTAGGCCAGCCCTTCCCCACCAGCCCAGATTTACTCTGTGTTCTGTGTTCATTCCCCGTGCCGCATTCGCGATGGTCTCGTAGTGCAGGCGGACGAGAGAGGCAGGGGCGACAGCGGACCGGGCGGACGGTGATGGCGCAGACTCCTTCGCCGCGCTGCATCCCCGCCATGGCGCTGGTCTCTAGGGGGGGGGGGGCGGACAGCGGCGAAGGCAGTCGGCTACGGCAGCGGCAGACGGCGGCGGACGGGTTCGGACGGTGACGGCAGTGGCTCCGCAGGGCTACGCACCGATGTGCTAAATCATAAGATTCTTCGTTGCTATATTTCGTTGCTCAAATGGACTAGATTGATCTGGATCGAGGTACAACTGAATATCAATGTATATGGTTCATCGATGATAGTTGTTGCGTGCGTTACTCGAATGAACTGAAGTGATCTTAAGGATGATCAGAGCAGCACCTACAAGAAAGGATACGTGTTCTCTTCTATCTGAATGTTGATGGATGGTACGGTTAATTTATCATGAAAAAAAAGGATGGGTAAGATATGTTTGTTGGCTTTTCTTACATTATACAGTATTTTCTAATCCTCGAAAAGTACCTAGACAGGAGGTGACAACTGCTGCTAAGCTCAGGATACATGATTCTCTTGGAAACCTGCAGTACAGATGTATGATTTAAGTAAGGATGTTTATCACCACAGGGTGGTCTCTTGTCAGATTATGCATAGGACCACCAAATAAGCCTAGAGAAGGAGTGGCTCTGCGTTAATTAGTGTTGAGTTGTAAATGAGTAAGGATCCAACGTCAGGTGGTGGTGTTACATAATCTAATGAATTGTAGATAAATATACAATATATGAGATATATCTAAAATAATGTACCCCATTGTGAGATTGTTCTGATAAGTGACAAATGTATGGATGTTTGATGGTAAAAAACAGAGATTGTCTGAAATAAAATGGATGTTAAAAAAAACAGAGATGTGCCATATGATTTGGATGTACAAGCCTCTTTGGAACAAATTACAATGCAAATTCAGTATACATTCATTTGCCACAAAATAATTCAGAGCGCCAATAATTGAAGCAGTATTGAAATTCATTCATCCATACTGTAATTCACGTACTGTAGTTGATCAACAGATCAAGTAACTTGAAACGAGCTTGAATTAGAACTTAGAAGTGCTGATTTCAGCTAGCTAAAATTGTGATTAGTTCAGTGTCAGTCCTAGCTTCCTAGGCGTATACGAACTCATTTCAGCTAGCTAGCTTGTCAGGGCACCAATTCCACGTTCCATTCCGAACAGATCAAACAGAACGTTGTACTACTGGCCACTGGGCCACGCAAGACCGAGCTCCGGTTGTTTTTTTGTTTTTTTTAAAAAAAAAACCAAGCTCTAGCAGCCGCGTCGTACAGAAGGCCGACGGCGCTGTGGAAGTACCACGGTGGACGGCGACAGCCATTGGCTTCGGTCGCTGCGGAAGACAGCCCCGGCGGCGCGGCAGTCGGTGCAGAGCGGGGCGCAGGCGTGGCAGGAGCAGACGCTGTTGGTGCTGTGCACGATTCGGTCGCACGGCAGGCAGAGCCTGGCGGCATCGGCGCGGCAGTAGACCGCCGCCGCCGTGGTTCTGCAGTAATCGCAGGTCACCGCCTCCGTGCCGGCGTCACCGCTGTCCGCCCGAGTTCCCGTTCCTACGAGAAGAAATGAAGGAAGACGAGTTGATGGGAGATTGAGAAACCGAGCGAAGTGAATCTGGGCTCTGGCGGACAAGGGCTGGGCTTCGCATGGATAGGGCCGGCTCCGGTCCAAATCCAAGACGAAATTAATTGTAATTAATTAATCCAGCGCTTTAAGATCCGTACAATTTTTTTAAAGAGGTCCACCAGAACAAAACTCTTATTATAATATAACAAATAACAAACAGAACCAGAATCGTTACCAGAAACCAATAATTCAAGATACATGACAGGCTAATGATGCCACCTCAACATCTTACCAAATCACCTGTGCTTATTTTAATGACCTGAAGATGACGCACGTAGATTTTACCAAGTAATTAACAAGGTGTTAAAGCCATATCCATAAAGAAAATCCATTTGATACGCTCATCGTGTATGCAACCATTGGAATACATACCTTACCTGAACTAGTAATCACGATTAGATAGTATGAGATTTGAAAACTGAAAGCGCCAAATATATCATTATATTTTGTTTCCAGATGCTTAGGAGTCTCCAGATCTATGCATCTCCGAAAGATCTTTACACATTATTTGCAACCAATGATTATGTCAAGTGAGTAAAATGGAGAGTGATCTCATTTTTTGAGTAGTCAAACTTTTTAAAAATTTTAATCTTAAATTTATAGAAAATATTAACACCATTTGTATCTCATAATATGTTTATTATGAAATTATTATACCACTATTAATTTAATGAGACTTAGTACAAATCATTAATATTAGTATTTTTTATACATTTATTAGTTGTATTTTAAAAAGTTTGACTCTTTGGAAAGCAAAATGTGTTGCCATATTGGGACAAATGAGGTAGTAGTTTTAATAGTTAGTTTCTTAAATCCCAAAATCCAGGCAGAAGAAGGAAAGGGAGAGGAAAACTGGGAAAACAGTGGCGGAGTGATCTCCCCCCGGACAAATAGCTAGCGTAATCCATGGGTATATTTGTGAGCTGACAAGTTCTACCAAATATTTATATCTATTATGGAGTGCAGTTATAAACTGCCAAAAAGCAAAGCAAATTAGATAATTGCTTTAAGGAGCTCTTGAGATGCTCTAGTATTCTGTAGCACGGCCTATATCAATATATCATCACCAATTCAACTCCCTGTTCTCTCTTTTCAGAGATTAACTATTGTGCTACTCTGCAGCTAGCGTTTCGTTTTGTTTAATTTACTAGGCTATAGGGGGGAATGTACTCTCAAGTGTAGCTTTGTGCCGAAAGATATGGCAGAGAAATCACGCAAATGAATCAGATTCATACCCTAGATATAGAATGCAAAAGTTAAATCACTTTAGGGGTTAAAAGAATAACCCCCAAATTAAAGTGTGCGTCGCTTTTGTCCGTACGAGCGTGGATCTTGTTTTACGAATAGGGCGAATTCCATGTCTCTGTGTGCTCAGTTTGATAGCCGCGCAGATGTAGTCTTAGGTCTGCCCTAATAGCGTCCTTGCGCAGTTGTATAGTATGTATACTAATGGTCCTTAAGAGTGATTCTAAACCATTCATTGTTGTGGTATATTGCTTTAATTTGTTGGTTCGAAGTCCTCAAACATGCCATATATAGCTAGCAGTGCCTCACTGCACTATTTGCATTATTGATAGGATAGGATAGGATAGGCCTGAAATATGTTTAGTGTCACGTGTCAATGCCCTTTAAGGGAAAGAAGCCCTGCTCATGCAACTGACGTCTAATGCTCTCTATTCCTGGCCTAGCCGGTATCGGTAGAAAATTATTGAAATAGATCCACAGCTTACCTATCTAAACAAAGATATCCCTATCTAAAATCTGAACAGCCCTTAATGATATATGATTGCAAATATATGAAGTTTGACAGTACAATGAAACAAAAAAAAACTGTAAATTCTCAAATTTGGATGGCTGGTTCAGGACACAGGCAGGCAAGCTGACAATAGGGTGAAATTAATAAAGAACTAAACGAGAGGTACCAAAGCGAACATGGGCTTGCTTGCTATAAGAAACATGCATTTCGTCGTCTGAAGGATGTCACCACTAAACAATTCGGCCCAACATGTCTGTCAACTCTCCAAGAAGGTCGTCCATTCTCAAGTCAGGATCAAAAAAAAAAAATCTCTTGACCTTATCAATGTTCAATTCTAAATTCTTCCATACAAAGTAGGAAACACGGCTTGATTACATCGATCTTGAGAGCATCAATGGGCATTCCTCTTTTTGTTTTCCTTTGCATCAGACTAAAGTCTAAAATCGTCCTAGGACCGTCTAGATACAATGCATGGTTAGTTTCCTCATTAGCGAAATGGCCTACTCTCTTGTGTTGGGAATCTTTGCACCTCAGGGTCGATGCACGCGAACATTTCCTTCCAGCGAAAAAGAAAATAATTGATCTACTATGGAATTGTTGTTGCAAGTTACAGTACATCACACGATACTCAACACTTTAAGGTATCTCCAACAATGAGAAAATTGCATATTTACCAGCTAGGAGTGGATCTACAGTAATCCACTGCAGTCAGCCGGCCCGATGAGGCGATGACCTTCCGAGAGCTCCTAGTACCCTCTGTTTTGGACTTACTCCCTCCGTCCTGTAATATAGTATATTTTGGCATTCAAAATTTGTCCTGAAATATAATACATTCTAGAGGATAAAAAACAGTTTTACATTAAATACTTTTCAATTATCAACCAATCACCATTAACCACGTTGATGACAGCATCTGATTAGAAAATGAAATGAGGGTACATGTGTCCTTTATGTCCTCTCTTAATTTGTCTTAAAATTCCTAGAATGCACTATATTATAGACAAAGGGAGTAGGTATTGTGCAACGGGTCATGAATTTGGAAAACATGCAACCCGTCTTCCACCTCGCGACATCGCTTTGCTCCACCGCCCTCTTCCCCACTAGCACTCCTCCTTTGCCATCCCCTTCCTCACGCATCCACCACCTACGGTCGGTGGTTCTCACCCCCTGGCTACCCCACCTACCTCCTGCCACCGCCTCCTCGACCCTGCTCTCCCCTAACCACAAGGTAGCCCACCGGCAACGTCGTCCTTGTCCTCACCCCCGCCTGCACCCCAAGCTTCCACCACCGATGCCCGGCGGCTCCCAGCGCCTCACTGAGACACCCGCCACTTGTCGTTGCCCCTCGACCCCACCCTCCACTAATCACAGGGCACCAGTGACCTCCACCGTGACGCCCCCACCGCCAATCCTGCCCAACCGCCATCTCCAACTCCCACCGCCCTGGCCTGCGGCAGCCCCACCGCCCCGCCCCGTTGTCATCTCGCCTGCCGCCACCACTGTGTCACGGCTGCCGTCCCGTAAAACGTCCTTCCATAGTCGTCGGAGATGAGATTCTCTAACACCGGAACCCTAACACTGGCGAGCTGCTCGTCTCCTAGCGTGGCTATTGGGCCACCCCACGTTGTGCCCACGTCGTGTGGTCGCGACGGAGCACAACTGTCACGTAATAGACTTTGCGCTCTGTTTTGTCACCAGCTTGAACCCAGTAAAATTAGAAATCGTCCCCGCAACTAGTGCCCAGCCCCCAAGAGAATACATCTTGTTTCATTTGCTGAAGTCCAGAAAGCTGCAAAGCCTGCTGTGTGGACAGAGTCGTAGACTCAAACAAACAGCGCATCTATGCAAGCCCAGAAGTGCAAAAGTCGACCTGCTCGGCGCTTGCTCTTCAAGGCCTCAGGGCAGTCCCAACAATAGAAACTGTACACAATATCCAAGAGAGAATTAATATCTGTAGAAACCATCCTTCCCAACTGATAGTTTCCATAGCAATATTAATACAAAGGATGGATTAAATGCAGCATACAAAAGAGATGGATCAACTGTGGCAATATTTCTCTATAACAGATGTTGTCACATTTTAACAAACGCTGCCACATTTTACTTCCAGAAAACACACGCTGCCCCATTTTAACAACCGCTGCCACAATTCGACATGTTCCAGGATACAACACAAGCTGACAAAGAAACGGCAACCAAAACACTTTCAGAACCATACATTTTCAGTACCACATTTTACTAATAATAGCAATCCAGAAATAAAGATAATAGGTACCACATTGTTCATAACAGATGGCAGCATCCATCGTCACAAGTAGATTCATATAGGTGGGCAACAAAATAACTAAAGTTCATGATATATAATAGTATATAAAAATAGTAAGGTGCCATCATCAGGTTGCACGGCATCATCTATGGTGCACAACATCATCTCAGAAAGGATCAAACGTCCTCCAGAAGCCATCAGACTGCAAAAGTCCTCCAGAAGCCATCAGGTTCCACAGCATCATCCTACAAGTGAAAAAAAATAAGAAACAATATATGGAAAAACTTAAGCATGTATATCTGTACAAACTGATGTACTATTAGATATATGTGCTGTCTTCCTCATCCAAATCAAGTGGAACCTGCTCTATATCCTTTTCATCTTCAATAATCATGTTGTGGAGAATTATACAAGCAAGCATGATATTCTGAAGATCCCCTTGCTCATAGAGATGGGCTGGTCGACGCAAAATACAAAAGCGAGACTGCAAAATGCCAAAAGTGCATTCAACATCCTTCCTTGCCCCTTCTTGCTTCTGTGCAAATAGTTTATGTTTGTCTAATTGTGGTTTACGTATAGACTTCACGAAAACAGGCCACTCTGGATATATGCCATCAGCTAGGTAATAGCCCATATTGTATTCTCTTCCATTGATAGAGCAATGCACCTTAGGATCTTCTCCTCTCAAATACTTGACAAATAAATCTGACAGGCCAAGCACGTTGATATCATTGTTAGATCCAGCAACACCAAAGAAAACGTGCCATATCCAACGATCATGAGAAGCTACTGCCTCTAGAATGATCGTGGGAACACCGTGATCACCACAGGTATACATCCCCTTCCATCCATAAGGACATTTTTTCCAGTGCCAATGCATACAGTCAATACTCCCTAGCATGCCAGGGAATCCACGACGCTCACTGATCTCCATTAAGCACTCAACATCTTGTACTGTTGGTCGCCTCAAATATTCCGCCCCAAACACAGCAATCACACCCTCCACAAATAATTTCAAACACTCTACTACAGTACTTTCACCAATCTTAATATACTCATCAAGCTGTTCTGCAGGGCTTCCATTTGCTAACTGCCTTATAGCAGCAGTGCACTTCTGATGTGGAGATAGCCCAGGGCGATTAGCAGCATCAAATCTTAAGGTAAAAAATGGAGACCACTCACCAAGGGCATTGACAATGCGCTCAAATAGGGGCCTTCTCATCCTAAACCTTCTACGAAAAATTGTAGAATTATAGACAGGATTCTCCATGAAGTAGTCATTCATAAGCCGCTGATTGGCTTCTTCTCGATCCCTTGCCACAAATCTCCTTGGACCACTATTGCGTTTCCTCCCTTCTTCTAGTGCTTCAATATCATTCTTCAATTCTGCAAACATTGCATCTTGCAGGTCTTCTAATTCTTCTTGCTCGGCTTCAAATTCTTTAAATGTGTATAGATCTTCTGGGTCTATGCTTCTATGTAAATGGGATACATTTCAAACGAGCTAAGTGTGCGAATCATGGGCACTTGCAGAATCATGATCTTTAGATATTTCATCACAATATCAAGTGACAGGAGAGGAACCAAAAGATGACATCTAGCCTGATCCATCTAATACTAAATAATCATGGATGAGGCAAGGCCGCAACGGGAGCCTGACATAGCTTGGCGGTCTGGCGGGGGCTGGCTGGCTAGAGGCGGGTTGCCAGGGCGGGGCTGGCCAGCTGAGGCCGGCCGTCGGGAGACGAGGCGCCGAGGCGGAGCCAGAAGGGTCACGCCGGCAGGGGAGAGGACTCGGGCGCTCGCAACTCGTGAGTCGCCTTCCGTCATGCGAGGGCCAGGTGCCGCCAAGCAGAAGCGGGAAGGCAAGGACGACGCGGGAATGAGCGCGCGTGGATGGGGGAGCACAAGCGCGCGGAGGCGGGAAGCGAGCGCGGGCTTCAGCTCGACGGCAGCGGCGTCATACCTGATCCGAATCAATGCCGATAGAAACAAGTAGTTTCTCTCAAATGGCGTTTTCGTCATTTCGTAGAGCCTCATTCCTTGCATCGACGTCGTTCCCTAGTTGATCGTTTTACTCTCTCTTTCTTCATTTATTCCACTGCCACATCATTTTTTTGCCCTATTAAATGCAGATAGAAATGAGCATTTATTACTGTAGGGACTGCCCTCATGGCCTAGCGCCATGCATCTCCACCGCATTCTACCGTTGACCAGTCACCTGTCACAGGTGTCAGGTTCTCAGCCTCTCCGCTCCCACTGTCCTACACCTTTCTAGCCTATAGGTACACCAAAATGCCAAATCTCTATTAGTATTGACGCCCGCACATATGCCCCTGCTAGTAACTGGTCACTGCTCAAGTTGGATCTTAAATTTTGATGGTTTTTTCAGTTGATTAATTGAAAGGATCTAAACAATGCCAAGAAGGGGGGTGAATAGGCATATCTAAAAATTTCTATACAAATCTCAAAGTTACTTGTCAGTAACTGTCGGAAGTCCTAGCAATTTGGGTCAGCACTCCCGACGTGTCAGAAGTTCCGGCGCAAACTGTCAGCACTCCCGACGCCTACGGGAAATGAACTACAAATGCTCAAATGAACTTTGTGAGACTGATAACTTACAACACCACTTCCTAGTGGTAAGATGAAGATGTTAGGCCACTTCCTTGATGCCGAGAACTCTCCAAGTCGTAGATCAAGACCAAACCCTAAGAGGGAGGTTGAGAGAGAGACAAGCAAATACAAGCGAAACCAAGCAAATCACAGCAACAACAACAAACACTCAGAACAAAGGATTTATCTCGAGGTTCGGCAACCCCACAATGGAGCGCCTACGTCCTCGTTGTTGAGGTGACCACTTAGGTCGGAGTCTATTTTACCTCCTTGCCTCTCTCAAAGCAACCACAAAGGTCACTTGAGTTCTCCACTAAGAAATCAAGGGTAATACAAACTTTCCAAGGCTCTTCCACAAGATGGAAGCTCTTGGGCGATGCCTAGCCGGCTAGGGTTCCAAGAACCCAAGAGTAATAGACACCCTTGTTGAACTTCACACAAGGCACACCATTGACCATGTTCCTTCCATTGGCCTTCCCATCATACCTATTGTAGCCAAGACCTTCCTTGATAGATGGGTGCCTAAATGCCTTATATATAGTCTTGTTGGATTACTCTTGACACTTGCACCCATTCTTCAAGGCCATCTTCAACCTATTGATCTCCTTGTATCTCTTCTCTAGCTCAACAAGATTAGTAGTATATGCATTCACATCAATTTTATAGCATCTTTTACAACCATTAATAGTGGAGACATTAGAGTCTTCGGTTGCCTTAGGAGAAGTTGAAGTGCTAGCCCAAAGTGCGCTATAGTTTTGCTCAAGATTTTGATATTTTTCTTCCAAGCATGTAAGGCTTTCTTGAGCAATACTTTTCTCATTCTTAAGGCTAGTTATTTGATCATTAACCGACGAATGTTCTTTAGTCAATTTCCCAATTGAGTCATTGGCTAAAGACAATTCAACGGTTAACTTCTCAACCTTCAACTTTTCCTCAACGATGGATGCTTCAAGAGCTTGGTTCTTTTCTCGCTCTTGAGTGATTATATCTCCTTGCATCTCCAAGCATCTATCCCTCTTCTCTAATTTCTTCATTAGCATTTTTATTTTAGTGTAGGCCTTTTTACCAAATTTCTTTATCATGGTTGCTTCAAGTTGTTCTATGTTCTCATCACAACTATCATACTCATCACTAGAGGAGTTGGATGGGGATTGTACCTTCTCCCCCTTGGCCATAAGGCAAGTTGGAGTATAGTATTCGTTGTCGATGAGGTTGGAGAAAAGCCTCGGTGATGAATCCAAGTTGGGGAAGAGCTTTGGTGATGAAGCCGAGTCGGGGAGGATCATGGTTGGTGATGAAGAGTGATGGATGGCAATGTTCGCGGCTCCTTTCTTCTTCTTCTTCTTCTTCTTCTTCTCATCATTACTTGAGTCACTATCATCATTTGACTCCCATTCGTCACCAAGATGAGCTTCACCTTTCTTCTTGCCTTTGTTCTTCTTATCATTATTCTTGTTGTTCTTGTCCTTGTTCTCTTTGGGACAATCGGCAATGAAGTGACCGGTTTTACCACACCTATAGCAAAACCTCTTCTTGTATCTCTTCTTACCATCACCATAAGTATTGCGGTTGCTCTTCTTCTTCATAAATTTTCTAAGATTTCTTATCATAAATGCAACCTCCGCATCAGAATCTTCTTCTTCACTTGAGGAATCATCCTTCACTTTCTTCTTCTTTTCTTGACAACACCCATTGCCATCATGAACGTGAGTTGCTTTTAGGGCTGCACTCTTGTTGTATCCCATTGCACTAGGATTTTGACTATGAGCATTGATTGCATCTTGATCAAGGCATTCATGATGCTTGAGCTTTGCGAGAACTTCTTGAGGTGTTATGTAATCATAGTCGGGCCTCTCCATGATCATGGATGCTAGCATTTTGTTCTTTGCCCTATATGTTCTCAAAATCTTTCTAGCAACCTTGTTGTCATCCCATTTGGTGCTTCCAATAGATCTTATGTGGTTGACCAAAGTCATCATCCTATCAAACATAGCTTGAGTTGTTTCACCTTCTAAGAACACAAATCTCTCCAATTCACCATGAAGTAACTTGATGTTGCCTTTTCTCACACTCTTGTCTCCTTAAAATGAAGTACTTAAGACTTCCCAAATGTCCTTAGCAATTTCTCTTCCATTGACCTTGTTGAACTCATCTAGAGCTAGACTTGAAACAAGCATGGCTATGGCTTGTGCATTTTGATGGAAGTTGTGTGCCTCTTCCGGAGTGATCTCTCTTTCTTCGGTGGGAAATGTCACACCAACATCAACCACTTCCCAAAGATTTGCGGCAATGAGGTGCATCTTCATTTTTTAAGCCCAATCGGGATATCTTGATCCATCAAAGTGAGGTGGCTTGCCCAAGGTTGACGGATGGAGTATGATGAAGTGGGGCTTTAATGAGTTGTGAATA
This sequence comes from Saccharum hybrid cultivar R570, assembly GCA_038087645.1. Taxonomy (NCBI): domain Eukaryota; kingdom Viridiplantae; phylum Streptophyta; class Magnoliopsida; order Poales; family Poaceae; genus Saccharum; species Saccharum hybrid cultivar. The sequence goes on along the minus strand of JAQSUU010000793.1, from coordinate 15,836,002 downwards.
ATCAAAGTTCATGGTAGAGTATATTCCTTTTGGTTGACTATGCTCTCTGGCTCCAACATCACTTGCACCATCTTGACCATTGTCATTTTTGCCACTAGTTGCTTCTTCAAATTTCTTACCACTTATAGCGTCATCGACCTTCTTACTCAACTCTTCTTTCAACTTGCTCATCTCATCTTGCATTTTCTTCATTTCATCTTGAAAAAGCTTTGCTTGAGCTGCCATCAACTCTTTGGCTATTTCTTTAGCCAACTCTTGTGTCTTGTCGGTCTCCGACATTGTTTCTTCTCACGTGGCGAAACGCTATGAGAAGACCTTGCTCCGATACCAATTGAAAGGATCTAAACAATGCCTAGAGGGGGGGTGAATAAGTGTATCTAAAAATTTCTACACAAATCTCAAAGTTACTTGTCAGCAACTGTCGGAAGTCCTAGCAATTTGGGTCAGCACTCCCGAAGTGTCAGAAGTTCTGGCGCAAACTGTCAGCACTCCCGATGCCTACGGGAAATGAACTACAAATGCTCAAATGAACTTTGTGAGACCGATAACTTACAACACCACTTCCTAGTGGTAAGATGAAGATGTTAGGCCACTTCCTTGACGCCGAGAACTCTCCAAGTCATAGATCAAGACCATACCCTAAGAGGGAGGTTGAGAGAGAGACAAGCAAATACAAGTGATACCAAGCAAATCACAGCAACAACAACAAACACTCAGAACAAAGGATTTATCTCGAGGTTCGGCAACCCCACAAAGGAGCGCCTACGTCCTCGTTGTTGAGGTGACCACTTAGGTCGGAGTCTATTTCACCTCCTTGCCTCTCTCAAAGCAACCACAAAGGTCACTTGAGTTCTCCACTAAGAAATCAAGGGTAATACAAACTTCCCAAGGCTCTTCCACAAGATGGAAGCTCTTGGGCGATGCCTAGCCGGCTAGGGTTCCAAGAACCCAAGAGTAATAGACACAAATCCAACCGGCTTGACGAAAAAATCAAGTGCTCAAGCTTGCAAGGATGATTTTCTCACTCAAACCACACTCCTATGACTCAAATCCATGGGAAATCGAAGTTAGGAGCAAAGGGGAGAGGAGAGAGAGCTCTTGAATGCTTGAGAGATGTTTTGGTCGTGTGTTAGTAAGCAAAGAATGAGTGAGTAACGGTTAGAAGTGAAGAGAGTGCTATTTATACTCGTAGTAGAAATCTAACCGTTCAGATCTACGTCGGGACTGCTGACGTATATAGAAAACACTGTTCACGCAAGGTAAAGAAACACTGCACGAAGGACAACGTTGGGACTTCCGACTTATGTTGGGACTGCTGACTATCGGGACACCTAACATACGTCGGGACTCCCGACGCTGCAGTCAGTAGAGCGAGCCGATGGGCCTGGCGTCGGGACTCCTGGCGAGGGTCGGGACTCCTGACCATCGGGACTCCTGACTCACGTCGGGACTTCCGACGTCCTCAGTCACCGCACAGGCTAAGTGACTGGGCGTTAGGACTCCCGGCGCAAGTCAGCACTTCCGACCGTCGGGACTCCCGACATACGTCGGGACTTCTGACACCAAAAGTCACCAAAACTATTCTACGTGCTCGTGAAGTGCTAGAGTGTCTCTCTTTTGATTTTATTTTTGTACTTGAGCACTCTATCTTCCTCAGACCAACTAAGTTTTGCGTCCCTCTTTATAGTGCGGCATACCTAAACCCAATAAGCGAAAAGATAAACTTTGAAGCTCCACTTGAGTTTGATGCCTTTTTCAACATGACGAATTGAGGGATACCATTTCATCTTTATCAACTCTTTAATTCTTTCATGGGACTGATAGCTGTGACATATCTCATTAAGATCACATTAGTCCCTAATTTGGATGTCATCAATACACCAAAACCCACATAGGGGGCAAATGCACTTTCAATCTCCCCCTTTTTGGTAATTGATGACAACCAACTTAGGCTTTTTATAAGAATGTAAGAATTTAAAGCTTTTGAACCCCAAAATTTATGAAGAGCTCCCCCTTGATGTATGCATGAACTTGAATTTCAATAATGATCATTTATCCATCACTTGCATATATCAAGACAAAAGCTCCCCCTAAATTTTGCAATTCATGGGGTGCAACATGTGTGTGTGAACAAGAATAAATCCGTGAAAAGAGATGCACTATGACAAGATATATTCACACAAGTGAAGAGAAAATGATGGCCAAGATTTCAATGTGAATCTTGAAACAGCACATGGCCATCGAAAAAATCATACATCGTCACAAAACAAACATAAGCTAAATGAGGTAGATAGATAACCATTACTTGTCCTACAATCATCCATCACACACAAATATATAGTTGTCCATCACATAGTGCCACCACACAACATAGTTCATACAAGCTAAAGGTTTTAAAGTCTCAAAGCTAGGCTACCAACAAACTATTACATGATAGATCAAAGCCTAACACTCCCCCTTTGTCAACAAGTGCCAAAAGGGGTAGGCCGCATAAGAGAAGCAAGCTACTCATCGTCATAGTCCTTGTCATCACCATCATCACCATCATCATCGTCATCATCTTCTTGGATGTAGTCCTCATCCGTAGGAGGAGCAGTGCTCTTGCCATGATGGTGAGAAGAAGCCTCATCCGCATATGCCGCACAAGCCTCATCATAAAGCTGCATAGGGTCATGGGGAGGCACAAACGGCGGCGGAGGAGAAGACACAATACCAGCCCGTTGCTCCATACGATAAAGCCTCTCTTGCATGTCATGCTCCCGCTGAGCACTAGTGCAACACTGTCCAAACATGTAGTTCATGAGAAACTTGAACTTGCTAGGCTTCTTGCTCTTACTAGAGGAGGAAGAAGAGAGGGGCTCGGCACTAGTGGAGCGCGAAGGAGCAGCAGGAGGTGAAGTGGCAGCATGATGAGAACGAGAAGTCGAAGCACCTTTGCCCTTGCCTCTAGCAACATCAGCTGCCCTCTTCAATTCTTTGGCAGCAGTAATAGAGATCTTGTTGGAGATCTTGAGAAGCTTGTGATTTGAACCATCTAAGGGAAAGCGGATGCCAGACACTTGCTCAATGACATGCATAAGGTAGGGAGCATAAGGAAGGCCTCTGACGGGATCCTTAGAAGTGTCATGAATCTTGTTCCAGATGTAGCGACTGATGGAGATCTTTTGAAAATCAGCACCAAAGCGATCAAGGACCTTCTGAGAGTCATCACGAAGATAGGTGGAATCACCAACCTTTAGATACAAGATCTGCCTTAGGATGTTGTTCAAGACATAGAAATAGGGCTTCCGGTACACGGTCTTGCCATCTGCAGGATATCCATCAAGATACATGTGCTGGTACTCCTCCATCTCAACATCCTCATACTCAACGAGCTCAATAGCATGACGGTCATAACCATTGAAACCAAGAAGGCGAGAGAAAGTAATAAAGTCGACCTTATAATGCTTGCCCTCCGTGGTCCAGTGGATGATGTCAGTAGCACCGATCTTGTCCTTCTCATGATGATAGGAAGCATAAAACTGTAGGATAATCTCATTATTCCAATGCTTCCAAAACTCCATCAGGCGAAGCAGCCCCATGGATTTCAAGTCCTTAACCATCTGTGGTAGCTCAGGAGGCTCGGTGAGCAAACCAAGGTCATACAAAAGAATATACTTCATCTGAATGACTGACTCCTTCTTGAGGACTTTGCTGTAAAGAATGGACTGGTAGTAATCAAAGTGAAAAGAGTGCCAGAACCGAGCCTCAAGCCAGAGATCCTTCTCTTCCTCAGCATATAAGTTTCGAGCACGCTACGACCGGATTTCACGAACGTTGTGGCGGTAGTCAACAAGACAAGGAGGAGCCCAACCACCATAGTTTGGAGCAAGTTCGGGCTCCTGAATAAAAGGTGGAGGACCATCAAAAGGGACAAAGTCATGGATGGGATGCACTGGACCACAGGACGGTGAATGCAGTACAGGAACACCGATAGTGCGGCCAGCACGCTCAAGGGCTTCCTCTTCTGCATCGACAACTGGATCCATCCCACCAAAAGCCTAGGCCGGAGGCAGAGGAGGAGCAGCAGTAGACGAGCCCCGTCCACCACGGGCACGTGCAGCTGCCCACCGGGAACCACCAGTATCGTCACAGAGATAGGCCGCCTTGGTGCGCCCAGACGACTTGGTAGCGGCGCGGTCTTGATTGTGCTTGGACCGCTTCTCCAAACGGCGTGAGCGACTGCCACCTTCCATGGATGCAATGAAGCACGGAGAAAAACTAAGAGATGAAGAACAACGAAGCATGGGCACGGCGATGCAGAGAAACATGCATGGGCAAACAATCACAGGGTCGGGACTACTGGCATGAGCCAGGACTCCTGGCTGTCGAGACTGCTGGCTTACGCCGGGACTCCCGACGGTCGGGACTGCTAGCAGACGCCAGGAGTTCCAACGCATGAGAATGCAATCCGAGGCATGGGGCTCCACATCGATGCACACACAGGCAAGGAAGATAGAGGAGCAGAGAGGGAAGAAGGAAAGAAGAAAAATCCAAGGTACATTTGAAGTAGGGTTCGGGAGCCACAGTAGTACCTTAGGAAAGAGGGAAGAAAATGGAGAAGCGGCAAATCTGGGGCAGTAGCGATGTCCAGGAGTAGATCCACATGCAGCACGTCACAAGGAGTACCACCACACCAGAATCCCACCACTGGACGGCGTTGAGCTTCAAACATGGACATCCATGGTGGAGAGGGAGAAAAACGCGACGCGAGACTCCAGGGAAGAAGCCGCAAAAAAAAGACTCTAGGGAAGAAGGGCCAGAGGTGGCTGCCGGAACCCCCGATGATGAGGACGGCCAGAGCTGTCGGGGCACGGGCACGACGGTGGCCGGGCAATGGCGGCGACGAGGGGAGTCGGGGGTGCGGAGGGGGCAGGTGCGGGAGGGGAAAAGACTGCGGTGAAAATGGGTTACTGGGCTTGGGCCACAGTTAAAACAAGGACGCACGACCCAGATCCACGTCAGAAGTGCTGGCATGGTCATCGGGACTGCTGGCAGCCAGGAGTGCTGGCGCAAGCCAGGACTGCTGGCCGTCGGGAGTTTCGACGTACGCCGGGACTTCAGGCGCAGAGAGACAGAAAACCTCTCAAACTAGAACTCACCATGCTATGTGGGGCAAAAATATGATGGACACACTAATGTTTTCACAGGTGACTAGATTTCATTCAACCATCACAAAGCAATAGTCACTCATGAAAACTATAAAATAGATTTTGAAGATGTCACACAATATTTTTCTCAATCCTTTTCTCCTAACTAGATCAAACAAAAATATGTGCAAGACATCAAGCCACATTACGAGAATCAATGATATTTAGCTCACTCCTCAAAGCACAAAATCTTGACTCATCTAGGGGCTTTGTAAAGATATCGTCTAGTTGCTTTTTGGTGCTCACATGATGGATTGTGATATCTCCTTTGGCTTCGTGGTCTCTCAAAAAGTGATGTCGGATGTCTATGTGCTTTGTTCGAGAGTGATTTATGGGATTGTTTGCCATTTTAATTGCACTCTCATTGTCACACAAAAGGGGAATCTTGGTTAACTCACAACCGTAGTCCTTAAGGGTTTGCTTCATCCAAAGTAGTTGGGCACAGCATGCACCGGCCGCCACATACTTAGCTTCGGCGGTGGACAAGGCAATGGAGTTTTGCTTCTTAGAGCTCCAAGACACCAAAGATATACCAATAAATTGGCAAGTCCCGGTAGTACTCTTTCGATTTACTTTGCAACCGGCATAATCCAAATCAGAATAGCCAAGTAACTCAAAAGTGGAGCCCTTGGGATACCACAAGCCAAGATTAGGAGTGTGCACTAAATATCGAAAAATTCTCTTAACAGCCATCAAATGACATTCTTTCGGATTAGCTTGAAATCTTGCACACATGCACACACTAAGCATAATATCGGGCCTAGATGCACAAAGGTAAAGGAGGGATCCAATCATGGAGTGATATACCTTTTGATCCATGTCCTTTCCTCCTTGATCAAGGTCAAGATGTCCATTGGTTGGCATGGGTGTCTTGATGGGCTTGGCCTTGTCCATGTCAAACTTCTTCAACATGTCATTGGTATACTTGGTTTGACTTATGAATGTACCATCCTTGAGTTTCTTAATTTAAAATCCAAGAAAGAACTTCAACTCTCCCATCATGGACATCTCAAACCTATTCGTCATGATCCTACTAAATTCCTCACAAAAAGCCACATCAGTACTACCAAATATTATGTCATCGACAAATATTTGGCAAACAAAGATATCATTATTAACTTTGCAAGTAAATAAAGTGGGATCGGCCTTTCCTATCTCAAACCCTTGTTTGAGTAGGAAGTCCTTTAAGCAATCGTACCAAGCTCTAGGGGCTTGTTTGCGCCCATAGAGCGCCTTGTCGAGCTTGTAGACATGGTTGGGATACTTGGGGTCTTCAAAGCCCGGTGGTTGCTCTACATACACCAACTCGGATAAGGGGCCATTGAGAAATGCACTCTTCACATCCATTTGATATAACTTGAAATCATGGTGAGCGGCATAGGCTAGAAGAATACGAATGGATTCTAGCCTCGCCACCAGTGCATAGGTCTCCCCAAAATCCAAGCCTTCAATTTGAGTGAATCCCTGAGCCACCAACCTAGCCTTATTCCTTGTCACCACGCCATGCTCATCTTGCTTGTTGCAGAAGACCCACTTGGTTCCAATCACATTTTCCTTAGGCCTTTCCACCAAGGACTAGACATCATTCTGAGTGAAGTTGTTCAACTCCTCCTACATGGCTATCATCCAATCCTCATCTTCAAGTGCCTCTTCCACCTTGCTAGGTTCCAAAGGAGAAACAAACGAGTAATGTTCACAAAAATTTGCTAAACGAGAACGTGTAGTTACCCCTCGTCGAATGCTCCCCAATATATTATCAATGGGAGATCCCATTGAATGGATTGATGCACTCTAGGATGTGGCACTTGAGTTGGTCTTTGAATGGGGCCATTATCTTCATCATCGTGGTCATGATCGAATGGAGAATCACAATCATGAGCTTGTGGAGGGTTGGCTTCACTTCTTTCTTCATTGTTGAGTTGAGGTTGAGTTTGCACATTGTTGGCACCATCTTGATGAGAATGACCTTGTGCATCATTTCATTTTCCATCTTGAATGTTTCTTGTTGTGGAAGCTTCACCATGCCCATTGGATGGAACATGATGAATGGAAGGATCATGATCAACATGTACAACATGGACTTCATCTTCTTCTTCGACGTGCTTTATCTCACCAATGGCAAGCTTCTTGATGGCTTTATGTGGGGCTTCCTCATTACCTACAATCTCAACATTGACTTGCTCCTTTTGAGAGCCGTCGGTTTCATCAAAAGTCACATCTACCGCGATTTCAATCAAACCGGTGGTTTTGTTGAAAACATGATATCCATGTTCGTTAGTAGCATAACCAAGCATGAAACCTTCATCAACCTTTGGTGCAAACTTTGAGCTTTTGGATTTCTTGTTAAGTATGAAACACTTAGATCCAAAAACTCTAAAGTAGTGCACCTTGGGCTTTTTACCGGTTAGAAGTTCGTAGGTGGTCTTGTCTCTCATCTTGTGAAGATATAGGCGGTTGATAGCATGACAAGCCGTGTGAACCGCTTCTACCCAATAGTTGACCAGAGTCTTGTATTCATCCAACATCACTCTTGCGGCTTCTATGAGTGTTCAATTCTTCCTCTCCACAACACCATTTTGTTGTGGAGTGTATGGAACCGAAAACTCATGCTTAATTCCTTCCTCATCAAGGAACTCTTCAATGTTGGTGTTCTTGAACTCCATCCCATTATCACTTCTAACTCTCTTGATCTTGACATCAAACTCATTTTAGGCTCTTCTTGTAAACTTCTTGAAGATGCCTTGTACTTCACTCTTGTCACGCAAAAAGAATACCCAAGTGAAACGAGAATAGTCATCAATAATTACGAAACCATATTTGTTACCACCAATGCTTATATAAGCGATGGGTCCAAATATGTCCATGTGAAGCAATTCTAAAGGCCTTTCGGTTGACACCACATTCTTGACAGGATGTTTAGCTCTAACTTGTTTTCCCGCTTGGCATGCGCTTCAAATCCTATCTTTCTTAAAAGAAACATTTGTTAGTCCAAGGATGTGTTCGCCCTTTTGAAGTTTGGCCAAGTTCCTCATCCCAACATGGGCAAGTCAGCGATGCCATAGCCAACCCATGCTAGATTTTGCCATTAAACAAGTCTCGGGATTGACTCTATTTGATGTGAAATCAACTAGATAGAGTTTCCCTTTTAAATGACCCGTAAATGCGATAGAGAAATCCTTCCTTCTATAGAGTTCCACACCCTTATCCGTAAAGAGACAATTGTAACCCATCTCACAAAGTTGCGAAACGGATAACAAATTGTATCTCAATGAATTCACAAGTAAAACATTAGAAATAGAGTTGTCATTTGAGATAGCAATTTTACCCAAACCAAGTACTTCTCCTTTTCCATTATCACCAAACATAATGTTTCCACTTTCATCATTACTAGGTTGGAATGATGTGAACATGTTCTTCTCTCTGGTCATATGATTGGTGCATCCACTATCCACCACCCAACTTGTTCCACCGAAGGACTATTCCTACAAAGACAAATCAAGCTTGTGTTTTAGGTACCCAAAGAGATTTTGGTCCTAGGGGGTTAGTCACATAAAACTTGGACACCCAAACACTCCTCATAATCTCCTTCCTCTTTTGGGCACCAATATACTTCACCACAATCTTGCCATCCTTTCCCCAACAACACATGTAGTCACTAGCATAACACCGTGGAAGTGGTGCTTGTGGCTTGGGGGCCTCGGATTGCTTCGTCTTGTTGCTTGTAGGTTGGATCTTAGGAATGTAGACCTTGTTGTTGGCCTTGCATATAAGCTCATCAAGGGCAACACCCTTGTTGAACTTCACACAAGGCACACCATTGACCATGTTCCTTCCATTGGCCTTCCCATCATACCTATTGTAGCCAAGACCTTCCTTGATAGATGGGTGCCTAAATGCCTTATATATAGTCTTGTTGGATTGCTCTTGACACTTGCACCCATTCTTCAAGGCCATCTTCAACCTATTGATCTCCTTGTATCTCTTCTCTAGCTCAACAAGATTAGTAGTATATGCATTCACATCAATTTTATAGCATCTTTTACAACCATTGTTAGTGGAGACATTAGAGTCTTCGGTTGCCTTAGGAGAAGTTGAAGTGCTAGCCCAAAGTGCGCTATAGTTTTGCTCAAGATTTTGATATTTTTCTTCCAAGCATGTAAGGCTTTCTTGAGCAATACTTTTCTCATTCTTAAGGCTAGTTATTTGATCATTAACCGACGAATGTTCTTTAGTCAATTTCCCAATTGAGTCATTGGCTAAAGACAATTCAACGGTTAACTTCTCAACCTTCAACTTTTCCTCAATGATGGATGCTTCAAGAGCTTGGTTCTTTTCTCGCTCTTGAGTGATTATATCTCCTTGCATCTCCAAGCATCTATCCCTCTTCTCTAATTTCTTCATTAGCATTTTTATTTTAGTGTAGGCCTTTTTACCAAATTTCTTTATCATGGTTGCTTCAAGTTGTTCTATGTTCTCATCACAACTATCATACTCATCACTAGAGGAGTTGGATGGGGATTGTACCTTCTCCCCCTTGGCCATAAGGCAAGTTGGAGTGTAGTATTCGTTGTCGATGAGGTTGGAGAAAAGCCTCGGTGATGAATACAAGTTGGGGAAGAGCTTTGGTGATGAAGCCGAGTCGGGGAGGATCATGGTTGGTGATGAAGAGTGATGGATGGCAATGTTCGCGGCTCCTTTCTTCTTCTTCTTCTTCTTCTCATCATTACTTGAGTCACTATCATCATTTGACTCCCATTCGTCACCAAGATGAGCTTCACCTTTCTTCTTGCCTTTGTTCTTCTTATCATTATTCTTGTTGTTCTTGTCCTTGTTCTCTTCGGGACAATCGGCAATGAAGTGACCGGTTTTACCACACCTATAGCAAAACCTCTTCTTGTATCTCTTCTTACCATCACCATAAGTATTGCGGTTGCTCTTCTTCTTCATAAATTTTCTAAGATTTCTTATCATAAATGCAACCTCCGCATCAGAATCTTCTTCTTCACTTGAGGAATCATCCTTCACTTTCTTCTTCTTTTCTTGACAACACCCATTGCCATCATGAACGTGAGTTGCTTTTAGGACTGCACTCTTGTTGTATCCCATTGCACTAGGATTTTGACTATGAGCATTGATTGCATCTTGATCAAGGCATTCATGATGCTTGAGCTTTGCGAGAACTTCTTGAGGTGTTATGTAATCATAGTCGGGCCTCTCCATGATCACGGATGCTAGCATGTTGTGCTTTGCCCTATATGTTCTCAAAATCTTTCTAGCAACCTTGTTGTCATCCCATTCGGTGCTTCCAATAGATCTTATGTGGTTGACCAAAGTCATCATCCTATCAAACATAGCTTGAGTTGTTTCACCTTCTAAGAACACAAATCTCTCCAATTCACCATGAAGTAACTTGATGTTGCCTTTTCTCACACTCTTGTCTCCTTAAAATGAAGTCCTTAAGACTTCCCAAATGTCCTTAGCAATTTCTCTTCCATTGACCTTGTTGAACTCATCTAGAGCTAGACTTGAAACAAGCATGGCTACGGCTTGTGCATTTTGACGAAAGTTGTGTGCCTCTTCCGGAGTGATCTCTCTTTCTTCGGTGGGAAATGTCACACCAACATCAACCACTTCCCAAAGATTTGCGGCAATGAGGTGCATCTTCATTTTGTAAGCCCAATCAGGATATCTTGATCCATCAAAGTGAGGTGGCTTGCCCAAGGTTGACGGATGGAGTATGATGAAGTGGGGCTTTAATGAGTTGTGAATAATCAAAGTTCATGGTAGAGTATATTCCTTTTGGTTGACTATGCTCTCTGGCTCCAACATCACTTGCACCATCTTGACTGTTGTCATTTTTTCCACTAGTTGCTTCTTCAAATTTCTTGCCACTTATTGCGTCATCGACCTTCTTACTCAACTCTTCTTTCAACTTGCTCATCTCATCTTGCATTTTCTTCATTTCATCTTGAAAAAGCTTTGCTTGAGCTGCCATCAACTCTTTGGCTATTTCTTTAGCCAACTCTTGTGTCTTGTCGGTCTCCGACATTGTTTCTTCTCACGTGGCGAAACGCTATGAGAAGACCTTGCTCCGATACCAATTGAAAGGATCTAAACAATGCCTAGAGGGGAGGTGAATAAGCGTATCTAAAAAATTCTACACAAATCTCAAAGTTACTTGTCAGCAACTGTCCGAAGTCCTAGCAATTTGGGTCAGCACTCCCGACGTGTCAGAAGTTCCGGCGCAAACTGTCAGCACTCCCGATGCCAACGGGAAATGAACTACAAATGCTCAAATGAACTTTGTGAGACCGATAACTTACAACACCACTTCCTAGTGGTAAGATGAAGATGTTAGGCCACTTCCTTGATGCCGAGAACTCTCCAAGTCGTAGATCAAGACCATACCCTAAGAGGGAGGTTGAGAGAGAGACAAGCAAATACAAGTGATACCAAGCAAATCACAGCAACAACAATAAACATGCAGGACAAAGGATTTATCTCGAGGTTTCGCAACCCCACAAAGGAGCGCCTATGTCCTCGTTGTTGAGGTGACCACTTAGGTCAGAGTCTATTTCACCTCCTTGCCTCTATCAAAGCAACCACAAAGGTCACTTGAGTTCTCCACTAAGAAATCAAGGGTAATACAAACTTCCCAAGGCTCTTCCACAATATGGAAGCTCTTGGGCGATGCCTAGCCGGCTAGCGTTCCAAGAACCCAAGAGTAGTAGACACAAATCCAACCGACTTGACGAAGAAATCAAGTGCTCAAGGTTGCAAGGATGATTTTCTCACTCAAACCACACTCCTATTACTCAAATCCGTGGGGAATCGAAGTTAGGAGCAAAGGGGAGAGGAGAGAGAGCTCTTGAATGCTTGAGAGATGTTTTGGTCATGAGTTATTAAGCAAAGAATGAGTGAGTAACGGTTAGAAGTGAAGAGAGTGCTATTTATACTCATAGTAGAAATCTAACTATTTAGATCTATGTCGGGACTACTGACGTAGATCTCGGGACTACTGACGTATATAGAAAACACTGTTCACGCAAGGTAAAGAAACACTGCGCAAAGGACAACGTCAGGACTTCCGACTTATGTCAGGACTGCTGATTGTTGGGACTCCCAACGTACGTCGGGACTCCCGACGCAGCAGTCAGCAGAGCAAGCCGATGGGCCTAGCGTCGGGATTCCTGGCAAGGGTTGGGACTCCTGACCGTCGGGACTTCCGATGTCCTTAGTCACCACACAGGCTAAGTGACTGGATGTCAGGACTCCCGGCGCAAGTCAGCACTTCCGACCGTCGGGACTCCCGACATACGTCAGGACTTCCGACACCAAAAGTCACCAAAACTATTCTACGTGCTCGTGAAGTGCTAGAGTGTCTCTCTTTTGATTTTATTTTTGTACTTGAGCACTCTATCTTCCTCAGACCAACTAAGTTTTGCATCCCTCTTTATAGTGCGGCATACCTAAACCCAAGAAGCGAAAAGATAAACTTTGAAGCTCCGCTTGAGTTTGATGCCTTTTTCAACATGACGAATTGAGGGATACCATTTCATCTTTATCAACTCTTTAATTCTTTCATGGGACTAATAGCTACGACATATCTCATTAAGATCACATTAGTCCCTAATTTGGATGTCATCAATACACCAAAACCCACATAGGGGGCAAATGCACTTTTCATTAATATAATCAGAATTCATAAGCAAACTGTAGAAAGAGTTTTTTTCCTATCAGCAAATAAGGATTGAGGAGTAGAAAAATTCACTGACTAGAGCAAAGATGTCAGGTAAGGAAATTTATGATTTCTAATAATTTAATCATGGTTGCTTGCTTTTCCTTTGGTATATCGATCAAACTTGTGCTAGTTCTTCCTATTCCTATCATCACAACATCAGTGGAAAGGTGTTTTTCAATAGTCAAAATTGTGAAGATAGATCTATGAAATTGTATTTGGGATGGATTTATGAATAACTGTGTCATTTGCTTTATGGAACAAGAATCTATATATTGATGCAATCCCAAATGATGATGTCATAGATTACTTAATATGAATGGCTGACCTGTTGAGTAAAATTAGAGGTAACCACTATTGTAATAATTTAATTGTCTTATTATAATATTGCTAATTTTATTTCTTCATATAAATGCTTGATTATGAAATATTCCATCATTATTAATATTTGTGTCTATATTATGAATATTGACCATAGTGTTAGATTACTATAAAATTCGGTCATATGGGTCTATGCCGACCCCGGTAGTAATTTATTCTAGATTTGCCATGGGCAAATGTTCATCCCTGTTCTTGAGTGCTTTCTCTGATGCAGACCTAACTAGCAGTGCTGATGATCGACGCTCCACCGGAGGCTTTGTTGTGTTTCTTGGACCGAATCTTGTCTCATGGAGTGCTTGCAAATAGTATCCTAAGCTAGTACTAAAGCTGAGTACAAGGCATTGGCCAATGCTAATGCGGAGATTATTTGGTTTCAAAGTGTTCTTGGCGAATTTGGTGTTCCTCAAAATTATGTTCCTTGCCTATGGTGTGATAATCTAGGGACCACTTATCTATCTGCTAATCCTCGATTTCATGGTTGTACCAAGCATAATGAGGTTGATTTTTTATTTTGTTTGTTTTTTTTACCGAAATAGTAGGGAAGACCTCTACCTATATTTTTTTTGCTTTTCCACTAAATAAAAGAATGTTATATACAGTAGGACTGAAACAAAAGAAGAAATACGAGGCTTCTAGGCCCAAAGTGAAAAAGGAAGGTGTTGGCGTTTCTTAGCGTCATCACTAGGATTGGTGTTTCCTAACAATGGCACCAGAAACGCCATGACGATATTTCTGAACACATGCAGAAATACTCTGCAAGCGCACGGATATATCGTTATAACATTTTACCCGAAAGTATTCTGGTATCGTTCATTTATATTTTCCCAAAGGAAGGCATGGTATAAAATTCTCTAGTAGGGACATGGTCAAGATAACATGACTATATAATAGACCAAAGTTCATAATAGGGGTAAGCCATGATAAATGTTGGATAGTGTGACACACACACTCAAGCCAACCTCAAGGATAAAGATAAAAGAAAGAATAAAGAATAAAAGAATAAACCTAGATTGGAGCAGGCTTATCTTCTGTTACTATGCTAAGATGAGCTGATCATACAAATACATTTAATTTCTAAGGGTATAGATCCTAAGTTAAGATAGCTTTGGTCACTATAAACTTACTTCGGGCACCGGAGCACACCTGATCTCCCAAGCGATACCGGTGATTAGCTCTACGCCGTATCCAAACATGGGGGATTACGAAGAATGGACAGGGCTATCACCACCTACCACCTACCCCTCAACCAGAGGATATGAGGCAAACGAAGGTAGCCTCTAGCGTAGACACCAAGTCTACACTATTGACTACTACTCTAGCGTCGGCTAGGAACATCCGTCTTTATCGGGAGTCCTCTACTAGAGCATTCGCCTCGGGGACGGACGACGAACCCGCAAGAATATAATGACCAAAACTAAACTTAAAGTAGAACCTACTACCTTATTTTAGGTCTTGGTCTAAACATGTATATTGTATGAAAGATTAAGTATAAAGTTCCATGTGCACAAGAACTTAGCTCTGGTTTCATAACATAGCTATAATGATATGACAAGAACAAGAACAAGATGAAGAACATAACATGAATCACAATGAAGAACATTGTATTGATCATACCAATATCTTCAAGATGCTCTTGATCTCCACCTTACAAGCTTTACCAAGCTCCTCACACTAACTAAACTAAAAATAGCAAAAGAATACAAGTGGAGGGAGAGAGGCCCTTGTGTGGTGTGTGTTGAAGGAGAAGACTAGCCCTGTACTTATACTAGTGAATGGTCGGTTTTGGCATAGGTAAATATGGTAACCACCGAAAACCGACTGCACATGGTGTCATGCAACCGCCAGAGCGAAGTGGGGCTGAGCTAGGCTACGGGCGGTGTGGCCGCATGCCTGGCCTGCTCTGCTCGCCACCGACTTGCTCCGATGGGCTTCTGGTTGGACCTGGGTGCCCGCCACGTTGGTCTTTTGTCCAAATAATTTGTGTAGATGGGCTTTTCTTCTCTTCCCCTTTGCGCCTTTTCCGAAATACGCATTCTGCTTGGCGCTTTTCACCTTTGCTTTTGTGCCTTTTCCACTTGTTTCCAGATATTGACCTGCAAAACATGTTTTCTCGAATACAAGTGGAAATAGATCAATAGTAAAGGCATACGTGTCAAAAGTATGTTTATTTGTCCTTTTTTGGATTATAATTGGCGGTTATATATGTGCGTTAGTGACTGCCAACAAATCACCCAAGCTTAACCTTTGCTCGTCCCAAGCAAACAGCTAAGTACTTGGTTGTTGATCAGGAGTTGCTACTATGATGATATAATTCACAAGTGCCATGACTATAACAAAGCATTCTTCCACAATTTAAATAAGTTGGTATTTGATCCACCCTTTATTTTTTATCCCTATGGGGCGTATAGCTTTTCCAAGTTCTTGGGTGGTTGCAAGATAGAACGTTTATAACAGAATAACCAATCATTCATTCTTCAATCAACCATCTATCCGGAGGTTTTATAAGGTTCACAAAATAAATGTAAGTTCTTCGACCAACCACTACATAGGACACAACTGTAATCATCCAAATACATGTTCTTTCTCCTTAGTATGTTTCTTGTATTCAATCTATCTCTTAAGAGCAACCAGAAGAAAAAAATTTGATTGCCCAGGTTGCTTGAAGCCCACAACCATTTGAAGAGGGGGAAGCTAAAGTGGTACCAATAAGAATATTATAGGTTTTCTTACTTCTGTACCTTGAAGAACCCCAGCTGTAACTCCATGCATCACTGATAGATTCATCCCAAGTTCTAACTTGCATGAGTTATTGGATTTCTTCTAATTGTGCTGCTGCTTGCTGAGAGAGGGGTAAACTAAAAATTCTATCTATTTCTTGGTTTAGGAAGAACCTAACAGGGCATTTGGGTTTCCTTGTGAAAGAGAAGAGTTGGGGGAATTTGTCTTTCATTGTTTGATCTACCCATATATCTGACCAGAAGAGTGTTGTGTTGCCCCCGTTGGGATTACAGACTACAAGACTTTGGAATTTATCAAAGAGTTTCATAATGTCTTTCCACTAGAAAGACCCCATAGGACTTCTAGCTTGTGGTGGGGTTTGATTATTAGAATAAAATCTAGACCAGGTAAGAGTAACCCAGGGGTCATCAGCATTATTATAAAATTTGTCCACTAATTTCATCAGCAATGCATCATTTTGACTTTGTATATCAATGATTCCCAAACCCCCTTGATCCATTGGCTAGCAGTCTATGTCCCAAGTGGCTAAGCTACTACCTCTTTTGTTTATGTCTCCCTTGCTCCACAAGCAATGCTTTCTAAAGATATCAATTTGTTCAGTAACTTGGGGTGGAATTTTCAAGTTGCACATAGAATGTTGGAAGAGCTGAAAAGACTAAGTTAACAAGAATGAGCCTTCTTTATATGATAGAAACTTACTTATACAAATAGTCTTGTTTATTTTTTTGTGAGCAAAGGTGCAAATTCAATGATGGATGGTTTAGTGGTTCCAAGAGGCAAACCTAAATAGCTCTATCATTGTTCATGTTGATGGGCACCAAATAGGACTTGCAAAATTAACATGTAGTCTAGTAGGGTTTGAAAATGATCTGAGCAGACCTTTGAGGTTAAAAAGCACTCCTGCATCACCAGGCATTATAAGAAGTGTGTCATCACCATATTGAACAATTGGGTAGTCATTTTGAAAACTGTCACTTAGTGGGTGTTTAAGAACCCCAATATGCTAGGCCTTATTAACCATTGTTTGAAGTAGATCTGTAGCTAGAACATATAACAGTGGAGAGATAGGGTCACCTTGCCTAACACCTTTCTTGCAGCTAAAAGACTTCCCTGGGATGCCATTGAGTAGAACAGGTGTGCTTCTAGTGCTTAGCAAATTTTGGACCCAATTAACCCATTTATCTAAGAACCCCTTATGCTTAAGGACCTCAAGTATTACCTGATATTCTAACTTGTCAAAGGCCTTTTCAAAATCAAGTTTTAGAATAACTATCTCTTTTTTGGAATGATGATAGAGATGCAGAAATGACCAGGATAGGTAGTCTTGGATAGTTCTTCCCTTGATAAAGCCATATTGATTGGTATGAACTAGCTGCAGTATCACTGTCTGGAGTCTTGATGAAAGAATTTTGGTGATACACTTGAGAGAATAGTTCAAAAGTGAAATGGGTCTATAGTCATTAACAATTTTAGGATTATCCTTCTTTGGGATCAGAGCAATGATAGATGAATTGATGCTGCTCAAATAATGGTTTGGCAGCAGAAATCTCTAAACATTTTGCTGAAATCTTCCTTGAAAAAGTTCTAACAATTTTTTATGAATAACCCATTGAAACCATCAGGCCTAGGGGCATGATTATTGGGTAGAGTCTTAATCACCATCTAAATTTCTTCTTGACTAAATTCTGCATCTAGACCTTCCAAGTCATGTTCTATCAGCAAGTCACTGAGATTATAACTCATACCTGAGAATTCACTGACCCCCATTCTTTGTTTGAATGCTATCCACAGTAGGTTAGCCTTTTGCTCATGATCTGCTATAGAATTCCCCTCTGTGTCTGATGAAGCAACAATGAAATTTCTTTTGTGAGCAATTGTAGCCATGGTATGAAAGAAGTGAGTATTTTCATCCCTAAGCTTCACCATCTCACAGAGTTTCTCTGTTTCCAATATACCCTTTTTTACTCAAACAAATTAGCCAGATGGTTCTTGACTAGAATTCTGAAGGCTGATTCAAGCCTAGATAAAGTTCTCTGGTCCTCTAGACCATCCAATAGCAGCAGGACCCAGTTGTAGTTGTATATAAGTTTACTTAGATTTGATTTTTTTTGCTCCAAGCTTTAAGACCTACTCTGACCTATTTAAATTTCATTAACAGGTGCTTGGCTACATTGGCAAAGTAAGGAGAATTGTTCCAATGAAGGTTAACTTTGTCTACAAACCCTGGATGATCCACCTAGAAGTTCTAAAACCTAAATATCTTGGATTTAGGAATGCTGGTACCAATATGTAATACATAGGTTATGTGATCAGATATAGGTCTTGGTAATGGTTGCACAAAAGTTGTAGGAAAGGAGAGTGTCTAGCTTGATGATGTGAAGACCCTATCTAGCTTCACCACGAGTGGATCAACTTGCATATTACTCCATGTGAAGTTTCTGCCACTAAAAGAAATTTCAACCAGGTCTAGATCAGAGATTACTTCATTGAACAGATTCATTTCTGTGATGTCTCCCCCAGGCTTATTCCTATTCTCTGGGTTTCTTATGAGATTAAAGTCACCACCAAATACCCAATCTTCAAATTTAGTGGTGTCTAGATTCATGAGCCATGTGTTGAAACCCTATTTCTGTGATGAATCGGTAGGGCCATATATATTAGAGACATAGAAAGTTCTATTATCAAGTCTGCAGAAAAGTTTAACTGTGACAACGTATGAGTTAGCTTGGATAACTGTGCCATCAAAAAGGCTATAATTCCACACAATGAGAAGCCCTCTAGAAGCTCTAGTAGAGGGAAAGAAAGCATATTTATCCAAGTTTCTAGGACAAATTTTTTTATGTAGAAACTATCAAAATTTTCTCTCTCGGTTTCCTGTAAACAGACAAGCACTTTCATTGATTTTGTCCCTTATTGCATCCCATTTGTCTTGGGAATTAACCCCCCTAATATTCTAGAATAAGACCTTGTTGTATGTGTTATTACTATTATTACTATCCATTAAAACCGAGGGGGATTTTCAGATGTTTGAACCACCAAGTGACAAACATGGATAAAACTACAACACCCTAGGTGTTTGGCTCCCATGTTTGCACTTGCATTTCATAAGCATGAGTATCATTCATCTCATTTATGCATTTGTTTGCTTGCAACATCAGTGTGCAACATGCTCTCTTAAGTTTGTTTCAAAATTGTTAGCTTATGAAATGTGAGTGGTGCAACATGTAGATGCAACATGGGTGTCTCATACTTTGAAACATGGCAATGTTGGTAGTATAATGTTATAAGATTAATTGTTGCAACAATAGCTTGAAACATATGCAACATGGTAGTGCAACATTTTAGTTGAAATGCTTGTTTTGCTTGTTTCAACTTATGTGACATTTGGGATTGTGTGTAACCAATGGGTACAATGGTCAATTATGTCCTATAATACCTTAATCACACTTAGGATCATTAGTGGAACAATGTTCATGTTGACCAAATTGACCAAATTACCCTCCTAAGTGTTGTTGACCAAGTCTTGACCCCTAGAATGCTTTAGTTTGACTGTTTAAAAAGTCCATCTTAGAGATCTTGCATGGAGGTGCACCCATAATCAAAGTTGTAGAGAATTTCATAGGGAACAAAAGTCTTAATATGACCCTCTCATGAAAATGGCTAGAACATGCTCAAACAGGGCCCACAAGCTAGGTTTTCCATGCTGTTTTATACTTAGAAAAATTTTGAAGTGAAGCACTGACTTACAGTTTCATGAGCACCTCTTTGAGACATTGTATCTCCCAATCTAGGCCGAACCAGTCCAAGCTCCAATTGATAAAGTTGCAGTACAATTGTAGCTCTACAACTTTGCTGTTACCACCTACCGCTAACTCGAGCTGGATTAGGAGTAATAAGGCCTCCAAATGTCGCTGTCAGTCACCCCATGGACGCCGATTCAGTTCGATAGTGGCTGACCGGCCTCAAGCCGTGACCGTCGTGTGGGCACGCCGTGGTGCCCGTACGCTGGCTGCGGTCCCACCGGTCAGGCCGCATGAGCCTCAAGGCCACCACGCCGTCCACCGCTCGCCTCTCCATCCATTTCCTCCTTCTCCCTCACTCTGTGCATGAAGAAGCGGAAAAACCTAGCCGCTGTTGTGCCGCGCACTCACCGCCGCACCATCATCGGCCAAACCACGTCCATAGAGCCGCCACCAGTCCCTCTACCTTCTCCACTCCTTCCCTGGACCAATCGAGCGAAGGTGAGGCCGCATTGGTCGATTTCGCCACCGCGACCATGTGCGGGACCTCGCCGGAGTTCGAGGCCACCGTGGTCGGGGTAGCTAGGACCCTTCTCATCCTTCCCTTTTTCCTTCTTTAGCTTCGGGTTGACCCCATGAAGCTCGTACCGAGCTCAAACGAGGCACTACGGCCTCGCGTCGCTGGTGCACCGCCACCGGAGCTCTGTCGTTCGCCTTGGTCGGTAACAAGCACCCCCAGCCACCCCTAGGGTCACCGTAGTACCTCAATCGGTTTGGAATCACACGCAGAGCATGACGGTGGTCTCGGCTTCGCCAGCCGACCCACCGACGACGAGCTTCGCCGTCACAGTTCCTCCCCTACCTTTTCTCCCTCTAACCAACGGGCCACGCGCGTGAGCGGGCCGTGCTGGTGGGTGCACTTCATGCGCGATCATGGGCCGCTCGTAGGCGAGCCGGCCCAGTAGCTTGATAGGGTTTTGATTTTTGTTTTCTTTTATTATTTCACAGATTTATATGCTATATTGTAAATTCCATATCTCCCATTTGGTAGATCCAATTGAGGTGATTCTAAGTTTGTTAGGATCTATGTGAAGTGTAGTATTTAGGAAAAATATAAAATGTATATGTGTTATTTCAATTCTGGAAGAATTAAATGGACCTTTGAAATGTGTTTTAAAATAGATGCAAACTTGTTAAATTGATAACTTGAGTTCTAGTGCTCCAAAAATTATTAAATTTGGTGGATGTGCTACTTCATGTCTATGCTAGCTCTGGTAAAAATTTGGATGCTATTGCTTGAGCAGTTTTCAAGTTATGTTGTTGTCATTTTATATTAGGAGATACTTAAATGAATTTTCGTAATTTTTCTATATGTGCAATGCTCATAAAATTTTGTGGAGCGTGTCTTGGTACCCTAAGGTTGCGAAGAAAAATATTGTTTCTATTCTTTGATACCTTTCAATGTGATTTCTTAATTATGCAAAAATCAGCCTTGCTGGATTGTGAATTTTTTGGAGGGAGTTTCTATGAATAACTTTGGCTCAAATTTTTACAGTAGCCTCCAGGTAGGGTATAGAGTCCCCTATAATGTTTGTAGAATTTTCTGAGTAGTTTGTATATATGTTTATTTTCTCAATTAATTAATCAATTAAATTAATAAAAAGATTAAAATAAATGATTTGATTTGGTGTACTCTACTTTCTGGTGGTTTGAGCCCATGTGTGAACTTTTAGTGCCTTTGGTTGGGTCAACAAGTTGATTTGGCACTTAAGTATATAATTAATTTTCACATTTCTAGGTTCTCGGGACAGCTGGTAGCATTTCTGGGTTTAGACCTTGATAAAGGTGTTTTCTAGGAATCTTGTGATTACCAAAGTGGTAGTAAACTTGTTAAACTAGCTTGTGTCAAAATTTGGTGGCATTTGGCCCAGCAGTTTAGGAGTTGTAGCTGTTTAAAGTTGCTGTCCAGAAATGACTGTTCTCTGTTTGGAGAGGACAGAGTTCTAGAACTTTAGGAATTCGACTAGGTAAACTTTGGAATCAAGTCTTGTGGTCTGAAAGTTAATTGTAGAGCATTTTATAAGCTTTCGAAATTGTCTTATGTCATACCATTTGGATTTATGAATCTCCAGTTATGGTGAAAATACTTAGCTGCTGTCCAGAATGGGGCTGTGCTATATTGTGCTTGGGTTTATGTGAGCCTAAGTGATGTTACTCTTGTCAATTGTTTAGGTGCTAGGTCCTTAACTGAGGAAGAGCAATTTTACATTAGGTTGTGTAGACTTGGTAAGTGCTTCTCTACCGGAGAAGAAATTTGCACATGTTGTAAAGTGATTTCAATAGAGCACTAGTGTTGCTGTAGTTTACATTGCATTCACTAAGCATGTTGCATTCATTATTATGCATCCATGAGATTTATTTGTGCATTCATGCAATAGGTGTTCCGGAAGGGGTGACACTCCTAGAATTTGAGGGAGCACTTCCGGAGCAGGAGCAGGAGCAGCCGGGAGAACCCGAAGAGCCAGCCAGCGAAGGAAGCGCCGTTGAAGAGCTACCTAAGTGCCCGGACCACCGTCCTTCCTCTTTCCTGAAAGGCAAGCCCCGATGCATGCTAACCCAATATTTGGATGCTTATTAATTGAGTACTTTTACTTGTTTACTGCATTAAGTTGTAGGAGTTAGGTGAAAACACTTGTTGCATTATATCTATCCTTGTCCAGATGTAGAACTTGAATCCCAATTAAAGTTTAGGTACATGTTAATGCTTAGTCTTGCTTAGTGCGGTAGAAGTCGAGTGATTTCTGGTCATCCGCAAGATTTAGGTAAAGTGGGTCACGAGTGGCTATATTTGCTATCGTGGATGGAACCATACTTAAAAATGAATTTGAGACCGGGCAGGAGTTCGATAATGCAGCCGCAAGACACTTCACGTCTTGGGTGCGAAGCTATGCCCGTCTGAGTCGTTTAAGGATCGATTCACTGTACGTCCTTGAGTCATGTTGAACACAGTCTAACACTTAGTTGGCCGGATAAGCCGTTCCGACCATGAAGCCGAGTAATCCAGTTTAGGCCAGGAATCGAAGGGTAGGTCGCATCTTGGAGGAAGTAAGGATGTGCTTGGGGACATTGGCATAAGACCAAAATGGGCTTAGAGTCCCTATCACTTGGTAGAGTGTTGCCCTTCAGGATGCGGCATTAGTCGAACCCACGATTCCTGAATTGTACCAAAGGTGACCTGAGCAGCCCTCGCCAGGCATGTCTCGGTGAGTGTTAGAAGTACCCCTCCAGCTAGATAGGAATTCGATTCGAATCACCGTCACTCCCGGTTAGTGAGCACTTGACTTGAGCAACGGCAACGTAGATTTCATTAATTGAACAGATGTTTAATCGGATGATGAAGTACATGTTGCCTCAAATTTATACCTGTTACGGTTATTATTGCTTGCTTAATCATCATATGATTGTTTAGTACATGTGCTAATATAGTTGACAAGTTAATGCTAAAAATAACTGCTAGTACAGGTTAAAAGAGTTACTTCTACTTATGCTTTTCCGCAAAACTTGATGTCAGCCAGCTCCACTTTAAGAAAGCCTTGCATGATCCTTGGTGTGTTTTATTTTTCGTTTCGACGGGTAAGTCTAGCTGAGTACATTCTCGTACTCAGGGTTTATTCTCTCCTGTTGCAGATGACATGTTGTATCAAGGCTTCTACAAGAATTGCCTCCACCCAGCAGGTGATGAGGATTAGATCACTAGGGCGTGATCGTCTTTTAGTTCACTTTCCTTAATGCTTTTGTGAGATCATGATCTGTAAGACCGGCTATCGTACTAAAACTAAGTGTGTGTGTGTGTTTATGCTTCTGCTACTTTATAAACTCAGTTTGTAATAATTGCGACTCTGTGGTGTTGTAAAACTTTTTATTCAGTACTTGTGAAATGTAACGTGTGATGTGTTATGTTGAATGATGTGATCTTGGTTGTAAGTGAGTTGGTTTGAAATCCTTCATGGTTTCGATTGACTACCGGGATTATATGGGCTCAAGTTCAAAAATTTGAGCGTTTCAGGCGCTTATTTTTGTACTTGTGCTTTTATAATTTGGTCAGTTCTGTTACAAAAACAATGAGCTTCAGGTAGAAGAAGCATAAAAGTAAATGGGTAAAGAGTTAGAAATTGGGGGCAAATAGATAATAATAGATAGTACACAACCACAAAAGTAGCATCACCATTAAGATAAAAAGATCATAAAGGCATTGTCTGGATAAAAGCTCCTAGAGATGCTAATACAACTGATACAACAATACAAGTTCTTACTATGCCAATACATCCACTAGTCAGTGGAGCGAAGCAAACTAACAAAAGCATTAAGCACCATCCCCAGGACTAGTGCACTAACAAACATCATAGGAGAGCTATTCATCTAAGTCATCTTTCTCCAGGAGTATAGCAGAAACAGTCTCAGATTGTGAAACGATCCTGATTTTCCACGAAGGGAAAATCCACAAATGCGAATTATAATGTGATAGTCTAGGAGATCAAGCCATCACATTATCAAATAACAGTTGATACCACAGTTCATACATAGCAGAAGTACAAGTTTACAAGGCATTACATCACTCAACATTATTCTAGTGGAAATGCACGCAGGGCTTCATCAGAGTAGACGTAGCGCATTGACGGGTGAAGGCTCCTCCTTCATGGACTATCATCAGGGTAGACGTAGAGCGTCAGCAGGTGAAGGCACCTCCTTCACAAGCAATCATCAGAGTAGGCGTAGAACATCAGCAGGCATAGCTTCATCTTCATCTTCTCAAACAAACTTGAGCGCAGGCACAAGACCATCTAATCCTTCTAATCTCCATGGTTGTCATTGTAGGGACATCCAAACCTACCAAATATCTTTCAGTATGATTTGTACTAGCCACTGGCTCCCACCCTATGCTTTGTGTATGCTTTGTGGTAAGTAGAATGCAAGGGTAGAGCAAAAGGACTATATATGGCTACAGGTTTCTTATGCAAGTTCATCAATATTTTATAATAGTTCATCAAGTTTTAACCCATCTCATCCACACATTCACCCATCCCATCACACACATCTCACCACACTCTCACTCTCTAGGCGGCAAGGATGACTCCCGCTCGTACCTTGCCTCATCGGCTCACGCCGGAAACCGACAAACCCAGGTTAGAAGAAGAAAGGACACCTCTCACTAATCAAGGGAAGCGTAGGTCATAGGAATGTCCATATCCGAGGACACAGCTATATGTATACATCGATCAACTCTACAGAGCGTGTACACCAAGAACCACAAGATCACCATCATTGGTGATGTGCCTTGCCTAGGCTGATACCGGGCTACCTTCCAACTGGTGTGATGTTACCCTACCACTCAGCCCTGGGCCACCCCAGAGTCCACCAAAACGCTGAGACTGTGAGACATTGTACCGGGCCCTAGAGGTCACTACGCTGTATTAGGTGGGTGTGGGACACCCCCGTACATCCCTACTATATCCACTTCCAACCTAGTAGTAGTGGCACCGTCCTAGCTAGTTAGCATCCATCCCCCGCCCATTCAAGAATGAGTGGCATGCATGTAGGGTCCTATGATTCGATTCTCTCGACATACCGGTCCTTAGGGGGGCCGGATAGGATATCTTCTCAAAAGGGGATAACCAACACCCTGTGCCTTGACGACACCTCCATCCTGGGGCTTCATCCCACAAAGACACTCCACCCTAGGATCTCCTCATCTCGCATGCACCCATCACAGGTACCTCTCATAGTGGATGCCTAGGCCACACCCGCTCGGCAAGACTCATCCAATGACTCATCGTAAGATCCTGCTCGATTGACTCAACCCTCACCACACACCCAAGATGCACGCCAAGATCTCCCCAAGTTGTTATCACAATATTACCACGTTATCGGCACCATGTGCCTTAGCCACTCACAAACAATCCTCCACCAAGCATCACATCACAGATATAATGCATAGTAGAAGCAAGTAGTAAGTAGAAGTGAGCATCTATCCTAATAGCGGGTGTGCAGGAGTAAAGGTTGTGACAAGGTAAAGGCTTCAAGCAATTCTATCATGCAACCTATCATAGATCATTTGCATAAAAGCAAAGCACTAGCAGCTACATTGTTGCATGTCTAATAGGATTCTAGGAGGTTAGGTAGGACGTGGCACCTATTGACTGGTCATCTCCGAGATCCTCAGTGTACTCATAGCCATTCTCCTCAAGGTCCTGTTGTCGTTCACTTTTTCTTCCTACAACGGGTTGTAAGGTCCTAAATGGCTAGAGGGGGGTGAATAGCCTTTTCAAAATTCTACAAACATTACTCAACAACAAAATTAGTACAAAAAGATGGCGAAGCTAATTCTAGCACTAGCTCAACTATACTAAGCAAGCCACCTAAACAATTCTGATATGAAGGCTATAATTTCTAATCCACACCAACAAGGCTAAGTCACTACTTACTCTACTCCTAGGTGAAAGAGATACACTATACAAACTAGGAGCTAGAATCTACAAGAGATAACAAGCTAAGCAACTAGCAAGGTAGACAAGTAAGTAAAGGAGTGAGCAAGTATTGATATACCAACATTGACGAGTAGACATATTTCTAATGAACCAATCAATCAAAGCAATCGCAATCACAAGATGAAATCCTTGGGAAAGAGATGACACAAGATTTTTTTACCGAGGTTCACTTGCTTCCCGACAAGCTAGTCCTCGTTGTGGCGATGCACTCACTTGATGCATCACGAGCTAATTAACTATCAAAAGTCAAACCCATAGTGGGTGCTGCACATCCACTCACAAGATGGGGATCCTCCAAGCCACGAGCTCCACTAGAGTAGCCAATTCACGAGCTCCCGTGGGAAAGGCTCAAGAACCCCTCACAATCACTTGGTGAGGCTCGAAACAATCTCCAATCAAGAGCTCAACACCACCGCTGCTCCAAGCCGTCTAGGATGTCAGGAAACACCCAAGAGTAATAAGAAATTTGCAGCCAACTCAAAGATCAAGTGTCACTAGATGCAAATCACTAAGCAATGCACTTGAATCTCACTCAATCTCACTAGATTATGCAACCAAGCAAGGAGATGAGTGGAAGGGATGTTCTCTATGCTCAAAGTATGTCTCAAGTGTTCAAAGAGTCGGAGAGGGACTCCCAAGGCTGGCCAAATGAGTATTTATAAGCCACTCCAAAGAATAGAGCCGTTAGGAACAAAGAAACTGCTCTGCGCACGCTGACCGGACGTGCAAGTCAGATTGACCGGACATGGCCACAATGTCCGGTCGCACCTGTGTGACATCGCCAAAAGCAAGACCAGACGTGACGCTAGAGTTGACCGGACACGTTACACCCGGCATCCGATTTGAGTCTAGTAAGGGTCCAGAGAGCGATTTCATCAACCGGACTTGTCTGGTCGCACGTGACCGGACGTGCCACCGCATCTGTTTTCTGGGTGCGTGATCGGATGCTTCGGTTCCACAAGGGACTGGACACACTGATCGAACTAACCGCACCCGCGCCGTGCGCTGCTTTGCCACTGACCGGATGTGTCTAGTCAAACCGAGACCGCATCCGGTCACTACCAGTGACCTCTGTTCGTCTCCGTTTCTATCCACGATGACTTAGAGAAAATCTCCGCCATCGACATAGTGGAAAATAAACATTTTATTTCCTCGAAAATGCCTGAATCCTGCCGACCCCAAACCCCTCTCTACCGCTTAAACTCCACCGCCTTCGCAAATGTGCTAACACCACCAAGTGTACATCACCATGTGCATGTGTGTTAGAATTTTCACAATCATTTTCTTCAAAGGAGTTAGCAACTCACTAGATCCTAAATGCATATGCTTAAGAATATGGACCTAGTAGAACTTGATTCATGAGATGACCGTGATTGCCCCTCTTGATAGTCGGCTATCAATCCTAAACCCGGTCAATCACTTCTCTACTCATCTTTAGACTGGCAAAAGAGAATCCTATGATTATACCTTTGCCTTGATCATCTCATTCCTTGTCCATCACCCATGTGCATGTTCACCATCATCTTTATCTCCATGCACTTGTGATCTTATGGCCGTCACCATCATGCTCCTTGCTCCTTCATCACATGTGTTGCTATGCCTAACTCAATTCACTTGACATGATGGCATTAGCAACTTGGTATCATTAATTACCAAAACTAAACTTGGGCTTTCATTAGTTTTGGTCTTGTAACAACCTAAAATTTTGAAAAGAAGAAAAATAGGAGAAATATGATTTTTATATATTTTTGTGAACATGCAAATTTAGGATAATAATATTTTTTATAAATTTAAAATTTAATATAAGGGTAGGAACATGATTGAGCATTCATGCTGCTGCATTTGGGATTTTGTAATGAGTGGTTTAAATCAAATTCAATTTGGATTTGAAAATCCTTTGAAATTTGGCTTTGAAAAATTAGAAAAAGAAAAAGAGAAAGGAATTTTCTTCTTCGGGCCGCATTCTCCCGCAGCCCAGTGCTCGGCCTACCTCCCCGCGCGCAGCCCGCCTTTCCCCGCGCCCACCTCTGGTTTCTGGGGCGAGCCCAAGCCATGGCCAACCGGCCCGTCTTCGCGCGCGCGGCCTTCCTCCGCACCCGAGCCGCTGACGAGCCGGTCCCACCCGTCAGCGACCGCCTCCCCTTTCCTTTCTCCGTCCTCCGGTTCCTTCCAACCACGAGCACCGCCTTCCTCTCTCCATCGGATATGGGAGATCCGAATCTCTCTCCGTATCCTTCCCTTTCCATTTTTCGTGATACCTACGGGCTATTAAAAGAGAACCCCGCACTATTCTGCCCTCATTCTCTCCCTTTGGAGCTACCGTAGTCGCCTAGTCTCACCACCGCAAGCACCACCGCCGCCATAGCCGCCATCGCGAGCTAGCCCCCATTTTCCGGTCATCCTCCGGTCCTATCTTCGCACGAGGTGAGTTCGCCGTGAGCTTCTCGATCTCCTGGTGTTCTCCTTTCATCGTTTGGTGGTCGGAGTTGTGTTTTGGCCTTCTTCGATGATGGCGCCGCCATGGGAGCTCGCCGACAGCCGGGAATTAGAAGATACCGGTTCTTCTCTCTCCCCGATCCAATCTGGATCGTTGATTTTGAATCCAACGGTTGTAATTAGAAGATACCGGTTCGGCCGACGTTTTTGCTAAAGAGCCCTTAAAGTTTTTAAGTATATAACCCGCAGTCCAAAATGTAATAACCCGTGTTTGTTTTGATCTTTTGAAAGCGTATTTCGTCTCGGTAATTGAAAAATACGTTTTCTGATATTTACAGTTTTGCCACTAATCTTGTTTTAATCGTAGAATCTCCGTTTTAACTCTGATTTGATCCATTCAAATTGCGTTAGATTCATATTTGCGAGCTCTACATGATGATAGAACTGTAAAGTAGGTTAGTGACAATTTATTTTCGAGTTTATATTAAAGTAATTATTTATCTATAGGAAATCCTAGAAAACTCATAACTTTCACGTTTTAAATCCAAATTTCGTGATCTTTACGTCTATGTGATCATAGTAACATGTAGAAGAGTTTTACAAACTTTTTATACTATTAGTACTACTGTTGGTTAGGTTTTCTATCTTTAAGATTTGATGTTAGATTTAATCTGTTACTTTACTAAAGAAAATCTCGTTTAATACATAATTTTGTTTTAATTCCGAATTAGTCCGTTCAAATTGCAATGGATTTACAACAATATGAACTACGTAATAGTATTAGTGTTTTCTTTATCAAAACCTCTGGAATTTCATAGTTTAGATCTAACATGATTAATAACTGTGCAACTAGATTTATAAATGAAATATTATTGATTTCTTCTTTAGTTTTCTAAATTTAAATGTAATTTAGCCTAAGTCACTTTTAAATATCTATAAAAAGTATTTTATCCTATATATATGATTTTATATTGTTAAAACAAATGAAACCTATAATTTTCTATTTTATACAACAAAATCTTTCGGTGTATGTATTTCTTTCACCGTAGCTCCGATTAGCGTGTTTTTCGCTCTGGTGTGTTCGTAGCAATGCGTAGAACATCTTTAAAACCTTTTCGCATATTGTTCCATATGTTTGGTGTACTATTCTAATTATTATTCATTGTTTGCTTCGTGTATGATTGCTCGATGTGTGTGTGGTGATTTATTGATCAAGTCCAGTCGGTGAGATTTACGTGGAGATTCAAGAAACTATTAATTGAAGATTTGGATCAGAAGAAGGATCTTGATTTAAGGCAAGTATAGCATGGGATTATCCTTGTTGTCCTATTCACATTAAGCAAATAATATCATTATGCATATATTCCTTGTTAAGGATGACTTAGAGTTGATCTTATTCCTTGATACATATTATACTGCATGGATTAGTATTGCTAGTGCTTAACATGAACTATGATCATGTAATTTGACTAATGGAATATGCAATAAACAATAAAAGATGATTTTTATTACTGTTAAAGGGTACTAGAGCATGGTGTTACTTTGGTGCTCTTGTTACTCTCCATAAGGACTTATCTGTAAGCGAAAATCCGGGATTTACAGTACAACTGTGAGGGCTAAAATGGCTCTGGCTTTAGCTCAGTATGAGGACCTTTTCTACCTTGTTAGAGGTTACCCTTGTGGCGCAAATGGGGTAGAGCAGACTGTGGATCCCTGCGTGGTGAATCACACAGACTAACTTTGGAAACCTAGCGGCCCTAACTTGTTAGACGAACCTTTGAAAGGCTTCATAGTGTTTCCCTGCCTGCTCACCTTGGAAGTGTTTTGGGAGTCGCGATCCCGGGCATATGGGTAAACATGACTCACAGTGAAAGTGTACAACCTCTGCAGAGTGTAAAACTGTCATAACAGCCGTGCTCACGGTCACGAGTGGCCTTGGACCCTTACGGAATAAATGATCACTAATGACTATAAATGTGTTTTTGCTATTCGTTAATCATTTCACATGGATCATATGTTTATTGTTACATTAAGACACTTTGATATTATTGATATACTGAAATAATGCTAATTAAAAGCTACATGCTGATAAACCTATGATATGCCTTTGAGCCTCATGAACCCCATGTTATATTTGTTGAGTTCGACATGGACTCACTCTTGCTATTTCCCACATCTCAGGAAGAGTATCAGATTTCTAGATTCTAGAATTGTTAGGCTTGTGATCAACCAGTTAGTTTGATCCTGGAGTGAAGGTTACACCTGGTGTTCGGAGTTGTCTTTCCGCTGTGTTATTCTCTAAGGTATATTTTATACTATTGAGTTATATTTATTAAGCATTTGTCTCTTGGTATTACACTTATCTGCGACTATATGTGAGATTTGACTCCTTTATTTGATATATAGTGTATATCTGGTTTTGTCCTTAAAACTGGGTGTGACAGAGTGGTATCAGAGCAATGCTGACTGTAGGACGCAAGCCTAGTTAGAACTGGACATTTAGCATGTTTTCATTTTTGCCTATTCCTTGCCTTCTCTTTAACTTTGTTATTTTCTCAAAGTTATGCTTAATTCTATCCCCGTTCTATTATAAAAAGCTTGTCTCTAATTTGAACCTTTTCCCCTTGTCTAATAGATGGCTCGTGACGAGAAGACTGTGGACTTCAGAGGTTAAGAGGACTGAATTATGTCGTTCTTGCTCACATTTGACGAGAAGCCATTAGCAATGCAAAACCAATTACTAGAAGAAATGGCTCAATGTAGAAATTCTCAACCATGCTCATCTCAAGGTTAGGCCAACATACCCAAGGGGCCAGAGAAGATACAAGTAGTAGAAGCTTGGAAGAATATGAAATCCAATAAAGATGTTGATAATAAGGCACTTGGGAGGCAGGAACAATGTCACTATTGTAAGCATTATGGTTTTCCCTGTCTTCAAAACGAGTCTAATAAGGGAAAAGTCAAGGTGGATCCAAATTTTGAGGTCAATATGGACAAGAAGAGGGAGGCAATCTCACTAGAACCAATTGTGGAAAGCAATCATCAATTGAGTTATACTACATTGTCACATGCAGCTCTGATCCTTTGTCAAATAAATCCAAACCTTGAAGAGTTAGAGGCCTCTCAAGCTAAAACTACTCTCCATGAGGTAGTAATAGATGGGTTGACAATTACCTATAAGGAGTATCAACCCCGAAAGGCCAAATGAGCTAAGAAACAAGCCAAAGGGACAAAGGTGAACTTTTATGGCCAGCAAGATAGCAGCATACCAAGCAACAATTCTACGGAGTATGACATCACAAAAGATCCAGCTAAGAGAAAGTGTTATCATTGCCAGCAGGAAGGACATTATGTCAAATCTTGCCCACAGAAGAATCGACAACAGCAAGACCCAAGACAGGATGTCCAAAAGGAGCACGAGCAAGGAAATAAATTAAAGAGAAATTACATCCATGGAAGGTTGAAACATGTGGATATTACCACCATTCATGGAGCTAAGGAGGTCGTGTTTGGATCAATTCCAGTAAGTTCAGGAAACACCAAGGTTTTGTTTGACCCCAGTGCCTCACATTCGTTCATATCTAGACAATATGTAAAAGATTATAACATACTTATGTTTCCAAGGGGGAAAACAGTTGTGGTTGAAACTCCAAGAGGTGAAATAAAGGCAGACCGCGTATGCCCAAAAGTTAGTCTTGACATAAAGGGGGTAAATTTTAAGGCAAACCTCATTGTTTTGGAATTAATGGGCATTGATGTTATCCTGGGAATAGACTGGTTATCTACTTGTAAAGGAGTGATTGAGTATGCCCAACATTCAGTGTTTCTAACTACACTTCCAGGAGAAAGGATTGAGTATGAGGGTATTAAATCTACACCTGAGGGATACCAGGTTGACCCATCTTAAGGTATGAGTTATAAGAATGGTAAAGAGGGATGCAGGGATTCAGATGTCAATATAGAGGACTCAGGAATGTAAGAGACTATCTACTCCAAATGCTGCTGCAATCACACCATGTTTAAGAATTAGGAGTTAGGTCCCGTGTAATGAAACCGTTAGTAGCCAAGTTGAGTCGTCTTAATGTGTGGCTTATGAACTTTTAAGTGTTTAGTTGCTTTGTGCTTATGTTTATGCTTGAGTTGGAATTCTATAATGAGTGGAATGATCTTGTGGGTTTTATCCATGATTTCATTTAGTTTATATGTATAAGGTATAAGGATTAATAAAGTAAATAGCTGGGTTTTGGTTATCTCCTGCTTTCTATATCTTGTCTTTCGGAGCAGCCTATCTTTGTCAACTTATATCTCTGTTCTTGAAAGACCAAAAATTATGGGAATTTTCTGGACAATAGTAGACTTCAACATGTTTCTCTGACCGCAAGAATCACCCTCATAGCTATTTTGGATTAGGATATACAAAAATCACAAGACGATGTAACTGTGCTGTCTGAAAATTGGAATAGAATCTGATATGTGTTGTTTTCGACCAAGTCATCTATAGAATCTGGAAGTATGTTCTATAAGAAAGTTGTAGAGAATTTTATAAGCTTTCCATCGGTGTAAACTACAGCTTCATTGGATTAACAGAATGAGAGTTACAGCTGTTTTACTGCACTGCTGATTTTCTGCTCGCGAGAAATTTCAGATTTCTTGTTCTTACCCATACACAAGAGTATCATTGGGATGTCAGAACACTTTTTAGCTCATCTAGAAAAGGGTTCAAGCTACCCTATTTAGTGTCCCTTATTTTAAGGGGGGTAGCCAATGTAAAGATGGTTTATTAAGTTCGAACTCTTTAGTTGGAAGTATTGGTTAGTCTCCATGATTGAGTTGCCACTCTTGAGCAAAAATGTCCTGTGAACAAGGTTGATAATTTTGGATTCATGGAGATGAGAGTTGTCCCTTTAGATAGTTCATGATTATAATCATCTATGCTTGCTCGTGTTGCTGATGTTGGTCACTTGATGACAGGAAGTGTAGTGTCTCATGACTCAGGAGCCCTATATGATGTCTCGCACTGATATGTGGGAAAAGGCTGATGTTTCTGCCATTGAAGGATGTTACGGGTATGATGAAGCTGAGCACTATCAAAACAACAATGTTGCAGAGCAAGTTGGGAGTGAACTAAGTCAGAATCCACAACAACGAAAGCGAAAAAGGAAAGCCCATAAGAAGCCTGTTCAAGGAAGTAAAGCGCAGCAAAACTATGTCAATGGAAGACTGAGCAATGTGGATATGGATAAAATTCATGGAGTTACCAAAGTAGTGGGAGGTTATATTCAAGTAAGCTCAGTACAAGTTTTTGCTTTATTTGACCCTAGTGCTTCGCATTCTTTCATTTCCGCCGACATGGTAGAGACGTGCAAGATGGTGAAGTGTCCAATGAGGAGGCCTTTGCTAGTTCAAACCCTAGTGGGAGAAATGCAGGCAGATCAGATATGCCCGAATGTTAGTCTTGTCATAAACAAGGAAAACTTCACCGCAACACTCATTGTGTTGGAGTCACTTAAAATTCTCGTGGTTCTTGGTAATGGATGGCTCTGTGCACACAAAGGAGTGATTCATGGTACTCGGAGCACAATGCTCTTAACAACACCGTCAGGGAAAAGAATTGAGTATCAAGGTGATCGACTTTTACCTGAGGAAGGCGAAAATGACCAATTAGAAGATAGGTACACTGAGGATGGCAAAGTGGACCGTGAGTTTACAGAAGTCATAGCAGAGGAACAAATAACTTTGGAGGAGCTTAATAGGAGAGATGATCATGTTTAGGCAGATTAGTCAGTCAGGATACGAGAAACTATCTCATGACTCTGAACGAAAGAAGTAATTTGGAAAAATGAGGATCAAATAAAGACAAAGTGTCATTATCTCTTTTGTCATCATCTTCCGAATCTCGGGATGAGATTCATCTTAAGGGGGTAGAATTGTAACACCCTAAAATTTTGAAAAGAAGAAAAATAGGAGAAATATGATTTTTATATATTTTTGTGAGCATGCAAATTTAGGATAATAATAATTTTTATAAATTTAAAATTTAATATAAGGGTAGGAACATGATTGAGCATTCATGCTGCTGCATTTGGGATTTTATAATGAGTGGTTTAAATCAAATTCAATTTAGATTTGAAAATCCTTTGAAATTTGGCTTTAAAAAAATAGAAAAAGAAAAAGAGAAAGGAATTTTCTTCTTCGGGCCGCATTCTCCTGCAGCCC
Organism: Saccharum hybrid cultivar R570; assembly: GCA_038087645.1. NCBI lineage: Eukaryota > Viridiplantae > Streptophyta > Magnoliopsida > Poales > Poaceae > Saccharum > Saccharum hybrid cultivar. Next base: position 15,801,018 of record JAQSUU010000793.1, on the reverse strand, counting down.
AGTGCTCGGCCTGCCTCCCCGCGCGCAGCCCGCCTTTCCCCGCGCCCGCCTCCGGTTTCTGGGCCGAGCCCAAGCCACGGCCAGCCGGCCTGTCTTCGTGCGCGCGGCCTTCCTCCGCACCCGAGCCACTGACGAGCCGGTCCCACCCGTCAGCGACCTCCTCCCCTTTCCTTTCTCCTTCCTCCGGTTCCTTCCAACCGCGAGCACCGCCTTCCTCTCTCCATCGGATATGGGAGATCTGAATCCCTCTCTGTATCCTTCCCTTTCCATTTTTCGTGATGCCTACGGGCTATAAAAAGAGACCCCTGCACTATTCCACCCTCATTCTCTCCCTTTGGAGCTACCGTAGTCGCCTAGTCTCACCACCGCCGCCATAGCCACCATCGCGAGCTAGCCGCCGTTTTCCGGTCATCCTCCGGTCCTATCTTCGTGCGAGGTGACTTCTCCGTGAGCTTCTCGATCTCCCGGTGTTCTCCTTTCATCGTTTGGTGGTCGGAGTTGTGTTTTGGCCTTCTCCGATGATGGCGCCGCCGTGGGAGCTCGCCGACGGCCGGGAATTGGCCGGAGCGCCGCCGGCGTCTCTTCTCTCTCTCCCCGATCCAATCTGGATCGTTGATTTTGAATCCAACGGTTGTAATTAGAAGATACCGGTTCGGCCGATGTTTTTGCTAAAGAGCCCTTAAAGTTTTTAAGTATATAACCCGCAGTCCAAAACGTAATAACCCCTGTTCGTTTTGATCTTTTGAAAGCGTATTTTGTCTCGGTAATTGAAAAATATGTTTTCTGATATTTACAGTTTTGCCACTAATCTTGTTTTAATCGTAGAATCTCTGTTTTAACTCTGATTTGATCCATTCAAATTGCGTTAGATTCATATTTGCGAGCTCTACATGATGATAGAATTGTAAAGTAGGTTAGTGACAATTTATTTTCGAGTTTATATTAAAGTAATTATTTATCTATAGGAAATCCTAGAAAACTCATAACTTTCACGTTTTAAATCCAAATTTCGTGATCTTTACGTCTATGTGATCATAGTAATATGTAGAAGAGTTTTACAAACTTTTTATACTGTTAGTACCACTGTTGGTTAGGTTTTCTATCTTTAAGATTCGATGTTAGATTTAATCTATTACTTTACTAAAGAAAATCTCGTTTAATACATAATTTTGTTTTAATTCCAAATTAGTCCGTTCAAATTGCAATGGATTTATAACAATATGAACTACGTAATAGTATTAATGTTTTCTTTATCAAAACCTCTGGAATTTCATAGTTTAGATCTAACTTGATTAATAACTATGCAACTAGATTTATAAATGAAATATTATTGATTTCTTCTTTAGTTTTCTAAATTTAAATGTAATTTAGCCTAAGTCACTTTTGAATATCTATAAAAATTATTTTATCCTATATATATGATTTTATATAGTTAAAACAAATGAAACCTATAATTTTTCGTTTTATACAACAAAATCTTTCGGTGTATGTATTTCTTTCACCGTAGCTCCGATTAGCGTGTTTTTCGCTCCAGTGTGTTCGTAGCAATGCGTAGAACATCTTTAAAACCTTTTCGCATATTGTTTCATATGTTTGGTGTACTATTCTAATTATTATTCATTGTTTGCTTCGTGTATGATTGCTCGATGTTTGTGTGGTGATTTATTGATCAAGTCCAGTCGGTGAGATTTACGTGGAGATTCAAGAAACTTTTAATTGAAGATTTGGATCAGAAGAAGGATCTTGATTTAAGGCAAGTATAGCATGGGATTATCCTTGTTGTCCTATTCACATTAAGCAAATAATATCATTATGCATATATTCCTGGTTAAGGATGACTTAGAGTTGATCTTATTCCTTGATTCCTATTATACTGTATGGATTAGTATTGCTAGTGCTTAACATGAACTATGATCATGTAATTTGACTAATGGAATATGCAATAAACAATAAAAGATGGTTTTTATTACTATTAAAGGGTACTAGAGCATGGTGTTACTTTGTTGCTCTTGTTACTCTCCATAAGGACTTATCTGTAAGCGAAAATCCAGGATTTACAGTACAACTATGAGGGCTAAAATGACTCTGGCTTTAGCTCAGTATGAGGACCTTTTCTAGCTTGTTAGAGGTTACCCTTGTGGCGCAAATGGGGTAGAGCAGACTATAGATCCCTGCGTGGTGAATCACACAGACTGACTTTGGAAACCTAGCGGCCCTAACTTGTTAGACGAACCTTTGAAAGGCTTCATAGTGTTTCCCTGCCTGCTCACCTTGGAAGTGTTTTGGGAGTCACGATCTCGGGCATATGGGTAAACATGACTCACAGTGAAAGTGTACAACCTCTGCAGAGTGTAAAACTGTTATAACAGTCGTGCTCACGGTCACGAGTGGCCTTGGACCCTTACGGAATAAATGATCACTAATGACTATAAATGTGTTTTTGCTATTCGTTAATCATTTCAAATAGATCATATGTTTATTGTTACATTGAGACACTTTGATATTATTGATATACTGAAATAATGCTAATTAAAAGCTACATGCTGATAAACCTATGATATGCCTTTGAGCCTCATGAACCCCATGTTATATTTGTTGAGTTCGACATGGACTCACTCTTGCTATTTCCCACATCTCAGGAAGAGTATCAGATTTCTAGATTCTGGAATTGTTAGGCTTGTGATCAACCAGTTAGTTTGATCCTAGAGTGAAGGTTACACCCGGTGTTCGGAGTTGTCTTTCCGCTGTGTTATTCTCTAAGGTATATTTTATACTATTGAGTTATGTCTATTAAGCATTTGTCTCTTGGTATTACACTTATCTGCGACTATATGTGAGATTTGACTCCTTTATTTCATATATAGTGTATATCTGGTTTTGTCCTTAAAACCAGGTGTGACAGGTCTGATCAATGCTATCCTCGATGCACTACATCAATAGAGTGACAAACAAGCAAAGAGCAATCAATCCACTAAAAGGCAACAAGACAAAGGAAGATCGAACAACACCAAAAGAACACCAAGGGAAAAAAGACTTAGCCCTCTCAGTGGATGTCTAATCCCTAGGCCAAAAGATACAGAAGTGGTTGTTCGCCAAGCACAAGCTTAAGTCTTAGCCTAGCTAGTACTTCCTAGGTCAATCGTGCCGAATTGTATGGCTTCTATAAAAATGGCATAGACCCTAGCTCATCTTAAGCGAACACCATAGCTCGCGGTCTTCTGATCTGGGCGTCATGGAGATTGATGAGAATAAAAAAGAGCAGCTAAGGGGGAAAGGAAGCAGTTCTGATCTCTCTCAATCAATGTGCCACTATAATTGATAAGAACCAAGAGAGTGTGGAATGGGGGAGACAAGAGAAGGGACGTGGTCTACTTCTTCCAATCCACATGCCATTGCAAGAGATGGAGCATCAAAAGGAGCAACACACAAGAGAACTTGAGTGCTCAAACTACTTGTAGGGTACCACGACCTTGGTGCACTAAATGCACTAAGACATCCCTAGGGTTCTTAGCGAAGCGGTTGTCATCGCAAGAGCCAAAGAAATGCTATGGTCTAAATAGGTACAAGCATACAAGGGCTTAAGCACCACAGAACCCAAAGAGGGGGAACACGGGATTCACCTTCCTTTGATCCAGTCGCCATAGCAACAACGGGAATCAAAGGAATGGAAACAAGAGAGCAATAAACACCAAACAAGCGAAGGGCTCAATCCACATCTTACTAGATCGACGAGGATTGAGAACAAGAGAGGAGAGAAGAATGGAATCCGCACTCCTTTGACCAACTCATCATGGAACGGATGAAAGTTGGAAGAAAGGAGACATGATGCCACGATCTAAACCCACTCGTAGGGCACCATGACCGTGCAACTAAATTGGCACAAGGCTATCCCTAAGGTCCGTAGCGATGCGGTTGTCACCGCTAGATCCGAAGGAACGTTATGGTCAAAGTGGTACAAGCATACGAGGTGGTTAGGATAAAAAAGCGATCAAAAGAGGTAAAGCTCGATGGTCACGGTGAGGTGAACTCGCAGCCACAAGCTATACCTACGAGTTGGCTTTCGTAGTCCCGCGATTGTCGTTACCTAATTCACCTCCCACTAGACTGGGTCATGGAGGGCTCATCGGGTGCGTATAAGAGCCACATCGATGTCGAGTCCACAATGGCCATGTCCTTGGGCCGAATTGGGTTACCAGCAATCATAGTCGAATGGAGACAACTAAAACGAGGGAACGAGCTTTGCTTGGCATCACGGCCACGACAGGATGAACCCACGACCAGAATGGTCAAATGAACTATAATTCCCTCGACCGGCTTGAAGGCTTGGTCCACTGACAATGACAAATAAACACACAAGATGACAACCAACGGAGGAGTAGCACATAAATCCATTGCATCAAGATAGACCAGCACGAAGGCACGGCAAGGCATAGGTATAGATATCATGTAGGTGATCATGTATCAAGTATAGATAATCGATATAGATAGATCATGCATCACAAGTATGATAGAGCAAGGAAATGAAAATAGGAGCTTTGTCGACGTCGAGAACGGCATCGACTAGGTTCAACGGTTTGACCTTGACGGTGAAGGGCTTGCTATGGCTGGCCGAAGGTTGGCTGGACGTGGCAGCGGGCGGTCGTGCGGTAGCTGCTGCTACTGGACGCGACTCCAGTAGCGAGGAAGAAGGCTAGGTGTCGTTGTCCAGCTCCCAAACGATGGAGCAGCAAGGTCGCAATTTCCCTGTGTCGATGAGAACAGCGACACAAAGGCCGCGCTCAATAAGAACAGCGGCAAGTTCATCGGCAAAGAGGAAAAAGGTTGAAGCTTTTGGGCCACCGTGGCTCACTGGCACGGAGGAGGATGACAGGTTGCTGGAGAGGTGGTTCTGGTCATGGTGGTTGGGGGTTGCGGCGAGCAGTAGGAGGCCGGCACGTTCTGCAGCCCTGATTCTCGGCTCCTAGTGGTGACGAGCAGGGATGGCCTCCTGGTGGCAGAGATGAAGCTGGTCAATGGCGAGGTGGTGCTGCAGAATGGTGCTGGTGTAGGAGTCTGATGTGGTGGAGATGGCCCAGCATGGTCGTGATGAGGATGACGTAGAGCGCGGCATCACAAAGCTTGGTGAGAGGAGGAGGCAGAGCATGATGTGGATGCAGCAGGGCTTGCGTCACAGTCTTCCATGCTCAGTGAGGAGTAGTGGCTCGGTGTCGGGGTGCTCGGTGAGGACGGGGTTACTAGAACGACAAGGACAAAGTAGGGGCATGGCAAGGGGGAGTCCCGATGGCTTAGCACTGTAGCTCGGTGAGGTGGTGCACGACGAGGATGAGTCATCGGCACAACAAAGAAGAAGGCATGGCTTGGTCGTGAGGCGGAGCAAGAAGGTGATGGTGCCATGGTTCAGCTCTAGCATCGGTCGACAAGGAGGAAGAGGTTGGCAAGGTGGCGCGGTGGTGCAGAGGCTCGGCGAAGTGGCTTGGGGTCGTGGTGGTGCGGTGCTGTGGTGCAACCGTGGGCAGCTTCTGCGCGACGGCGCTCAGCTACTACGGTGCTCCACGTGGTACGGAGTAGCGAGGCCGGCGCTAGAAGAAGTGAGGGTGGAGCGGCGGTAGCGGTGGATTGGGAATAGAGAAAGGAGTGGTAGCTATGGGCTTTATAGCACAGCACGCTAGGGTTCGGAGGGGTGCCAGTCATCCTTGTAACAAAACCCCAAAATTATAAGAGCACAAGTACAAAAACAATCACCGAAGTGATTGAATTGTCATACTTGAGCCTATATAACTCCGGTAGTCTAACAAAATCATGAGGGATTTCAAACAAACCAACATGTAAGCCAGGATCATACATGATTCAACATAACACATCACATATTACAACATTTCACAAGTAGTTCACAAGTAGCTCATATACATCGGAGTCACATCAGTTATTACAAACATGTTCAAAAGTAGTGGAAGCAAATAGTTTAAAACACAATACACACCCTTAGTTCAAATACAAGCCAGTTCTATGGTCATAGCCAACAAAAGCATCTGGATGAGATAACAAAGGATATCATGCCCATGATCTAGTCTTCATCACCCGCCGGGTAGAGACAATACTTGCAGTAACCTTGATAAAGCATGTCATCTATAATAAGAGGGAATAAAACCTAAGTATGAGAATGTACTCAGCTAGACTTACCCGTCATATACCAAAAATAAACTGACACCAAGGAGTATGCAAGGCTGATATATAAGTGGAGCTCGCTTGACAACATTTTGTAGAAAAGCTTATGTAACAGAGAAGTAGCCTTTCCTTTCTTAGCAACAAGTTATAAATATTAACCTGTCATCTAGATTAGCACCTATACTAGAGCAATCACTTGGTTAAGATACAAACATTAATAACCATATCAGGTATAATAAAGTCATCATCATCATCATCTTAACCATCAAGTTCAGTTAGTGCTTCTACGTTGCCGCAGCTCTGTCAAGTTCTCACTATTTGGGAGAGATGACAACTCGAATCAATTCCTACCTAGCTAGGGAATTATTCCTAACACAAACCCATACTTCCCCCATTGGGGTCACATTGGGTCACCTTTGGTACAACTCAAGAACCAACTTCACGGGCCCAATCAGCGCCACACTCTCAGGGACGCCACTCTGCCAGGACTTTCGGGACTGGTTACCCGCCCTTGGACTCATGCCAATAGCTCCCCGCACATCCTTGCTTCCTCCAGAGTGCACACTTTATACTTGTCGACTTTTAGCCTGAGTTGAGCTACTCTGCTTCACGGTCGGAACAACTTATTTGGCCAGCTAAATGTTAGGCATGCGTTCAACATGACAAGAGAACGTACAACTAATTGGTCCTTAAATGACACAGACAGGGATAGATCCACAACCAAGACTTCCTTGCCTTGTTGCTTCACTATTGACATCCCGTCCGGTCTTCATTTATTTTATTAACACATGGTTATTTCCACGATATCAAATATAGCCAACCGTGACCCGATAGGTCCTATCTTGCAGGTCACAGGAAATCACCTGACTCTACTGATCTAAGCATGGCTAAGCAAGTATTCGATCCTAAACCTAAATAGGATTCAAGGCATATTTACTGGATAAGGAGAAGGTATATATGCAGTAAGGTTTTCAACCAACTCCTATAACTTAATGCATCAAACATATAAGATACTCAAATTGTATTTCACAAACATAGGAGTCTTAGAATGTTCCGGGGCTTGCCTTTGATGAAAGAAGAGGGTTGGTGGTTAGGGCACACAGGCAGCTCTTCGTAAGGAACTCCTCCTTCTCGTGCCAGGACCTTCTGCTCCTCTGCTGCTGCTGGACGCTCCTCCGGGTTTAGCCCCTCGAATTCCAACAAAGTGACCCCTCCGGAACACCTGTTGCATGCATATGTAAAAGATAAATATCATGTATGCACAAGAGATGAAGTGACATGATGAACACATGAACATGTACATGGCAATAGTAAGATGATATAACAAGATTAGCATTCGTTGACCGAGGAGGTGCAAAACCCTATTCAAATCACTTTACTGAGTAAGTGCAGATCTCTTCTCTAAGCAAGGATACAAACTCACCAAGCTCTAGCAACCTAAGGTATAGATGCTCATCATCAGTTAAATGCCTAGCACCTGCAGCTAGCAACTTGTTTACATTAGCCTAAGCATCTATAACATACATATCAAGCTTAAGTAAAGCAACCCAGTGCATCACCCATTTCAGCAAACATAGACCGCAGGCAGCAGCTACAAGATTAAAGCATAACTGGAGTTACACAACTCCAAATGACATTCAACAAGACATTCTGGAAGGCTTATAAAATTGTTTACAATCCATCTTTATATATCTCAGCATGAATCTCAAGCTAACTAGGTCAAACAAGTTGATTTATCAAAACTGGTCCAGAAATTCCAAAGAGCAGCAAGTTCTAGACCCTGACTTTGAACAGCTATAACTCAAACGCTACATGGCAAAATGCCATCAAACTTTAACACAAGCTAGATGAGTAAGTTATCCACAACTTTGGTATAGACAAGTTTCCCAGCAAACATAATTTACTTAATGCAATTTACATAGTCCTAGAAACTGTCCAGAAAACCATTATAATAGCACTAAAGAGAAAATAATACTTCACATGTATTTCAAACTCATGCATGACCAAAACCAAAGCTACAACTAGTTAGGATACATCCTAAAAACATTAGGAAACAAGGTGTCCACCTCCAAATAAATTATTTTCCTGCCTTTATTAATTTATTCAGATAATTAGGTGGAAAACTAGTCACATAGCAAAATTGCACAGTAAAATCTACAAAAAGTTACAGTGGCTTATACACATTACCAAAATAATACTGTAAAATTTTCAAGTCATTTGAACAATAGAAACATTCTCCACAAAATTGACAAGTTAGCATGTATTATATGAGCATAATTAAGAAAGTATATTGAAAAGTGTCAAACAACAGATTTCATATTTTTCCTTGATACTACAAATTAACACAAGACTAACCCAAGTGGAATCACCTTAAAAGCAAACTCAAATTATGATTTTCCAAAGTTTATTAGGAAATAAATAAGATAATTCATAAATAATTATTTTACTTCAGAACATGGCAGGTTTTACATTTTTAATAAAAACTAGACCACACTAGGAGCACAACCCAACTTGAACCACTCAATTTGGACTCCTAGAACTCTAGATACGATTTTTCAAAGTTTGCATCATTTCCTTGAAAAGAATCAAACAAAACCCTAAATCCTAGCCATTGACGCGTGGACCCCGTGGTCAATCCGACCCCATCCGTCAGCCACCGCAAGACAAGGGGCACCGTTGACCGCCTCTAGATCATCACCGGCGAGGATTCTGGCAGGACCTAGGGCACCGGCGTGCTCACCTCGACGAGCCGCATCGGATGGTGGTGAAGATGGAGGCGCGGGGCTACCGGAGCATGCTCGCCGACGACAATGGCGGACGGCGATGAGGTCGCGACGGTGCTCCAACGAACACCAGCCATCGTGGCTCAACTAAGCTCGGTATGAGCTTCAAGCACCTACGGGGAAGATGAGATGAGAGAGAGAGAGGAGCAAGGGAGCTCCGGTGATGGTCGGCTACTATGAGCTCGAAGCCCGCTAGAACTCCGGCGAGGCCGCGGGGAAGGAAATGGCAGCCATGCTCTCACCTCGGCTCAATAGATGCTGCAAGAAGGTCGATGAGGTGGTGCAGCTCACGGCGAAGCAATGCATGCACGCGGGCGAGCTGCGGTGCGGTGGCTGTGGTGCAGCGCAGCGGCGAAGCGCACGGCGACGGCGAGGTCGCCTCTGTGGCGTTGTGTGAGAGCAAGAGAGGGCACGGGAGCAGCGAACGAGGACTTGAAGCCCCTCTCGGCCTCACCTGGGGGCCTGGCGCCGGCATACGATCGCCACATGGTGGGCACAGCTTGTCACCAGTCAGCCATGATGGGCAGCTAGAGATGGCCATCAGGCCCCGATAAGGTGCCTGACAGAGCATCTTCTCCCCCTTCAAACTCTTAATTCACTTGCTAATTTGGTTAACCAATTTCACCATTAGCTAGATCTACATGAGTACTTTAACTTTGCTTAAAGGTTCCCATTCTAATTTGGAATGGATTTCAATTGGCAATGCTCCAAACATGGGGACATTGAAACTAAAAATCACATATGACTTAAAATAATTCTAAGTATTGAAACAGCTCCTAAATCTGCCTTGTGAGCCATTTTTCAACATGTTAGGCACATTTTCATTACATGTCCCTTAAACAAATTTTGTTCCTTATTAAGTTTGCTATATCTTTGCTTAAGGGTGCATAACCATGCAAACACTCTAAGCTATACTTTCTATTTGGTCAAATAAATACACTATAGTGGTCAACTAGAGTCAACCATCAATTAGAAGCATAATTAAGCTAAGTGGTCAACATGAACATTGTTCCATTTGGGTTCCTAAACATAGTTAAAGTGTTTTAGTGAGTCACCACACTCATTTGTATGTAATGCATGCATTCCAAGCTCATATACTAATTGAAACATTCAATTGAAACATATAAAACATCCAGTCATAGCTAATGAAACATAGGGTATGCAACACATGAAATATGACTTGTGGGACATGTGCAACATTGCTAGGGTACTAGGTGCAACATAGAAGAGCTACATATAGTTGACACATACACATTGCAACTATGCAACATATGCTGCAGGATGAAACATTGAGGTGCAACAAGTGAAACATCAAGAATGCAACATGTGACATAAGATGCATATGCTCATGCTTATGATTATGCTTATGCTATGCAAGTGCAAATGGGAGCCTAACACCTAGGGTGTTACTATCCTAGGCGTCTGTGTCTGTAGTGGGACATGCAGCGCAAATTGTGTGGGTGGTGTTACGGACGCCGAGGCGGGGGCGTGACGCGGTTTGAGGTGCGGCGACGGTGGCTAGAAGCATCCGCTCTCGCTAGGGTTAGGCAGGGCATGCGGGCCTACGGGGGCCGGCGGGCTACGCGTGCAAGCAGGCCAGGAGGGAGCTGCTGGTGGGCCAGCGAAGGGAGGCGAGCCGGGCTTCGGCTAATGGCGCTGGTTGGGCCAAGGAGAGGAGGGGAGCTAGGCTTGGCGTGGGTGGAGAAGGGGGAGAGGGAGTGGGTTGATTTGGGCTAGATGAGCAGAGAAAAAGGAAAGGGATTTTTCCTTTTTCATTTCAAGGATTTAAGAGAAATTCAAAAGGAGATTGGGATGAATTTCAAGGAGAATTTGAGAGGGAATTCAAAGGAGATTTTGGAGGAAGTTGTTACAAATTTGTGCACTCCAAACTCTAACAAGACTCAAACACGAACCTGACTCAAAAGCACAAGCACTCTCCTATGAACAATTCTAAATGAATGCAATAGTTTATTAGCGGTTTGTCCTAGAAGCTACATGCTTCACACCATTCAGGAAAATTTTTAAAAAGCTCGCATTTTTGGTTGCTCAAAAACCAGGGTTGTTACAGACTGGATATGCAGGAAACCATGCCCAACGCCTTCTAGGATCTCCCTAGGAAGATGAGGGGCAATTTTCTTGTTAGGTGGTGGGATCATGGCAAGAGGCACAGGTTCCTCAACATTTGCAGCTGACTCCATTGGTTTCTTAGCACGCTTTGCCCCCTTGGGCTTCTAGGCACTCTTTGCCTCCTTGGGCTTCTTGGTACCCTTTGCCTCCTTGAACTTCCTAGCACTGTTCGTAACTTTGGATCCTTCAAGCTTCTGTGAGACCTTCTTGCTGCGCCTCAAGAAGCTATTGTCTAGCTTTTCTTTCACCTTAACAACCCTTTTCTTTCTTGGGGTCATGAAGACACGGGGCCATCTAGCATCTCCAAATTAGAATCCTCCTTTTCCTGCATCACCATGTCAGGATCTTCTTCTTCCTGCAACATGTCAAGTTCTTCTTCTTCCTCCTGTGCCATCATCTCAAGTTCCTCTTCCTCCTCTTCAAAAGAATCCAGAGCAATCTTTTCCAGGGCCTGTCCACCGAGCTGTGGAGACAAAATGAATGCAAGGTGGACAAGGATTTGATTATCAGTGAAGTAAGAAGGCACATGAGTGTCATGATTGATATTTAACATGGAAAGATGCCTGAGAAAAATTGGAGAAGGACTAGAGGATATGAAATTAGATACCTTCTTTAGGAGGGAGGGCACCACAATGATGATAGGATCAGAAGTAGTCGATGGGCCAACAATAACAGACTTGACTTTTGGTGCTGTTGATGTTGCAATCTGCACTGCAATGGGTACTAGGAGCACTGGGGTGGGCCTGATCATCTCCTAAACCACATTCCCAACTTCAATTTCAACATTCTCAGTAGCCTAGACAACAATCCCTGCAACAAATTGACCAGCCTCAACCGAAGCAGGCTAAACTACATTCTCTGTAGCAACCACATCTGAGTCTTGGGGGGCCAATGCTGCTGCTAGGGCTGGACAAAAAGCTTGTTGAGCTGGCTCGGTACAAAAGTGCTCCGATTGGACTCATTTATCTTTTAAAATGAAAATGACTTGATTTGGAACGACTTTCAACTTCGGCTCGGCTTGTTAGGCTCGGCTCGTTAGGCTCGTCGTGAAGTTGAGTCTTAAACAATGCAGGAAATAATGATGAATAAGATTATACTAATTTCTAAAAAAGCTCGAAAAAACTATGATTGGCTCGATATCCAGCCCTAGCTGCTGCCAACGGCTTGTTGGGCCTCCACCATCCACATTCATGGCTGAGCCATTGTTGCATCCAATAGGAGTTGCATCTGAGCTTGATAGAGGAACCGACCCCATCCAACGAGGACGCTCGAGGGCTAGGGGTGCAAGGGCCCAAAGTAACAAAATCTTCTTCATCCTGCAACTCAACAACACTCTACTTTTTCAAAATGAAACAGGGTAGAGTCTAGGATCTTCCCTTCTATGGGAGGCCAACATTCACTTTCATGGAGTCAGGTATTTTAGCATCATCATTCAAATAAACCTTTGCATGACTCTAGCAAGATTATTAGGTTCATGCCAATGCACTAAGACTCCAAAACCAGACACTGCTTTAGCTATGCCAATAGAGTTTTTGAGATCCTCTAGAAAACCTACCAATAGCACCTAGGCCTCCCGATCCAGTTCAAAAGTACGTGCATTTTTGGATTCATCATGCTTTATCACAGACATGGCATAATTACCAAAACAAAATCTTGGTCCAAGAAATCTTTCCCCCTCTAGCACACTATTGAACCTAACATAAGCATCACTGAGTGCACAAGGCTGGATTTCTATGGTGCAAACCTAATGAACATCATGTAAGAAGGTGCGGAGCATGGTCTTGAGTTCGCCAAAGTCATCCTTGTGGACCAGCGGTTGCATCCTGACAATCGCCATATCTTCATTATAGAGGGTGTAGCACCCGGTGATGAAGACCTCATGGTGGAGCGGCAGCCGTGGCACTAGTTCTTCAAGCGTGAAACCGGATGGCACATGCGGGAGGGGATCGATGAGCTAGTTTGCCATGTTTGCACTAGGGTTTCTAAGGAGAGCGGTGTGACGGTGGATTTAGGGGAGGCGAAGGACTTAAGAATGTGAGGGTCACCAGGGTATAAATAAGGCTTCCCCTCTGTCTTTCAAACAGGAAACCGGCCAAAAATGCCATTGAGCATGATTCTTAGAGCGGCAAATGGAGGAAGTATGCCTATAATTGAAGCATTGATTGCACCTGACAGATTGAGTGCAATCCTTCCTGAAGTGGCATGGGCCCAAACACTTAAAACATGTAACTTCCTTCATTGGACGTTGGGTTGGGCCAGATTGGCGCTTGGGCCTTGAAGGCTGAGTTAGGGGACATTGCTTTTGAATTCCTGAGGATTGATTGCCCCTGAAAAGGCGCCTTATTCAAATCCGTTGCAAATTCCTCCTGTGATAGCACTGACTTAGAAGCCTTTACTTTTTGAACCCTACGAAGAACACGCTTTGGTCTAGCAGGTGGAATATGATCCTTAGAATGAGAAATCTTAGGATCATGAGAGATAAACCCCGAGATCTTTTTAAGAATAGAGAAAAAATCATCAAAATTCACATGATAATTATCAAGGTATCACAAATGAAGGAAAACAGGATGTTTAGGGACAGAAGAAGAGCAAACAACATCAACAAAGCTCTTCTTAGATTTTTGAACCAATAGTGGTCCATTCAGACTCTTGCTCCAAACGCCACAGATCAAACTCTCTACGCCAATTAGGACCTCCTCCACCTCAAAGATGGAAGAAGGCAGCAAAGGATTTGCAAGAGAAACTCTTAAGTTTGTAGATCATGAAGCCAACATTTTTGCAAGAGACTGAAAAGCTAAACATCCAGCCCAAAAGATGAATAACATTAAAATCTTTACCAACGCCACCAAGGCATGCTTGAAGGATTAAACCAACCGAATCCTCATTGAGACAAACAGCATATCTACCAAAGCTCACCACAAGGTAAAAAGCTGATGGGGAGAAGGCAATGGGTGGACTCATCGAACAGCCAAAGCGAACATCGACCAAGGAGGCGAACTTGATTTTTGGATCGAAGCAGAGATCCAAAAGCTCCGCCATGACTGGGCTCTTAGATCAAAGGGAGACACCATTGTTGGTAGTCGAGAGGGTGGAGGAGGGGGTGGGGCACTACAAGGATTTGACCTTTTAGCACCACTTGTTTTTTGCAACACCACACATTTGGTTGGAATATTTGGTTCTATGGCAACCAACATCATAATTGGTAGCGATATATGGGCCTTATAGCCACCAAAATTGTATGTTGTGTTAGTCATACACTCTACTGAAAGAGGTAGGCGCTAATGCCATGGTAGAAAAGGCGGTTGCGAGTATAGGTGCCTATTGCCACAGCTAGTGTTGAGTTGTAATAATATTGATGTTGCGTTGCGATAGCTAGGTGTTATTGCCACCATTATAAAGTTGGTTGCAAGTAGTTGCGCATATGGCCACAAAGTAATTAAGTTGTCTTAATTTTGACTTGCGTTGCGATAGATGAGTTCTATATTGCATCCAAAAAATGATTGGTTGCAAGTAGTTCTGAATATAGACACGATGAAACTTTGTTGCCTGTATGTTGCCCAACTTTGCGAAAGATCTTATTATATTTCATCAAAAAAGTCATTCGTTGTATCTGTTGAGGTTCTATTGTCACCAGCTTTATATGTAGCTACATTGGAGTATATGTCATTGCAAGAAGAGTTATATTGCTATTATACCATGGGCATCGTGCACATGGGCCAAAAGCAAAGGGAGCCCACTAGACGAGTCACCGTGATGTCCCTGTTATCAGCGACAACTAGCTACGTACGTACGCCGCTCCAACCTGCCTGCCGCCCAAGGCAGAGGTCGCGCGACCCCACCATGTTGTCGCCCAATGCCATGCCACGCCACTGCCATCGCCGGAGGCAACAACAAACCTCTAGCTGCACATTGGACCACGACCCCTCGACCCCGGTTTCCCACATTAATTCCTTAACTGATCCATAGTATAATTATTTTGACGTTATTGAGCAATACCACTACTTATCTTGACCCTACAATTATGTAGGATTATCTAGAATTTTATCCTTAAGGTCGATAAAAAATCTAGTCAGATTACAACTACTTTTCACATGACTTTAGTTTGGCTCAAAATCCGAGTCCAATGATTCTTGGTTCTAAGCCTAACAAGAAGCTATGAAAAAATAGTTCTCTATATTTCTATGTGAGCAGAGACAATGTTCTAAAATCCCTAAAAAGCCACAAAAGAAGGCATTTACAAGTAGTCCCTAAGAACAACATTTGAGGCATTAAAAAATATTTTTACAAAAAAATAGGCGATTTGGAAACCGAGGATCCTGTTGGGGACCCCCCCCTTTCATCTCTATAATACAATGAAACGTAGCTCTCTTGCATTTTCAAAAAAAAAAATGTTTACATGTCTGGATAAGAGAAAAATAGACCCTAAATATAATCTAGCAACCCAATTATGTATGGTCCAACCAAATTCAGACAATTGTCACAGAATAGTTGTTAGCCTCATGCATTTGCATAAACTAATACATTATATATCTGAAAGTTGGCAACATGTTTACAGGTTCAATAATAATAATCAGAATTAAAACACACAACCATAGATTCCCCACAGCTGCCCCTTTACTTGGTTTACATAACTAAGGCTAGATCTTATACACAAAGCTTGGACTATGAAAACAATTCGGCGCAGTGTGGTCCTGCCAAAACAAAAGTTCAGTTAACATTACCTTATCACAGTACCAACAAACTAAATTAATGTGCATAAACCTCAAGATAGGTACACTTTTGGAGGGATCTAAACATTGATAGTATTGCATCAAAGTTCATTCAGGAAAGGACAGTGGGAAAGGATTAAAGCTCATCTAAGTTCAGTTCTTCCCCAAAAAAAATTAATGGAAACTCTAGCTAGGATTACTGATTTACTAATTAAGAGATGGACTCGGGTGATGCTCACATGTCAGACATCTTGAGTTGCTATGTCATTGAGCTTCGATTGAGTCCCTTCTCACCAAATCACAGAAGCTCAATGACGAAGCAACTGTGCATGTGAACCAATCGATTGAGCCCTGTGCTCCAACTGTGCATGTGAACTAATTTTCGGCATGCTGTGCCCTGTGCATGTGAACCAATCGAAGCTCAATGAGGAAGGTCAATGACGAAGCATGTGAACCAATCGTGAACCAATGCACAGGGCACAGCATGCCGAAAATTAGTTGATGAGAAGGGAGATTTAATGACGGTGGAACAGAGTAAAGCCTAACAACAAACAAAGAGTAGTAAGGCCAGTCTCAATGGGGTTTCATCAGAGTTTCATGGACATTAATTATGCTAATGTGGCACTATATTTATGAAGAAAGAGATGATAAAAGTTTCATGGGAGCAGAGAGAGTTTCATGGGGATGAAACTCTTCTGCACTGTTTCCAAAATTTGGATGTATTGAAAACAGTGACATGAAATTCCCATTGAGACTGGCCTAAGCACAGGCACTGCCAGCAACATCCTGTGGTCCTGGCAGGACGCCTCGACAAGCTCAATGGTGGTACAAAATGATTAATTTCATGGGTATTGATGTGGTTTCAATTTTACAAACAGAGACCTTTCCTATACATAATTAATGGCATCTTGATTTTTCAGAATAAAAAACATGTAATCATTAGCCAATTATTTATATAAAGTTATAGAGTTAGGTACGTAGATCAGCATGAGAAAAGAGAGCCAAACAGGTGAGTTGTGGCCGATCACACAGCGAGGGCAAGTGCATGACAAGGTCACAAGAAGCAGGCTTCACAGCTAAAGCAGAGCCACTACAGAATCTCTTTTGGACCGGCCATGTGAATCATCATGTTCAAAATTTCAGTGATTTGGTGAGAACGGAACATCAATTAGTGAAAAGAGACTACTGTATTTACAAAGCCTTAAAGGTCGATTGCTTGCATTAGTTCAGTAACACAGAATGGTATTAATGGGGTGGCAATGAGGATAATTGGCTAATAAACTAACATACAATTCCTGCATGCTGGTGATGTTTATAAAATGTAGGGCAACATGGGCATCCAGAAGAATTATGCCTGCATGCTGGTGATGATAGCAAGACATGAATAACTGAAGCCATACTTCAAGTGAAGCAAGATTTAGTTTTTTATGCCAAATATAGTTACAGACAATAGTTTGAGAGGATGTTTTTATTATGGTGTGCTCATGTTTGACTAACATTATTCTGATGATTGTATAATTACTCTCGTTGAGTGTGAGACATATGTTTAAAGTTAATGAAGGTTTTATTTCATATATGTGATGATGAAATTTGTAATCATGGTATAATTATTTTGCAACACCAATTTA
Organism: Saccharum hybrid cultivar R570; assembly: GCA_038087645.1. NCBI lineage: Eukaryota > Viridiplantae > Streptophyta > Magnoliopsida > Poales > Poaceae > Saccharum > Saccharum hybrid cultivar. The sequence goes on along the minus strand of JAQSUU010000793.1, from coordinate 15,783,606 downwards.
ATACCCAAATATGAAATGAAATAGGTGCCAATAAAAAATTCCTCATTGCAATAAACTAACATATAACGATTATATGTGGTTGCAATAAATATTATTGCCACACACTTTGTGTAATGCTATAAGACCTATTGACCACTAATAAAGTTTTGTTGCGATATTGTTTTCTTGCCATCAACAAATATACATGGCAATAGAACTTAATGCAACCAAATATTATGCATTGCAATTGAGGCTATAGCCACCAAATGCATTTGGTTGCAACAATTCTTGTTGCAACGGAGCACACTCTATTGTAATATGTTTATATTCCGACACAACAATGATGTGGCAATATTGCCATATGGCAACCATATAGTTCATGGCAATATTGGATATTGCAACCACATGTTTATGCTAGTCGTCGCAATATCCATACTCGAAACCATATCGTGGTTGCGTTAGTTTTTTATGTGCATTGCAAAACCACCATATTGCAACACCACATCCAAAAGGATGCAAGAACCTATTGTACCGTTCCAAATGCAACCACTTGTCAACAATCATACATAGATGCAATTGATCTGTACGGCAACCAAAATAGCCATATTGCAACCCAATATAGGCGTCATGACAGGGATGGATCCTAGTAGTGGAGGGGAGAACAGGGTGGAGAGAGCCATTCTCAAAACCAAGACAATTAGTTCAGTGAGTGCAATTTACTCCGTCGGTCTCCTGGCAAACAAACAGCTTCAAATTCAGCTCATATCTTCTGTGGACCATTTGGCTGATGGATTCACGAAGCTGTTACCTATTCAGAAGCTTTAGTTGTTTCGTTCTAATCTCAACTTGGTGAAGTTGTGATTGAGGGGGGTGTTGAGACATATTTGTATAGTCTAGGCTAAGTTTAGATAGTTTAGATTCTCCTGATTGTTATATATATATATATATATATATATATATATATATATATATATATATATATATATATATATATATATATATATATATATATATATATATATGAGCAAGCATGAGGTGGGAATTGGGAGGAACGCGGCTGATGTCCGCGGGGCTGTATTGAATAGAATGATAACAGAATTCAGTTATTACAGCCTGTCCATCGCAGGAGACACCGACGGCTTATATTATCGGACACGCTACAAGGTCGGTTGCCAAAGGCAACGCTCTCACCAACTTCTCTGACAGACCTAGCCCACCTATAGTGACTACCAAGTCATGACACTCTCCCCCCTTAAGAACAAGCATGTCCTCATGCTGAAACTTGTCAGTACTAATCGAGCTTCACATCAGCTTCAGCTTCCCAAGTTGCTAGATATGCTGGAAGGCCATCCCACTGAACCAAAGCTTGCTTCACGATTCTAGCTCCACACTGAATGAGCCTGGTATGAATCACCTTCTCTGGGAGCATCTTCTGCATTGGGTCCATCACAATAGTCGATATATCATCAGAGATTACTGCATCCGGCCTAACCTGCTTCTTGGGATACATGGAGCACTAGATGAATACGGCTGGTAGCCGGCAAGTCCAACCAATAAGCAACTTCTCCAATCTTCTCCAACACCTGAAACGGTCCATAGAACTTGAATGACAACTTCTTGTTAGATCGTTGGGCTACTGAAGTTTGGACATAAGGTTGCAACTTAATGTAAACCATGTCTCCAGGCTCAAATGAACGTTCTGCTCATTTCTTGTCTGCTTGAGATTTCATTTGTTGCTGAGCTCTCTGTAACTGTTGTTGAATCAACCGAGTCAGTAGTTGTCACTCATGAAGCCACTGCTCAAGCTCCGGTATTGAACAAGTTTGAAGATTTGTTATGCCCAAATGCCCCGGACTATGGCCATATAAGACTTCAAACGGACTATGCCCCAGAGCTGAGTGATACGTCGTATTATACCAATATTCAGCAATGGGTAGCCACTTACTCCATTGGCGTGGGCAAGAGTGCACGGTACAGCTAAGAAAACCCTCCAGACACTAGTTCAATCTCTCCGTTTGCCCGTTGATTTGAGGTGATATGATGAGCTCATCATCAATTTGGTGTCTGACAATTTGAACAGCTCCTGCCACACTGCACTCGTGAACACTGGGTCTCTATCAGAAATCGGCACTTGAGGTAAGCCGTGGAGTTTGTACACATTGTCCACATATACCTTTACATCTACATTGTTTTGTATGGATGATGAATGAGAATGAAATGCCCATACTTAATGAGTTTGTCAATGACCACTAATATAGCATTGTGTATGTTTGAAGATGGTAACCCTTCAATGAATTCAAGGCTAACAATCTACCAAGCTTGTTCTAGAATCAATAAGGGTTGTGGGTACTCAACGTGCTTGCGCGGCCGCCCCCGCGCCGCCCGGGAGGACCTCGCCCACGCAGCCACCCCCGCGCCGCCGCGTTCCATGCCCCTCCGGCCTCCGTTTGGTGGAGGTTTGTGGTCACCATGGGTGGCCGCCGCCTAACTCTGGCACCAGAGTTGGCGCACTCCCTGCGTCCTCGGCAAACGACGCCGACCTCGCCGACACCAGCAGATCGCCGGTGTGAATACCGAGCGAGAGCTGAAATTTCCAAGGCCGTGCAGCTAGCACTGGCCTCCACTTATAGGCCAAAGCCGGTGCACGCCGTTTCCAATTTCGGGGCTTTGCCGGAGGCCGACGAAAGCTCTGAATCAGATGACGAAGGTCTATCAAATGAGGAGTTCATCCAGGAAGCTGAGGAAGCCGGTTTCACGTTGGCGGATCTGGTGCAGGCTGAGGTACAACTACATGCAGAGAAGGTAAATGATCTTGTTCCTTCCAAAGGTAAAGCTCAACAGGTTGTCTCCACTTTGGTGGAACGCCGGCTTCATGGGAAACCATGGCAAGGTCCTCTACCGTCACCAAGGGTCTCACCTCCGAGAACCTTAGGAGATGCGTTGGCAAAGGCAAAAGTTTTCAGATCATCTGTGTCTCTTCAAAAAAACCATGCTTCAAGATCGGCATCACTGGTGAATTCTGGTGGCCGGAAGGCTTCGCCCGGGGATGCCGGCGGCCATGAGGTTCAAACGACGGTTCAATTTCCTTGCCTGAATCCAGGGCTACTATCAAGGAGGTCCATTCAAATTTTTTCAAATTCCAAACATAGTGAAGTTGATGTGGAGTTGAGTCATGCGCTAATTAAGGGCCACGATTCTCTCCCTGATCTAATCTGTGTGGGACCAGGAAGGTGGTACCGGCCCACGAAGGGTTTGGTGTCTTTCTTTTCTCGGACCGGCACGGCAAAGAAATCCAATCGAGTTGCTCCTTCTTTTGTTACGCCGCCGCCACGCACATACGCACAAGTGGTGCGCCAACCTCCGTCAATGGCGACGCCGAACGGGGGCAACCCTGCTGCCGCTGGACAGCCTTTCGGAGGCCAACTTGGTCGGGGCACAACTCAATTGGGGATGGCTCGTGGTGCCGGTGGACAAGGGGGACCTAGGTTTAATCCCGGGGTTCACCTGGGATATAATCCAGGATATGCTGGCAGGGATGGAGGTCACTACGGCCGGGGTCAGCCCCCTTTTCGGGGTCGCGGCCGAGGCCATCGTGGGGGTCACGGCGGGCACTTTGGTGGTCACGGAAGGGGCTACTACAACAACTGGTTTCATGGCTATGGAGGCTATGGACGTGGCAACTTTGGTGGCCAAGGTGGCCATGGCAATTTCGGTGGCCAAGGTTCTGGTGGTCATTACTCGGAGGCGACGGCACATCACGCTGCCAACCTTGGACAGCAGGTCCTGTCCGCACCAGGGGGGCGCCTGCAATAACTGGTACTGTACCTGGAATGACAACGGAGCTGGCCTTGTCTTCGGCGGACGCTGCCGCTGCCGCGGCAGTGAACGCTGTTCAAGGGGTTGTGTCGGGGGCTCCTACCTCCAGCAACTTGGCAACATCTGCCGCCACAGGGTCAGCAACGGCTCCTGTTGGTGGTTCGGCAACAGGAGGTTCATTGGCTTTGGACGTTGCACATGGTAAGGCTGGAGCCCAACCCATGCAAGGAGTGGAGCCGGCAGATGGGACTCAACAAGGGGGTGCCTTGGAAGTAGGTGCTGCAAATCAAGAGCCTGAAACATCTTTACAGGGTGCAAACAAAAGTAAGAACAAACCTTACTGCTATAGATGCCACACAAAGGGTCATGTTTTTGCAATGTGTACAACTGTTATTAGTTGTGATATCTGTGAATCTGATGCACATGTTAGTAAGATTTGCCCTCTTTTGAAAGCTGATAAACCTTTGGCTATTCCATGTGGCTATGCTGTTGAGAACCTTGGTTTCTATTACATCCCGCATGTGGGGGTTCAGAAAGCAAAATCTGAAAGTAAAGGGGCTTTGGTTAGGGTGCTCGAGGGATCCATTACCGTAGCTCAGCTTGCGGTGGAACTCGAACGTCTTATACCAGGATCTAAGTGGGAAATTGTGGAGAAAGGAAAGGATACGTTTACCACCACATTCCCATCGGCTGTAGAGTTACAGAGGATGGTGCTGTGGGGTCATTTGGAAACAAAAACTGTAAAGGGAAAGATTGAATTTGAAAAAGCCACTGACAATGAGATATACAAGTATGAGATCCCAAAAGCCTGGGTGCAGTTTAGGGGTCTCCCAAAGGAGTTGAGAGACTTTGCCGTTATCTGGGCAATTGGGTCAATTTTGGGTGTTACCAAAATGGTTGACATGAAGTTCACAAGAAAGTATGGGCGGCCGAGACTTAAAGTGGCAGTGCTGAACCCGGACCTCATCCCTGACCTAGTGGATGTGGTTATTGGGGATTTTGTTTATGAGATACAGTTTAGAGTCGAAAAGGAGAAAAATAGTGATGACCCCAAACTGATTGATATGGATGCACCTGAAGACCCTCATGATGAAAACAAAGGGGGTTATGCGGATATGGATGATGATCCGGTCAATGATGATGATCCGGTTAATGACAACAAAGATAAACATTTAGATGAGAATGCAACGGATGTTGGCTCAGGCAAAATTAAAGTGGTGGCTGCAGCACCGCCTAGCGGCACTAAGTAGGCACCACCAGGTCAGAAGGGGACTACTGCCCTTGAGTGCTCAGGCAAGGAGGGAGTGTCCACCACAGCAAAGTCAGTCATTGCATTAACACCTACTGGAGCAGCAGCACCTACAGCTCAATGGAGAGCTGATGCGATGTCGGCTGGATACTCCAAAGGGAGCCTGTCTGTCCCGGCAAACACTAATGCTACTCCTGTAAGGACTAGTAAGAGATCGGCTGCAGCTTGTGATCAGGATACAATGGAGAAAGCAACTATGCTAAAGGCAAAAAAGAACCTGGATGGTACCCCTAATAAAGGTAACCCCTTGACAGTCTCTTCCTTTATTAATTTTGAGAATTCAGTTTTAGCTTCTAAAGTTGCTAGCTTAGGAGTGTCTCTGGGTAGTTCAGGTGAACAAGTAAATAAGGCTCTTGTTAGGCTGAAATCAGTAGAAAAGGGTAGGTTGCATGAACTGGTACAGTTGGAACAGCAAAATCTTCAAGAGGATGAGGGCAGTGTCGATGGTGACATTGATTTACAGGCTCTGAGTTCTCTTTGTAACGACCTCACAGATTGTGTTGGTGATGGAGATTGTGATCTTAATGATCTACAGTTCTCCATATCACCGACAATTAAAAAAGGGTCTAGGGGAAGAAAGAAGAAAAATAAAAATTTTAAAAGTTATCAATGAAAGGACTTTTCTGGAATTGTAATGGACTTGGGGACTTAAAGAAACTTCGTTTCTTGTCGGACCTGACAAAGGAACATGACCTTGATTTTATTGCCTTATCCGAGACAGGGAGGGATTCATTTACACAATCCTCGCTAAATAATTTTTGTGCTCGCAAAGATTTTCTGTGGCATGTAAAACCTCCTAGGGGTCGTTCGGGTGGCATGCTGGTCGGGGTGAATCTTTTAGTGTTTGATTTAGGTGAAATTGAAGAAGGGGATTTGTTTGTGCGCTTTAAAATTAGGAATAAAGAGGATGGATTTATTTGGAACCTGGTTACTGTATATGGGGCAGCACAGGATGAGTTCAAAGCGAATTTTCTCACTGAGTTGGTCCAGTTATGTTCAAAAGAAACCATACCTATCATGATAGGTGGGGACTTCAACATCCTAAGGGGACCAAGTGAAAAGAATAATGACAATTATAATGATAGATGGCCGTTTTTGTTTAATGCAATCATAGACGCTTTTAATTTCAGAGAGATACAATCTTCCGGTAGACAGTTTACTTGGGCCAATAATTTGACTAATCAAACGTTTGAAAAGCTGGATAGAATACTAGTGTGCACGGAATTAGAGGACAAATATCCGCAAATGTTGGTAAACCTACTCTCTAGGGAAATCTCAGATCATACTCCCTTGCTTTTGAGCACTGGCCAGCGACTTACGAATTACCATTACCAGTTCAAGTTTGAACTCGGTTGGTTACTTCGTGATGGTTTCAAGGAGATGATTTGTGATATTTGGCAGAATGTGCAACAAGGCTCCAACCCTTTGGATACCTGGCAAAAGAAAATAAGAAGGCTGCGACAATTCCTCAGGGGTTGGGCCAAAAATACAAGCGGAACTTACAAGAAAGAGAAACAACAATTATTGGATAAACTTGATGCGCTAGATAAAAAAGCAGAAAAGCAAAACCTCCAGCAAGCCGAAATAGAATTGAAACATGTGCTTAATGACCGACTAGCGGAACTGTTAAGAGAAGAAGAGTTGAAATGGTACCAAAGAGCGAAGCTAAAACATTTGTTAGAAGGGGATGCCAATACAAAATATTATCATTTAGTTGCAAATGGGAAACATAGAAAGACTCGTATTTTCAAGTTAGAACAGGAGGAGGGGACTATTTGTGGGGAAGTGGAACTAAAAAAGTACATTACTAAATATTACAAGTCTCTCTTCGGACCGTCGGAGAGGTCGACAATATCTATGGTTGAGTCCGCCACAAATGATATTCCTCAGGTATCTTTATTGGAAAATGAGATGTTAACTAAGATATTCACTGAAACTGAGGTGAAGGAGGCAATTTTTCAAATGGAACATAATAAGGCTCCAGGTCCAGATGGGTTTCCTCCAGAGTTTTACCAAGTCTTCTGGTTTCTTTTAAAAGATGACTTGATGGCTCTGTTCGAGGATTTTCGTATAGGGACCCTGCCAATCCATAGCCTTAATTTTGGGAATATCATCCTTCTACCAAAAACAAATGACGCAAAGAGAATACAACAATATAGACCAATTTGCCTACTAAATGTCAGTTTCAAGATTTTTACTAAGGTTCCTACAAATAGAATTACAAAAATAGCCAATACAATTATCGGCCCTACTCAAACAGCTTTTATACCAAACAGAAATATATTGGAGGGGGCAGTTGTTCTCCATGAGACAATCCATGAGCTTCATACTAAAAAACAGAATGGGATCATTTTTAAAATCGATTTTGAGAAAGCTTATGATAAGGTGAGTTGGTCCTTTTTACAACAAACCCTGCGAATGAAAGGTTTCTCTGAAAAGTGGCGACATTGGATATCATTGATAACAGAGGGTGGAAGTGTGGGAATAAAAGTAAATGATCAACTGGGAGATTATTTTCAAACTAGAAAAGGTTTAAGACAGGGGGATCCTCTATCTCCAATTTTATTTAATCTGGTAGCAGACATGCTGGCAGTAATGATCACTAGAGCCAAGAATGATGACCAGGTGACAGGGGTAGTAGCACATTTAGTGGAAGATGGTTTATCAATTCTACAATATGCAGATGATACCGTCATCTTTATGGACCATGACTTTGAAAAGGCTACAAACATGAAACTCATTCTTTGTGTCTTTGAGCAATTGTCTGGTCTTAAAATTAATTTCCACAAGAGTGAATTATTTTGCTTTGGGGAGGCTAAACAGTGTGAGCAACAGTATGCGCAGCTGTTTGGTTGCAGTATTGGCACTTACCCCTTTAGATACTTGGGAATTCCAATGCACACAAGAAAATTAAGTAACAAAGATTGGCAATCTGTAGAAGAACGGTTTGAGAAGAAGCTAAGTAGTTGGAAAGGAAAATTACTCTCAGTAGGAGGACGTCTAGTCTTAATTAATTCGGTGCTTTCAAGCTTACCGATGTTCATGATGTCTTTCTTTGAGGTACCTAAGGGGGTATTACAGAGAATTGAATTCTTTAGATCGAGATTCTTCTGGCAGAATGACCAACATAAGAAAAAGTACCGTTTATTAAAGTGGAGTGTGGTGTGCCAGCCGAAAGAACAAGGAGGTTTGGGGGTTACTAATTTAGAGATACAGAATAGATGTCTACTTAGCAAATGGTTGGTTAAACTGTGTAATGAAGATGGCTTATGGCAACAAGTGATTAGAAATAAATACTTAAGAAATAAAACAATTGGAGAAGTTCAAAAGAGAGCAACAGATTCACATTTTTGGAAAGGTCTTTTAAATGTCAAACAACAGGTTTTGCAACTTGGAAAGTTTAAGGTACAAAATGGAAAGCAAACGAGGTTCTGGGAAGATATTTGGATTGGGAATAGTTCTCTCCGAACTAAATTCCCGAGACTGTTCAACATAGTGCACAGAAAACAGGATACTGTGTCCAAAGTGTTGGCGTCTATTCCACTTAATGTTTCTTTTCGAAGAGCGTTAGTGGGAAACAACTTGAGGGATTGGAATAGGATCGTCGCAACAGTAGTCAATATACAGTTACAGGACGAAAGAGATGTCTTTGTTTGGTCTCTTAACTCAAATGGTTTATTTACAGTTCGATCAATGTATGTGTTTTTAGTCAATAGTGGTGTGCGGGTCTCACAGGAAATTTGGCGTGCTAAGTTACCCATGAAAATAAAAGTTTTCATGTGGTACTTAAAGAAGGGAGTTATTTTAACAAAGGACAACTTAGCAAAAAGAAATTGGAGGGGTAATAAAGGTTGTTCTTTTTGTAATACTCCAGAATCAATTCAGCATTTATTTTTTAATTGTGCTTATGCTAAGTTTCTGTGGACAACAGTACACATGGTTCTGGGCATTGCTCAACCCACTGATGTTAATGATCTTTTTAATCATTGGTCAAAAAGAGGGGGAACCATTCATAATTTGAACTCATTGACTGCAGCCGCCGCATTATGTGGGTCACTGTGGATATCAAGAAATGAAATTGTTTTTGATAAATGTACACCTAAAACTTTTATGCAGGTACTGTTTCGAGGGACTTACTGGCTCCGTCAATGGGCCAAGTTACAGCACCATGAAGACCGCCAGCAAGAGTTAGTCGATGCCTGTCGGGTTCTCGAAGCTTCGTGTCTTCAGCTGTTTTTATCTTTTGGTTGGTCGTCTGCTTTTAGGATTACTTAAAATTGATCTTCGTGTGTTCAACCTTTGCAGTTAGTTCAGGTTTTTTGGTTTGCTTACGACCCGGTCGTAATTGTCTATGGCCAGTGCCATGACACGGTGTTAAACATTGTAATAAATTGGCCTGAGTTCATCCTTTTTCGGGTGAATGAAGCCGGATAGACTATCTATCCTTTATCTAAAAAAAAAGGTAATTTCCCATGTTCTACCTTGGCTTGTTGGCACACCTGACATTGGCCAAAACTTTGAACTGCAGCATTCAAATGAGGCCAAGCAAATAATGCTTTTATCCTATTATAGGTTGCTGTGATTCCTGAATGGCCACCAATGCCACAGTCATGCAATGTTTGTAGTATGTGTTGTTGTGCCAACTTATTGCCTCCCACCCAAACTCGGCCTTTGTAACAAATGACCCCATCCACCAACTCAAAACCTTTCTAATCATTACCATTGACACTCAATTCAATGAGTAGTTGTCTATCCTCAGGGTGCTCAGCATATCCATCCATTAGTTACTATATCTAGGTTGGCAAACACTCTGAGACAGCCATTACCCCATCCTCCTCCTGCACTCGGCGAGATAAAGCATCTGCAGCCGCATTGTGCACTCCCTTATTATATTGAATTTGGTAATCAAGATCCATCAGCTTAACCAATGCCTTCTGCTGGAGTTTAGATGTGATGCGTTGTTCAGTTAAGTGGAGCATACTTCGATGATTTGTCCTAATGATGAATCACTGATGTTGCAAGTATGGTCGCCACTTTTCAACTGCCATTAGTATGGCCAAACATTCCTTTTCATACACTGATAACGTCTGATTTGTTGGGCAGAGATGTTTACTGAGATATGCCATAGGGTGACTATCCTACATCAGAATCGCCCAGATCCTAGTATCACAGGCATCTGTTTCCACCATAAATGTCTTACTGAAATCTGGTATTGCCAGTACTAGTGCCTGCACCAATTTGGTCTTGAGTAGCTCAAAAGCTTCAGCTGCCTGAGGTGTCCAGAGAAACTGTTGTCCTTTCCTTAGTAAGTCGGTCAGAGGTCGACTGATCATTCTATACTACTGAATAAACTTGCGGTAGTATCCTGTAAGTCTAAGAAATCCATGTAGTTGCTTCAAATTCTCTGGTTTAGGCCATGACAGCACAGCTTCCACCTTGGGTGGCTCTGTGGCCACCCCTGCAGCAGACACAATGTGGCCAAGGTATTCCATAGATAATTGAGCAAACGAGCACTTTGACCTCTTGATGTAAAATTTGTTTGCATCTAAGATCTCAAACACTTGTCGTAGTAGTTTGACATGCTCTTCCATATTAGACTGTATATGGGAATGTCGTCCATGAAAAATAGGACACCTCGGCATAATAGAGCAGCAAATAGAGTATGCATCAAGCTTTGAAACGTAGCCAACACATTGGTCAATCCAAAGGGCATAACCAAGAATTCATACAGACCTTGGTGTGTACGAAATGTTGTTTTGTGCTCATCACCCATGGCCATACAGATTTGATGATAACCGGCCTGAAAGTCCAGCTTGGTGAAAACAGTGGCCCCACTTAACTCATCCAACAGTTCGTCAACCACGGGCATGGGATGCTTATGCTTCAATGTCACTGCATTGAGGTGACGGTAATCCACACAAAATCTCCATGAACCGTCTTTCTTCCTGACCAAAAGAACTAGGGACACAAAGGAGCTAGTGCTTGGCCTTACTATCCCATTCTGAAACATCTCCTGTAGCTGTGCTTCAATCTCATTTTTTTGGATTGGTGAATAATGATATGGCCGAACTCGCACTAGCTGAGATCTAGGGATAAGGTTTTCTGATGATCTGCAACATGCCTAGGTGGCAACTCGGTTGGTGTGGTGAAAAGATGATCGTACTCTACAATCAAGTGCTGAATCTCAGGCTGCTGCACTTCATCAGACGCAGTCTGTATAGCACAAATGTACTATTGGTCATCCGACAAGACTGTAGTATCAGGCACACTACTCCACTGAATACAGCAGGACACTCCTACTCGAATGAGACCACGCAACTTAGATGGTGAGATCTGTGGGCACTCAGTGAGTTGATCCCTAACACCTTGGAGTGCAGTTATCTTGCCCTGATATGTAATGTGCATGGCTTTGGTCAGGTAATCCACCCATACAGGACTGACTGATTCAAGCCAGTCTTCTCCTACTATCATATCATAGCAATGAAGTGCTAACACTCTGGCATCAGATTTGAATGTCAGACCCTACACCCACCACTCCAGAGCTGGCACATGAGATGAACACTGCAACTGACCCCCATCTACTGCTTTAAGTGTTGTAGAGTCATAAGGTTCAGTCTGCAACCTTAGTTTTTGCACCAACTCCTCACTGATGAATGTCTCCACGCTTCCTGAGTCAACAAGCACCAATACCTGTTGTTTGCCAATCTTGGCCAATAACTTCAAGGTTTGACGTTTCCCACCCTTCTGCTTAGGATCAGATTGGACAGCCATGACATTATCTTCAGTAACTGCATCATCTGACTGAATGTCATCTGTATCATCAAAATCCTGAATCTATAATGTTGTCAATAGCTCTTCTAATACATGCAGTGGAATCTGATCAAGGAATGTATGATTTGGCCCCCACTTGGCACCGCATTTGAAGCACAACTCATTGCGCCTTTAGTACTGCTTAAGTGTTGCCACTTTCTCATCCATGTCTGGCCGCCGTTGCTTGTTCTTCCCTTTTTCAGCATCAGCTGTTGTATTCTTGTCAGTCATCCCTCGATCAAGACCCTTGGTGAAAACCCGCCCAAGAGTCTTGTGCTTGCCAATATTGAGTTCCTCCTTCTGCAGCAGTGCCAGCGCACTCGTCATGTCCACATCTTATGGTCGATGCAGAGTGATCGCGGCTCAATGTCCTCTTTGAGGCCCGCCACAAACCTGGTGATGAAATAAACATCATCGTATGCCGTATTGTACAAGAGAATCCCATGTGCCAGCTGCTCAGATCAATGCTGGTATTCAGCCATGGATCCTATCTGCTTCAGGGATTCAAGCTGACAAAGTTGAGTATGGTACTGATCCTTGTCGTATTTTGTGAATACCAAGAATACCAAGTCATGCAGCTTCTGCCAATCTGTGATCCAGCCGCGCCTCTCAACCGTCTGCAGCCAGGTAGCCACGGAACCTTGGAAGTTGAGCGTTGCAAATCTTCTCATCATTGACAGATGCGTGTCATACACCTCGAAATACAAAACACATTGATCACGCCATAATATGGGATTCTCCCCATTAAATTTGGGAAAGTCCAACTTGGGGCCATGAGATGAGCGATGTATAGCAGATCCATCGCCATCATGTGATACAAACTTAGGAGTAGAATTTGCAGGAACCAGAGTGGGATTGGCAGGAATCATACCCGTGACCGGGTGTGGCGGGGGTATCCTAGGTTCCCCTCGCCAGTGACCCGGTAATCGTTGCACAGGCCGTGCCCAAGGGGCAATTGCGAGCACGATGTCGAGAGCGCGGGCATGGCGTTCAAGTCTAATCCACCAGGCATCGCGTCGTGGTATGGCGAAGCAGTTAGCTGGGGCGACGCCGTGCCATAGCAGGGTGGCACGCCCGATGGTCGCTGCACCGTGTTGTAGCAAGGTGGTGCACATGGTTGAGGCGGCTAGGGAATCGGCGGTGGTAGAGGTGGTGGCGGAGGCAGTGGCGGTGGTGGTCGGGCCTCCAACTGCTGGATCCGAGTTGCGGTCTCCGAGGACCTCTGCATCATCGATCCCATGGATGTTTCCGCCACAGTTTGCCATGCCTCCAGATCATTGATCTTGTCGAGGGTCATGGTCGTCATCTGTTGAAACCCGGTGAACTGCTTCGCCATGTCTTGGACTCCGGCGAGCTGGGTCACCATTGCCTCCATCATCGTCTTCATGTCATCCATCGAAGTCGCCATCTCCAACTGGAACTTGGTCGGCTTCCTTTTCGGCGCCAGGTCGGAGCAGATTCGAGCGAGAAAAAATTTCTCCCCAGATCGGCAAGGCTTGCGATACCAAATGTAATGATCGTGGTAAGAAGAGATGGAATTTGGGATAGGAGCAAGCATGAGGTGGGAATTGGGACGAACGCGGCTGATGGTCGCAGGGCTGTATTGAATAGAACGATAACAGAATTCAGTTATTATAGCCTATTCACGCAGGAGACACCCGATGGCTTATATTGCCAGACACGCTACAGGGTCGGTTGCCGAAGACAATGCTCTCACCAACTTCTCTGACAGACCTGGCCCACCTACAGTGACTACAAGGTCATGACATGCACCGCCCCTGCTTTATTATCTTTTTATATATGTGCAGCAGCAGTGAACGTATTATGCAACCAACCTATATTGTGATGCACGGACAACTATAAGTCTAGAAGCTCGGTAATAGGTGGTTAGTTGCATAATGCGCCAGAAGAGCGTCGTACCCAATATGAAGCTAGGCAAGTCAAGACTCGTGAGGAAATCTTGCCTCTGTTGCTTTGGACGAAGACGTGCATGCACGGCGGTGACGCAGATGTCACGATGGTCTACCGCGTGCGTGATTACTCGGTGTGCCTACGCCAATAGCATCCCCGTGTCGTCCATCAGACTGGAGTAGTGTAGTGCACGAGTAGGTGCACCTGGCAATGGGTCCAGGTCGAGTTTTGCCTTTCAGCCCAACAGTTGCTATAAATCTGTGTTTTCGACCGCTACCTGCCTCTGCTAATAACGTTCTGATGATTAATGTTCTCAGTAGAGCTTAGCTGGAGCGCCACACAATGGACTCCCAGCATAGCAGATCCCATAAATCTTAGGACAGTGACAAACAGTGTTCAAATCAACTACAATCACAACATTCTAACCAGAAGAATAACAACAGCCAAACAAAGAAGCCAGAGATTTTGTCCTGTTGGTAATCAGTTCATATCTCACAAATGGCATCTCTAATGTCCACGAATTTTAGTATTCATGTAGATCCACGACTCCCCTAACCACTGACAAAATTTCAGCTCAATCAGACACCGTTTCACCACCCAACTAAATTATCTATCAAAACTACTCTGTTCAGAAAATGCAGTGACTCGAACTGACAAAACCCCTCCAAATATAGTGCTTTACTCAACCAATCCTCAAACCAACTTAATAGATTATAGTACTCTAATTGAGAAACGAGCTCATCATGTTTCGTGCCAATCCAACCACGTTTGTCATGTTTGAGCCTCCAATCAACGGCTTGAAGATGACCGGTTCAAATCCACCAATCTGGATAGATTTCTCTTCGCCTTCTTCTTCTTGCTCTCTTTCTCATGTTGTGGTGTGTGTATTCTGCTCTCTCCTCCCTCTCTCACAACATAAGCAACTCTTGCAAAAGGAAGCTTGGGGTTCAGCCTTTTATCCTTCCAAGAAGCAATCTCAACCGTTAGCACCAAATGAACGGTGCACAAGCACTGTGCTTGTGAGCTGTTTTGGGCTGCTTTGCTCAACTCTTGCAAAAGGAAGCTTGGTTTTAGCCTTTTATCCTTCCAAGAAGCAATCTCAACCATTAGCACCAAATGAACAGTGCACAAGCACTGGGCTTGTGAGCTGTTTTGGGCTGCTTTGCTGGGCTTAAAATTATCCTCCATGTGCAGGGATAGACCAACAGTATTTACATATTTTTCTATACTAGCATGTTGAGTGACTCTATGTAAGTCCATATGTGCTAGCAAGTTGACTTTATTGTTGATGGTGCCCTTAAGTAATGAACTCTCTTTCTATATTTGTAAAATGCTAGGGCATCTTTCATCGATTCTAAATTAAAAGTTATTTTAGTTTTATATCCTAAGTTAAATTTATAAAAATAAAATGTTAGCATATTTACACATCCAAATTAATTGATTTAATTTACTTTCATGTACTAGTTATTGATTCATTCTTGTAAACTTTGCTAAAGTTGGACCTTGCCTTAGACTAAAACTAAAACAATCAATAGTTTTTGAGACCGACGCAGTATTTGATTAGAGGAAATTATGAGGACACGTGTCACTGCACGATGAGATAAAAGCTTTTTCAGCCTCTTCTTTTTTGGGCCGGAAAAGGGAATAAATAAAATAGAAGTAGCTACAGACTTTTCAGTGAACGTTTCAAGCTTAAAGTACCAACAAAACGGTTAAAAAAGAAGGATAAAAGAACACCTGTCGATCCAATGCGTCGTTAGTTACAGCCTTGGCAGTTGGCACATCATATCATATCAACCATGCATCGTTGTTGTCATGGTCATGGACCTCCTGTCCTCCAACCAACCTAGCTAGAACGCACAAACAAGTCCTCTGCTTTTCTCAGCGCCCACATGGACGCACATCACCCCATGTATCAATCAGACAATGCAATCTGATACTCATGTGAACGAAAAGCTCAATAGTGGTTAGTTACACTGAAACATAAAGCTACCTAGCGCCGCCGAATACGTTCTCTCGATCAGCAATCAGCAGCTAGCACAGCGCACAGTAGCCGTAGGAGTAGCATTAGCAGCAGCAGCAGCAGCGCCTCTTCACTCTAATCCATTAATGGATTCGGTTGTTAGTGACCTAACAGCCTAACTACCCGGTGATGATGAATTATCCATGGACAAACAAATCTATCAGCTTTGGCTAACATCAATCAATAATTGAAAAGGCACTTATTAAAGTGATGGGCGAGATGATAGATATGAATGAAAAAAAATGGATCGATCAGGATATATATATGTAGTTTCGGATTATATGATGATAACTGAGGCCTTCTGAAGGATGTGGATGACAGGTAAGATGGATGCGGCGCCGTTTTGTCGGAGCACCTCCTGTCTCGATCTCGATCAATCGCTGGGGTTCGTTATTCCTTTATCCGCTTGCGTTTGCTGCATTCTTACTCCTTCCGGCGCCGATCTATCTTGCTTCGTGCGGCTCAGCTTTTCTGTCTGTCTTCCCATGCTAGGTGAATCATTGGCTCATGAGATCTTGTCCAAAGGAAAAGTCTATCGAGTCAGGCTTAAAAAGGTTATATGGCTGTGCCCTCATGCACTCACAAAAAGGATCTATATAATTATTACATTACAGGCAGGTAGAAAGAAACTTTTAGGGACTGCGTATAGAACGCCTGAGATAGGAATGGAAAAACATCAATTAAAGGTCGTCATGCGTTCTGAAAACTGAAAGGACCTTCTCACAAGAGGTGTTCAGAATGTTCAGCGGAACGCATTGGGCCGGGGTCTGGGGACGTTCTTGGCGAGCATAGGCTACTACATTGTTTTCTACGGCTAAGGAATTTCTCTTGCTGCTACTGCTACGGCGAATATGTGTCCTAGCTGCTGGCTGCTGCTTCTTTTCGGCCTGAAAAGACACAAGAATTGGGTGAGGACGTTCATTACCAAAGAAACACCGGTGGAGAGAAGAGAGAAGAGAGAAGAGGGAGAAGAAGAAGAGAGAGATGCGACAGAACTCCGAAAAGGAATCCATCCTAGTGGTTAGGAGAAACTTCAATAATATTAATTCGTTCTGAAAAGCATGTAGTCCAAAAATCACTCCTATGATCTTCTGCCATTTACAGTTTGTTCCCATATTTCCTTGAAGTAAAGAAAACAAACACAGTACATATAACTTATCTTGATTTAATTGGAAAACATTGATCTACTTATGTTTTCAAATAGAGAAATGCAAATTCCGTTTTGAAAAATATAATGTGCTCTTTGTCAGGGATTTTGGATTTGGTAGCTCATGAAAAACTGGAGAATCCTTGCCAACCAGTGTCCCTACTCCCTAAGTGTTTCAAACCAAAAACCAACGAAATGTTTCTTTTCCTTTTTCCAACAGGAGCGAGGTGAAAGATAGTTTGGGGCCGTTTGGGAGAGCTCTAGCTTCAGCTTCTCCAAAGAGAATCACTCACAACCAGCTAAACGTTCAAAGTACCAACTGATTCAGGTGGGCATCACCAAAGAATCACTTCTCCATTTACATTACGAGCTGGGAGCTAAAAAACCTGCTTCACCGTGCTCCCAGTTATATTCTGGTGGGGACCAGCAGATAATCAATTCTCATAAGCTCTCCACCCTGCTCCCTCTCCTAGAAATCCAATGGAATCACTACGTCGAAGAATCAAGGAGCAGAGCTGAAGAATCATGGAGCGGAGCTCTCCAAAACGGGCCCAGTAATTCCAATTCACTTCAATTCATTCATATTTTAACTACCGTACTGGTGTACTGTCTTGTCTTCAAAATCATGAACCAGTCAATGAGCCAAATTATTTTGAAAAGGTGATTGTCATTCACAGATAAGTGTTTCTAGGGAGACACCAAATGTGAAACATTTATTGGAGAATCCCTTTTTTATATACTAGCAAATATGCCCGTGCAACACGCACGTGTTTACGAAAAGTATTCCGTGCGTGTAGTGCGACACGCACGTGTTTACAAAAAATATTTCAAATGCAATGGGAATATTAATTGAATTCTCGATATATCAGTTCATATATATCATAGACATTTCTTTAAATATAAAAATAGAATATATTTATGGATGGGTTCAAACTCAATGATAGGGCTACGCATATACTCCTACTGAGCAACTATCAAATCCAAACAAGTTACACATTAATATTTTTGAAATCGAGTTCAAACATGTTTCACATTAATATTTTTTGCTCGTATAAATACGTTTTGCATTAATATTTTGGCTCGGATGGGCGTCAGAGTCCTTTTTGGCTCATATGGGCATCGGCGTCCTCGAACATGATAATTTGGCTTGTATGGGCGTTGGAGTCTTACATCTCATGTGTGTTCAGATTTTTATTATTTTTCTTTTTCGAGTTCTAGGAGAAATTTTGGTTGACGAGTCTTACATCTTACATGTAAGATCATGGATGACAAAGAGCTCATATAGCATGACGTCTCAATCCAACGGTTATTATAGAGAGAGAGCCTCCTCAAAAGATAATTTGGCTCGTATGGGTGTTGGAGTCTTATATCCCACGTGTGTTCAGATTTTTATTATTTTCCTTTTTCGAGGTTTAGGAGGAATCTTGGTTGAGGAGGAGTCTTACATCTTACATATAAAGATCATGAATGACGGAGGGCTCATATAGTACGAAGTCTAGATCGAACGGTTCTTATAAAAGGAGAACCCCTAAAAAAGCTCGCTCTTTTATAATGTGATGATGATGAGATAATATAAGGGGTGTCCCAGAATTCATCATTCATGTCATAAAACATCAATATCTCTAAGTACCCTCTTAAAGCTCAGGAACATTGTAAAAAAATTGCGACGCTGATTCTATGTATAAAATGGTATGATTATAGAACTAATACATTGAAAATCCATCATTGTTTTTATTAGTTAGTCTTAGATAAAAGCAGTTGTTAAAAAATCAACTTGAGGGAGAAGGTTGAAACCGTTAAAATTAGAGGGAGCAAAGAATTGTGATTGTAAAGGCGCTCAAGGTCATGACAGCTATCATACCATAGATTTCAGGAGCCATTGGATAGTACACATACTGTATGGATTTCATTGATCTATTTGCGCTGGAACTGTTGGAATGCACCATCTAGTTTTTTTGTAATTAAGGAGGTGCTTGACAGGGCTCCTCCGGAGGAGACGAAGCCATTTTGAAGGAGCCACAAGCTCCGACTCCTCTATTTTTTACTGAAAAACGACTCTTATGAAACGTTTGGCTTGACTCCTCCGGAGAACCCGGAGGCAGAGCCGGGGAGGAACGCTACCAAAGGCCCTAAATGAATTGCATGCAGGATCACCATTGTACCATCGAGATGGGATCACGTAAGCTCCTATGGAATGGCGAGACAAGGACATGCACAATTTGTGCATTTTCATCTCTCCCTCTCTGTATGGCAGACAGAGGGAGAGGACAGGAAAAATAAAAACACAATAAATGAAGCTCGTGGCACGTCTCCTGTAGTCCTGTCTATCTCTATGTCGACGGTGTTTACAGCAGCCAGCAATCCTTCTAGCAGATTTCAGTTATGACTTATGAGGCTACCAGCTCCAGCAAGCAGTACGAAATGAGGTTTCGTCAGATTTTAGAAGCGATCCTGTCTCGCTTGATCGTCGGGCAGCTCTTCCAAAGCAGTTGCTGCTTACTCCTTTCCGTGTTCATTGAAAACTTTATGCCCGAGTCCCAATACTATGAATAAGTACATCATGGGATCTTGTCGAATACGCTGATTATTGGGCAGTAATTAAATACGTCGGCTAACCTACTTTAGTTTGCTGAGGACACTCCTAAACTAGAAACCAGAAACTATGAGATAGTTTCTATAGTTACCAAATCTTATAGACGCTACATATATAGAGAAATCATATTTCTAATGAGTTTCTTCGAATAGACTATTTGTCTCCTTAATGTCAGCTTTAAAACCTTCATGGTGGCTATGAATCAAATCAATATGGTGGCCAATCATGTTACGCCACGGCCGTTGCATGGCACTGTAAAGGAAGTAACACAATGCAACATGACTGTGCAACATGAACATGGTGCTTCTGCGCCTGATAGGCTCTGGGCATCTGACAAATTCTGGGGCTGTCTTCCGATCTTGGCACGGGACGTTCGCTGGCCCTGAGCCAAGGCACGGCCGGTCACTGGGGCAAGAACTCGACCCAGGCTCCCTGTTGGTCGGGAATTCCCAGGTTGTGACCAAGCCCCCGAGTCCTGAGTGCTGATTGCTTGGCTTGCTCAGGCTTACACTTTCGACACCACGGGCCTCCTCGAGGCCTTTCTTGCAGAGAGTACGCGCGAGCGTACCCGATGGGTATAGCCTCCGGACCCTCGAGCGATTCGGAGAGTCGGTTGGGGATCACTCGGACTATCATCTTCTTCTCGAGGACTTAGTATATCCCTATGTTAGACTCTCGTCATCGAGCTTCTTCTAGCTTAGTTTGTGTTGGCGTTGATCGATGATGCTACCTGCCAAGTGCCGAGGCTTGAAGCCTTGAACATGTGGTGGTGCCGCTGCTTTAGAAAGACTTATCCACGAATAGTGCACCATGTTTGCAAAATGCAATGCAAATTTTCTTATATACTTAAAAATCATTGATGAGTGTTCATTATGAATTGTCTTAATTAAATTGAGTGCTAGTTTAACAAAATTATGCATACATCAATCCAGGAATAATGGATTGGCTTGAATGCTTGATCAATCTATGTGCGGTTGGACGCTGCTAAGATTGACGGTGACATGAGCCGTTGTTTTTTTTCCCATATATATGAATATAGGATTATCGTTACACCAACTGGTCAGGCCATCAAATTGTGATGGAACGACTGAGAAACCGACGTGCATATGATTTGCTCGCTCCTCTACTTCTTTCTAACAGACACACTGGCGCATATTAAAGGCAACAAGTCCATGACATGTCCTGTCCCTGCTCATGCCGACGGTGGTTACACACAGGCTCAGCAGATTTCAGTTATGAGGCTACCAGCAGAACAACAGGTACAAAACAAGGATACATATAGATCAATGTTATGAGGCTCTACCAGCAGAGCAACAGCAACAAATCGTCGACTAGTGTATATCCTCCCTTCCTGTGTGTACTGTCGTCCTTGGCAGGCATACAGCGAAAGAAACTGGACTGCATTGGAACGAAGCTGTGCTTCTCACTCAATCAAGAAAAGTATCCATCAGTACATATATCGATGCATTGCTTCTCGAAATCAAGATATTGGAATTGGATTAGTCAATCGATTCATAACTGCCTTTCGAGCACAACCGTATATTAGAACCCCTTTACTTGCCGGAGCACATCTTGGATCTGTCAATTATGTTATGGGCGGAGTCCCACTCATGGGGATATGCAACAACCGAATTATCGGCCACCATGGTACTGTAGCAGCTACAGGACACGGAAAAGGGTGACACGCTGGCTGCCTGGTAGGTCGTGCGTCCACCGGCTCTCAAATCAATCTCCTCGTGTTATATATATATATATATATACATTTAGAAAAAAATCTCTGTCATGCTTTTTAGTTCATATATACTCTTAGCTCAAAAAAATTGCAATTCTAGTTAACATAGTAACAAATCAAATCAAATTGCTATTGATCAAGTTCATATAAAAAGACACCAACATTTATGATACCAATATAAATATCGTTAGATTCATTACCGAATATATTTTCCTAGTATACCAACTTTATATCATAAATATTTTTATATTTTTTTCTATAGTTTTATTTTATCAAAGTTTAGCTAGTATGATTAACGATCAAACTAGAGTGCATTCCTTTCAAGGCGCCCATAGCATGCAGTAGGTAGGCTAATGAAGCCAACTTTACATAATATACGTGTAACTAAACCATAGCTAGTGTTGACATCTTTCACGGTTACACAGTACCAGATCATCAGTCGTTCACTTGTCTTTTCCACTTAGGGGTTGTTTAGTTGGTGAAAAAGTTTGGGTTCGGCTACTGTAGCACTTTTCGTTTTATTTGGCAATTTGTGTCCAATCATGGACTAATTAGGCTCAAAAGATTTATCTCGTGATTTACAACTAAACTGTGTAATTAGTTTTTTCTTTCGTCTACATTTAGTACTCCATGCATGTGCCGCAAGATTCGATGTGACAGGTACTGTGTAAACTTTTTT
Source organism: Saccharum hybrid cultivar R570 (assembly GCA_038087645.1). Lineage (NCBI taxonomy): Eukaryota > Viridiplantae > Streptophyta > Magnoliopsida > Poales > Poaceae > Saccharum > Saccharum hybrid cultivar. The sequence continues at coordinate 15,761,607 of JAQSUU010000793.1, read as the reverse complement.
GGGTTGCATGGGCAACTAAACAGGCCCTTAGAAGAAGAATCTTAGATAGGTACTTGCAGCGTCTGTATATGTGCGTGCATGTGCACACATGGACACATGGTGACATGGTGTCAAGACTCAAGACCTCGGGCCGGGCGTGTCTCATTCTTTACTATACGGTGTGCAGCAAAAAAAAAATTGTTAAAAACTAGAAGGGTCAATCGACTAAGACACTAAGTTTTGTGATTAACCATGTGTACATCTTTATTCTATACCACAAATAAAGAATTTTAGAGAGGCATGCATAAACAGACGCTGCCTCTAATAATGGAGGAGGGACGGCCAGAGGAAAGGCCTGCCTCTGTTGATACATTAACAGAGACAGTTATCTTACAGAACCCACCTTTATTAATGTTCTATTAATATAGACGGTTAATTAACTCAGGGCAGCTCCAATAATTGACTTTTAAGCTAGCTCTAATCATTTTTCTCATATTTAATAGAAGAAAGAAAAGTTAGCTCTCGCACATATTTCAAAGTTACGTGAGTGCCATGTAAAGCTATCCATGTTAAAAGCTATGTGCTAAAAGTTAGCACTATTGGAGAAGTTAGCTTATAGCTAGTAACTTGCTCTAATCATTGTGGGTGCCCTAAGTCTCGTCTCTTTCAATGCCTTAATAGACTAAGTTTACAGCCTGCATTGTATCACAATTAACAGGGCCGACTTCATAACGTGTTTGACTCAATTAATGATTGCCCATAAAAGGACCTCACCCACTTCTTTTCTTCCTCCAGGAGTTGATTCACTTGACAAGTCTTCAGGCATGATGAACAGCTCTATATCTTTAAGAGAATTTCATTTTTCAAGGGGAGATTTTGATCTTGTTTTTTGTTGGAGGAGGTGCCCGTAGGAAGTTAGTTTGTGCCTGTTGACGAAATATGGTCGGCAGTCCACCGAGGGATATATCCACGATGGTAGATGAATCAGTAGAGGTGCGCATAATTAGGAACCAGATGGTAACAGAGACACAAGACACAAGATTTATACAGGTTTAAGCCGCCAGCGTGGCGTAAAACCCTATGTCCTGTGCTCTGTTATTTTGTATTGGTTGGGTATGAGATATGTATGTTCCTATGAGAGGATCTGATCTATCTACTAGGGGACCCCTGCCCCTCCTTATATACTCTGAAGGGGTAGGGTTACACGTAGAGTATCATATTTGGTACTATACAATGTCTAGTACAACTTGTAGCTCGCGGTGCACGCTCTATCTTGTGGTACCCGGGGGTATATCCTCCACGGCTAGTCCCCGAGCGCCTTGTATCCGCTTGGCGACGCTGCCTTGATCAAGTCCGAGCAATTTAATACGAAGCCGACCAGTTTAACTGGTAATCCGAGCAGAGATAATTGACACCGACTAGTTCAACTGGTGATCCAGACCTCGGACTTAACCAAGTAAGGCTTGCTAGAAGGATGTAAGGGGATCAAGATAAAATTTAAAATTCTCCATCTCAGATGAAGTGTAGCCACTTAAACTCCTTAGTCGATAAGGAGGGTAAGTCAGAAGAGAAGCACTATATTCACGCGAGGTGAAGTGTAGCCACTTAGTCCCCGAGTCTGACAGTAGATGACTCTGTCACGTGGTGCCAGGGTCAAAAAGAAATAACCCCAACTCAGTTGAGAAATAAATCGTGGCTCTGTCATGGTGCAGTCCCCAGCTCTGCTGTAAACCAGTCCCCAGCTCAGCTGAGAGAAACTTGCAGAAAAAGTAGTACACTCATTGCAAGATGACGTGTACACACGTAGTCCCCGAGCCTGCTAGAAGATGAAGAAGCATCTTGTAGTAGGGTCAAAGAAAATAAGTCTGAAATGTACTTATCAAGGCTCCCAACACGCTTTCCAAGATCAGCACCCTGATCCAAACAGCATGGAGCAACTTGATAGCACAACAGCTTAATTGGAGTGAAGCGAAGATGTAGCAAAACACGACCACCGAAGGAGCTCAGCTGGCGACTCTTGCACAGAGAAGACGAATGCCGAGGAGTCTCCAGCCTAGTTGGCGACGTTTACACGAAGAAGACGAACACCGAGGAGTCCCCAGCATGGGTGATGAGCTCCCAGCATAGTTGGCGATGAAGCGACAAACAATCTGACCAGTTGGTTGGTGAAGAGTAGAGCACCGAGCAGCCCAACCAACTGGTCGGCGGCGAAGTGTGTGACTAGGAGGTCGGCGATGAAGTTCAATCAGTTGGCGACAAGGAGAACGCAGTTGGTTGGCGATGTAGTCCAGCTAGCAGGTGGTGCGACCACCCGGATGATGATCCTTTTGTCCTTCTCGAATGATCCAGTCCCCGAGCATAAAAGATGAGCCCGCCAACTGAACCAGGTTCCTGTAAAATAAACATGGAAAGTGGGTAGTACATGATGCATGAATAAAGTATAAGAGCTCATGCTCTTTTTGTAGTATTTATACTCAGTAGAAACATGTTCCGACCAGTTGGTATAAACACTCAATTTTTATTTGGTTATGCATTATACTCAGTATAATTCGTTAGTCAAAAAACTCAGTTTTTAGTCATTAGGTCATTTGGATCAACGCGAGTAGTTAGTCGGTCCTAGAGATTCGTCAGCTCTGGTCTGACCAGCGACCCCGGAGCATGAGGCGTGGAGCCCAGGCATGTGTGAGAGTACTGGCCTTGCCAGAGAGCTACTGCCGACCACCCAGAACATAGAGAGCGGATCTCATGCACGTGTGGGGAGGAGTTAAAAACAGCGCTTGGCTCTAACAAACTCAAGTAGGAGACATAACCGGTCGGCTAACCATTGTCAAAATATACATCTTTAAGATTGTATGTATAAAGAAAATTTGATGCTGAGCGCACCCTCAGGGTGGTCGGTGCAGATATATATATGGCGATTGAAGAAATATTTATTTAAGAAAATAATACTTAGCTTGTTGGTGAAGATGGATCGTCGTCGTTGTGGCCGAGTAGATGGACGTGGTTCGGACGGCTCGCTGATGGCTCGCTTGATGGCTCAAAAGGCTCTCTAGTAGCCTGACGTAGTTCGATGTCCTGCCTGTGCATCGTCTCCTCCGAGTCCGTGCAAATCCATCCTTCTGTGCCAAATTTGGTGTCGTTGTGATCGCCGACAGAAAGCGTCTTGCCTCCTGCCCTGTGAGATCAAAGTATGCTGTCAGTCCCGTCGCCGTGGAAACTACGGATAATCATGAAGCAGATGTAGAAGCATACGACACGTAGAATGCTTAATCTAAAAATTGAAACATGACTTAGCTCATTATCAGCACGCGTGGACTTGCATCCTTCATACGTGTGCATGCATGCGCGTAAAGCATGGCTTGGCGAGAGCTGAGGGGTGATCAGTCGATGACAGATGACGAGATGTTGAGTTCTGTTGATGATCGACGAGTGTCATTGAGGAGGTCCAGAACCGGACGATGGCGAGTGTTGCTGCCGGACATCGGCTATGGGCCACTGCAGCTGTCATCATCAATCATAAAGAGAAGTAGATGTATCTTGTATACATATATATGGATATATATATATATATATATCTTAGAATATCTAATCAAAATACGAAATAGGCCTTAGCTTTTGAACGATCGAGTGGTCCGGCGTAGAGTATTTGTCATTGCTTGAGGGTTGCGTGGCAATTCCTGCGCAGATGCCGCCCGATGCTTTCACTGAGGCCTCGGAAGCTGGCATCACGTGCCGTGCAGATCAGGGCCAATCTAGATGAGGCATCGGCTTCAAGATGAAAATCGTCCAAACACATCTGAGCTGATGCATGAACGGAGCGTCGTGCATGGCTGTGCCGATCTGGTCGGTGTGTTGGTGTGTTGTTGCAGGGCACGGAGACACGCCGTCGAACGTCGAGGGAAGGGCGCCGCTTGACTCAGCATCTAGGCCACCGTGAGATGCGAGTTGCTGCCGACGCCATTGATGAAAATTCCCATCTGGCTCGCTATGGGATCAAGCGCACGACCCCTACCTGACGCACCATTATCGACGAAATATGGTCGGAAGTCCACCGAGAGGTATACCCATGATGGTAGATGGATCGGTAGAGGTGCGCATAATCAGGAACCAAATGGTAACAGAGACACAAGACACAAGATTTATACAGATTTAGGCTGCCAGCATGGTGTAAAACCCTACGTCTTGTGCTATGTTATTTTGTATTGATTGGGTATGAGATCTGTATGTTCCTATGAGAGGATCTGATCTATCTATTAGGGGACCCCTACCCCTCCTTATATACTCTAAAGGGGTAGGGTTACACGTAGAGTATCATATTTGGTACTATATAATGTCTAGTATAACTTGTAGCTCGCGGTGCACGCTGACATGCGCCCACGCCTTGATCTTGTGGGCTGAGCCACCTCTGATGGCACTGCTCATATACTATCTTGTGGTACCCGGGGGTATATCCCCCGCAGTGCCCTCATATGCCCTTTTCTTTTTTGCTTTGTTCAAGTTTTTGTTGCTTTTGTGCTTGTTCATGCTGGTCTAGATCTAGATCCAAGTGGTGGGAGGAGAGACAAAAAGAAGGTCTATATATGTATGAGAGGTAAAAAAAGAGAAATGCCATGGTACCTAGATAAATAGTGCATAATTCGCGGGAAGGGAGCGAAAGAAGATGTTTCCAATAACTAGTTATTGATTCCATAGTCCCCCATGTTTTGACACGTATAGTTTTTTTTGCTCTCGTATAATATTATGTAACAAATTAGTTTATTTATGCAAAAAAGTATATTTTTAATAGTTATTCATTTCACAGTTCCCTAGTTTTGTGACATAGTAGCTCCATAAAGCCATATATTTTTCTAACAAATTAATTGATTCATTGTTTTGTACATAGAAGTTATCCAACATCTATTAGTATTAGAATTATTGATTCGTCTATTATATTTTTTCCACACGAAGGCTAAAATGGAAGTATCACAATGGATGTACAGTACGTCAAGGTTGATGTTGTGTTTGATGGAAGAAGTGTCAAAGTTTGTTGACAATATGAAGAAGCAAACTTTGAGGGAAAATCAGAAGAAATCATTTGGCCGTGCTCTCACTACAAGAATTAGACATGGTTAGAAGTTGATGAAGTCAAATTTCACTTGGTCCAGTGGGGTTTCATCTAGGGCTACATGATTTGGACCTTTTACGGTAAGAGAGATAGGACTGCTACATCTGGAACATTGATGCAAAGAAACCATCATGCCGCTATGACGGATGATTGTGGTGACCTAGGCAAAACTGCAACCGATCACGATGATTATATCACATTGGATGATATTTTTGGAAAAACGAATGGTGATGGTGATGATGGAGGTTTCAATGATCCTGAGGATGTGGAGCTCATTGAGGAGAAGCAGCGCCACTCGATGACAGTGATGACTTGTTATATGGGACCCCAAGTAGCTTGATAATTTTGCAGAGATGAAGAATGTGGCAAAAGAGCCTCTTTATAAGGGTTGTCCACCAAAATTGACCATGCTGCATTTTGAACTTCGGATGTTGATGCCAAAGGCTCAATTCAGATGGTTGGATGCTAGTTTCAATAATCTATTATGGCTCCTTGGTTCTCTGCTTCCAAAGGGCAAGAAAGTGCACGTCAATAGCTATTGGGTGAAGAAATTATTCAAACTAGTCACGATGGGTTTCCAGAAGATAAATGCTTGCCCTAACCACTATATCATGTACCAAAGGCACCGCGTATGAGAGGTTCACCAGTTGTTCGAGCTACAGCACGAGCAACAAGAGGAATACTTGTGTTGAGTCAATGCAAATGATGAGGGGGCCTCAAGGGCACCGAAGAAGAAGGGCAACAAAAAGAGTGGTAAGGGAAAAAGGCTACAATTATAGGATCCCTGCCCTGGTGATGTGGTATCTACAAGTGGTCAGTCGCTTGTGGTGTCTATTTGGAAACCCTAAGGATGATAAGATGATGTTCATGCATCTCATCAGCACAGGATGGGCAATGGGATGCTTCAACATGGTGCCAATGCTCGGAAACAGAAGCATTTTGATGCCTTGTACCTATAGTTTCTTGTTGAGCCAAGGAACGTTAGGTTCATACTGAGTACCGATGGGGTGAATCAGTTTTGTGACTTGAGTAGCACGCATGGCACATGGCCATTCATCCTTACCCTTTACAACTTTCTTCCATGATTGTGTGAGAATTACATGTACTTTTTGTTGGCCATCTTATTTCTAGATCATAAGCAGCCTAGCATTGAGAAAGATGTGTTCTTGGGGCCATTATTGGAAGACATGAAGAAACTTTAGGAACAAGGGTCCACATGTGGGATGAGTATCAAAGTGAGACTTTCATGCTAAGAGCCATCATCTTTGTTACCATCAACGATTACCAAAATTTGTTTTCACTATCAAGGTACATCATAGGGAAGACCAATTGCGTACTATGCTTGAATGAGATCTACTATGTTTACCTTGATGCATGTTATAAGATAGTGTACATGAGGCAATGATGATTCCTAGTTAGAGGGCACATGTTCTAGTATGGTTTCTTATAGTTGTTCTAGGATGAATGCTTCAGAGTTACAATTGTTTGCTTTATAGTTGTTGAAAGTGGTATGGTTTCTTATAGTGGTTCTAGTATGGATGTAGGGCTGAAGTTATTTTATGTAACCTATTTGTAGTCTCACTTTTTTCCTTTCCTTCATCTAATATACTTCATTACAACAAAATATATTGTTGCCCTTTCAAAAAGAATATGACCACTATCTCACACCAGAGTTAATGGCAATATATACTGCCGCACAAGAAATGAAAAAAAAATTGTTGTCCCCCATTTGTTGGTGGTGGCATATATATAGGGGAAGAGATACTTAAGTATGGGCACATGAGGGAGAAGAACTTGGGTTTCTAGTGGAAAATCGATTTCTGAAGTTTTCTTGTCAATGAGTGGAAGTTTGTGTATAGACATACTCCTTTAGGAAAAGTATGGTAGTGCTCTTCTTTCTAATCATAGTGTGTATCAGTGTATGGGATCCTTAGCTAAAGAGCGAAATTAACATTTGATAATCCAACTGTTGGCCCTGCATTTTGATTTCTGTGACAAATTGCATAGTCCACAAAAACAAAGTTGTCCCTCCAAATCTGTACTATATTTTAAGATTATGTTGATTGGTATTACAAGGAAAATGGCACCTAGCAAGGGTCATATGTGATTTTGGTGGTTGATTACTGACATTGTCAAAAGCTTTTGGAAAGATTATTTAAATGCTAAAAATGCCTTTTTGCAATTGAGTCAGCTACCCCACCTTAAAGCCTATCATGATCCTTGGTGTCTTTTGTTTTCAGTTCTATTGGGTAAGTCTAGCTGAGTACTTTCTCGTACTCAGGGCTTTGTTCCCACTTGTTGCAGATGGGCAGATGTATTACGGCTACTATATCAACTGCCTTTATCATGCGATGGGAGAAGCTTAGGACCATGGGCAATGGTCATTCACTACATCTCGTCTGATGCTTTTGTTGGAGATGATCCTGAGCTGGCACTTTATTTTGAACTCTGTGTGAGTGTGTGATTTGAACTAAATGCTTTTACTACTTTTATTTGAACTTGGTTTATAATAACTATGTTTAAACTCCAATGTATTTGTGACGTGAACTTTTATGTAACTTGTGATGGTGACCGCTGAACTTATTACGATCTTGGCTGATATGTAAGTTGATTTGAAATCCGTCGTGATTTCACGAACTACCGGGTTATACGGGCTTAAGTTTGCTAAATCGTCTGCTCGGTGGATGATTTTCTTACTTAATCTCGTATAATTGGTCGGTTCTATTACAAGTGCTATGATGGTATTTTATCTGTACGCTTGCGGATCCCATTTTTATTCTAAGAGGAGCAGTTCTATACCAACACTTCTTCCGCCATGCTAGGGATGACAACTTAGCTTAAGTGGTGTTAGAAGTGTCAACAGTCGTCCCCTCCTTCGAGACCGGGTTCTACAAGTCCTACACATGGGGGATGGACTACATAGGACTCAACGGGTCTGTCACACCCGCGATCTACCACATGACCCGGCATGTAGGGGGCATTCGCAGGTAAATAATATCTAAGCACCACGCTTACATAATACATACCACCTAACTCTCTCGAGAACTGAATTAGGCACTCTACGAACATATGCATAAATTCATCATCAACTATAACTATATCAAATATACAATTAGAGCAAACTAAGAACATAATAAATAGCAACATAATAATAAAATAGAACAAAGTCATAAATGAGATACAATGGCTAATTACCAGTCTCCAGATGAACAGATATAGAATCCCAAGCAAAATAGCCCAACTCTACTTGAACCTTGCTAGAAAGCCTTACTAAGAACTTGAAGAACAAGAGCTCTCTCTAATCTCTGGAAACCCTAATTTCTAGTCTACTCTTGACAAATGAATTGTAGGATACAATGATATATCTTAGGGGGTCAAGGCCTGTATTTATAGTCCTGAGGATGGAATGTCAGTCTTCGGATCAAACCGACTTGAAGCAATGGTGTAGATGCGACCCTAGGAGGCGGTGGAGGAATGTTCTAGAAGCTCATGGCCAGATCCCTCTGTGCGGGGTCAGGCGGCCTGATGGTGGGGCCAGGTGGCCCCACCTGGAAGCCTTTGCTTCTTTGCTTTGGTTCGGTGTCTTCTGGTGTCTTCTACAGTCTTCTGGTGCATATTTCATCACGGTTAAGTTTTGGTCCTTTTTGACATTTCAATCCTTCTTTTCTTATTTTCTGGAATAACCCTGCTGAAAATATAAATTCACCAAAACTTATGGAAATTGTCAATTAAAACCCCTAAGTTTCTATTGGTGACCATTTCTATACACAAAGTTGATGATTTATGATGGATGATAACTACCGTCAACAACATCGTGATAGCTGGATGCCAACCCCCTGAGCCACAACTCACTTGGGTGGTGGTGACTGGCGGTGTGCCAGAGTAGAGCTCTGAAGGGCAGCGCCTGGGGCTGGGCCCAAACATGACTTTCCTACGTGGTAGGGGAGCACGCGGAGGTCATGCTCAGTGACCTCGGCCATGTCGTGTGGTGAGACAGGCAACAACTCGGCACGAGGATGACACTATTGATGAGCTTAAAAGGGCTCATGACATAGCGTATTCCCTGATTCGACGAGCCACGTGTTCTAGGCTTTGCCACGCCAAGCACTATGGGAGTTAAAGGCCACGACTAGCGGCATGGACACCCAGCGTTTGTGCCCAGGATACTCTAAGACATGAGTCTTCCTGGATGGGACTTTGTACATAATCATCAATGAATCCTTCCCGTGCCTAGAGATCATAGCATGCTTCAATGAGCGCACATCAAAGCGACATCGGACGACGCATGTGACCTGAAGTGACCCATGTCGATCAGTGCGTGCTAGTCGACACAGCCCACTCACGGGGGTGAAAGGTCCTTGTTTGGTTTTGATAATTGAGTGACAACCTTAAGTGAACTAATTGTGTTTAATGTGAGATACACAGGAGATTAGTCCACAGGTGATGGTGTCATGGAGGAGTTCATTGCATATGAGACATGACATGGTGTCATGTGATCAAGGTGGAGAAGATCAAGATGAGGCTTGGCTCGATGAACCGGTTGCAAGGGTGAAGGGCAAGTTGTGTGATGGCTTGGCGCTAAAGGACCAAGGCAATGGTGAAGAGCAAGTAAGGTCAAGATCAATGAATCAATACGGTCACGTGATGATATGAAGTGGATCATATCATTTGGTGATTGGTTGGTGCATGTGTTGCATCAACTTTGGAGGAGATGTAATGGAATGCGCAAGGCAAAGGTATAACCATAGGGCATTTCCATTTCACCGGTCATAGGTGTGTAGAGAAGTTGATGACCGGGTTTAGGATAGATGGCCGTACTATTAAGAGGGGCAAACTTGTTTACATATCGATCATCTAGTGCCACTTGAGCGATCTAACTTTTGCATACGTGTTAGGATCAAGTGGCGAGGCAAGTTGAGTGCCTAACTCCTCGGAGAAAATGATTGTGAAAATGGTAACACACGTGCACAAGGTGGTGATCACTTGTTGGTGTTGGCACATTTGCGAAGGCGATGGAGTTTGAGCGGTTGAGAGGGGTTTGGGATCCTCTCTCTCTCCCCCTCCTGCCAAACTTGCGAGGTGGGATTCAGGCGTTTTTGAGGAAATGAAATGATCAATTTCCTTTACGCTGAAGGTTGGAAGAAGTGGCAAAGTCATGGAACAAGTTTACGCTAAGAAACATGCAACAAACACGCACGACGCACGTGACAGACGCGACTGTGCAGTGTCTGTCGCCTAACCCTAGTGGCACGGTGCGAGGCTATGTGGAGTGGCACGACAGACGCACGGGCATTCGCGCGATAAATGCTGACGTCAGCATCTGTCGGCTTCACGCTGAGAAGGCGAGCGGCTTTGCGCTGCATCAGACGTAGGACGGCATCTGTCGACCTCCCGTCAGACACGTCTGTCAGCCTGGAGCGCGGTTTGGAGCTCTCTGTGCTGTGTCTATCACAACGACAGACGCTGGTGGCTTCGGTGTGGGACGCGTCTCTCACTGGGGAGTCGACCATTGGAACGTTGAGCGGGCTAGACATGTGGCGTCGCATGGAGCGACGGACGCTGGAGCAGCGTCTGTCGGGTAGGCGACAGACGCATTTGTCACCCCCAAAATCCACCCAGTGAGGTTTCCAACGGCTCTTTTTGGTTGTGGGGCTATAAATAGAAGTGGTGGCTGGCCTTGGCTAGTGCTTGGCACCCTTGGGACTTAGTGTCCATGCTTTGGGAGTGCTAGGAGAGCCTCTATGATACATCCGACTCAGGTGGGGTTGGCTGAGGCCCAATAAATTAAGGTTGCCCGGACCCCAACAGTTCTTATGCACACCCACTTGGAAAAAGGCCCCATGTCCGTAAAAGACTAGTCCGATAGGGGAAGGGTGGCTCTCTCTTTTAAGGTGGCTTCCTCCTCCCAAGCTAAGTAAGGTGGGATTATTCAGAGGCTCACACGATCGCCGCCCGACTACAACTAGGCCACTTGACCTTTTTTTGTTGCGTCTTTGCCAGCGGGTAATAGTGGAGGATGTCCTCATCATTCCCACCCTCTTAAACAAGGGCCCAGCTCTGATACCAAATGATACATCCGACTCAGGTGGGGTTGGCCGAGGCCCAATAAATTAAGGTTGCCCGGACCCCAACAGTTCTTATGCACACCCACTTGGAAAAAGGCCCCATGTCCCTAAAAGACTAGTCCGATAGGGGAAGGGTGGCTCTCTCTTTTAAGGTGGCTTCCTCCTCCCAAGCTAAGTAAGGTGGGATTATTCAGAGGCTCACACGATCGCCGCCCGACTACAACTAGGCCACTTGACCTTTTTTTGTTGCGTCTTTGCCAGCGGGTAATAGTGGAGGATGTCCTCATCACTCTAACTCACTTGTGTTTGCAAGAGTGCGAATCGATTGCGAGTGAGTGTGATTCTAGTGCATTGCATCATGAGGATTGCATCGAGTGGCACTAGGTGTTTGAGTTGCAAGCCGGTGGTGCTTGTTACTCTTGGAGGTTGCCACCTCCTAGACAGCTTGGTGGCTTGTGGCTCCGTCGAAGCTTGCAAGAAGATTGTGCGAGGCTCTGGAGAAGCTTTGTGAGGGGGATTGTGCTCACCCCGCGGGGATCGCGAAGAGCAACTCTAGTAGAGCGTGTCATTGAGCTACCACACTTGATGGTGGGTTCTTGTGGTGCCTTTTGAGAGGCTCGGTGTGTGACCGATTAGCCGCAGAACCACGAAGTGTTGGTTGACACAACGGGGACTAGCTTGGTGGCAACCAAGTGAACCTCGGTGAAAAACCACCACGTCAACTTGTCTACTCTTCTCGGTGGTTTGCATTTACTTTACACAAGCTTGTATTTACTTTCATATACTTGTGCTTGTGTAGTTGCTCTTGTAACTAGTTTGCTTGTATAGCTTGCTAGTTACCTTCTTGCTTGTGTAGCTAGAAGTATCCCCTTTGCATGGCTAATTTAGTTTGTGTAACCTTGTTAGTCACATTACTTAGTTTGTGTAGCCAAGTAGTTTGCACTCTCTAATTTGTCTTGTGTAGCCTTGTTATTGAGGATTGCTAGTGAGCTTAGGAGCTTTGTGCTTTTGCTTACTAGAATTGTGTAGGAGCTCTCCCAGTTCTTAAAGTACTAGTTGCATAGGTTTGTGTGACCTTGCAAACTAGAATTGGTTAGGAGAGCACTAGCTAGCCTAGCACCTTTGTTGCCTAATTAGGATCTTTTCTAAGGTGCTTGAGAACTTAGTTAGAGGGGTGAAGTCTTGGCTAGACCGATAAGTTTAATTCCGCATTTGTTTTGGTTAGCCAACGTGTTTAATTTTTAGAAAGGACTATTCACCCCCCTCTAGTCTGCCATCTCGACCCTTCAAGGGGCTACATCATGGCAAATTGTGCATCAACACATGAATGCGGGATGTATGAGACCGAACACCAAGAGCCAGCTCTAGGTAAGGTCACACACCCATGCACAAAGAAAAGGGAAGGAAAGCTATCGCTACCTAAGGAAAAGAGGTTGACAAAAGGCGCACTGCCGCCGGATCTGTCCTATGACACTTCGGTCATGAAAATGGAGTTGCACTAAGCCAAGCCCTATGGGTCGATCCCTAGGCATGGTCATGCATCTACGGCATTCGAACGACCGGATCATCGGCAAGCACACAAAAGAGAAAGAAGTACAAGGCACAAACTAAAAAGTTTTCTTTATTAAAGGACCCTAGATACAACCTAAGGTCCTTGGCCACCACTGTGGAGGATGTCCTCCATGTCTACAGCAGCCACGACAGTGGCCACAGCGGCAGCAAAGTCACTGACCAGCCCTACCTGCTCCGCCTGCCTGGCATGATCCAGAAACCCAGGCGCCACCTAACGGAAGTCTTGTCCGATGCAGAGCTGCATCATGGCGAGGGCAACACCGACTCCCTACCAGACTCTAGCCACCACCGTGTGCTTACAGTCCTCCATCAGGAGGACCTCCCAGAGGCGGGCTTCCACTATCTCATGGTGGGAGGCTGCTAGTTGCTCCTCCAACGCTGGCAACAAGAAGGCAAGAAGATCATGAGCGACGAACAACAAATGGGATGACAAGACGTAGAGCACCCTTACCCACAATGCAGGCCCAGGCGTCGGTGGCCACCGCCTGCGTGAAGGTGGCCTCCCTCTCTAAGGCCTCGAGGGCCACCTCGATGGCATCAAGGCAGTGCTCCAACTGACCCACCTCATGGGTGGCATTGGAGTAGAGCTGGCAGGCCTCATTCGCTGCACAGACAAGCTCGTGGAACTCACGCCGATCATCCGAAGATGACGACGACGATGGCGATGAGCCCGATCCCTCAGTCGATGGGATCATGGCACAATGAGCACGAGATGGCCTTCCTATGGCCGCCGCATCATGGGAGGCAGCCCTGCGAACATGCACGGTTAATACAGGTTAAAATTTCAAACTTGAACACCATATGAATGCAGTTACCCCTTATCGCGTAGGCAAGCACGAAGACGCGGCAACTGCCCACCGGCATCCGGTGACTCCTCTAATGGCCACCGCTATGGAGGCGGTTGGGGACCAATGGGTTTGACGGCTGATGATTTATGGGACATCTCTCGATGAGGCATAGCCGAACTCCACGTTGATTGGGGAGGATATCGGGTCTCGCTCGAATTACCCATTGACCCCGATGAGGCGCACCGCTCCGGCCATGTGGTTACGGTGGACATGCCTCTCTGAAAGGTCCTTGTTTGGCTTTGGTAATTGAGTGACAACTTAGATGGACTAATTGTGTTTTATATGAGATACACAGGTGATTAGTCCATAGGTACATATGTGTGAGCAACATATGCCATGGAGGTGGAAATGGCTTGGAGATGTTGAAAAACTTGCTCATGTGATGATGGAGGAGCTCATTGCATATGAGACATGACATTGAGTCATGTGATCAAGGCGGAGAAGATCAAGACATGACTTGGCTCGACGGACCAGTTGCAAGTGTGAAGGGCAAGTCGGAGGCTTTGAAGCGAGAGACCGCGTGTGATGGTGAAGCTTGAGCAAGACTTGATGCCGATGGATCGATGCAATGGTGAAGAGCAAGTGAGGTCAAGATTGATGAACCAATACAGTCATGTGATGATATGAAGTGGATCATATTATTTGGTGATTGGTTGGTGCATGTGTTGCATCAACATCAGAGGAGATGGAATGGAATGTGCAAGGCAAAGGTATAACCTAGGGCATTTCCATTTCATTGGTCATAGTTGTGTACAAAAGTTGATGACCGGGTTTAGGATAGATGGCCATACTATTAAGAGGGGCAAACTTGTTTGCATATCGGTCATCTAGTGCCACTCAAGGTATCTAACTTTGCATCGTTGCTAGGATCGAGTGGCGTGGCAACTTGAGTGGCTAACTCCTTTGGAAAAATGTTTGTGAAATACTAACACACTTGCACATGGTGGTGTACACTTGGTGGTGTTAGCACATTTGCGAAGGAGGTGGAGTTTGAGCGGTAGAGATGGGTTTTCGGTGCTTTTGTGGAAGTGAAACGCCTATTTTCCACTGCGCCGGAGGCAAAGAAACGGAGGCGAACGGAGGTCACTGGTATGACCAGACACGGTCTCGGCACGACCGGTGCATTCGATCAGTGGCAGCAGCTGTGCATGGCGTGGGGCGCTAGGGTTTGCAACCGACGTGTCTGGTCCCTCATGGAACCGGCACATCTGGTCAGGCATCCAGAGAAGTAGAGCGTGGCAAAGTTTTGTGCGGACGCCGTGGCACGTTCAGTCACATGCGATCGGACGCGTCCGGTCATGAAAGTTGCTCTCAGGACCCTTATTGGAAACGACCGGATGCTAGCACTGTGGCATCCGGTACATCAAGCGTGCACATCCAGTCGCTGACTCGCTGGTGCACGGATGTGCGTGATTGGACGTGACGTGGCATGCCTGGTTAGTTGAGCGGTGCATCTGGTCTCACCTGGTGACCGTTGGAGCAGTGTTAGTCATTGGAGATCTATGGCCATGGTTGAATCCGAGGGGACACGTGGACGACTGTGAGTAACCGGACGCGGTGCAGCGTGTCCGGTCAGTTCGACCAGCGCGTCCGGTCGTCTCAAAATTCGCCCAGTGAAGGGATAATGGCTATATTCGTTCGTGGGGCTATAAATAGAAGTGGTGGCCGGCCATGGATGGTTTGCTAAGCACACTATAGCCTTGGTGGCTTATGTGGTAGTGCTTGGGAGCCCTCTAACTCACTCTTGCTTGATAGTGTTCATTCGATCGAGTGAGTGAGCGATTCTAGTACGATTGCATCGTGAGGTTGCATCGAGTGGCACTAGGTGTTCGAGTTGCAAGCCGGTGGGGCTTGTTACTCTTGGAGGTTCCCACCTCCTAGACGGCTTGGTGGCTTGTGGCTCCGTCGAAGCTCGCAAGAAGATTGTACGAGGCTCAAGAGAAGCTTTGTGATGGGGATTGTGCTCACCCCGCGGGGATCGCAAAGAGCAACTCTCGTAGAGCGTGTCATTGAGCTACTACACTTTGGGGTGGGTTCTTGCGGCGCCTTTGGGAGGCTCGGTTGTGGATACCGATTAGCCGCTGAACCACGAGGTGTTGGTCGACACAACGGGGACTAGCTTGGTGGCAACCAAGTGAACCTCGGGAGAAAAACCACCATGTCAACATTATTCATCATTTTCTCAGTGGTTTGCCTTCGTGCAACACAAGCTTGTATTTACTTTCATATATATCTTGCTTGTGTTGTTGCTCTTGTATCTAGTTGTGCTTGTGTAGCTAGCTAGATATCTTCTTGCTTGTGTAGCTAGAAGTATCCCCTTTGAGTGGCTAATTTGGTTTATGTAACCTTGTTAGTCACATTGCTTAGTTTGTGTAGCTAAGTAGTTTGCGCTCTCTAATTTGGCTCATGTAGCTTTGCTATTGAGCATTGCTAGTGAGCCTAGGAGCTTTGTGCTTTTGCTTACTAGTTGTGTAGGAGCTCCCCGGTGTGCTAAGTACTAGTGCATAGGTTTGTGTGACCTTGCTCTAGAATTGTTTAGGTGAGTTCTTGCTAAGCTTGGCACCTTAGTTGCTTGTTGTTGACGGTAATTAACTCCTATTATGAACTGTCAACTAATGTCCAGCAACAACTAAAATGAACCAAAGTGCCATGTGATTTGATTTAAATCTAACGAGTTCCACGAGTTTTGGTGATCTCACTTGTTTTACAGACATTGAATATTTCTACATATAAAAGCATCTCAATTGATGAATTAGAGCACACCATTACAAAGAGCTCATCGAGACAATTGAAACGGATATATCATTCACTATAAGTGGATTCCCGACAATAGAGTCCCCGATGAATATGCTTTGGAACACTCTAGAAGACACCGGAACCGTCACCAAGCAAGAGTTTTATGGACTAACATGATAATTTCCATAGCTTTGGTGAATTGTGATTTTCTAGGGATTGAATCAGAAACAGTCAAGGAAGAGTAGGAGTCAAGGAACCAAATCAAATCACGTCGGAATTTCGCAAGAATTGACGGGAAGGTTTTAGAGGACACCAGAGGGCACCAGAACAAAGGAGAAGGCCATCTGGCTCTGAGCCAGGCCGACCGACCTGCCATGTGTGGCTGGCCGGCCCAGGTAGGACCCACCTATCATCCATCTTTGCGTGATGGCCTCCAACCGACCTCTACGACGCATCTTGACCATTGTTTCAAGTAGGTTTGATCCAAGGGCTGCGGTTCATCCCACCGGGGTATATAAGTGGAGGCAGACCCCCCATGAGGCATAGCTTGATACTTCAATTCATTGTCTCTAGTCAAGTTCAGGAGAGGGGTCCCTCGAATGGATCACCTCTTTAGAGCCTAGCAATCAAGAAGAAGACTAGTACACCTCTAGTTAGGTTTAGATCTAGTCTTAGAACTAGAACTAGAAGAGAGAGAGAGAGAGGTAGAAGATCTGGAGGAAGCCCTGGGCCTATTGGTGCTCCTTATATGGCTTGTACCTACGGATTCAAGTTCTCTAGGAGCTTAGATCAGAGACTTCTTTGGTCATCAACTTCTATTAGTCAGTGAGTTTTATTGTTCTTAATGTTCTTCTGGTTTACAAGTCTCTTTTTGAGCACTTTAATCTAATGTATTAGGTTAGAGTATAATTCATAGTGTAAGCATGGTGCTTAGGCTCGGGTTACTTGTAAATGCACCCTATATTCTAGATCGGTGGTAGATCGTGAGGGTGACAGCCTTATTGAGTCTTCTATAGTCCACCTCCCGTCTGTAGGCCTAGCAGGAGATTTGGTTGCGTGGTAGATTCGTACTTTGTTTGCGGTCTTCCATAGTAATCCCCTAGTGGACTAGTAATTGCAAAACTCCCTAAAAGTAGAACTAGATAACCCTAGTTTTTCTCCCCCAACCTTCTAGCATCTCATCCTTGATTATGCTCAGGGATTAAGCCAAGATCAAGATCCCTCCATCCGATCCTTTGGGTTCGATATTAAAGTTGGGTCATCCCGATGAAGTGCTACATCGGTATTCTATCTGTGCGCTTGCGGATAAACTTAGTGTGCATTAATAAATACCAACAAGCATTGTTGGCGCCGTTGCCGAGGATCGGTTGCTAGCTGATCTTGAGTCTAACTTAATCTTGTATTATACTTTTATCTTTTCTTTTATTTTCCTTATGGATTTCTTAGAGTCTCCCCAAGATTCAACAGATTCCACCCCTATCCAATTTTGCCATTTTCCCAAAACCGTAGGTTCATAGCCACCACATTCAGCTAAGCCTATCCTTTCTGATGGCTATGAGCTACGTCCATGCTTAATAGAGATGGTCCAAAACCAAACCTTTTCAGGCAAGGAAGATGAGAATCCTCATACTCACCTTAACGAGTTCAAACAGACCTATGCATGTCTCCATATTAAAGGCATGTCTGACGAAACCCTAAGATGGAAGCTTTTTCCTTTCTCTTTAGAAGGAAAAGCTAAGATCTGGTATAGTAGAACCGCACCGAGTAAGGAAGGGAGTTGGGAAGCCCTTTGTTCTAGCTTTTGCCTAGACTTCTTCCCTGTTTCCAAAATTGCCTGCCTGCATTTAGAGATCCTATCTTTTACCTAAAAAATAATGAAACTCTAGTTGCTGCCTGGGAACGTTTTGACAATCTTGTCCGTTCAAGTCCATCCCTAAGCATCCCAGACCCTGTGCTTCTTCAACATTTTTATAAAGGTCTGGATGGGAAAACTTCTTCTTTTCTTAACTTAGCCACTAATGGATCTTTTATGCACGCATCTACCCCCACGGCAAGAGAGCTACTACTCAAAATTGCTCAATCCACACCTGAAGCTGAGCCCATAGAGTTCTTAGAAGAGAAAGAATCCCATATAGTTGAACCAGAAATTCTACCCAATCCATCAACTTCAGCTATCTCAAATCCTGCTGAGGAGGAAACTCCAGTTTTAGAGATCTTTAATTTCGAGGATGAATATTTCACCGAGTTTGGTGATACCTCAAAATATCATATGGTAGGAAAGCCTCAGAATTCAAAACTTTCAGAAAAACCCCTTAGATATGACTGATAAAGCTTTCTACCAATAGGCTACGAAAAAGTTAGTCTCAGTGATAAGCCACGAATGGTTAGAAGAGTCAGAATCCTCCTCTGATGTGATTCGTTTAGATTCACCCTCTACTTCCATTTGTTGCCAAATTCATGAAGAGCCTTTTGATGCCCTTTACAATCCTGTTGTGGGTGTTAATATCATGTCTGCATCGTTAGCTCATGATTTATTAAAATACATGCCATTAACCCCAACAACAAAATTTCTAAAAAGCCGTTCAGGACATATCCTTCCTTGTTTGGGAATTTTATTTGTCCTACCTATCCTAGTAAACGAAACTCTAGTAAATTTGAGTTTTTATATCGTTGACATCATTGAGTTCGACCTATTGATAGGCCAACCGATTGAAAGGCTTATTCATGAAGGATAGACAGGGAAATTAAACATTTGTCTCAAGAAGAATCTTTCTCTCCCGATATCCATCTCTCGTTCTCTAAATACTGAGAGTGAATCCTTTCTAGAGCCAGACCCAATGGATGAGGTCAAGGCAGCATCTTTTGAATCTTTCATAGAACCCAACTTAGAAGATGATGTCCAGTTTTTCATAAAGGAAGAGGATGAACAACCTCCACAACTTTTAGATCCTTTTGAAGAACCTCCTAAACCTCCCATTGAGTTGAAACCTCTACCTTCTGGTCTTCATTATGTTTTTCTTAACGATAATCCAAATACTCCCGTGATCATAAGCGATAAACTTTCTCAAGAAGAAAAATTCCGCTTGATCACTATCTTAGAGAAACACAGGTCAGTTCACTCCAAGATCTCAAAGGAATTAACCCTGCTCTTTGCACCCATCGCATTCCTACAGATCCCGATGTTTTACCTTTTAGAGAACCCCAATGTAGGCTTAATAATACGATGAGAGAAGTGGTTAACAAAGAGGTTTTGAAACTGTTGCACACCGAGATTATTTATCCTATGCCACACAGTGAGTGGGTAAGCCCTATGCAAGTTGTGCCTAAGAAAGGAGGCATGACCATTGTTAGGAATGAAAAGAACGAATTAATTCCATAAAGAACCGTCACTGGATGGTGAATGTGTATTGATTATAGAAAACTCAACAAGGCAACAAAGAAAGATCACTTCCCGTTGCCTTTCATTGATGAGATGTTAGAGCGGCTGGCGAATCACTCCTTTTGTTCTCTTGATGGATATTCTGGATATCATCAGATTCCAATTCATTCGAATGATCAAAATAAAACCACTTTTACATGTCCATATGGAACATATGCTTATCGCAGAATGTCTTTTGGATTATGTAATGCCCCTGCTTCATTTCAAAGATGTATGATGTCTATATTTTCTGATATGATTGAGGAAATTATGGAAGTTTTCATGGACGATTTTTCTATCTATGGAAAAACTTTCGATGATTGTCTTGAAAATTTAGATAAGGTTTTAAAGAGATGTGAAGAAAAGCACTTAGTCCTTAATTGGGAAA
Source organism: Saccharum hybrid cultivar R570 (assembly GCA_038087645.1). NCBI lineage: Eukaryota > Viridiplantae > Streptophyta > Magnoliopsida > Poales > Poaceae > Saccharum > Saccharum hybrid cultivar. Next base: position 15,741,497 of record JAQSUU010000793.1, on the reverse strand, counting down.
AATGTCATTTCATGGTTAGAGAGGGCATAGTGCTTGGGCATTTAATTTCTGAACGTGGAATTGAGGTAGACAGAGCTAAAATTGAAGTAATTGAACAACTACCTCCACCTGTTAATATAAAAGGGATACGAAGTTTTCTTGGCCATGCTGGTTTTTATCATCAGTTTATAAAAGATTTCTCATATATTGCTAGACCGCTTACTAATATGTTGGTTAAGGATGTTCCTTTCGAATTTGATGATGCTTGTCTGAAAGCTTTTGAAACTCTGAAAAAAGCACTCACTTCTGCACCGATCATTCAACCCCCTGATTGGTCTTTGCCTTTTGAGATCATGTGTGATGCAAGTGATTATGCAGTAGGTGATGTGCTAGGACAATGTAAGGATAAGAAACATCATGCAATTGCCTATGCTAGCAAAACTCTGACAGGACCACAACTTAATTATGCAACAACTGAAAAAGAGCTCCTGGCTGTTGTTTTTACTATTGATAAATTCAAATCTTACTTAGTAGGAGCTAAGGTGATTGTTTACACTGATCATGCTGCTCTTAAATACCTGCTCACTAAGAAAGATGCTAAGCCTTGCTTGATAAGATGGATTTTATTACTTCAAGAATTTGATTTAGAAATAAAAGATAAAAAGGGAGTACAAAATTCTGTTGCTGATCACTTGTCAAGAATGCAGATTGAAAATTCATAGGATTTGCCTATAAATGACTCACTCAGGGATGATATGCTTTATCTAGTCTCTAGGTCTGACCCCTGGTACGCAGATATTGTTAATTTTATAGTTACAGGGTATGTACCACCAGGAGGAGACAAGAGGAAGCTCATCTATGAGAGTCGTGTTCACCTATGGGATGATTCGTACCTCTTCAGAATTTGTTCAGATGGGCTACTCAGAAGATGTGTACCAACTGAAGCAGGAATCAAAATTATTGAAAGATGCCATTCATCACCCTATTAAGGACATTATGGAGCATTCCGTACACATTCGAAGATCTAGCATAGCGGATTTTTTTGGCCAACCAAGTATGAAGACACTAAGGAATTCATCCAGAGATGCAGAGCATGTTAGAAACATGGCAACATCAATTTTAGAGATGCCATGCCACTAACTAACAATCTCTAGATTTAGCTCTTTGACTGTTGGGGAATTGATTACATGGGACTATTTCCAAAATCTGGGAATCATGAGTTTATCCTAGTAGCTGTTGACTATGTTTCCAAATGGGTCGAAACTATGCCATGTAGAAACTCTGATTCAAAGAACTCCAAGAAGATGTTTGAAGAAATAATATTTCCAAGATTTGGAGTTCCAAGGATGGTGATCAGTGATGGAGGCACTCACTTCATTGACAAGAGCTTTCACAAGTACCTGTTGAAACATGGGATCTATGACAACATCTCTACTCCTTATCACCCTCAGACAAGTGTCCAAGCAGAAACATCAAACAAGCAGATCAAGAATATTCTACAAAAGACAGTCAACGAGATGAGAACCAAGTGGAAGGACAAGCTACCCGATACATTGTGGGCCTATCGAACCGCTTACAAAACACCATTGGAGATGTCTCCATATCAACTCGTCTACGAGAAGACATGTCACTTGCCTGTCGAGCTAGAATTCAAAGCTCACTGGGCAATTAAGAGATGGAATGTGAATCTTGAAGCAGCTAGAGTCAAGCGACAAATGCAACTCTCAGAACTTGACGAATGGCGTGAAAAAGCTTATCACAATGCCAAGTTGTACAAGGAGAGAACCAAAAGATGGCATGACAAGAGGATCAAGACGAAGAACTTCACTCCTAGAGATAAGGTATTACTTTTTAATTCCAGTGTCAAGCTATTCGGACATGGGAAGCTACGAAGTAAGTGGGAAGGACCATTTACGGTGATTAGCTCTTCATCACACGGAGCGGTAACTCTTCAAAACAATGAAGGTACGTTATTCAAGGTAAATGGACAACGCCTTAAGATCTTTCTAGAACCTAATAAAAATCCTACTGAATTGGACGTAGTCTAGTTTATTCTTTTCCATTAATTTGATCCTCCTATGCCTCCGAATCGTTTCGTGTCCGAACTGGTGGAAAATCGGGTTTAGAATCGAGTTTGAGGGGGGTATGAAAAAACTGATCGCAAACCACCGACAAGTGGGGCCGGCCGGCCCCACATGTCAGGCCGGCCAGCATATCAGGGAGACAGGTTGTGTCGCGCCGCCTCTCACGTCCCTTTCAGAATATTCTAGTTCTGATTTTGTACTTTTTCATACGAATCGATTTGTCCCTATTACGATCCCAAATCTGACCCCTCCTGCAAGTTGAATTGGGGTATAAAACTAGACCCCCTGCCTGCCCTAGACCATACCAAATTTCAAAATTTTCCAGCAGTAGACAAAGCTCTCCATGCCCAAGCTCCAATGGCTGGCTACAGTAAGATCAACGCCGACGAGCTTTTCCCTTTCGACGACTCGATGGCCATTGTTGTCGCCCAGTCGAAGCCTCTCACCGTCGTCCCATCGAAGGAGCTCACCGTTGTGCCACCAAAGGAGGTCGGGCTAGTTCGTCATCACCAATCCTACTACACCCAAGCCACGTCGACGCTCCGTCTCTCGCCGCCGCCATCACGTCTCTCCATTGAAGGACCATGCCATCACCAAGAGATGCCGAAGTTCTGTGTCTCCAACGAGTTCAACCTTCTTCCTCCTAAGCTCAATGAGGTGCTAACGGGGTTGAAGACGAACAAGTTTGGAGATGTCACCTGCATGAAGTACAGATCTACTACACCGTGTACGTCCTTTGAAGGAGTTCGGGTCATGTCGGAGCAGATTCAAGTCAAGCCCCCTAGAACTAGATCTCCATCTTCATCATCCTCACCTAGCTCTAGTGGATAGAAGCGTAAGAGGACCTCCAATGCAGATCTAGAGAAGCAGATCGAGGCCCTCCTTAGGTCCAATGAGATGCTCACCCAGGCAGACATTAGGAACAAGCAGAGCTTGGCAGCCCAAGCTGCCATGATGGGTAGGTTGACTAAACATGTGGACATGCTAGAGGTCAAGTATTCAGGCTTAAAAGCTAAGCACCATATCGCATGCCGCACCATAGTCAACCACAATGAGGAGGTGGAAGAGAAAGAGAAGAAGAAAGAGAAAAAGTGAGAGAGAGAAAGTAGAGTCGATTGATAAGGCACTAATGTTTTTGTTTAAAGAGTCTTATAGTTTGAGAGTCTTAAATTAGTTTATTTAAATTAGTTTGCTTGATTGCTTGAAAGTGTAATAAAGGTGCCTTAAATGATATCAATAAAGTTGTCTTAGAGTTATTTATTCTCTCTCTATTATTTTGGATATGTGTTTTGTCTCTGTAACATCCCGGCCCAGGGCTTAATAGGATTAATAGGATACTCATACCAACAAGTTGCAACTTCTTTTCCGGAAGCCCATTTCGAAAGAACTCCAAAGTTAAGCGTGCTTGGCCTGGAGCGATGGGTGACCGACCGGGAAGTTCTTTCCGGGTGCACACGAGTGAGGACAAAGTGCGCAGAAAAGACTTGTGTTGGTCTGTGAGGGCAGTCTATGTCCTAGAAAAGCGGCCAGATGTAAGCGGGCCCGGCCTCGAGGAGGCGGGACGTTACAGAATGGTATCAGAGCCGACTCTCGCGGTTTCACGGGCGCGTGTGTCGCAGTTGCGCAGGCATGGTGCGCATGGCTGGTGTGGATCCGTCGTGGTCACACAGCATGGCACATGCGCTGGCTCTGGACATACGGACGTGGCCAAGAGAGGACGCTCCTGGCTTGGGATTGATCGACGAGGACGTCGATCTCTTAAGGGGGTGAGGATGTAACATCCCGGCCCAGGGCTTAATAGGATTAATAGGATACTCATACCAACAAGTTGCAACTTCTTTTCCGGAAGCCCATTTCGAAAGAACTCCAAAGTTAAGCGTGCTTGGCCTGGAGCGATGGGTGACCGACCGGGAAGTTCTTTCCGGGTGCACACGAGTGAGGACAAAGTGCGCAGAAAAGACTTGTGTTGGTCTGTGAGGGCAGTCTATGTCCTAGAAAAGCGGCCAGATGTAAGCGGGCCCGGCCTCGAGGAGGCGGGACGTTACAGTCTCCACATGTTTTGTTCAGAGATAACAGGAAACAAGTGTGGGGGAAAACCCACAAGTGTGGGGAAAACCCTGTTGACAAAGAAGAAGTTGATTGCGAATTTATGAGAAAACAGAAGTATTTGACGACAAGACCGCACCTGACGAAGTGGGCCTGACTGGCTACATGGGCCAGGTCAATTAGCCCTTCATCCTCTCCATCCCCATCATCGTTCAACCACGGTCTCGTACGTACCTCATACTCTCTCTATTTTCATATGTGCTGCATTAAAATTGATGACCTAGTGAAAAGCAAGCTCTATACTTGTCTAGATTAAAGTTAAGATTACTTTGCCATGACTTAAGGATAGATTCGCACAACACTTTTCTTGGAAGTACTTGTTATTGTTGGGAATTTTTATTAGGGACCCCATACACTTAGGCCCTTGTGGAGTGTGAGATAGAAGGATAATGAGAACATGATTCTTGATATTTTATCATTTGGAGAATTTCTTTTCAAAAATCTTAAAATTGATAGCTAACCCTCCTCTGTGGTAACAACATAATGCCTACCAAAGCCTTATATGTCATAAAACTAGCTCATAAGCTACTTGCTTTGTGTTGAGCTAGGTCAAACCGTGCAAGACCCTTGTTGAGAGTTGGGTCATACTCCCATGATCAAGATCACTTACACCCAAATATATCTGCTGCTCCTACCCTGGGAGTACGCAAAAACATGCTTTTCCGCCCCAAAAATCTATCTCCTACCTTGGGAGAAGATCCAAAAAGATTATAGGTTTCAGAATAAATGCTCCAAGATTGTGACTAATTCCTTTTCAAGTTTATTATATTCCAAGGCAGAGATATGGAGCTATGCAAAATAAGTATTGAAAAAAAAGAGAGAAAGAAGAAAAATTCAGCATTCAAAAAAAATCAAATAATATCTCCTATCTCTGTGCTTGAAGAAGTTCATCATTACAAGGAAGTCTAAGATCTTTATTGTAAATTCCTCAAGACCTCTCAAGGAGCAAAGTAGAATTAGATTAGCCACCAAATATTTCCACACACATGCACAATCTTGATCTAAGGGTATGACACTCCCCTCCGAGGATCCCAGCTTTGACTTGGCAACACATGCAAGGTAAGTATGCTATATCCTTGAATTACCTAAAACTCCAGATACAACCTTTTTAGAGGTAGGATATTTTTAAGGCATCAATCATTTATGCCTCAGTGAGATCCACAAATACTACATATATGAGTGATCTGAGTGCACCACAAGAAGGAGAAGGTAAGCTATGATTTCTTTTCAAAAATATATCTATAAAAACTCCAAGTAACAGGATTGATAGATGAAAGGGGCTTTGTTTCACGCTGTTCCATCCTCAACCACCCAAAGTTGTATGGTAGACACATTGAATCTCGCAGTACAAGTATGACTAGGGAAGGTCCAGTGTTGATGTCTTGATTTACAGTTATGTGAAGTAATCTAACCTTTTCTCGAGGAAGAGTAAAGCCCAAGTGTGGGGGAGTTTGTTGACGGTAATTAACTCCTATTATGAACCGTCAACTAATGTCTAGCAACAACTAAAATGAACCAAAGTGCCCTGTGATTTGATTTAAATCTAACGAGTTCCATGAGTTTTGGTGATCTCACTTGTTTTACAGACATTGAATATTTCTACATATAAAAGCATCTCAATTGATGAATTAGAGCACACCATTGCAAAGAGCTCGTCGAGACAATCGAAACGGATATACCATTCACTATAAGTGGATTCCCGACGACAGAGTCCCCGATGAATACGCTTTGGAACACTCTAGAAGACACCAGAACTGTCACCAAGCAAGAGTTTTATGGACTAACATGATAATTTCCACAGCTTTGGTGAATAGTGATTTTCTAGGGATTGAATCAGAAATAGTCAAGGAAGAGTAGGAGTCAAGGAACCAAATCAAATCATGTCGGAATTTCACAAGAATTGACGGGAAGGTTCCAGAGGACAACAGAGGGCACCAGAACAAAGGAGAAAGCCACCTGGCTCTAAGCCAGGCCGACCGGCCTGCCATGTGGGGCCAGCTAACCTAGGTGGGACCCACCTGTCATCCATCTTTGCGTGACGGCCTTCAACCGACCTCTACGACGCATCTTGACTATTGTTTCAAGTCGATTTGATCCAAGGACTGCGGTTCATCCCACCGGGGTATATAAGCGGAGGTAGACCCCCCCCTAAGGCATAGCTTGATACTTCAATTCATTATCTCCAGTCAAGTTCAAGAGAGGGGTCCCTCGAATGGATCACCTCTTTAGAGCCTAGCAATCAAGAAGAAGACTAGTACACCTCTAGTTAGGTTTAGATCTAGTCTTAGAACTAGAACTAGAAGAGAGAGAGAGGTAGAAGATCTAGAGGAAGCCCTATGCCTATCGGTGCTCCTTCTACGGCTTGTACCTACGGATTCAAGTTCTCCAGGAGCTTGGATCAGATATTTCTTCGGTCATCAACTTCTATTAGTTAGTGAGTTTTATTATTCTTATTGTTCTTCTGGTTTACAAGTCTCTTTTTGAGTGCTTTAATCTAATGCATTAGGTTAGAGTATAATTCATAGTGTAAGTGTGGTGCTTAGGCTCAGGTTACTTGTAAATGCACCCTATATTCTGGATCGGTGGTAGTTCGCGAGGGTGACAACCATGTTGAGTCTTCTATAGTCCACCTCCCATCTGTCGGTCTAGCAGGAGATTTGGTTGCGTGGTAGATTCATACTCTGTTTGCGGTCTTCCATAGTAATCCCCCAGCAGACTAGTAATTGCAAAACTCCCTAAAAGTAGAACTAGATAACCCTAGTTTTTCTCCCCCAACCTTCTAGCATCTCATCCTTGATTGTGCTCAAGGATTAAGCCAAGATCAAGATCCCTCCATCCGATCCTTAGGGTTGAATATTAAAGCTGGGTCACCCCGGTGAAGTGCTACATCGGTATTCTATCTGTGCGCTTGCGGATAAACTTAGTGTGCATGAATAAATACCAACACTTGTTTAGGATCTTTTGTAAGGTGCTAAAGTTATAGATAGAGGGGTGTAGTCTTAGCTAGACCGATAGTTTTAATTCCGTATTTGTTTCGGTTAGCTGGCGTGATTAAGTTTTAGAAAGGACTATTCATCCCCCCGTTTAGTCCGCCATCTTGACCCTTCACTCTCCCCACGTGAGGTGAGACCAAACCTGCCTATAACAAGGTGACACGACCTCTCGAGGCCGGCAAAGACACTGAGGGAAAAATCGAGTCAGATTCCCACGACCTCATAAGGAGTCAGGGCCTAGCCTCAACCAACTCGACCCAGCGTCCCAGGTCCAAGACCTAAGGCCAGCTCCAGAGACTCATAGACCGTCAGAGGTCCATAACCTCTTTGGGAGAGATTGATGAAGCAGATAACTAGGATGACGCTTGAAGCGATGCGTAGCCCAAAGCATGATCATGGCTCGCTCATGTGGAAGAAACAAAAAGGTCCAAGACCTATGAGCTAGCACACGGTCATAGAAATCCCCGTGATCACACAAGAAGGGGTCAGGGAAACGACTCCCCATGCTACTTGAGGGAAACAACCCCGTTAACAACCCTAGGCCAAAGGCACGACCCTGACCAATGGGCCTAGGGGCTCGCCAAGCCTACAAAGGCAGAGCAACCACCAGGGTCAGGGATCACCTCGATGGTGATGCCAATTGACAACCCTAGGCAGAATGATGCAAAGGAAACAAGGGCGACAAGTGCCCCCCTCCTCCCGCTCCTTTGCAGACATCATGACCTTGGGGACCACACGCAGGGGAACTTTGGCCACCCCTTTGGCAACAAAGGGAGGCCAGCCACCACCAGCGGTGGCAGTGTAGCCATGTCACCTTCCTACCTCATCCAACATGGGAAGCATGACAGGACAGCGTTGCTTCGGCCTCCACCCTCTCGGCAAGTAGTCTCAAGCATATGCCAGACAATCCCCTATGGGACCCTAACGCAGCGTCGGACCACACACGAGACTCAGGGAGGAACCGGCAACACCGCTGGCCATCGCACATTTTGAGCACCCAAACCGCCAAGGTTCAGGGCAAGAAAAAGCAACGAGATAGCAGACCGATGTTGCGTATGACCCTACTCAGTAGTCATGCTATCTCGTATCCCCCTTCTCGCAAATCTCCTTTTAGCACCAATGGTAGAAAGGGCATCACCAGCTTCTGGCCACCGCAGACGACCCCTAGTGGGACGCGCAATGAGAACCACGCGGTTCTCCTCAAGCTTTTCTCTCCCATTTCCTCACTCCCTCAGCAGCTAGCCATTCGGGAAGGCAAGGAATGATTTATAATCACAGGCATGAGTGGTTCAAATGGTAGGAAGGCCTCTATTTGTCGGCCGTGGGTGGACTAAGCAGCCTGAGACCCCCATGCCACATGGCGAATAAGGGGAGGCCACAGCCAATGTCAGATGCCCATGTGAGGTCGAGGAAATTGAGACCCTCACAAAGGCAGGGCCAGTACAGCGTCAACGATACCGCTAGGCCACGCCTGGATCATGAACCTCGATATGTAGCACACTAACACTGCAGGCTTAGCAGTCGCGTACCACGTCATCAGGGTGACCTGACGGAGTGGAGCGTAACGGCCACCTACCTCATTGAACACACTAGCCCACCAAGGGATCGAGCAACGAAGCTTGAACAAGCCATGACTACGAACCCACACTCAACCTGCACGCATCTCATCACTTTCATGATCCCTTCATGATCACAAAAATGCTCAGGGCTACTGTCGAAATTATGATCCCCGAGTGTCTTAAGGCACCGCTTAGTTAATAAGCCGAGTAGCCCATGATACATCGGCTAGCGAAGGCCCGAACGACCAAGGCCCGGCTGAGCCAAGTGAACCAGACTGGACGCCAAGGCCAGGGTCAGCCATGACCCCTCCCTTCTGCCTTAGCCACACGACGCACAAGAGACTCACGGCCTCACCATTGTCCTGACCCCTAGGAGAAACGCAAAGAGGACAAGCCTAGCCAAGCATGCCCGCTCTGACAAGAGTAGACACGCCGCACCAACTCCATAAGGACTGAGGGGACAACGGTCACCTCGATCCGGTCAGACGTCATCCCTGTGCCACGCAGCGCAGACAAGACAACACCCCACGACAGTGGCCGCTAGTATGGTGACCCACCATCTAGATACGGTCCAACAAGACACATGTATGATTCTACCCACCACGGGATGGGATCCACAATGGAGGCTTTGACTTAGAGGCCATCTAAACCAATGGGAGCCATGACCCCAAAGCTTGGGATCGTGGCCTCTCACTCCACAAGCTAACCGGACACTTGGCGACCTAGGGACGGCCACCAACTCCTGTACGGTGCCCCCAGAACATCAGGAGAAGATGACGAAGACCACGTCGCATAGGACGCCTGGCGAACCACAACTGTGCCAACAGTGCCACCATGGCCGGCATAGTAGCACCACGCCACACCTTACCGTGACGTGGTCACAAGACCATGATGACAACCACGCCCGGACGTGTGCCACAAGACGATGTAACTTGCAAGCCAAGTTAGTTAGGCCCCTCCCTCAGGCTCACAACCCCTCGGTCGGGAGAACCTTCTTCTTTGTACATGCCCTGGCCCCAAACTCTATATTAGGGTAGCTAGGACATCCTTCCCAAGGGGATCTACACCTTCAAGACATTCACACTATAGTACGGCTCTTGAGGCTTCCCTTCATGTAGTCCATCTCCTAGCTCTAGCTTTCCTACCTCTTCCACCATTCTTGCACCCCCCATTGTAAGAACTTCAGAGCATTCAAGTGAGGAACATGCACTCTGAAAGCATCTAGGCCCCGAGGTTTGGTTTCGGCAATTGATGATAACGCTTTATTACCATGACTAACGTGTGTTTTGCAGAAACTTTGGTAAGTTAGGTCATGGAGGTTTTAACTGCTTTGGGCACCATGGTATTCATGCTCCTTGATGGAAATCGTTTCGGTTTTCAAAAGAGTGACGTCAAGATTAAGGACGGTTAGTTCCGGATGTCGAGGTGTTGAGAGACATTTGGAATAGTCGTTAGGATCTTTGTTTTTCTCTTTTGGTCGTACTATAAAGGGGGGCATGAGCGGGTAGCTTGACCTAGGCGAGTCCTATGTTTAGGTGTGGTGCACACTTGTTAAACTTGGTGCTAAGCAGCTCTAGAATAGCTCAAAGTTCAGTTGGAAGCAACTTGGTTCAAGTTGTGACGCGTTTCAGAGAGTTTCGGGTCGTTTTCCCATGACCGGACGCGGTCCTCGGCATGACCGGACGCGTCCGGTCAGTACAGTTCCGCAGCTAGGGTTTCAGCTCTGACGACCGGACGCGGTCCTCGCGAGGACCGGACGCAGTGGTCAGATGTCAACACGTGTCACTTGAGGGAAACACCCGATCGGACGCGACCTGGGTGTGATCGGCACGTCCGGTCACGGTCCAGTAAGGTCCAGAGGCGACCGGACGCGTCCGGTCATCACCGATCGGACGCGGTCGCGCGTCCGGTGCAAGTACAGTATGCTCCCTGCACGATCGGATGCGTCCGGTCACCCCTGACCGGTGCGTCCGGTCACTCAGTTGTTTTTCGGATTTCGACCGTTACGAGCGACCGGCGTGTCCGGTCAGTTCAACCGGCGCGTCCGGTCAGCTCGTGTTTTGCTGAGTCAGCGGGTAACGGTTCGTTTTGTTTGTGGGGTGTATAAATACATCCCCACCACCTCTTTTAGAGGTCTCTTGATCATTTGATCAGCTGATAAACACCTTTGGAGTGCAAGGGAGTGGAAGAGCACTAGTGAGGATAGAGATTTGAGAATCAAAGCTTGAGAGTTCCTCACTAGCGATTAGAGAGTAGCAAGTGTGCATCCACCTTCTCATTTGGGCTCGTAGTGGTCAAGTGAGAGTTCTAGCTTGTTACTCTTGGTGATCGCCATCACCTAGACGGTTTGGTGGTGATTGGAAGTTCGGTGATCATCCGACGGAGCTTGTGGATGACCCAACTCATCTTGTGAGCGATTGTGGGTGATTCACCGCGACGGAGTGTCAAAGAATCAACCCGTAGAGAGCACTTGATCCTTGTGCGGATCAAGGGGGAGCTACACCCTTGTGCGGGTGCTCCAACGAGGACTAGTGGGGAGTGGCGACTCTCTGATACCTCGAAAAAACATCGCCGTGTTCCTTGCCCCTTTACATTCAAGCATTTACTTTCTCGTATTTACTTTCATTGCTTGTTTTACATTACTAGACTTGCCATGCTAGACTAGGATTGGAAACTAGGGTGCAAAACTTTGTATCGGTAGACTCTCTAGGAACACAAGTAGACACTAGGGGTGAATTCTGGCTTGTAGGATTTAATTCTTGCATTTAATTTTTAGAGAAGCCCAATTCACCCCCCCTCTTGGGCATCTTGATCCTTTCAATTGGTATCGGAGCCGTGTTGCTCTATTTTTAGGCTTTACCGCCTAGAGCAAGATGTCTAATGGGGAAGGACCACCTCCCACTTTTGAGGGAGACGATTTTCCATATTGGAAAATTCGTATGGAGGCGTACCTCGAAGCCATAGATGTTGGGTGCCTTAGAGCCGCAACCGAAGGGCTTTCCCCCATAAGGGATCCCGCTAACCCAAGTGGTGACAAGGAGAAGTACGACCGGTGGAATGCAAAGGCCAAAAATGCACTCTACCGGGGCTTAGGCAAAGATATCTTCAATCACGTGCGTAATGCAAAGAACGCTCATGAATTGTGGGAAAATCTTTGTGCTCTCCATGAGGGAACTAAGAGTGAGCGTGAGGAATGCTATCACATAGCTTTAAAGAAAATTAATTCTTTTGAGATGCTTCCCAAAGAAAGTGCTAATGACATGTACACTCGCTTGAATGTTCTTGTAGAGGACCTCAATGCTCTTGGGCTCACCAAAATGAGCCAATCGGATGTTACAAGGAAGATCTTGAGTGTGCTTCCCGTTGAGAAGTATGGTCACATTGTCACCGTGCTTCACCAAAGTGATCTTTCCACCGCAACACCGACTCAAGTATTAGGGAAAATCAATGCTCATGAGATGTACATGCATATCACTCCGGAAGAGGGCTCATCATCTTCCAAGAAGAAAGACTTGGCCTTCAAAGCTAGTCATGACAAGAAGAAGAAGAAGGACCAAGCCATGATGGTGCAAGAAAGCTCAAGTGAAAGTGATGTTGATGATGAATCACTTGCACTCATGGTGAGAAAGACCACCAAGATGCTAAAGAAGCTCAACAAGAGTGGCATCAAGTTCGATGGCAAGAAGAAGAAATTCTTCACAAGTAGCAAGAGAAAGCCAATCTCGGAGATGGATTGCTACAATTGTGGTGAACTTGGCCACCTAGCTCATCAATGCCCTATACCACCAAAAGACAAGTACAAGTACAAGAACAAGAACAAGGGCAAGAAAAATGATTCAAGTGATGAAGAAGAAGAGAAGAAGAAGAACAAGCCATACAAGAAGAAGGATGGCAAGAAGAAGGAGTTCCACAAGAAGAAGAAGGGAGGAAAGGCATACATTGTTGGTGATTGGCTCACCGACATTGAATCATCTTGTGAGTCCTCCGAAGATGAGAGCGATGATGAGAAAGAGAAGGTTGCCGCATTTGTGATGGGGCCATCATCTTCACCAACATCTTCATCACCACCTTCACCGCCTCCTTCACCATCATCGTCCACTACTCACCTATGCCTTATGGCCAAGGGTGAACGAAAGGTACAAAACCATGATAGTGATGATGATGATGATAGTGATAGTGATGATGAATATGACTCACCTTCTTATGATGAACTTGTAAAATTGCTAAATAAATACACTAAAATCATAAGAAGGACTAGAAATGAAAATGATGATCTTCAAAATGAAAATGAATCACTCTCATCCAAGCTTGAAAATATTCAAAAGACTAGTGGTGAGCTTAGAGTTCAAAATGAATGTCACACCCAAAATTTCCTATTTTGGGTTGTGCATGAAAAATACTAAATAAAATAAATAATTTCAATATTTGAATAAATTTATTAGATAAGTTAAGTTGCTGCTAATTTAAATATAGAAAATTGTGGTTTAAAACTTTTTCATATTAATTTGATAATGTGGTGTTTGTGTGATGCTTGTCTTTGGTGTTGGTGAGTGCTATCGTTTTCAAAATATCATAGGATGACGTTTACTTCTTATCGGAAATTTTTTTGGCATTTTCTGGATTTAAAATTTCAATTTCCGTGAGCTTAATCTTTTTCCTTGATCTCTTCATCAATCTTTTCATGAGCTCAAACTCATTTAGTTGAGTTCCTTATCTCTCCAAGAGTCTCCAGGATTTTTCCCGTGATTTTTCTGAGCTCCGGACTATTTTTCACGGCCAAAAAGGTAATTTTAGATTTTCTGGAATTATTTTATTCACGGAATTAAAATAATCCCGAAATTAAGAAAATCCGAAAAGTTTCCAAACCCTACGACTATATATATGCCGGTGTAGCCCTCGACGCTCTGATTTCAGAAGTACAACCTTTATCGCGAGCCGCCGCTCGTAGCTCCCTCCACCTCTTGCCGAAGTTCTGCATCTACAGCTTGCGTTCCGGCGAACTTCCGACGAGCTTTTCCGGCCAAACCGTCGCGTTCCGACGCCAGCCACCACCACCAAGAGGCAGCCCTCGTCGTTCTCTACACCGTGGTATATCCGTTTGCACGAATCTATCGATGTTTCATCGAGTTCCCATCTCATCTTGTTTTTCTCTGGCGAGGTACCACCATGGCTGACCGGAGCTCCTTCCAGCTCAAGGTAGAAGATGATACTATTTACAGTTTTGCCACTAAACTTGTTTTGATCATAAAATCTTCGTTTTAACTCCGATTTGACCCGTTCAAGTTGCGTTAGGTTCGTATTTGCGAGCTCTACATGTTAGTATAGTTGTACAGTAGGTTTGGAAAGTTTAATTTTCGAGTTTATATTAAAATAATTATTTATCTATAGGAAATCTTAGAAAATTCATAACTTTCACGTTTTAAATCCGAATTTCGTGATCTTTACGTCTGTGTGATCGTAGTAACGTGTAGAAGAGTTTTACAAACTTTTTATATTATTTTGCTACTGTTGGTGCATTGTTTTAATTATATCTCTTTGTTTGCTTTGTGTATGATTGCTCGGATGATTGTGTGTTGATGCTTGACGATCGAGTATAGACGGTGAGCAATTTCTTGACGATCAGAAGTATTATTTTGAGCCAGACCAGCACTATCAACAGGAAAGCTTTGATCAAGGCAAGTATAACATGGGACTATCCTTGTTGTCCTATTCACTGAAATTATCATACATATACATGTGTCTTCCTTGACAACCATAGAGATTATAACTTAGCTATTGATATCTTGTTTCCTTATCGCCTATGGGTTGTGCATTTGGGTAGCTACTGCTAGCGCTTAATTATGAACAATAATCTTGTAATTTGACTAATGGATTATGCAACCAACCATTAAGATAATTTTATTACTGTTGAAAGGGGGCTAGAGCAAGGGGTTATATTGTTGCTCTGGTTTCTCTCCATAAGGACTTACCTGTAAGTGATAACCGGGATATACAGTACAGCTGTGAGGGCTATATGGCTCTGGCTCTAGTTGTTCAAGAGACCTTTTCTAGCTTGTTAGTGGTTACCTTAAATGGCGTAAGAAAGGCTTGCCACGTTGGGTGTAGTGCGAGCCCCTGGCCTAGTGTGTATAGGCTGCGGTTGTTGTGCCACCGGGAAGGGGGGTTCTACATCTGCCTGCCGAGTGAATCTAATGGCCCTAACTTGTTAGACGAACTTTTGAATGGCTTTATATGGTTTCTTGTGCTTAGGGATTCATGACCCCTAAGCATATGGAAATCATGACTCACAGTGAAAGTGTACACCTCTGCGCAGAGTTAAAAACTGGTATACTAGCCGTGCTCACGGATACGAGCGGCCTTGGGGATTCTTACAGAATAGATGATCACCATTGTTATATCATGCTTAATTACTGTTATTATTATTATGCTCATATTAATGCTATTCATTATCCTTATTACAATTGATCATTGATTCATTAATGGGAATTGGAATACCTTGATGCTACTCAATTGCTAATTATATGATGATTAAAAGCTAAACGCAGTCAAACAGTGTCTAGCCTTTTTGAGCCTCATGAACCCTGTGTTATACTTGTTGAGTTCGACATGGACTCATTCTTGCTATTTCCCCCACACTCCAGTGTGTAGTAAGATGCTACTCGGAAGAAGGACAAAGGTGTAGTGGAGTTTCTAGAAGACTAGTAGAAGTGCTAGGCATATGTTACCCCCAGTCAGCCGTCCCTGAGAAGAATGGAGCCCGAAGTTTAGTCACCGTTCCGCGATACTCTGATGTAAGTGTGAATATATCTATGTATACGTTATATAATAACATTGTTTCTGATATTTTTTTCATTCTGGCATATGTGTGGACTTCCTGGGCACACATATGATTACCTGGTTTTGTTCTTTAGAAAACCGGGTGTGACAGAGTGGTATCAGAGCTGTGTTGACTGTAGGACGTATGCCAAGTAGCACTGGACGTATTCTAAAACTTATTTTACTATAAAACTAATTTGTCATACCTTGACTCATTGATTTTGACTATTTTCTCTTCCTTGTCTTGTTGTATCCCCTCCTTGATATAGCTTCCTTTGAGCTATTATTTCTTACTCCATTGGATTTTGTTTTATGTTGATTTTACTAAAAGTTTTCTGATCTTACCTTGTTCAAAAGTTCGATGGCCTTTCATCATCTCCAAGGTGCCATTAGGATGACCACCATTGTTGAAGAA
The DNA here is from genome assembly GCA_038087645.1 of Saccharum hybrid cultivar R570. Classification (NCBI taxonomy): domain Eukaryota; kingdom Viridiplantae; phylum Streptophyta; class Magnoliopsida; order Poales; family Poaceae; genus Saccharum; species Saccharum hybrid cultivar. The sequence goes on along the minus strand of JAQSUU010000793.1, from coordinate 15,725,545 downwards.
GTACGTGTAGTATCGATGATGTGATGTGTGTTTGTTTTGCTTGATGTGTTGCTTGTGTGTTATCCTTGTTCTCATATTTCAAAGGTGGCTCGGAAGGTATAAGTCTTGAGGAGTAGCTTGATCTATGCTAAGTGGGGTAGGTTTTACGTAATACTCCGCACGCTGATTTCTATAGCAGTCTGCAATGTTTCTGTTATATCTCAAGATATGGACATGAGAAATTTATGAAATTTTACTGGGAATAACTAGACTTCTGTATCTTTCCAAACCCACTGGATTTACCTTTTTACCTATTTTGAGCTAAGAGATATACCTGTTCTAAGTTGAGGTTACTACACAGTCTGGAATTCTGGAACAGTTTTGGCTAAGCTCTGTTTTTGATTAATTTAATGACAGAACCTGGAAAAATGTTATTAATAAAAGTTGTAGATAATTTTATAAGCTTTCCAACCATGTAAAGATCACTTCATTTGGATCTTTGTAGCTCGAGTTGTGCCAGATTTACAGAACTGCTAAAATTGGAATTCGCCCAGAAATTTTCTGCATTACTTCCTTATCTTGTATAAGTGAATATATCATTGGATATCTTTGAATCTCATTGATTTGCCTGGGAATCTTACATTAGAGATGATTATGGTTATCTAGTATAAAAGGAGATGCAAGTTACTTTGGTGTCCCCTAGTTTCTTTTTCTTAAGGGGGTAGCAAAGTTGTGAGTGTTGCAAGATGAATGTTTCGTATGTCCTAGAGCTTCACTTGGAAGAAGTGGTTATCTCTATGATTGGAAGTCTATAGTTAGTTTCATGAAAACTTAGATGACATCACCTCCATATCAAGTATGTTTAGTAAGTTTTAAGTGAAGGACTTATCATTAGCAGCAAGCCTTAAAGAAAGTGTTGCCTTCAATGACATTGTCAGGTGGAACAAAATCTTTGTTAAGTGGGGTAGTGTCCGTTACCATCATCAATCTCAAACGACGAGGTACCAAGAACTGAAGATCAAACCTTATCTTTCTTGTCCTCTTTTGGCTATCCTTGATCCATGTCTTATATCTCATCAACATAAATCAAAGAAGCATGAAGACTTAAAGATTAGTGTTATCTATCTCTCTAATCTCTCTGAATCTCATTTGTATCTTATCCTGTCTTTTTAGAGCAGTCTGTCTTCCTTAGCTTATACCTCTATTTTTGGATGCCCAAAAATCATGAATAAATTCTGGACAATAGTAGACTTCAATATCTTTCTCTGACCATAAGAACTACCCTGATAGCTATTATGGTTTGGGATTTATGAAAATCACAAGACGACGCATCTGTGCTGTCAGCAACCTAGAATATTTTCTATTGTGCACAGTTTTCGACTACCTTAACTGCAGAATCTGGAGAAGTGTTCTATAAGAAAGTTGTAGTAAATTTGATAAGCTTTCTAACGGTATAAGCTACAACTTCATTGGATTCGTAGAACTCGAGTTATAAATGTATTTCTGCTCTGCCATTTTTCTGCTCGCGAGGAAGTGCAAATTACTTGTTCTTGCATATGCTCATGAGTCTCTTTGACATGATAGAAGGACACGATAGTAGTTATCACTCAGAAACAAATGCAAGCTATCCTTTGGTGTACTCTAGTTGATCTCTTCTTAAGAGGGTTTGCCAAACTAAAGACGATACAAGATGGAGGTTTATATGTTCTATTCGTCACTTGGAAGCATCATCTATCTATATGGTTGCAAAGTCACTATCAAGCGCAAGTATCTTTTCTCAGGGTGGGTAACCTGTTAGAACCATCTACAAGAATCATAAGGGTCTAAAGGAGACATTTACAAAGTTGGTTATGAGTTTGTGGCATCATCATTGGATAGGAGTTGACGAAAGAAAAGTGAAGACTTGCAGATCAACTTTATCTTTCTCCCTAGTCTCTCCGAATCTCTGGACGAGATTCCTGTTAAGTGGGGTAGATTTGTCACACCCAAAATTTCCTATTTTGGGTTGTGCATGAAAAATACTAAATAAAATAAATAATTTCAATATTTGAATAAATTTATTAGATAAGTTAAGTTGCTGCTAATTTAAATATAGAAAATTGTGGTTTAAAACTTTTTCATATTAATTTGATAATGTGGTGTTTGTGTGATGCTTGTCTTTGGTGTTGGTGAGTGCTATCGTTTTCAAAATATCATAGGATGACGTTTACTTCTTATCGGAAATTTTTTTGGCATTTTCTGGATTTAAAATTTCAATTTCCGTGAGCTTAATCTTTTTCCTTGATCTCTTCATCAATCTTTTCATGAGCTCAAACTCATTTAGTTGAGTTCCTTATCTCTCCAAGAGTCTCTAGGATTTTTCCCGTGATTTTTCTGAGCTCCGGACTATTTTTCACGGCCAAAAAGGTAATTTTAGATTTTCTGGAATTATTTTATTCACGGAATTAAAATAATCCCGAAATTAAGAAAATCCGAAAAGTTTCCAAACCCTACGACTATATATATGCCGGTGTAGCCCTCGACGCTCTGATTTCAGAAGTACAACCCTTATCGCGAGCCGCCGCTCGTAGCTCCCTCCACCTCTTGCCGAAGTTCTGCATCTACAGCTTGCGTTCCGGCGAACTTCCGACGAGCTTTTCCGGCCAAACCGTCGCGTTCCGACGCCAGCCACCACCACCAAGAGGCAGCCCTCGTCGTTCTCTACACCGTGGTATATCCGTTTGCACGAATCTATCGATGTTTCATCGAGTTCCCATCTCATCTTGTTTTTCTCCGGCGAGGTACCACCATGGCTGACCGGAGCTCCTTCCAGCTCAAGGTAGAAGATGATACTATTTACAGTTTTGCCACTAAACTTGTTTTGATCATAAAATCTTCGTTTTAACTCCGATTTGACCCGTTCAAGTTGCGTTAGGTTCGTATTTGCGAGCTCTACATGTTAGTATAGTTGTACAGTAGGTTTGGAAAGTTTAATTTTCGAGTTTATATTAAAATAATTATTTATCTATAGGAAATCTTAGAAAATTCATAACTTTCACGTTTTAAATCCGAATTTCGTGATCTTTACGTCTGTGTGATCGTAGTAACGTGTAGAAGAGTTTTACAAACTTTTTATATTATTTTGCTACTGTTGGTGCATTGTTTTAATTATATCTCTTTGTTTGCTTTGTGTATGATTGCTCGGATGATTGTGTGTTGATGCTTGACGATCGAGTATAGACGGTGAGCAATTTCTTGACGATCAGAAGTATTATTTTGAGCCAGACCAGCACTATCAACAGGAAAGCTTTGATCAAGGCAAGTATAACATGGGACTATCCTTGTTGTCCTATTCACTGAAATTATCATACATATACATGTGTCTTCCTTGACAACCATAGAGATTATAACTTAGCTATTGATATCTTGTTTCCTTGTCGCCTATGGGTTGTGCATTTGGGTAGCTACTGCTAGCGCTTAATTATGAACAATGATCTTGTAATTTGACTAATGGATTATGCAACCAACCATTAAGATAATTTTATTACTGTTGAAAGGGGGCTAGAGCAAGGGGTTATATTGTTGCTCTGGTTTCTCTCCATAAGGACTTACCTGTAAGTGATAACCGGGATATACAGTACAGCTGTGAGGGCTATATGGCTCTGGCTCTAGTTGTTCAAGAGACCTTTTCTAGCTTGTTAGTGGTTACCTTAAATGGCGTAAGAAAGGCTTGCCACGTTGGGTGTAGTGCGAGCCCCTGGCCTAGTGTGTATAGGCTGCGGTTGTTGTGCCACCGGGAAGGGGGGTTCTACATCTGCCTGCCGAGTGAATCTAATGGCCCTAACTTGTTAGACGAACTTTTGAATGGCTTTATATGGTTTCTTGTGCTTAGGGATTCATGACCCCTAAGCATATGGAAATCATGACTCACAGTGAAAGTGTACACCTCTGCGCAGAGTTAAAAACTGGTATACTAGCCGTGCTCACGGATACGAGCGGCCTTGGGGATTCTTACAGAATAGATGATCACCATTGTTATATCATGCTTAATTACTGTTATTATTATTATGCTCATGTTAATGCTATTCATTATCCTTATTACAATTGATCATTGATTCATTAATGGGAATTGGAATACCTTGATGCTACTCAATTGCTAATTATATGATGATTAAAAGCTAAACGCAGTCAAACAGTGTCTAGCCTTTTTGAGCCCCATGAACCCTGTGTTATACTTGTTGAGTTCGACATAGACTCATTCTTGCTATTTCCCCCACACTCCAGTGTGTAGTAAGATGCTACTTGGAAGAAGGACAAAGGTGTAGTGGAGTTTCTAGAAGACTAGTAGAAGTGCTAGGCATATGTTACCCCCAGTCAGCCGTCCCTGAGAAGAATGGAGCCCGAAGTTTAGTCACCGTTCCGCGATACTCTGATGTAAGTGTGAATATATCTATGTATACGTTATATAATAACATTGTTTCTGATATTTTTTTCATTCTGGCATATGTGTGGACTTCCTGGGCACACATATGATTACCTGGTTTTGTTCTTTAGAAAACCGGGTGTGACAATGAAGTGATGTCTTCCACTCTCAAGGAGCTCAAAACCTCTTATAAAGAGCTTAAAGATCAACATGATAAACTTGAGAAGAAGCATGATGAGCTCATCACTAGACATAATTCTCTAAAGGACAAATACACCACATTAAAAATTGACTATGATAGTCTTGTGGTTGCTAATGAACTTGCTCTTGAGACACATGATGCTACTAACTATGTTGTTAAGTGTGATATAGCTACATCATGTGATGACTTGATCATTGAAAGCATTGAGCAAGGTTCTAGTAGCAAAGGCAAGAGTGTGGTTGAGTCAAGCAACCATGATGATTATGCCAAGATTAAGAGTGAGAATGAGAAGCTTGCAAATGAGAACAAGAAGCTAAAAGGTTTGATGGCTCTTGAGAAGCAACCAACAAATGAGTCACTCATTGAAGAAAATAAAAAGCTCAAGCAAGAAAAAGAGCATCTCAAGACCGGCCTAAGCAAGTTCACAAGAGGCCAACATTTGCAAAGTGAGCTCCTCATGAACACCGTAATGAAGATGGATAGAAGTGGTATTGGGTACTTGGCAAATCAAGAGAAGAAAGCAAAAGCTCAACAACAACAAAGCAAGTCAAAGCTTAAGCCAAAGAGATGTGTTGAGTGTGGTCAAGAAGGTCACTTTGCTCATGAATGCAAAACTCCACCACCACAACCCTTGCCCAAGCATGCTAGACCCTTCGCCTTCAATGCTCATTATATGCTAAGAAAAGATTCAAATGAAAAGATGAAAGTCATGTTTTTGGGTCCCCCAAACAAGAATAGGCCAAAGAAAATATGGGTTGCCAAGTCACTAGTGGATAAAGTCAAGGGCCCCTCTCAAGTTTGGGTCCCTAAACAAAAAGCTTGATCTCTTGTGTGTAGGTGAACTACAAGACCGGTGGATCTCATTGGGTTATTGATAGTGGTTGCACTCAACATATGACCGGTGATCCTCATATGTTCACCACCATTGAAGAAAATGGAATATGTCAAGAGAAGATCACATTTGGGGATAATTCAAAGAGCAAAGTCAAGGGTATAGGCAAGATTGCAATATCACATGATCACTCACTCTCAAATGTGCTCTATGTTGCTTCATTGAGTTTCAACTTGTTATCCGTTGGGCAACTTTGTGACCTTGGCTTCCAATGCTTGTTCACACCAAATGAAGTGGAAGTTTCAAAGATAGATGACAAGCAAGTGATATTCAAAGGCTTTAGATACAACAATCTTTATCTTGTTGACTTCACCTCCGAAGATGCAAATTTAATGACATGTTTGTTCACCAAGACCTCACTTGGTTGGCTTTGGCATAGGAGGCTTGCTCATGTTGGAATGAACACTCTCAACAAGCTATTGAAGAAAGAACTAGTGAGAGGATTGAAGGATGTGAAGTTCGAAAAGGACAAACCTTGTAGTGCATGTCAAGCGGGCAAACAAGTTGCAAACACTCATCCAACCAAAGCTTTCATGTCAACTTCAAGAGTGCTAGAACTTCTACACATGGATTTGTTTGGGCCTACAACATACAAGAGCTTGGGTGGTAATCTCTATTGTCTTGTGATAGTGGATGACTACTCAAGGTATACATGGACTTTCTTCCTTCATGACAAATCCGAAGTGGCAAATTGCTTCAAGAAGTTTGCAAAGAGAGCTCAAAATGAATTTGAAGTCAAGATAAAGAAGATTAGAAGTGACAATGGCAAAGAGTTTGACAACACCAACATTGAAGCTTATTGTGATGAAATTGGAATCAAGCATGAGGTGTCTTCAACCTACACTCCTCAACAAAATGGTGTAGTTGAGAGAAAGAACCAAACATTGATCACCCTTGTAAGAACAATGCTAGATGAGTACAACACTCCGGAGAAGTTGTGGGCCGAGGCAATAAACACCGCATGCTATGCTTCAAATCGCCTCTTCCTACAAAAGTTTCTTGGCAAGACCCCCTATGAGTTGCTTAATGGGAAGAAGTCGGACGTCTCTTTCTTCTGGGTGTTTGGTTGCAAATGTTACATCTACAAGAAGCGTCAACACCTAGGGAAGTTTCAAAGACGTTGTGATATTGGTTTTCTTGTTGGTTAGTCATCAAAGTCCAAAGCATATAGAGTATTTAACCATGCCACCGGTTTGGTTGAAGAAACATATGATGTGGAATTTGATGAATCTAACGGCTCCCAAGGAGCAATTGAGAAGTGTGATGATGTAGGTGATGAACCCTTGAGGGAGGCCATGAAGAACATGCCGATGGGAGACATCAAGCCAAAAGATGATGATGACGATGTACAAATTGTTGATCCACCATCTTCATCACGTGTGCCTCAAGATGATGACAAGAATGAGAGAGTTGAAAATGAAGACACTTATGTCTCTCATGAACAAGCCGAGGCACAAGCTCAAGATGTCGATGCTCCCCATCCACCTCCTCAAGTGGTTGATAGAAGAAACTCATCACTACTTCAAGCACATCCACAAGATCTCATCATAGGGAGTCCTACAAAGGGAGTAATGACTCGATCTCAAAAACTAGCTTCTTTTGTTGAACATCACTCTTTTGTCTCTTGCGTTGAACCTAAGAATGTAGAAGAAGCTCTTCAAGATCCGGATTGGGTGAATGCAATGCATGAAGAATTGAACAACTTCACCCGCAATCAAGTATGGACACTTGAAGAGCATCCTAAAGGTGCAAGAGTCATTGGAACCAAGTGGGTGTTCCGAAACAAGCAAGATGACCAAGGCATAGTGGTGAGGAACAAGACAAGACTAGTTGCAAAGGGGTTCTCTCAAGTTGAAGGTCTTGATTTTGGAGAGACCTTTGCACCCGTTGCAAGACTTGAAGCCATTCGTATCCTCCTTGCATATGCATCACATCATGATATGAAACTATATCAAATGGATGTGAAAAGTGCATTCTTAAATGGCTTTATAAATGAACTAGTCTATGTTAATCAACCTCCCGGGTTTGAAGACCCTAGATATCCTAATCATGTTTATAGGTTGTCCAAGGAGTTATATGGGCTCAAGCAAGCCCCTAGAGCGTGGTATGAGCGCCTCCGGGACTTCCTCATTGAGAAGGGCTTCACCATTGGGAAGGTCGACACCACACTATTCACCAAGAAGTTTAATGGGGAGATCTTTATTTGTCAAGTATATGTTGATGATATCATCTTCGGATCAACAAATGAAGATTATTGCAAGGAATTTGGTGAATTGATGTCGAAGGAGTTCGAGATGTCAATGATTGGTGAGCTCACATTCTTCCTTGGATTTCAAGTAAAGCAAATGAGAGAAGGAATTTTCATCTCTCAAGAAAAGTATACCAAGGATCTTCTCAAAAGATTCAAGATGGAAGAATGCAAACCAATCAAGACCCCAATGCCATCAAATGGACATCTCGACCTAGATGAGGGAGGTAAACCGGTTGATCAAACTCTCTACCGTTCTATGATTGGTAGCTTGTTGTACCTCACCGCATCTAGGCCCGATATCATGTTTAGTGTGTGCATGTGTGCCCGCTTTCAAGCGTGCCCTAAAGAACCTCACCTAAGTGCCGCAAAAAGAATCCTAAGATATCTTAAGCTCACCCCAAGCATTGGTCTTTGGTATCCCAAAGGAGCTAGATTCCAACTAGTTGGCTATTCCGATTCGGACTATGCCGATTGCAAAATTGATAGAAAAAGCACATCCGGAGGGTGCCATTTGCTTGGAAGATCTTTAGTATCTTGGTCATCTAAAAAGCAAAATAGTGTGGCTTTGTCCACCGCCGAGGCGGAATACATTGCCGCGGGGGCTTGTTGTGCACAAATCTTATATATGAAACAAACCCTCCTAGACTATGGAATTGTTCTTAAAAAGGTGCCACTTTTATGTGATAATGAAAGTGCCGTTAAAATTGCTAACAATCCGGTACAACACTCTCGCACCAAGCACATTGATATTCGCCATCACTTTCTAAGAGATCACGTTGCTAAAAATGACATATCACTAGAAGGTGTAAGAAGTGAAAATCAATTAGCGGATATCTTCACTAAACCTTTGGATGAGGCAACCTTTTGTAGGTTAAGAAGTGAACTCAATGTGCTTGATTCTAGCAACTTTAAAAAATGAGCGTGTGTTGTCCCTTGCATTGCATTGTATAATATACCATGTTTATTTTATCGCAATGTTTTTAGGGCTTGGCTAACACGGTTACGATAACCCTTCTTTGGAGGAGTGAAGAAGCCTAACCGTGGATCAAACTTGACAAGCATTCTAGATTTACCTTCTTGTATTGCATTGCATATGCATGGTTGTTGTTCTTGTCGTTTCTTTTAGGTTAAGCTTTGAGCAACCTCTGTGTTCGTCCATGGATAGAGAGAGCATTTTGACGCTCCTAAAGGTTCAAAAACTCTATTGCATGGCCATACGTTGCTCCTTGGGTGTTTATTGCCTATTTTCTTAAAAATAATACTAGCCTAAGGCAATCTATTTTAAAAATTTGAGGGTTTGAGTGAGGTCACTCATATCATGTTCCAATTGGTGTTTATTTGTGTCTTTTTGAATTGGAACCTGATTGGGAGAAGTCGCGTCGTAGTTCGGAACGAAGAAGGGCGAAGAACAGTGACCGGACGCTGGACCGGACGCTGCACCGGACGCAGTGATGCTTCACCACCGCGTCTGGTCCCGGCGTTGTAAGGTCCTAGATGGCTAGAGGGGGGGTGAATAGCCTATAAAAAATCTACAAGCACCACTAAGCAAACTTGTTAGAATAACAAATGGCGTAAAGCGAGTTTTGCTTAGCCAAAGGTTGTGATGCAAGCCTCCTATCCACAAGTCTAGTAGATTATGATCTCTAGTTCACACAAGTGCTAAGTCACTAAACTTACACTAGTGAGCAAGCTAACAACACTAGCAAAGGCTACCACTAGAGCTAACACAAGATAATCTAGTAAAAGTAAATGCAAGAGATAGGATTGTGAATCTTATACCGACGGTGGAGTGAAGATGTTGCCAATCACCAAGATGATATACAATCAATTAATATTGACAACAACACAATATGTAGACCAATCACCGGGAGACAAGAGACACAATATTTTTGTTCACCCGGTGTTCACTTGTGCACCGACAAGCTACGTCACCGGTTGTGTCGACCAACACTTAGATGGTTCCTCGGTGTGACCCTCAAGTCACTTGCCCCTCAAGGCATGCCCCGCAAGGCACTGCAAGACTCCACTCTCAAGTGAGGTAACTCAATGACACGCGCAATCCAATAGAGTTGCTTTTGGCGTCCCGCCGAGGAAAGCACAAGAACCTCTCACAAACAACCGGAGGTGGCCAAGAACAATCACCTTCTCTTGCCAACGCCTCCAACAATCTCCAAGCCGGCTAGGAGCGGTACTCTCCAAGAGTAACAAGAAAACCACCGGCTAAACCACCCACAAGTGCCACTAGATGCCCTCAAGCTATGCAATGCACTTTGGGATCACTCAATCTCACTTTTGATTTGCAATCAAGCAAGGGAGATGAGTGGAAGGAGATGCTCTAGCTCAAAGGATGTACAAGAATGTTAGAAATTACTAGCTAGCTCCCCAAGAGCCGGCCATCGAGTATTTATAAGCATCCCCTCCAAATAGAGCCGTTATACCCCTTCACTGGGTTCTGTCGGGATGACCGGACGCTCCGGTCATAACTGACCGGACGCGCTCACCGCGTCCGATGCCCCAACGGTCACTGCGCCAACGGTCAAACCCTATGACCGGACGCGCCTCTCAAAACGACCGGACGCGCTCCACCGCGTCCGATCCTCCAACGGTCACTGACCCTCAACGGTCAAACCATCGACCGGACGCGCTGCTTCGAACGACCGGACGCGCCAGTCACACAGCAAGCGCCCGCGAAACAACGACCGGACGCGCTCTTCGCAATGACCGGACGCGACAGTGCCCGCGTCCGGTGTGAGTCCAGTAAGCTCCTTCAACGATCGGACGCGTCCGATCGTGTGTGACCGGACGCGCCCCGCGTCCGATCGTCCTCTGTGAACCTCAGTTCCTTCTGGGTGCATGACCGGACGCTCCGGTCCCGCGAGTGACCGGACGCGCCGGTTGCAAACCCTAGCACCCACGCGCCTGAAACCGCGCTGTACTGACCGGACGCGTCCGGTCACACCGTGACCGCGTCCGGTGCAGCGTCCGGTCACCTCAGTGACCCCGTTCGCCTCCGTTTCTTTTCCGACTTTCGGCGTAGTGGAAAATAGGCATTTCATTTCCCCGAAATCGCCTGAATCCCGCGCTCGCACGCTCGGCGGGAGGGAGAGAGGAACCCAAACCCCTCTCTACCCGCAAACCACAGCGCGACCAACGCCACCTTTGCAAATGTGCCAACACCATCAAGTGTACATCTCCATGTGCTTGTGTGTTAGCTTTTTCTCAATCATTTTCAAAGGTTTTCCAATTAGCTCACTAGGCCCTACATGCAATGCACTTCATGAATTCACCTAGTGGCACCCGTGCATCGAATAACCGATAAGACTTCCCCTCTTAATAGTTCGGCTATCGATCCTAAACCACTCACACCCTCTATGGTGTCTTGAGTGTAAAACAAAATGGCCCTATGGTTATACCTTTGCCTTGAGCCCATTTTGTTTCTCCAAATGATATGATCCACTTCATATCATCACATGACCGTCTCGATCCATCGACCTTGACTTCACTTGCTCTTCACCGTTGCATCGGTCCGTCGGCGCCAAGTCTCGCTCAAGCTTCACCATCGCATGGTCCCTCGCTTCGAAGCCTCGACTTGCCCTTCACCTTCACAACCGGTCCATCGAGCCAAGCCCCATCTTGGTCTTCATCATCTTGGTCATATGAATCAATGTCATGTATCATATTCAATGACCACCTTTATCTAAATCATCCACTTAGATACAAAGGTTAGTCCTAGGTTTCATCAATTAGCCAAAACCAAACTAGGGACTTTCAATCTCCCCCTTTTTGGTAATTGATGACAACCCTCACAAAGATGATTTTGATAATAAAAGTTTTGAACTTGTCATGCTTGTCCAATCATTTTGCTCATAAGTAAAGTTTGGACAATTATCACAAGCTCGGTTTTGGTAGCATTAGCTCCCCCTACATATGTGCATAGAGTTTGGATTGAAAGCTTTGCACATATGCATGGATAGAAGAGTTAGGAGAGTAATTCTACCAAAATGATGCTAAGGTGTAAGAAATGGACCTTTGAAGCGTGATACCAATCGGAGTTGCCTTTTACACCATCCTTAGCATCATGAAGTAACTAGACATCCATCAAAACTCAAGAACCCCGTGAGATCAACATTATATGTAAAGGTTCTTGGACCACTTGTAAAGCTAACCACTTGTAAAGCTTTAGGCAAGTCTAGATACCACATGTAAACTATTCCTATGCATGCTAGTAGATCATTTCATCATCCAATTTCTATACTAGCATTGCACCACACAAGCATGTATATTGAATTTAAATACATGTGCAATGAGCAAGTCATATGAGAGTGCACAAACAAATGCAACAACTTTGTTTATGAGCTTGCTCCCCCTACTTGTGTGCATCAACAAATTTTATTTACCCCTTTATCAAGTTGAATCATCTTTTTCTCATCATAAATTTTATTTACCCCTTTATCAAGTTGAATCATCTTTTTCTCTCCCCCTTTGTCAACAACTTACCCAAAAAGGGATCAAATTGTGGAGAGAAGGAAAAGTGTTTGAAGGAGTAGATTGAAATTAATTCGATACCACATGTAAGGTTTAAAAAAGTTTTATCAAATTTGGTTTAACCTAGAATACTTTCCAAAGATATTTAATTCGATTTGAACCAAAGACAAGCTTATTCACTCCTCAAAATAAGGGTTATCTTGCCTATGTTGAATTAAACACTTATAGCAAATCTTCTAGATTCAACACTAGGTTTACAAGCTCACAAACATGTCATATGCCACCACTAGATCAAAATAAGCATAGAAGCAATAGTGGTAACATATATCCATTAAATTCATTTGATTTATCATGAATGCTTATGCGTACCACTTATTATGTCTACATGCTCTATCAAGTCCTTAGCATAGGATGAAAAACATGTCAATCAATTTTACCTTGCAATGTCGAAGGAGAGGCATGTCAATAAGTGGGTGGGGTGCATTCAACTCATGTTTGAGAAATCAAGAATGTTCAATTCATTTCTTAGCTTGCAAAACCTCTTTTCATCAAGTGGCTTAGTGAGAATATCGGCAAGTTGATCATCGGTGCCAACACTTTCAATGGCGATATCTCCCTTTTGTTGATGATCTCTAATGAAATGGTGTCTTATGTCAATATGCTTTGTTCTTCCATGTTGAACCGGGTTTTGTATCATCTTGATTGCACTCTCATTATCACATAGCAACGGCACATTCTTGAAGTTGAGGCCATAATCCTTCAAAGTTGATGTCATCCATAGCAATTGTGCACAACAACTCCCCGCACTCACATATTCGGCTTCGGCGGTAGAGATTGCCACACTACTTTGTTTCTTTGAGGACCATGATACGAGTGATCTTCCAAGTAATTGACATGTGCCACTTGTGCTCTTTCTATTGATCTTGCAACCCCCATAGTCAGAGTCCGAATATCCAATCAATTCAAATTTTGACCCCTTGGGATACCATAGTCCAACATCTCTTGTTTGCTTCAAGTACCTCAATATTCTCTTTGCGGCCGTGAGATGACTTTCTCTAGGTGAGGCTTGATATCTAGCACACATGCAAACACTAAACATGACATCCGGCCTTGATGCGGTGACATAGAGTAGACTTCCAATCAAAGACCGATATTCCTTTTGATTCACCATATTGCCATCAAGATCACTATCCAAATTTCCATTTGTACCCATTGGAGTTGAAATTGGCTTTGCATCTTGCATTCCAAACTTCTTCAACATGTCCCTTATGTATTTCCCTTGACTCACAAATGTTCCATTCTTCAATTGCTTGACTTGGAGACCAAGGAAGTAGCTAAGTTCACCAATCATAGACATTTCAAACTCTTTGGCCATCATAGCACCAAATTCTTCACAATAAGCTTGATTGGTTGATCCAAAGATGATGTCATCAACATATATTTGCACTATGAATAGATCATTTCCAATCTTCTTGGTGAATAGAGTAGTATCAACCTTGCCCATTTTGAATCCCTTAGAGAGAAGGAAATCCCTTAGCCTCTCATACCATGCTCTAGGTGCTTGCTTTAAGCCATATAAAGCCTTCTTCAACTTGTAGACATGGTTGGGTTTCTTGTCATCTTCAAATCCGGGCGGTTGCTCAACAAATACTAACTCATTGATGATCCCATTGAGAAATGCACTTTTGACATCCATTTGATATAGTTTGATATTGTGTGCACAAGCATAAGCCAATAGAATCCTTATTGCCTCCAATCTTGCCACGGGAGCATATGTCTCATCATAGTCAAGACCTTCAACTTGAGTGTAACCTTGAGCAACTAGTCTTGCTTTGTTTCTCACTACAATGCCATCTTGATCTTGCTTGTTTTTAAACACCCATTTGGTTCCAATCACATTGTAGTCATTTGGCCTTTCTACCAATTCCCAAACATCATTTCTTGTAAAATTGTTAAGCTCTTCTTGCATAGCCATGATCCAATCGGCATCCCTCAAAGCTTCTTCTATCTTCTTTGGTTCTATGGTTGACACAAATGATGCATGCTCACAAAACATAGTCAATCTTGATCTTGTTTGCACACCACTTCTAATATCACCAATAACACTATCAATGGGGTGATCTCTTGCAACATGTTGTGGTTGGAGTACTTGCACTTGATTGCTTGAGCTTGGTTGATCACTTGATGTATCTTGATGGGATGAACTAGCACCTTGTACTTGCACTTGAGAGTCACTAGCTAGCTTGAATGGTGAATTTAGCACTTGATCTTTATCATCATCTTGAATATCAATTACTTGCTTTGCTCTAATGTCCCCAATGTCCATGTTCTTCATTGCTTCCACCAATAGAGTTCCACTAACATCATCTAGATTCTCTTCTTCATCTTGTGACCCATTGGTTTCATCAAATTGCACATCATGGACTTCTTCTAGAATGCCACTTGAGTTGTTCCAAACTCTATAAGCTTTGCTTGTAGTTGAATATCCAAGTAGGAACCCCTCATCACATCTCTTGTCAAACTTCCCCAATCTAGTGCCCTTCTTCAAGATATAGCATTTGCAACCAAACACCCTAAAGTAAGAAATATTGGGCTTTCTTCCATGAAGTAACTCATATGGGGTCTTCTCTAGCAATGGATGACAATATAGTCTATTGATGTAGTAGCAAGCGGTATTGATTGCTTCATCCCAAAATGATTGACTCACATTGTACTCATGAAGCATTGATCTAGCCATATCAAGCAATGTTCTATTCTTCCTCTCAACTAGGCCATTTGATTGTGGAGTGTACTTGGCCGAGAATTGATGTCCAATACCATAATGATCACAAAGTTCTTCAATTCTTGTATTCTTGAACTCACTTCCATTGTCACTTCTCACTTTCTTGATTCTAATCTCAAACTCATTGTGAACTCTAGTGAGAAATGTCTTGAAGGTGTCAAACACTTCACTTTTGTCACTAAGAAAGAATACCCATGTGAATCTTGTGAAGTCATCCACTATAACAAAGCCATACTTGTTACCGCCTATGCTTGTATATGTTGTTGGTCCAAATAGATCCATGTGCATCAACTCAAATGCTTTGCATGTGCTCATTGTACTCTTCTTTGGATGTGAGCTTCCAACTTGCTTCCCGGCTTGACATGCACTACAAAGCTTATTCTTCTCAAATTCAACATCTTTCAAACCATTGACAAGATTGTAAGTTGTAAGCTTCTTCAATTGTTTCATACCAACATGACCAAGCCTTCTATGCCAAAGCCAACCCATGCTTGATTTGGAGACTAAGCAAGTTGTCAAGGAAGTTTCTCTAGCATTGAAGTCAACTAGGTAGAGATTCTCATATCTAAATCCCTTGAATGCCACATTTGAACCATCCACACTAATAACTTCTACATCATCAACCCCAAAGATGCATTTGTAGCCTAGATCACATATTTGTGCCACGGATAGAAGATTGAAATCCAAGCTTTCAACTAGCAACACATTAGAGATACTCATGTCATTTGATATTGCAATCTTTCCCAAGCCAATGACCTTGCCTTTCTTGTTATTGCCAAATGTGATAGAATCAACACCACTATCATTGTCATTGATTGAGTCAAACATTCTTGATGTACCGGTCATGTGTTGAGTGCACCCACTATCAATAATCCAATGCCTTCCTCCGGCTTTGTAATTGACCTACAAGCAAATCAATGAAGCTTAGGTACCCATTTTTGCTTGGGTCCTTGTAGGTTAGTAACTAAGCTCTTTGGTACCCAAATAGCCTTCTTCTTTGGGCCCACAATTGGTGTACCAACAAACTTAGCTTGCACACCCTTCACACCCTTGGTAAGCACATAGCAAGAATCAAAAGGTATAGCATTAACAAGGTTCTTGCTTTGGTTCTTTTTATTGCAATTATGCTCTAGGTGCCCAACTTGCTTACATCTATTGCAAAACCGACCATTGCCCTTCACAAAGCTAGGCTTTGGAGTTGCAAAGGCCGACTTGCCTTTCTTGGGGGTGTAGCCCAATCCCTCTTTGTTAAGAGAGAACCTTTGGCTACCCAAGCACTTAAGCAAGCGGGCCTCACCACCATAGGCCTTGCCTAGGGCGTGAGTGAGCTCATCCACCTCTTTCTTGAGAGTCTTATTCTCAACCATTAGTGAGGCATCACAAGTGAAACCATCACTAGTAGTAGAGGTAGAGTTGGTGGTGGTGGATGAAGAGCTACAAGAAGGGTTAGTATTTGACATGATGATAGGTTCATTAAAGGATTCATCAATTATATCACATGTAACACCTATATCACATGATACAACAACCTCCTTCTTTTCTTGTTGCTCAAGTAGCAATGAGTGAGCCTTTTCAAGCTTGGAATGAGCCTTACCAAGATCCTCATGGTCTTCCACTAGACTCTCATGAGTGGTCTTAAGCTCACCAAGAACTTTCTCAAGTATTGCTACTTTCATTGAAAGCTTCTTGCACTCCTTGTTCTTGGCAATAGCTATGTCTCTAGTTTGTTGCAACAAGTCATATAGTTGTTCTTTAGTTGGTTCATCATCATCATCATTTTCATTATCATATTTATCATTATCACTATCATGAACATATTCCATTTCACTTTCATCATCACTTTCATCATATAATACCTTAGCTTCTTTGGCCATGAAGCATGAAGAGGATGAATCAAATAGTAAAGGCTTCTTGTTAATAGCAATGGAAGCAAAAGCCTTGTTGGATGATTCTTCTTCTTCTTCATCATCATCACTTTCCCAAGTGGCCACATAGACTCCATTCTTGCCTTTCTTGAATGTTATCTTGGCTTCTTTCTTTTTCTTCTCAAACTTGCCCCTCTTGTTGTTCTTCTTCTTATCATAGGGACATTCGGCTTGAAGATGTTCGGTGCTATCACAATTGAAGCACCTCCTTTGTTGCTCATTGCTCTTGAAGTTGTCATTTCTCTTTTTGAAGCCTCTTCTCTTAATGAACATGTGACCCATTTTCTTGACTACAAAAGCAAATGCCTCATCATCAATTTCATAATCTTCATCTTCACTATTGTCTTCTTCTTCAATGATGGTAGCTTTGCCCTTGGAGGAGATGGCCTTGAACGCCACGGTCTTCTTCTTCTTTTCATCTTCCACCTTCTCCTTGTCATCAACATCTTGATCATATTTGTCATAGGTTAATACTTCACCAAGCAAATCATTAGGCTTCATTGCTTCAAGCCCATCTCTTTGCAACATCATGATCAACATCTTGAATCTTCTAGGTAAGCTTAATAAGAACTTGTGACAAAAATCTTGATCTTGAGTCTTGTGTCCTAAGCTCTTGAGATCATTGACTATCACTTGCAATCTATGAAACATTTCAATGATTGTTTCATCATCCTTTTTCTTGAAGTTCTCAAACTCACTCTTGAGCCCATATAGCTTGGCACTCTTCACAACCTTAGTGCCTTCATATGTCTCACTCAACCTTGTCCATACTTCACTAGCCAATTCCAAATCTTTGATGCCCTCAAACACTTTTGTGTCAATACCATTATAGAGTGTATTGAGAGCCATTCTATTGCATGTTCTATTTGCTCTATCTTCATCGGTGAGATGATTGGGATCAATGATAGCAAAATCATTCTCGGTGACGTGCAATACTCTCTCATGAATAGAACCAAGGTACATTGTCATCTTTCTCTTCCAATGAGCAAAAGAACTAACACCATCAAAGAACGGTGGCTTGCCCCCAACATGATTGAACACAATTTGAGCCATTTTTCACACCGAAGGATGTTAAGCCTTGATTAAAACGGTGACCACGGCTCCGATACCACTTGTAAGGTCCTAGATGGCTAGAGGGGGGGTGAATAGCCTATAAAAAATCTACAAGCACCACTAAGCAAACTTGTTAGAATAACAAATGGCGTAAAGCGAGTTTTGCTTAGCCAAAGGTTGTGATGCAAGCCTCCTATCCACAAGTCTAGTAGATTATGATCTCTAGTTCACACAAGTGCTAAGTCACTAAACTTACACTAGTGAGCAAGCTAACAACACTAGCAAAGGCTACCACTAGAGCTAACACAAGATAATCTAGTAAAAGTAAATGCAAGAGATAGGATTGTGAATCTTATACCGACGGTGGAGTGAAGATGTTGCCAATCACCAAGATGATATACAATCAATTAATATTGACAACAACACAATATGTAGACCAATCACCGGGAGACAAGAGACACAATATTTTTGTTCACCCGGTGTTCACTTGTGCACCGACAAGCTACGTCACCGGTTGTGTCGACCAACACTTAGATGGTTCCTCGGTGTGACCCTCAAGTCACTTGCCCCTCAAGGCATGCCCCGCAAGGCACCGCAAGACTCCACTCTCAAGTGAGGTAACTCAATGACACGCGCAATCCAATAGAGTTGCTTTTGGCGTCCCGCCGAGGAAAGCACAAGAACCTCTCACAAACAACCGGAGGTGGCCAAGAACAATCACCTTCTCTTGCCAACGCCTCCAACAATCTCCAAGCCGGCTAGGAGCGGTACTCTCCAAGAGTAACAAGAAAACCACCGGCTAAACCACCCACAAGTGCCACTAGATGCCCTCAAGCTATGCAATGCACTTTGGGATCACTCAATCTCACTTTTGATTTGCAATCAAGCAAGGGAGATGAGTGGAAGGAGATGCTCTAGCTCAAAGGATGTACAAGAATGTTAGAAATTACTAGCTAGCTCCCCAAGAGCCGGCCATCGAGTATTTATAAGCATCCCCTCCAAATAGAGCCGTTATACCCCTTCACTGGGTTCTGTCGGGATGACCGGACGCTCCGGTCATAACTGACCGGACGCGCTCACCGCGTCCGATGCCCCAACGGTCACTGCGCCAACGGTCAAACCCTATGACCGGACGCGCCTCTCAAAACGACCGGACGCGCTCCACCGCGTCCGATCCTCCAACGGTCACTGACCCTCAACGGTCAAACCATCGACCGGACGCGCTGCTTCGAACGACCGGACGCGCCGGTCACACAGCATGCGCCCGCGAAACAACGACCGGACGCGCTCTTCGCAATGACCGGACGCGACAGTGCCCGCGTCCGGTGTGAGTCCAGTAAGCTCCTTCAACGATCGGACGCGTCCGATCGTGTGTGACCGGACGCGCCCCGCGTCCGATCGTCCTCTGTGAACCTCAGTTCCTTCTGGGTGCATGACCGGACGCTCCGGTCCCGCGAGTGACCGGACGCGCCGGTTGCAAACCCTAGCACCCACGCGCCTGAAACCGCGCTGTACTGACCGGACGCGTCCGGTCACACCGTGACCGCGTCCGGTGCAGCGTCCGGTCACCTCAGTGACCCCGTTCGCCTCCGTTTCTTTTCCGACTTTCGGCGTAGTGGAAAATAGGCATTTCATTTCCCCGAAATCGCCTGAATCCCGCGCTCGCACGCTCGGCGGGAGGGAGAGAGGAACCCAAACCCCTCTCTACCCGCAAACCACAGCGCGACCAACGCCACCTTTGCAAATGTGCCAACACCATCAAGTGTACATCTCCATGTGCTTGTGTGTTAGCTTTTTCTCAATCATTTTCAAAGGTTTTCCAATTAGCTCACTAGGCCCTACATGCAATGCACTTCATGAATTCACCTAGTGGCACCCGTGCATCGAATAACCGATAAGACTTCCCCTCTTAATAGTTCGGCTATCGATCCTAAACCACTCACACCCTCTATGGTGTCTTGAGTGTAAAACAAAATGGCCCTATGGTTATACCTTTGCCTTGAGCCCATTTTGTTTCTCCAAATGATATGATCCACTTCATATCATCACATGACCGTCTCGATCCATCGACCTTGACTTCACTTGCTCTTCACCGTTGCATCGGTCCGTCGGCGCCAAGTCTCGCTCAAGCTTCACCATCGCATGGTCCCTCGCTTCGAAGCCTCGACTTGCCCTTCACCTTCACAACCGGTCCATCGAGCCAAGCCCCATCTTGGTCTTCATCATCTTGGTCATATGAATCAATGTCATGTATCATATTCAATGACCACCTTTATCTAAATCATCCACTTAGATACAAAGGTTAGTCCTAGGTTTCATCAATTAGCCAAAACCAAACTAGGGACTTTCAGGCGTCCACCAGCGCGTCCGGTCATCCAGAAGACCAACTCCAGATCTACTGATCAGACGCTGCACCGGACGCGCCTCTGTTGACCACCACGTCCGGTCCCGGTTATCACCACCGCGTCCGGTCATTCGCGACGATTTCCCGAGCTCCCCTCGACCGGACTCTGACCGCGTCCGGTCAGTCCTCACCGGACGCGTCCGGTCACTCCAGGAGCTTACTGGAGTGTGACCGGACGCTGCACCACCGCGTCCGGTCATAACGACCACTACGTCCGGTCATCACGCGTCGAGCGGATCTGACCCTTCATATACCGGTTCGTCCTCGGCCGTGTTTCTTCCTCAACCCGAGACTCTTCCCCCGCCGCTTGCAAATCTCGCAAATCCGCCGGAGCCGCCGCGCCATCGCCGTCTTCCTCGCCTCCGGCAAGCCGAGTCTCCTGCCCCGCGCCAGCCCTGCCTGTGCCTACCCACGCCAGCCGCCCGCACGCGCCACCAATGCCCGCTCGCCACCGCGCCACCGCCGCCCGCACGCGCCACCGACGCCCGCTCGCCACCGCGCCACCGCCGCCCGCACGCGCCACTGCCGCCGGTGAGCCGCGCTCCTGCTTGCCAGCATCTCCTTCGACAGTGGACTGCCTAACGCTTGCCTCCGATCGGTCTTCGTCGAGTTGCCCTAACCCTAACCCTAGGGTTCGCGTAACGCCGTTCGATCGTTCGTCGTCGAGGTTTTGCGTCGTCTTCTTCGCAAGGTTGTTTCGCGTCACCTTGACCTCCTCGCTAGGGTTTGCCATAATTCTTTCTTTTAATCCTAATTGCATCATGTTTCGGCAAATCAGAGCTCGTCCGGCGATTTCGGGGAATCTCGCGATCTAGGTCACCTCATCTTGTCACTGTCGTCTCATCGATCCGAGGTAGCTTCACGTCTCGATTCACATCGTATCTCATATGCTTGCTATCTCTAGGGTTTCGTACCTTTTAGTTGTATATGTGCTTATAGTAGATCTCTCTATTCCGTCGTTGCAGCGAGTCTGTCCGTGTGTCGGGTGAGATCAGTTTGCTGAATCCGAGGCCAAGCCTGCGGATACGGATTGAGGCCAAGCCTCTCGAGTGACAGTTCACCATCTTTCAGAGGTTTTCGGTTAGTTTGTCAGCATGGTGCGTTGCAAGAACGCCGGTGGTGCTCCTGGTGACGGGGACGACAGTCCTCCTCGTCGGTCTGAGATTGCACGTGGAAAGCGTATCAAGATCTTGGCCAGAAAGAAGAAGAAGACACTTACAGAGGCAGAGATTGCTCAGGCCATGGCAGATGCAGCAGAGCAGGCAGAGAGAGGTGGCAGGAGCAGTGGCATACGTATAGGTGAGCGTCGCTTTCATCTTGAAGGTCGACAGCTCGGCACAGAGGCCACTGAGGGTACTGAGGATACTGGAGCTACAGAGGGTATGTCAGTTGATCCACCTCCAGAGGCTCCAGAGGCTACAGAGGACACAGAGGAGCAGCCAGCTCAGTCTCCACCACATCGCCGCTCCACACGCGCACGTACTCAGGTGACTCCTAGGCCAGAGGGCCAGCGTCGTGGAGCACGTCCTCCTCCCAGTGCTAGAGGTTCACCCCTGGTCGAGCACTTTGACTTGAGGGGTGCTACAGCACGTCAGGTGCAGGGGTTGAGGTTCGTGGAGGTCAGTCGGTGGTTTCCGCTTGTGAGGGATCCCAGAGCTTCAGAAGGCTTCTATACCCCACTTCAGGAGGATTTCTACAGGGCTCTAGTTGACAGCGGTATTGCTTTCCGACCACAGAGGGTCTGTTGACTTGAGTCACTAGTTGAGGTTGTGGGAGAACAGCTACGTCCGCACCTGTCCTTTCTGCCAGGCTTGTCAGATCTTCTTGGACGGACAGGTGCATACTGCGGCACATGGGTCAGAGAGTTTTATGCTTCACTATGGATTGATCCTGCCCATGATTTCATTCACTTTGCATTCCGAGGCCGCGATCACCGTCTATACAGCACCAGAGTGCGGGAGATTCTCAGACTCCCAGCTTCCAACACGAAGATACATTAGCTGTGTTTTGATCAGACTCCTCCACCGAGACGCCCTCACGGCGGGGCAGTGCCACCTACAGACTTGGTTCGACCCTGCTTCCGTGAGCCTTTTGGCGAAGGGTCTCGTCGCACGCCTGCCAGTTTGACACCACTTGCCAGAGTTTTGGATGCTATAGTCAGACGCACTCTACTTCCTAGACTTGGCTAAAGAGAGGGACTGACTCGGATGCAGCTATGGGTTGTTCACCACCTCCTCTCCCAGACACAGTTTGACATTTGGGATCTCATACTTAGTGAGATGGAGGACACCATAGCTGAGGGCTTCAAGGGTAATCGTCAGCTGCCCTATGCACACTGGATCTGCTTCATTATTAGATCATCGATTCAGCTACCAGCAGAGATCCGAGCTGAGATATCAGATACTACTACTGCTTTCCCTGAGTATGATATCTGTCAGCTTTGGGCTTCAGTCACTAGAGATCAGGCCCCAGTGCCAGGACAGCGTGTGCGACCTGAGGTTCCTGAGACAGCGGCTGAGCAGGACGCCACAGTTGATGAGCTTGCAGAGGCAGAGCTTGCCGATCTTGACGCTCAGCCTACTGATCTTCTTAAGGATGTGACATCTGACAGCGCTGATGAGGACTACCAGCCCATCCCCAGGTACCGGTCTCCTCGGTCTCACGACCACGAGGCCGGTGGCTCTGGTTCAGCCTCCCGCACAGACCCAGCCATGGTGGCCATACTTGAGAGGTTGACCCAGGCACAGGAGCAGCAGCAACAGCAGATACAGTGACAGGCTCAGGACACAGCTGCAGCACTTGCACAGATTCAGGCTCGTCAGGATGAGTTTCAGCGTCAGCAGCTTGAGATCCAGAGGCAGCAGGTTGAAATGCAGCGACAACAGTACGAGATTCAGCGACAGAGTGCAGCTAGTCAACAGCAGTACTTGGATCTCCTGCGCCACCTAGTCACTGTTGGGGTTCCTCCGCCTGCTTCTGTCCTGACTTCTGCTTTACAATCCAGTGATCCATCGAGTCAGGGACAGCCGGGTTTCCAGTTCACATCCCCACAGCAGCAGGTTCCCCAGTCATTCCAGTCCCCGAGCTTCACGCCTATTCACACGGGGTTTACACCTTTAGACCAGCCTCGCCCTCACCTTCTGACAGGCACACCCTTCGGTGATTACAGTGCTACCTACAGCGAGTTGACTGGTCAGCCGACGCCCTCGCACACTACCTTTGCTACTTCTTCAAGGTTGTCAGCTTCAAAGGCAGCTATTCCTCCAGTGACAGGGACCGGTACTATAGAGACTCTTCCTTCGTCAGTTGCCTCGACAGATCCTCCTGCTATTGGCTCGCTACAGGCTCAGGTCACTCAGACGGATCCTCTTATTGCTACTACGTCAGTACCTGTTCCCGCAGCTCAGACCCAGACCGCTTCACAGTCACGTGATTCTTCAGAGGGTCAGCCAGATAGCTCAAATTCCGAGGGAGATTCTCTACACTTTGTGATTACTCCGCGCACCTCGGCACCTGGCACGACTCCGTCTGTCCCCCCGTCAGATCCTTAGATTAGTTTTTTGGCGCTTGATGCCAAAGGGGGAGAGAGAGTAGTTTCAGGGGGAGTTTTGAGAGAGGTTTTTCGTTTTTTTCTTGTGTGCTACATTCATGCATCATGTTTACTTTTCAGTCATTGCATTCGTGTGACATGTCGTCGTGTGATAAACCTTGAGTCTTAATGTTTTATCCAGTCACAATGTTAACACTTGTCACCGTTTTTTAATTATAGCTCTAAGGTTGTGCTTCCGTGCCTTACTCCGATTTCTTATGAGCTATATCTGTTTGTGTACTAACGTTCTTTGTCTTATCTTATGAGTACACTCTTTTGGCTTGGGGCACATAAGCAATTCCTAACTCCTTGTGCTTATTGCTTTTTGCTTATGTGAACCATGCATGCTCGAAAACCTCAACTCAAATCTTTTATATCTTAGTGTTGTCATCAATCACCAAAAAGGGGGAGATTGAAAGAATCTAGGCCCCGAGGTTTGGTTTCGGCAATTGATGACAACGCTTTATTACCATGACTAACGTGTGTTTTGCAGAAACTTTGGTAAGTTAGGTCATGGAGGTTTTAACTGCTTTGGGCACCATGGTATTCATGCTCCTTGATGGAAATCGTTTCGGTTTTCAAAAGAGTGACGTCAAGATTAAGGACGGTTAGTTCCGGATGTCGAGGTGTTGAGAGACATTTGGAATAGTCGTTAGGATCTTCGTTTTTCTCTTTTGACCGTACTATAAAGGGGGGCATGAGCGGGTAGCTTGACCTAGGCGAGTCCTATGTTTAGGTGTGGTGCACACTTGTTAAACTTGGTGCTAAGCAGCTCTAGAATAGCTCAAAGTTCAGTTGGAAGCAACTTGGTTCAAGTTGTGACGCGTTTCGGAGAGTTTCGGGTCGTTTTCCCATGACCGGACGCGGTCCTCGGCATGACCGGACGCGTCCGGTCAGTACAGTTCCGCAGCTAGGGTTTCAGCTCTGACGACCGGACGCGGTCCTCACGAGGACCGGACGCAGTGGTCAGATGTCAACACGTGTCACTTGAGGGAAACACCCGATCGGACGCGACCTGGGTGTGATCGACGCGTCCGGTCACAGTCCAGTAAGGTCCAGAGGCGACCGGACGCGTCCGGTCATCACCGATCGGACGCGGTCGCGCGTCCGGTGCGAGTACAGTATGCTCCCTGCACGATCGGACGCGTCCGGTCACCCCTGACCGGTGCGTCCGGTCACTCAGTTGTTTTTTGGATTTCGACCGTTACGAGCGACCGGCGCGTCCGGTCAGTTCAACCGGCGCGTCCAGTCAACTCGTGTTTTGCTGAGTCAGCGGGTAACGGTTCATTTTGTCTGTGGGGTGTATAAATACATCCCCACCACCTCTTTTAGAGGTCTCTTGCTCATTTGATCAGCTGATAAACACCTTTGGAGTGCAAGGGAGTGGAAGAGCACTAGTGAGGATAGAGATTTGAGAATCAAAGCTTGAGAGTTCCTCACTAGCGATTAGAGAGTAGCAAGTGTGCATCCACCTTCTCATTTGGGCTCGTAGTGGTCAAGTGAGAGTTCTAGCTTGTTACTCTTGGTGATCGCCATTACCTAGACGGTTTGGTGGTGATTGGGAGTTCGGTGATCATCCAGCGGAGCTTGTGGATGACCCAACTCATCTTGTGAGCAGTTGTGGGTGATTCACCATGACGGAGTGTCAAAAAATCAACCCGTAGAGAGCACTTGATCCTTGCGCGGATCAAGGGGGAGCTACACCCTTGCGCGGGTGCTCCAACGAGGACTAGTGGGGAGTGGCGACTCTCTGATACCTCGGAAAAACATCGCCGTGTTCCTTGCCCCTTTACATTCAAGCATTTACTTTCTCGTATTTACTTTCATTGCTTGTTTTACATTCCTAGACTTGCCATGCTAGACTAGGATTAGAAACTAGGGTGCAAAACTTTGTATCGGTAGACTCTCTAGGAACACAAGTAGACACTAGGGGTGAATTCCGGCTTGTAGGATTTAATTCTTGTATTTAATTTTTAGAGAAGCCCAATTCACCCCCCTCTTGGGCATCTTGATCCTTTCACACTCGATCATCTCTGAGACGGGACGTAGGGCTCTGGCCTAAACCAGTATAAATCCTCGTGTCTTTTGGATGCTACCATCATCTTCCTAGAGTAGCATGGCAATCGTATAAGTTTACTAGTCCAGTTTATAAAACACCGACAGGTGCTCACCGAAATTTCATTGTGCCACCGAAAAGCTTTGGTGCTACCATTCCAAACCTTCGGTGCTCACTGCAAGTGCATAACAACTATTTCCAATGTCTAGTTTACATGGCATCACCGAAAAGCTCCGGTGCTACTGTTCAAAAGCTCCGGTGCTCATAGAAAAGTTGTTAGTGGCTAGTAATGGCTAGTTTATTTTGAATATTGGGGCTACATATGCCCCATTGCTCAACCATTTGAAGTGTGCTACAGCTGATGGAAGTGTGTGGAGAGTTGAGGCTCATCCATTTGTGCTTTAGCCACCAAAACTGCTTAGGGAAATATTAGGTGGATAGTGTAGGTGCTTTTACAAAGTGCTTAGGCTAATTAGACCATTGCTAAAAGCGTTTGATCTAGGTTTAGGCCTAGTGTTATTGAGGTTTGCATACCTCTTGCTCGCTTAGTGCTTGCATGCATCATTGTTGTATTTGGAGGGGCTTATAGTCTTGCGAGATCACTGCAACCGTGTTTATGGTGTGGATACCATCAGTGTACTGGAGGAAATGAGGCTTGCGGCATTTTGACTGGAAACTCAATAGTGAAGACAATGAGGAATAGTTCAAGAGAGACCATCTCAGAAACCTACTTGCGCATGGGAAAGGCCTGGAGGCTATTCACAGAGTTACCCGATCAGGAGCTTTGCCCTTTGAGGGGCTTCAACGAGAACTAGGGGCAAGCATGAGCTTCATGATACGTCGGTAAAAATACTAGTCATTGATGGAAGTTTGCATCTCTATCTTAATTAAGCGTCCACACTTTAATTTGTGTACCTAGGTTGTATCCTTAATATTCTAGATTAGCTTGCTATGCTAGTTTATAGGATTGGAATCTAGGTTGCATAACTCTTTGAAGTAGAGATAGCAATACACTTAGTAAAACCTTAGTTGCACATCTAAATAAATTACTTTACTGCATAGATTTTGATAAGTGAAAATTAGAGGTCAAGTTTAGAGTAGAAGTTTTTAGAAAGCCTAACTCAAAACCCACCTCCTCTTAGACGTCACGGTCCCTACAGGTGCTTCTATACATTGAATAACTATAAATTGCTGCAAATAATATAAATGTGAATAACATTGATCTATTCTGGAGAAGCAATCAAATCTTCTTATAGTAATGCATTAGTCAAGTCAACATTTACCCCTCCATCCTCAAATATAAGGTATATATCATACAAAAAAGTCTACGACATATTAATTAATAGGGTAAAGCAAATGACACTCTCGTAATCTAAAGAGATCATGTAATTATCATATTTGGGTTGATAGACATTAACCATTGGTACTCATGTGAAGAATTATGATGCCCTTTCTAAGTGATGTGGGGGTTATCTCACCTAGAATCTTTTACAATCTGGAATAAATTTGAAATGATTGAGTTTCTCTACCTTATATAGATTTCATAATGAAGAGCGTAGCAAAAGAAAAAACTTCTTTGTATCCTACTATATAATAGTCTAGACCAATATTTTTGGCACAAATGAGAGCAGAGATGAGAAATCATGCAGCAAGATAAGGTCGTCGATATGAGTTGGGAAATGCGTATTCTCATTAAATACAGTAGGTAGTAAGTCCAACTCGTACCTAAGGCTGGGCATTCGGGTTACCCGAAAAATTCGGATTGGGTAATTTGGGTAGTTGGAAATTCGGGTATTAAAAATTGCTACCCGATTTTTGCCCTAAAAAACATTACCCGAAATTTCAGGTACCCGGTAATTCGGGTTCGGGTTTTACCCGATATACCCGAAATTGACAAAACCAACCATTTTGAAAGAATTCAAGTACCATTTTAAAGCAATAAACAATAGTCCTATAAATCACATCATGTCTTCGCATCAATTACCAACAAATCAATTATCAAGTTAGCATAAATCTACATTAATTCATACCAAATAATATATTTATATGGCATTGAAATACTTCATGTCTTCATATTAGGAATAGAAGAGCAAATATTTGAGATATTTCGGGTAATTTGGGTAGTTCGGGTACCGGGAAACATTACCCGAATTACCCAAACTAATTTCGGATTTTTATAATCACTATCCGAAATTGTGATCGGGTATTTCGGGTTCGGGTACTTCGGGTCTGGGTTCTGATAATTCGGGTTCGGGAATTGGGCATCGGGTATTTTGCCCACCCTTGCTCTTCAACCTTGTTCACTTTTTTTAAGGACGTTTGGCATACACTTCAGGACACGAAACACTTAAGCACGCCACAAATAGTAGGTGAATCGAGGAAAGATTAGTTTCACAGGAAAAAAAAAAAGGCAATGCCTTAACAATAAGCATTACTAGTAGATGAAACCAAATTATTTGAATCCAAAATGGAAAGATGAAAAAAAATCCATATAGATCTTGTATCCCTTTTCATGAGAAAGGATCTAGCTACTAAACGTGGCAGCCTTCCATTGGCCGAGGACGTTTATATAAGCGCACTGGTCCTTCTTGGCCCTTCTCACGAGTCCTCTTCTCCCTCCAATACCAAAAAGTATACTTCGATCGCCATGGGTCGTACCTTCTCCTTCCACAATGCAACAAGCACAGCGATGGTGCTCCAGCTGGCACTGTTCTTTTCATCGGCCGTGGCGGGGAGCGACCCGCTGTTCTCGTGCGGCCCGTCGTCGCCGTCGCGGGCCTACCCTTTCTGCGACCGTTCGCTCCCCGCGGCGCGGCGCGCGGCGGACCTGGTGTCGCGGCTGACGGTGGCGGAGAAGGTGTCGCAGCTGGGCGACGAGGCGGCGGGGGTGCCGCGGCTGGGCGTGCCGCCGTACAAGTGGTGGTCGGAGGGGCTGCACGGGCTCGCCTTCTGGGGCCACGGCATGCGGTACAACGGCACCGTCACCGGCGTCACCAGCTTCCCGCAAGTGTTGCTCACCACCGCCTCCTTCGACGACGGCCTCTGGTTCCGCATCGGCCAGGTATGTACGTACGCATGCGATGCGCCTACTAACATACCACGTCTACGTACCGTATATGCAGCATGGGCGTGCATTGCACTATAACATCGATAGCTAGAGGAAGATACTCACAGCATGCACGTATATTTGGTTTTTTAATACAAGCACACGTCCCTATCCCTGTGATGTGAATGTCTGAGAGAGATTAGGCACGGCAATGGGCGGTTGGTACTTCAGTCGCCGCGGCCTTTACTTTAGGATCCAGATTAGACATATATAAATTATAAAACCAGCAAGCTAAGATTCTAGAGCTAGGATTAGTCTGCAAGTCAAATGTTCAGATACGCAAAATCAAAGACTAGAAACGAAATATCATAAAATTCATGGATGTCACTGCAAACATTTAAGCATCATTTGGATAGGCAATCCCGGCCGTTCTAAGCCAGGATTAGTTTCAGGTCAATACAAATTATCGAACTGTTCCGGGTCCAGAATAGTTCTTCCTGGCTTCAAACGAACGAAGACTTAATTGGTGCATCATTTTCATAGATATTATCTACATCTACGGAATGTTTCTTCTAGCAGACCCGCCTTTAGTACAGTAAGATAGTGTGGGTCACATCCTTGTGTCGTACTCCTTCCATCCAAAATATATATATATATATATATATATATATATATATATATATATATATATATATATATATATATATATATATATATATATATATATGACTCTGACTTTTTTAGAGTCACAAACAATGAATGAAAGTATAAAAAATACTAATATTTACATTAAATTATTAATCTAGTTGGAGACATAAATGTCAATACTACTTATTATAAACTTAGTTCACTTTGAGCTAGTTATTAGACTTGCACAAATCGCATAGTTACATTCTTTTCTGGATGTAAGGAGTATCGTATATTTTGAAAATTGACAACTATATATATGCATGCAAAACTCTACTGACTTGCAACTTTTCATTGAACTAGCATGCTGGGTTGTGCATACGCTTGTTTTTTCCTTGTGGTAAATTAAATTGGACATGTGTTGTGTATTTTATTTAATCTTAACCAAATGTATATGTGTGTAAATTAAATTGGCCGTACGGACTATACTGCCAAAATGGCGGCTGTAACCTCCGCCGTCACGGCCACAGGGCAAAGACAGCACGTTAAGGCACCGTTTAGATGCCAAAAATTTTGCCAAAATTTTCAGATTCTCCGTCACATCGAATCTTTGAACACATGCATGAAGCATTAAATATAGATAAAAATAAAACTAATTACACAGTTTAGACGAAATAGACGAGACAAATCTTTTAAGTCTAATTAGACCATGATTGGATAATATTTACCAAATAACAACGAAACTGCTAGGCGTTTCGCCAAAAATTTTGGCAACTAAACAGCCCCTAACAGTGAAAGGTAGGTAGAGGATGATAGGTGTAGTACGTTCAGAATATGACTCTGATTGGTCGCAGGTGTAGTACGATATGCGGTGGTTGCAAAGGTACGCGTCTTCGCACTACAGTCTACACTCGCCTAGTGGCTAGTGCAGTACGCTCTGATAGATCGAGCACGCCCCTGCTTTGTTTCGGCCAGCACCGATTCATTGATTGGTGTGGCAACCAATGCAACTGTTACAGCTTCACTGATCTCACACCATTCGTGCGCTGGGGCTCGCTGGATGATCTTGATCCAGCTTGATTGATAGTATAATATAAGATCTGGTAGCACAGTCGAATAATCGAATACGGATGGCGATATATGTCGTCCCAACAATAATCGGTATGCTTACTGCAGAACAGGGTAAGGACTCCTTTGGTTCCCGGGAACCGTTTCCTAGTTACTAGCCGGATTATTTCCTAATTTATATAACCTTTGACTAGCTGGAATGATTCTAAAGTGAAATAGTTTTTTGTTTTTAGAAAGAAAAAAAATAGTAAGAAGCAATGCCTCAGTTATTTTGTTCGTAACGTTCTGACTTCAGATTACGTGAAATATATAGGTGAACATGACACCACTTTGCATCCTGTTGTCGTCAACCTAAAGAAGATAGAGAAATGTCGTTAGTGCGTTCGAACCATGACACACAGTACTGTTTTCCATTCAGGGCCGCATGCAGATGCATGTGCCTGTCTTTGTCACGTTGCTTTGCACCCGCACCCTCCATGATCGATCCATCGTTCGGAATGCGCGTACATAAATGAGGGAACAGCAGTACAACTCACACCTATCGGTTACCCACTTTAACAATTGCCAAAGTGGCAATCACCAACTTGTTGAGCGTGCAACCGAAGCATGCCCTACGGTCCTAACTACTGCTCCGCCCCTTAACGTTAGTCATCCGAAAAGTGTGTCTGTGAGGGAAATACGGTTTTCTAGAGATAAACATTTAGGGACAGAGAGAGTACTCTTCATGGAATGATCACGCGCCAAGTTGGCAGCATTTGTTGTTGTTCGTTCGCTAATCGCTACAGAGATTTGCTGCGTCCTGCCATGGTAATGTGAAAATTGGGATATTCATCGTGCAGGCCATCGGTCGGGAGGCACGGGCGCTGTACAACCTGGGGCAGGCGGAGGGGCTCACGATCTGGTCACCGAACGTGAACATCTTCCGGGACCCGCGGTGGGGCCGCGGGCAGGAGACCCCCGGCGAGGACCCGGCCGTGGCCAGCAAGTACGGCGTCGCCTTCGTGAGGGGCATCCAGGGCAGCACCCCCGCCGGCGCGGCCGCGCCACTGCAGGCCTCCGCGTGCTGCAAGCACGCCACGGCCTACGACCTCGAGGACTGGAACGGCGTGGCGCGCTACGACTTCGACGCCCGGGTGACGCTGCAGGACCTGGCCGACACGTTCAACCCGCCGTTCCAGAGCTGCGTCGTCGACGGCAAGGCCAGCTGCGTCATGTGCGCCTACACGGGGATCAACGGCGTGCCCGCCTGCGCCAGCTCCGACCTGCTCACCAAGACGTTCCGAGGCGCCTGGGGCCTCGACGGCTACGTGTCCTCGGACTGCGACGCCGTGGCCATCATGCACGACGCGCAGCGGTACGTGCCCACGCCGGAGGACACCGTCGCCGTCGCCCTGAAGGCTGGTAAGTTGTTCACATGATAAACTGCCAGTGCCGGGGAACTTTAATCAGTACGAGACACTGCACTAATGTGACGTGACTTTAATTTATAATTTCATTCAGGACTGGACTTGAACTGTGGGACCTACACACAGGAGCACGGCATGGCCGCGATCCAGCAGGGCAAGATGACGGAGAAGGACGTGGACAAGGCGCTCACCAACCTCTTCGCCGTGCGGATGCGGCTCGGCCACTTCGACGGCGACCCGCAAGGCAACGCGCTGTACGGACGCCTTGGCGCCGCGGACGTGTGCACCGCGGACCACAAGAACCTCGCCCTCGAGGCGGCGCAGGACGGCATCGTCCTCCTCAAGAACGACGCGGGCATCCTCCCGCTCGACCGCTCCGCGGTGGGCTCCGCGGCCGTGATCGGGCACAACGCCAACGACCCGCTCGTGCTAAGCGGGAACTACTTTGGCCCCGCGTGCGAGACCACCACGCCGCTCGAGGGGATCCAGAGCTACGTCAGGAACGTGAGGTTCTTGGCCGGGTGCAGCTCGGCGGCCTGCGGCTACGCCGCGACGGGCCAGGCGGCCGCGCTGGCGAG
This sequence comes from Saccharum hybrid cultivar R570, assembly GCA_038087645.1. NCBI lineage: Eukaryota > Viridiplantae > Streptophyta > Magnoliopsida > Poales > Poaceae > Saccharum > Saccharum hybrid cultivar. The sequence continues at coordinate 15,692,800 of JAQSUU010000793.1, read as the reverse complement.
CTCGTCGGAGTACGTGTTCCTGTTCATGGGGCTCAGCCAGGATCAGGAGAAGGAAGGGCTGGACAGGACGAGCCTGCTGCTCCCGGGCAAGCAGCAGAGCCTCATCACCGCCGTCGCCAGCGCGGCCAAGCGGCCGGTGATCCTTGTGCTGCTCACGGGCGGCCCCGTGGACATCACGTTCGCGCAGTCCAACCCCAAGATCGGCGCCATCTTGTGGGCAGGCTACCCAGGCCAGGCAGGAGGGCTTGCCATCGCCAGAGTCCTCTTCGGCGACCACAACCCCAGCGGCAGGCTGCCCGTGACGTGGTACCCGGAGGAGTTCACTAAGGTGCCCATGACGGACATGCGAATGCGTGCCGATCCGGCCACCGGATACCCCGGCAGGAGCTACCGCTTCTACCGGGGCAAGACCATCTACAAGTTCGGATACGGCCTCAGCTACTCCAAGTTCTCCAGCCAGCTAGTCACCGGCGGCAAGAAGCTGGCTCCTAGCACGAGCCTACTTGCCGGCCTGTCCGCGACGACCAAGGACACCACGAGCTATTACCACGTCGATGACATCGGCGCGGACGGGTGTGAGCAGCTCAAGTTCCCGGCGGAGGTCGAGGTGCAGAACCACGGACCAATGGACGGCAAGCACTCGATCCTTATGTTCCTCCGGTGGCCCAATGCGACGGATGGCCGGCCGGTGAGCCAGCTGATCGGGTTCAGGAGCCAGCACATCAAGGCAGGGGAGAAGGCCAACGTCAGGTTTGATGTCAGCCCGTGCGAACACTTCAGCCGAGCGAGGGAGGACGGCAAGAAGGTGATCGACAGAGGGTCTCATTTCCTCATGGTCGGCAAGGAAGAGTTGCAGATCAGCTTTGAAGCCTGATGTATAACAGGAAAAGGATTAAAGTTTACAGGTGGTGCAGAGCAAGTCTTTGGTTGGTAACTTCAGCAATACAGCATAGGACACAAGATGTTAAGTAATTTATAATTCATTCATAAGCCTCAAAAAGTGGGGGGTTTTACATGTAATTTATTATTAAGCATATTTATCTATCAAATGTAATCATGTTTACCTGTAAAATATAGTTCAATTATTATTATTGAAATAAAATCCATTTTCATATGGGAAAAATCATGGTGATCCATCAAACTACACTCGTTATAGTAGAGAACTAGTGGATGTGTACGTGCGGTACGTATGTGTTTATCAGAAAATCATAATAGAGGATTATATAGTAATAAGATATTCAAAAATTCAATTTATTTATATGTATAGCACGTTCTGATCCTGACAACACCAAAGAGCACAAATGACATTTCCATTGAGCTAATCAATGCATATACATTGGTTACCATGAGTGGTTGGTGATGTTAAGACTAATAGTGAACCCTTGAGCTTAACGTGATGGTAAGGCTTTTGTGGTCGATGATGACGTAGGAGCGCCAAAGGGTGCTAGAACAGTTGGTCTAGTCACTCCAGCAGCACCTCCTAGGTCCTGAGTTCAAATCCCAGTGGGAGCGAATTTCAGGCTAGGTTAAAAAAAATCCCCTCGCCCATCCCTATTCCAAAGCACTTGGGGGGTCACCGGCTCAATTCTCACTTGGGCAATGGAAAGGCCACCATATAAGGATGGGGGCGGGGGTTCGGAGGTTTTCTCGCCGGGTGAGAAGGCACTTTCTTCTTAAATGAAAGCTGCGGCAGCAGTCTTAACCGCCCCGGTCAAGTTTTTTTTAGCTGATGGCAACCCCACCCGAACGAGAGGGGCTGAATTAACAATTGTCCGGCGATGGAGGTGTGTCAAGCTTGGTACGACACATTTACATACTTTTAGAAGATTTTTTTTGTATGACACTAGTCAGATACATTTCTACTACAGTACTACTATGTGAGAATCAGGAGGCAAAGCTTTCTATTTGGGCGTAATAGTCATCTTGGTCCTTTCAACTATTGTCCAACACTCAATTTCATCCTTGAACTTCTAAAATGACCATTTCAGTCTGCAGATTTTATTTTAATGCTTACTTTCATCTAGAACTATCATTGTGATTGTTTCAATCTTCAAACCTCTTCAATTTATGCTCAATTTTACTCATGAACTATCCAGTACATTTCAATCTAGTCCCTACACTTTGGTAGTCCATGGATGAAATTGGACCCAAAGTGCAAGTGTCACGACCAAAAGTCGTTCCAACTAAACCTTTTCTCAAAAACCTCCTTGATGACCTTGCACAGTTCCTCAAACACCCAAGAACCACTTTATCTTTCTCCTCAAAGGATTCCTAATACTCTCTACTAGGACAAGGACTCCAAATTCACTAATCATCTCTATCAATTCTCTCAAGTCAACCAAAGTCAGCCTGGAGTCAACTATGGTCAAACGATGGTCAACCTTGAGAAGGATGCTATATCTTGATTGCTTGCATATTATGTGCCACTAATTTACTTGATTATTGAGACTTGATGGTGGATGATGTATGGTTGTTGTGAGTGGAGGCTTTTGAGCCGAACAGGCCATGCCACCGATGCCTTTGTAGTGTGTCATACTTGGGATGAGTGCTTCTCCTTTCCTTGAGAATGAGGTGTTAGAGTTGAGGTATGAGGGAGAACTTAAGCTGGAGTGTGTGGTTGATATGGCATGTTGGGCTCCCTAATGGTACTTGTGGTGGGTACGACTTTGTGGACGTGGAGGTGTTGTGGAGACTTTGTCGGCTTGTCGCTGAGGGAATTGAGTCTTTGTGCAAACCGTTGGGAGAACATAGTTGCTTTAGCCATATGAGGATTGTCCTTGGTGCAATGATGTTTCATGGGATTATGTCTACGTGAACGCACCATGGGAAGGGTCCAAGGCATGTGACTTTGCTTTTTTGACCGAATCATTGTAGGACTTAGCAGATAGTGTTATGGAGGGTTGAAAGAGTCTTATATGGCTAGAGACCAATGAATAGCCTAATCAAAAGATTCTAACAAGGCACAATACTAGATAAAGGGATAGAAACACAACAGGCCCTAATAAAAACTAATTCTAGCTAGAGTTATGCAAGCCTAAGGTGAGCAACTACCACACAACACTAGGGTGGCGTATGGGAAATGGGAAATTGGAGGATGGGATAAGGAAATAAGGGGTGGGATAGATTTGTTCTCTTGTTTTGATAATGGAACATGGAGATAGGAATTGAGAAATAAAGACTACCATACCTACCCATACACCTTCCTTTTATCCCACTTCATTTCCTTTCCCTATCTCAATCCCCATCCAAATGCAGGCTAGACAGCAAGAATATCACTAAGCTATGTCACTAGAGAAGATGAAACTAGCAAGAAAAGCACTAAGCATATTGTGAGCATCTACTACACAACACTAGAGAGCAACAAAATTTCTAATATCACTACATTGTGAAAGTAATAACACAAAGTAAGGAACAAGTGTAGAGTAATTAATATGATGGAGACAAAGAGATTTATCGTAGAGGTTTGGTGACTTCCCGGTCACCTACATTCACAATGAGGCAAGCTGAAGAATCGCCACTCTCTATCAAGCCCCAACCCCACAAGGTTGCTTTTTCCAGGCTAGCTCAACACAAGATGCTCTTCAAGCCTTGATTTCATTAGAGTTGCACTTCACCAATCTCAGGTGGCAACGAGCATTGGAGCATCTTACAACCAATCAATCTTCGGAGTACCTCACAATCTTTAATTTGAGTGCTTCAATAAAGCCCCCACTAGCTTCTACTCCCTTCGCCTAAGAAGAGTGTCGTATAGAGTTTTGTGCTAGTCAAACTTATTTATAGAACATAATAACAACATTTGTATCTTCAAGTAAGTTTATTATAAAAATGTATTCAAAGGTTAATTTAGTAATATTTAGTATGTACTATGAATATTATTAATATTATCTCTATATATTTGGTTAATGCTAAAAATATTTTTTTAGAAATAAGAATGATACTTTTTTTGACGAAAAAGAGTAAGGGTTTATTTGCATACTCGAAATGATTCAGTTTCCGGTCAAAATCATTCAAATCTGTTTCAAACACACTTGGAACAAAAGCGTTGTTTCCCCTTAAAACGATTCTCGTTTTCTTCACAAGCTCTTGGAACGGTTGTGTCCTAGTTTCGCAATGATTCTCTTCTCCCCTTCTACGCTAGTATACTAGAAAGCCAGGCGCGGCCTTGCCGCGCCAAGCCAGATTGGCCCAGTTTTGATCAGCCAACATATTTCTAAGAATGGATCCTTCAGCTAGAATACAGTATTTGAAGCACATAATAAACAGAAATAATCACAAAGGTACAATTTCTCATAGTCAATTATGCGCAAAAGATTAAGCATTTTTTTTAAAATTAAAGATTAATCGTTCAGTTCACGCTTTCCTTCTCAAAATAGTGTCCCTGGGGTGCTGATTGAACAGAGCGCAAAGTAGCACAGTAGTCGTTATTCCCAAAATATGATTCTTGAGATGAGTATGTAGCTTAGTAATATCTAGTGTTAGTTTTGTATGTGCCCAACTTTGCAACATATAAATAACAAGTGATATTTCTAATATTTAATTAGGAGAATTACAAAGTGATGTAGTTTACTTGTTTATTTCATCTGCTTCGATAAATCAGAACATTGTTGCTTGCTAAAATGAATTTACAGTATATTGAAGAGGTTATATATAATATATATATATATATATATATATATATATATATATATATATATATATATATATATATATATATATATATATATATATATATATATATATATATATATATATATATTCACATTGCAGATATGTAGATTGAAAGTTGAAGGAGCTTTACATGAAATAAAACAGAACAGGCCAGGCGCTTACTATTGAGGTTCGGTTGCTTGGCCGGCGGTATCAGGTGTCTTATCGTTCGTGATGCTGTAGTGTGAGTCTGACAGCGAGCTCCTCACGCCACCGACATGGTTGATGATGGTCTTGTACCAGTGGATTGAGTTGCTGGACATTCCCTCTCCTGTGTTGCTGGTGTGGCGTTCATGTGCTCGGGGTTTCGGAAGTCGGAAGGACTATGATGATTCCTTCTGGTGCTTCTTGGCCATGGTCTTTGTGTTGTTTTTGGAGGCCTCAGTTGTCTGCACATTTATGACCCCATTTAGAAAGCAAACCTCTCCCAAGTATTCTTCTTCAAAGAGACAAACGCAGTTGACAAAGGAAATACAAGTTGAGACTTGAGAGTGCGGCAGACCATGCCCACCTAAGTTTTAAATTGTACTATGGAGTGAAATAAATACTAATTCAGTTATCACTTATCACTCCTGTGTGTTTACCTCATATACAAGGGCATAGAGTGGACGGGTGCATAGCTGCATATAAATTGGACAATAACCCTGTAGAAGGGGATCCGCAACAGCTAGCTTCGCCCATGGTGAGAGACATGCTCCTGTCCGCTCCTCCCTCGCCTCCTGATACTGACCTCCCCCAAACCACCGATCCACCCAAACCCACGAAAAATGCAGCGAAATCAGTCGATTCCCCGCAAGATCCAGATGCTCCTTACCATGATCTACATTCCCATGGGTCAGATGAAGCCTGGGAGCCTTTGGTCAGTGAGGTGCAGCCTTCCCTTCAAGGTAAATCGACTGCAGCCCTGGAAACGGAAAACACAGTCCAAGATCCTCCAGATTCTGATGTGGTCTCAAGCCCGCGGAAAATAGATCCGGCACTAAAGGCTCAGGTTCATTGTTTTCTCCCAGATCTCGCCAAGGATTTGCAAACTCTCTTGCACTCAAGGCAGCGAAGGCAATCGTCTGGTCACACCACAAACTTGCAAACAGACCCGATAGTTCAAGATTTGCTCCAAAAGCACTCCAATCCGCCTAATGCATCAGGCCAGAGTATGGACGCCATTAACCCCAACCTACAGCAGCCCAACATCGCTCAAGAAGAGCTTCTTAGAGGTAGGCTCTCCTGTGATGAGAAAGAGAAATGGTGCTCTGAGATGGAGGTGGCAGAGGTGGAAGAAGAAGAGAGAGCCAATTCAGCTCAACATCCTAAGGTTGATGCCAGGTCTGCGCCCAATGGCTTCACCTCAGCCTTTGCTCCAAATAAGCTGCAGCATCAGGCGATTTCAAGGCAAGCAATTTTGGAAGACTGCGATGCTGGGTGGACTAAGGCTCGCCCAGATTATTGGTGGAGGCAGAACGCAGAGGACTCAAGTTCACAGAGAAAGGGTCACCTACCAAAATTGCGGGGCAGAGAGTATGAGAACAGAGCAAGCCCAGGATACTGTCGCTTACAATTTCAGACCAGTGCACAGGCTGAGAGGAAGTCGAAGTTCTTCATTCATGTGCAAGGCAAATGCTTCAATTGCTTGTCGCCTAACCATAGAGTTGCAGATTGCAGAAGGCCAACTCGTTGCTGGCGTTGCCTAGGTGAGGGCCATAGATCGTATGTCTGTTCACAGTTTAAAATGTCATACTATTCCAATTCAAGATATCAAGTGAGGTGTTGGCGATGCTTGAAGGTGGGACACAAAGCCATCTCATGTGGGGATCGCACTAGGGTGCACCATGAACCTCCACATCGCAGAGCAGATGACAGCAAGGAGGGCTCTCCACCTTTTTTGTACTCTGATTTAGGAGGTTTTGTTGCATTTTCATCCCACGAAGGCACTCAAGGCTGTAGTAAGAGAAAGACCAAGCACGTCACTTTTGCAACACCTCTTACCCAAGTTTGTGAGGAACAAATAACGCCGGTGTTAGACAATAGTGACTTACTCATCGGGGGCAACATGTTCAGCGTCGAGGCACCAAAACATAGTATTTTCAGTTGTGATCCCATGCAGTACGAGTCACTCATCCACACACCACATGCCACCACCCCACCTTCATTCACAACAAACAAGATCCTAGGGATGCTGAACGCGGCAACAGATCACGAGTGGACCTCACCATCGCAGGTTGACCAGTTGAACCCAATCACTGTTACTGATTCATCACTGGACGAGACTGTACCTAATCTCACCTCAGATTTTCCATCGCGGCCAATTCTCGATGATGAAGTACAGGAAAGGAATCACTCTGAACAACACATCACCACATCCTCAACTTCAGGCATCTCCACACCACCGACTCTGATGGTTGAACAAGTTGGGCCATGGAACCTTGAAACAGAAGCGGGAGTCAGTGGTGAAACTTTAAAGAGTGGACTTGCAGTGCAATCTGTGCCACCAAGCAGTCTACAAATAGAGGTACCTAACAACTCGGTTCAATCAATCAAAGAAAAATGTCCTTGGTCTGATGTGACTCCAGCACTTGGCATTGATGATTTCATTGTATCAATCACCAGACCGTTGCCTCCCCCACTGATTCAGCAACAACCTAGTTTAAATTTGGAAGCTCAAGACTCGGATGTTTTTAACTCTAGCACTATGCAATCTTCTCAACACCAGCTACCCTCCTTTGTTCCTAAAGAGGGGCTCCCTGCTCGGTCACCTCGTACTCCTTTTCGCAAGCAGAGCAAATCCAATCCTCAACGCAAAAGTAGTAGACTTGCTAACAAAGACAAAAGCAAAATTGGAAAAGGGACAATTCAAGTAGCGCAGGAGCTTCTAGTTAAGAAACTTGGTGATTTATCTCCTAAGTTGGAACCATCTGCTGCTGATCAGTTTGAACAATTTGCACAACACTTTGATCGTCCGCTCACTAAGGCAAATATGGAAGCCCTCGAAGCACTGGTCGAGCATGGACAACAACTAAAAAAGAAGGCAACATAGACCCACTTGAAGCAGATCATTGGTGATGGTCAAATGGCTTGAGTTCTTTTTCCTTTTAGGCGCTCCATAAAGGTGAAGGCATCATGTGCTAAGCTGTTGCTCCCCTTCCAGTCTAGAGAAACCAAGCCAGTGGGTTAGTTGTTGTGTCTTCAGAGCAAAGGGTAGCTGTCAGGTGCTGCCTTCTAGGGCACAAATTCAGTTGGCTTCCTTGTTCTTTTAGCTTTAGTTACCAGAGGTCCTTAGTTTGTGTCAAGTTGTGCTAAGTTTTGTTTTTCCTCCTAAGTGTGTTTTGTGCATGTTGTTAGTAGAGTCAGTGTTAGAATGAGTGAAGCTGGTAGTTTGGTTTTGTTGTTTTCGACCGAGTTGTTTTTAGTGTTGCCTCGTGCACTAGAGGTTTGTTAAGTTTTAGTAGTCGGTCTTCGTGCTTGAGTTGTGGTCGTTGTACTCTAGTCCGGTGGTTTTTCGGGTCCAGTTTCCACTCAAAAAACTGGGCCATCATCTTTTTTTGTTCTTCTAATAAAAATTGCGGCAAAGCTTTTGCCGTCCCTTCTAAAAAAAAAGAAGTAGAACTTTCTGAACAGATGAGCTCAATGTTGTCATTCAAACAGGATCTGCTGAATTCGTACTGCACAGATGTCTGTCATCAGCATTTCATCGAACACTGTGAGGGCGTCCATGGAACATAGCTCCAGACTACCATAAATCCATGCCACTACTGTGGCCACCCCGTGCTTCATCCCCTCCTCACACTGCCGATGCATGTTCTGGTTCTCTTCTCGCCGCTCCGTCGCTGAGAAATTAACAGATTCATTTATCACTTTGGAGTATACAAAAGGTAGTAGTGTTTGTCCATGAAGTTTAGGCCACAAAGATCAAACACATTAGGCAGGATAATATGAATTGCAATTACAATTATAAAACTTCTCTAATTAAGAATAAAGGCTTAGGAAGAATTTTGCTATTCTGTGGTATCCATCCAGCATTGATGAGTTTCATATAATAGTCAGTTCCAAACCTGCTATAATTTGTCATCACTAAAAGTGAACAGGGGTTCACTGCACAAAATCAACACTGTTTGCTTGTGGAACTGGCAAAATGCCCATGCTTCCAAATAGCGCGTTGAACTGGTTGGGGAGGAAGTGCTCCACACTTCCACAGCTCCATCAAATTGGGAGAATGGAAGTGGACTTTCGTACCAGCTAAGTTTTTTCCGAAAACAGGTTGCCAAATATCATCAAATCCTGGAGTTTAGGTTGCTGCACCAAATGGCAAAGTAATGCTAAGTGAGTCTGCATGCCTAACATGTGCGTATTCCACAGCTCCATCAAATTGGGAGAATGGAAGTGTGAAAGCTCTATGTTTGGTGTTGATAATTAGTAACAATACCTAAGTATTAATCCTATGCCTAAGTTGTATGTAGCATATGAGGATTAGTACATTCCAAGGTTGGTGGCAAGATGGACATGGTGATCATGATGGCCACACTTGGATTTGGACGCAACCCTACGTGATCAAGGCAAAGGTATATGCTTAAAGGTTGTGTTTTAGTAACCAAGACACCTAGTAGGTGTGGTTACATTATAGGATAGATAGCCGTACTATAAAGAGGGGAATGACGTGGCTATTGAACTCCTAAGTGCCTCTAGGTGTGCATTTCATAATCATATGTGTTTGAATAGAACTAATAACGCCTCAAAAAATAATTGTGAAAATGCTAACACACTCACACATGACGTGATCACTTGGTGGTGTTAGCACATTTGCGATGGCGTTGGAGTTTGAGCGGTAGAGAGGGTTTGGGGTCCTCTCTCCCTCTCGTCGAGCAAGCTCGGCGGGATTCAAGCATTTTCGAGGAATTAAAACGCCTATTTTTCTTTACGCAAATGTCGAGATTTGGAGGCGTTGTCACATGTTGTTTCACGAGCTAAAACACGTGCTAAAGTGACACACATACTTAGTCTAGCTCATTTATGAAAGGGTGAATCAAACGGAGGCAAACAGAGGTCACAGAGGTGACCGGACGCTGGACCGGACACGGTCTGTGTTTGACCGGACGCGTCCGGTCGGTGCTCTGTGTTTACGCGCGTTTCGGTCTTCTGATCGGACGCAGTGGCATGTCCGATCACAGTCGACCGGACACGTCCGGTCGTTCTGGGTGCTTACTGGACTCTAACCGAACGCTGGCACTGTGGCGTCCGGTTCTTCTAACAGCACGTCCGGTCACTGACTCTCTGAAGTGCTGCTCAGACTTGACCAACTGAAAGCCCAAGTTTGGTTTTGATAATTAATGACATCAAGTTGCTAATGCCATGTGTTAAGTGTTTTGAGTTAGGCACAAGCAACACATGAGATGAAGGTGTATGTGGCAAGGAGTTGTGGCCACAAGATCACAAAGAGATGGTGCATGGACATGAAATGATGATCATGGTGGAGATGCACATAAAATGAAGGACATGATAATCAAGTGAAAGAGAAGAATCTAAGAGTGCAAGGCAAAGTTATAACTATAGGGTTTTCCTTTTGCCGGTCTAAGCTGAGTAGAGAAGTGATTGACCGGGTTTAGGATACATAGCCGACTATCAAGAGGGGCAATCACAGTTAGCTCGGGAATCATGTGTCACTAGATCATTGTCTTGAGCATATGCATTAGGATCTAGTAAAAGAGCTAACATAACACCTTGAGAAATGATTGTGAAATGCTAACACACATGCACATGGTGGTGTACACTTGGTGGTGTTAGCACATTTGTGAAGGCAGTGGAGTTTGAGCGGTAGAGAGGGGTTTGGGTTCCTCTCTCCCTCCCGCCGATCTTGCGAGGCGGGATTCGGCGCTTTTTGGAGAAGTGAAACGCCTATTTTCTACTACGCCGGAAGTCGGAAAAGAAACGGAGGTCACTGTGGTGACCGGACGCTGCACCGGACACGGTCACGGCTTGACCAGCGCGTCCGGTCAGTTCATTCGGTCAGCGTGCCTAGGGTGAGTGACCGGACGCTGGTCTGGCCTGACCAGCGCGTCCGGTCAGTTCACCTATGCGCAAAAGTAGAGTGAGCGACATGCGCGTCCGGTCCTTCACGGAACCGGCGCATCCGGTCAGGCGTCCAAAGGGGCAGAGCGCAGCGGAGTGATGATCGAACGCGGGGCGCGTCCGGTCATGTACGATCGGACGTGTCTGGTCATGATGGGAGCTTACTGGACTCTGATCGGACGCCAGGTGAGGCGCGTCCGGTCATACGCTAGGGCACGTCTGGTCATACGCTAGGGCGTGTCCGGTCATAGCAACGGTAACTTCTGACGTGCACTGTTCACGCTTGTCCTGTAGTGAACGGACACGTCCGGTCACCCTGACCGGTGCGTCCGGTCATCCCGTTTTGAACTGAGTCATCCATAATGGCTAGCTGCGTACCCCTTCGTTATAAATAGACGTTGGCCGGGGTTTGAGGGAAACTCTTGCTCATTTTGAGAACTAGAGACATACTTTGAGCTAGAGAACAACCCCTCCACTCATCTCTTTGCATAGTTGCACATCTTGAGTGAGATTGAGTGAGATTCAAGTGCATTGCTTGAGAGTTGCATTCTAGAGGAACTTGATCTTCGCGTTGCTGCGGATTTCTTGTTACTCTTCCGTGTTTCCCGACACGGTAGACGGCTTGGAGCAGCGGAGGTGATTGAGCTCGCAATTGAAGATTGTTGGAGCCTTCACCAAGTGTTGTAAGGGGTTCTTGATCCTTCCCCGTGGGAGTTCGTGAATTGGATACTCTAGTGGAGCTCGTGGCTTGGAGGATCCCCATCTTGTGTGCGATTGTGCGGCGCCCGCCGAGAGCTCGACTCTTGATAGTCGATTAGCTCACGAATCGACAAGTGGGTGTATCGCCACAACGGGGAGTAGCTTGCCGGGAAGCAAGTGAACCTCAGGATAAATTCTTATGTCATTCTCTTCCCGAGGACTTCTCTTGTGTGATTGATTGATTAGTACTTCTCATCTCTTCACGGCGGTATAATCACTCAAAGCTCTTCTCTCGTATTACTTCTTGTTTATAGCTTGCAGTTGTTGTTGTGTTTAGTGAATAGCCTTATACTAGACTTGTGTAGGTGGCTTGCTTAATTAGTTAGAGCTAGTGCTTTTGCTTCGCCACCTTTCGTACTAACTTGTGGTTAAGTAATTCTTGTAGAAGTTTTAATTAGGCTATTCACCCCCCTCTAGCCTATTTGGACCTTACACCAGCGTGTTCGGTCAGCTACAGGACCAGCGCGTTCGGTCGAGCTTCGCGCGTCTGGTCAATTCACTCAGCGCATCCAGTCGTGCTTCACGCATGGGTGGTCTACGCACCTGTGCGTCCGGTCTGTGCGACCAGCGCGTCCGGTCAGCGCGACTGCTGCAGAATCTTGTGTCTAACGGCTCTATTCGAAGGGATACGTCTATAAATACTCGTTGGCCGGCTCAAGGCTCTCACTCTTGCACTCTTTGACATATTTGTGAGCACTTTGAGCTAAGCAACTTCCCTCCCACTCATCTCTTTTGCTTCTTTGCATATTCGAAGTGAGATTGAGTGATCCAAGTGCATTTACATTGTGAGATTGTATCTAGTTGGCACTTGGTGGTTGATTTGCTGTGGGATTCTTGTTTTTCTTGGTGGTTGCCGCCACCTAGACGGCTTGGAGCAGCTTGGAGGCGTTGGCAAGAGTTAGTGATTGTTCTTGGCCACCTCCGGTGATTGTGAGGGGTTTGTGCCTACCTCGGCGAAGCGCCAAAGACAACGTTAGTAGATTGCTCGTGTCATTTGTAATCTTTTGCCATTTGGTAGGTTCTTGTGACACCTTTTGAGAGGCTCGGTGTGAGACCGATTAGCCACCGAACCACGTGGTGAAGAGAGACACAACGGGGACTAGCATGCCGGCAAGCACGTGAACCTCGGGATAAATCTTCGTGTCATCATTCTTATTGTGATTAATCGATCTCGGTGGTTGTGTATTGTGGAATTCATCTCTTGATCATATTGATTGGTTGGCTCAATACTTCGTCCCTCAGTGATACCCTTCTAACTCTCTCTTGTATTATTTTCTTAGTTACCTTGCTAGCTTGTTAGTATAGCTCTTAGCTTGTGTAGCTAGTTAGCTTTAGTTGTAAGCTAGGTTGTGCGGTTTGACTTATGCGGTTGAGTGCAAATATACTAGAATTATGAATTAGATAGGTGGCTTACAAACACCTCGTAGGCTAAGCAAAATTTGCATCTCGCTATTTGTTATATTGATAAACTTGTTTAGCTTGTCTTTGTAGAAATTTTAAAAGACTATTCACCCCCCTCTAGTCATCAAGACCTTTCAAGTGGTATCGGAGCCGTGGTCACCGTTTGTAAGGCTTAACAACCTCGGTATAAGATGGATCAAGTTGTGTTCAACCATATCGGGGGAAAGCCTTCATTCTTTGATGGTGTATCATCTTTTGATCATTGAAAAAGAAAGATGAAGCAATATCTTAGCTCTATTAATGAGAAGGTTTGGGAGGTGACACATCATGATTATGCTATCATTGATCCCGACAACCTCACCAACAATGACAGGGGAAAGATGTATACATTGTTCAGTTACTTATAGATATAAATAATTTGCTTTTACTTAATATCAACTCATTAAGATGTGTTGCAAAATACTTGATGTTGTAGATTTTGTAATATATAAGCAATGACAATAATAATAAATAATTGTATTCTACAAATAAACCTATATCTTTCGAGTATTTTATCTAGAATCTTAGGTTTTTCTAAAGGGTCTGTGGACTTGACGTTTATCGTCTCTTTTGGGTTTCATCTCTAGCCTACCCTAACTTGCTTGGGACAAAAGACTATGTTGTTTTTGTTGTTGTCGTCTGTGGACTTGACGAGTTCTTACATGGATAATTAAATTATCTAACTTACTTATTCTGTTCACCTGTTTCACAAAAGCATTGCATGGTCGCTTTTAGCTCTGCTTCTCAGGCGGTGGCTAGGCGCCATGGCTGTTGCTTGCTCGGAGAATGTTTGCCTCCGCATGGATCTGCAGGCTAGCAGCCCCTTCCAAGGCAACCAGGAGCATCCATAACTGATGGCGCTCTCCATCTCCGCGAGGAAGGACCTTGCTGCCGTCCTCTCCTCCTCGGCATTGGGGTCGTGGAAAGAGGACATGAGGAAGCTACCAACGCGAAGCTAAGCACAGGTCAGAGAGATCCACAGGAAGCAGCTGTGTTCTACTCTCTAGTCTCTATCTAGCCATCTAGATTGACCGATTGATTCAAGGCCGGAGCACGGGGCGGGTCACTGGTGAGTGGTGACTGACCTTTTGATGGAGCGAGTCGGCGGTGGCGGGGCGGCCTATGGGGTCGAGGAAGTCGTACGAATCGGGGCGCGACGCCATCGACGTTGGGCTCTCCATCGCAACGCCACGTCGACACCGGCGCTTGCCTCGTGGTGTCTGCGTGCGCGTCGGCCGATATGGCAGACAAGCCTACAAGGAGGGTTAGCCCCTGCGGCGCAGTGGCCCAGGCCGGCACGCCACACTACCGGCCATGGCGGGCCAGACGGCGGACCTTCTCTCCAGCGCGGTGGCCCTGGCCTCCGGCCATGGTAGGGCGAGGCGCCCTCGGCCACCGGCGCGGCCGCGGTCGGCTCCCCAGTGCGAGATGCGGCAAGGCCGGGGCGCACGCGAATCCACCACAGCCTGTCTGCGGCCCCGCTCCGTCGCTACGGGCAAGGGCGGCCGACCTGCAGCACTTCGCCGGTGAGCTAGCCCGCCTCGCCGGTGGACCATGCCCATACCGGTTACCCGCGTTGCCGCTCTGCATCGATGCCGAGCGGACGGGCAGACACGCCGAGAAGATTCGTGAGTTTTCGGGCCGCGATGAAACGGGCGGAGACCCGATCTGATCCAAGATCTGACAGTTCACATCGCAAGTTGGCTCGATCCAACGGTTATCAGGCTAACGGGCGATGTGGCTGCTCCATCGGTCAGAGCTTGCACCCGCGTTTCGTTGTAAGAAGATTTGCCCGTGCTAACGGTATGAGCTATATTAAGTCCAAAGTTTATTCTATCAAATTTAAAGTACTTCATTAAGATTCAATCAAAAACATATTTCTGTAGGTCCAAAAATTGAAGCCATGTACGTTCAAAAAGCATAGATGTACTTTTGTCACAAAAGCTAGAATTCAATCTTGTTTTATAAAAAATCATATAAAATGACCAATATCAATGAATTTATTCTCATATTTTTTTTAAAACAATTTGAGGGAATCCTAACTATATTGAAACAAAATATACCATGGGATGTGGATGCATCTAATATTATTTTGAGCAATCGAAATACAGGTTTTTATGAGTTCTTATGGCTTGCACTACATATTCCCTCCACACCCGCTTGTACAGAAGACATTTTTCATGTAAATTGCAAATAAGATTGCAAAAGATCAATACGTACAACAACCCAATGTAGCAACAACAACAATTTTAACCATGACATCGGACCACATGTATACGACACACCGGACAACAACAATAAGCTGGTACTATGGATCCTCCTCCAACACCAATAAGTGGAACAACAACAATTTTAACCTTGATTATAGAAGTTAGTGCCTTTCTGAAATGGATCTTCAACTTTTAGCAAACAAACAAAAAAGTCTCTGTTCGTTAGCATATCTGGACCGAGACCACAAGCTGTTGACGACACACGAATAAGCAGTGTTGCCTAAATGGCCGATTAAACGGCCGCTAAACGGTAAATGGTGATAAACTGTTTTGTTTAGGGGGTAAACGGAAAATTAAACGGTTGACCGTTTAAACGGTCAAAAAAAACAGGGGAAACGGTCTAAACGGCCTAAACGGAACGGGAATAAACAGTATTAAACCGGCTAAATAGCTGTTTAAACGGGTGTTTAGGTGAACACAAGCTAAATCTAGTTAAGTTTTACATGTATAAATTTGTATACTTAAGTTTATTATATTCATAAATATGTACACTTGATTTGTTAGATGCATAAATATGTACATTTGATTCTTTTCACATGCATATATGAAAGCATCTAAGCCCCTAGAGTTGATTTCAGCAATTGATGACAACGCAACATTACCATGACTAATGTGTGTTTTGCAAAAACTTTGGTAAGTTAGGTCATGGGAATGGTGACTGTTTTGGGCACTATGGTTTTCATGCCCCTTAATGGAAATCATTTCGGTTTTCAAAGGATTAACAACAAGATTAAGGACGGTTAGTTCCGGACGTCGAGGAGTTGAGTTACGTTCGGAATAGTGGTTAGGATTTTCGTTTTTCTGCTTTGGCCGTACTATAAAGGGGGGCATGAGCGAGTAGCTTGACCTAGGTGAGTCTATTTGTTTAGGTGTGGTACACATTTGTCAAACTTAGCACTAGGTAGCTCAGGTGAAGCCCAAAGATCAGTAGGAAGAAACTCGGTTCAGGTTGCGTCGCGATTCGGAGTAATTTGAGCCAATTCTTCTTGATCGGACGCGGTCTCTGCCTTGACCGGACGCGGTCTCTGCCTTGACCGGACGCGTCCGGTCAGTACTGGTAGTCACAGTAGACTCAACACGATCGACCGGACGCGGTCCTCCCATGGAAAGGACGCGTAGATCATGTTGACCAGAGACAGAGAGCAAAAGTGTCGTGATCAGACGCGGCTAGGAAATTGATCGGACACGTCTACAGTGCGTCCGGTCCATTTCTAAAGAGGAACTTCGTTGACCAGACGCGTTCGGTCATCACCGATCGGACTCGTCTGTGCGTCTGGTCACTTAGTAATGCTTATTCAAATTCGACCGTTGCCACTAACCGGACGCGTCCGGTCACGTCGACCGGCATGTCTAGTCAGTACGAAAAATGCTGAGTTGGCACATAACGGTTGGGACTGACTGTGGAGAGTATAAATACATCCCCTACCTCTCTATTTGAGGTCTCTTGCTCATTTGTTCAGCTGAGAAACACCTTTCATATGCAAGGGAGTGCAAGAGCTCTAATGAGGATTGAGATTTGAGAATCCAAGATTAAGGTCCCTCATTAGTGACTTGGGAGTAGCAAGTGTGCATTCACCTTCTCATTAGGCTTGTTGTGGTCAAGTAAGAGTTCTTGCTTGTTACTCTTGGTGGTCGCCATCACCTAGACGGCTTGGTGGTGATTAGGAGCTTGGTGATCATTCTGCGGAGCTTGTGGATGACCCAACTCATCTTGTGAGCGGTTGTGGGTGATTCACCGTGACGGAGTGTCAAAGAATAAGCCCATAGAGAGCACTTGATCCTCACGTGGATCAAGGGGGAGCTACACCCTTGCGCGGGTGCTCCAACGAGGACTAGTGAGGAGTGGCGACTCTCCGATACCTCAGGAAAATATCACCGTGTTCCTAACCCTTTTACATTCAAGTAATTTACTTTCTCGTATTACTCTTGTTGCTTGATTTATTTTCCTAGAATTGCCATGCTAGACTAGGATTGAAACTTAGGGTGCAAAACTTTTAATCGATAGAATCACTAGGAACACTTGTAGGCACTAGGGGTGAATTATGGCTTAGTAGGTTTTAATTATTACAATAATTTTTAGAAAAGCTCAATTCACCCCCTCTTAGGCATCTTGATCCTTTCAATTGGTATCGGAGCCGAGTTGCTCCTAAATTAGGCTTTACCGCCTAGAGCAAGATGTCTAATGGGGAAGGACCACCTCCCATTTTTGAGGGAGGTGATTTTCCATATTGGAAAATCCGCATGGAGGCGTACCTCGAAGCCATAGATGTCGGGTGTCTTAGAGCCACCACCGAAGGGCTTCCAGAATCAAGGATCCTGCTAACCCCGTTGGTGACGAGGAGAAGTACGACCGGTGGAATGCAAAGGCAAGAAATGCACTCTACCGGGGCCTTGGCAAGGATATCTTCAATCATGTGCGTAATACAAAAAAATGCTCATGAATTATGGGAAAACCTTTGTGCTCTCCATGAGGGAACTAAGAGTGAGCGTGAGAAACGCTACCATATTGCTTTAAAGAAGATTAAATTATTTGAGATGCTTCCCAAAGAAAGTGCTAATGACATGTACACTCACTTGAATATTCTTGTAGAGGATCTCAATGCACTCGGGCTCACTCAAATGAGTCAATCGGATGTTGCAAGAAGGATCTTGAGTGTTCTTCCCGTTGAGAAGTATGGCCATATTGTCACCGTGCTTCACCAAAGCGATCTTTCCACCGCAACACCGACATAAGTATTGGGAAAGATCAATGCTCATGAGATGTACATGCATATCACTCTAGAAGAGGGCTCATCATCTTCCAAGAAGAAGGACTTGGCTTTCAAAGCTAGCCATGACAAGAAAAAAAAGAAGAGCCAAGCCATGATTGTGCATAAAAGCTCAAGTGAGAGTTACATTGATGATGCATCACTTGCTCTCATGGTGAAAAAGACCACCAAGATGCTTAAGAAGCTTAACAAGAGTGGCATCAAGTTCGATGGCAAGAAGAAGAAGTTCTTCACTAGTAGAAAAAGAAAGCCTATATCCGAAATGGATTGCTACAATTGTGGTGAACTTGGTCACCTAGCTCATTAATGCTCTAAGCCTCCAAAAGGCAAATACAAGAACAAGAACAAGGGCAAGAAAGATGAATCTAGTGATGAAGAAGATAAAAAGAAGAAGAATAAGCCATACAAGAAGAAGGATGGCAAGAAGAAAGAATATCACAAAAAGAAGAAGGGATGCAAAGCTTATATTGTGGGTGATTGGCTCACCGACATTGAGTCATCATGTGAGTCCTCCGGCGATGAGAGCGACGACGAGAAAGAGAAGGTTGCCGTATTTGTGATTGGGCCATCATTATTTTCATCAACATCTTCACCACCACCTTCACCGTCATCTTTACCGTCATCATCCACTACTCACCTATGCCTCATGGCCAAGGGTGAACGAAAGGTACAAAATAATGAAAGTGATGATGATGATAGTGATAGTGATGATGAATTTGATGCACCTTCTTATGATGAACTTATAAAATTGCTCAATAAATACTCTAAAATCATAAGAAAGACTAGAAATGAAAATGATGAGCTTCAAAATAAAAATGAATCACTTTCATCAAAGCTTGAGATTGCACAAAAGACTAGTGATGAGCTTAAAGATCAAAATGAAATTATGACTTCTACTCTCAAGGAGCTCAAAACTTTCAACAAAGAGCTTAGAGATGAACATGGTAAACTTGAGAAGAAGCATGATGAGCTCAACACTAGGCATAACTTGCTAAAAGATAAATATACTTCATTAAAAATTAATTATGATAGTCTTGTTGTTGCTACTGAGCTCTCTTTTGAGACATGATGCTACTAACTAAGTTGTTAAGATTGATATAGCAACATCATGTGATGACTTGATTATTGAGAGCATTGAGCAAGCTTCTAGTGGCAAAGGCAAGAAAGTGGTTGAGTCCAATAATTATGATGATTATGTCAAGCTCAAGAGTGAAAATGAAATGCTTAGAGATGAGAACAAGAAGCTAAAAGGGTTGATGGCTCTTGAAAAAGCAAACATCAAATGAGTCACTCATTGAGGAGAATAAAAAGCTAAAGCAAGAGAAAGAGCATCTCAAGACCGGTTTAAGCAAGTTTACAAGAGGTCAATACTTGCAAAGTGAGCTACTCATGAACACCGTCATGAAGATGGATAGAAGTGGTATTGGTTACTTGGCAAATCAAGAGAAGAAGGCCAAAACTCAACAACAACAAAATCAAAGCCCAAGCCTAAGAGATGTGTTGAGTTTGGACAAGAGGGCCACTTTGCTCATGAGTGTGAAACTCCACCACCACAACCCTTGCCCAAGCATGCTAGACCCTTTGCTTTCAATGCTCACTATATGCTTAGAAGAGATTCTAGTGGAAAGATGAAAGTCATGTTCTTGGGTCCCCAAACAAGAATAGGCCTAAAAAATTTGGGTTGCCAAGTCACTAGTTGAGAAAATCAAGGGTCCATCTCAAGTTTGGGTCCCTAAACAAAAAGCTTGATCTCTTGTGTGTAGGTGAACTACAAGATCGGTGGAACTCATTGGGTTATTGATAGTGGTTGCACTCAAAATATGACCGGTGATCCTCGTATGTTCACCTCACTTGAAGAAAATGGGGAATGTCAAGAGAAGATCACTTTTGGGGACAATTCAAAGAGCAAAGTCAAGGGTATAGGCAAGATTGCAATATCAAATGATCACTCCCTTTCAAATGTGCTCTATGTTGCTTTTTTGAGTTTCAATCTACTATCCGTTGGGAAACTTTGTGATCTTAGCTATCAATGTTCATTCACACCAAATGAAGTGGTAGTATCAAAGATAGAAGATAAGCAAGTGATTTTCAAAGGCTTTAGATACAACAATCTCTATCTTGTTGATTTCACCTCCGAAGATGCAAATTTAATGACATGCTTGTTCACCAAAACTTCACTTGGGTGGCTTTGGCATAGGAGGCTTGCTCATGTTAGAATGAATACTCTCAACAAATTATTGAAGAAAGAGTTAGTGAGAGGCTTGAAAGATGTCAAGTTTGAGAAGAACAAACCTTGTAGTGCATGTCAAGCCAGTAAACAAGTTGCAAATACTCATCCAACAAAAGCTTACATCTCAATATCAAGAGTGTTAGAGCTTCTACACATGGATTTGTTTGGTCCTACAACTTACAAGAGCTTGGGTGGAAACCTTTATTGTCTTGTGATTGTGGATGACTACTCAAGATACACTTGGACATTCTTTATTCATGACAAATCCGAAGTGGCCACTTGTTTCAAGAAGTTTGCAAAGAGAGCTCAAAATGAATTTAAAGTCAAGATAAAGAAGATAATAAGTGACAATGGCAAAGAATTTGACAACACAAACATTGAAGCTTATTATGAAGAGATTGGGATCAAGCATGAGGTTTCATCAACCTACACTCCTCAACAAAATGGTGTAGTTAAGAGAAAGAACCGGACATTGATTACCCTTGCAAGAACCATGCTAGATGAGTACAACACACACAAAAATTGTGGGCCAAGGCAATTAACACCGCATGCTATGCATCAAATCGCCTCTTCCTACAAAAGTTTCTTGGCAAGACCCCCTATGAATTGCTAAATGGGAAGAAGCCGGACGTCTCATTCTTTCGGGTGTTTGGTTATAAATGCTACATCTACAAGAAGCGGCAACACCTAGGGAAGTTCCAAAGACGTTGTGATATTGGTTTTCTTGTTGGCTACTCATCAAAGTCCAAAGAATATAGAGTATTTAACCATGCCACCGGTTTTGGTTGAAGAAACATATAATATGGAATTTGATGAATCTAACGGCTCCCAAGGAGCAATTGAGAATTGTGAGGATGTAGGTGATGAACCATTGAGGGAAGCAATGAAGAACATACCGATGGGAGACATCAAGCCTAAAGATGATGAAGACAACACTCAAATGATCAATCCACCATCTTCATCATATGTGCCTCAAGATGATGAAAAAAATAAGAGAGTTGAAAAGGAAGACACTCATGTCTCTCGTGAACAAGCCGACACACAAGCTCGAGATGTTGATGCTCCCCAACCTTCTTCTCAAGTGGTTGATAGAAGACACTCACATCTACTTCAAGCACATTCACAAGATCTCATCATAGAGAGTCCTACAAAGGGTGTAATGACTCGATCTCAAAAGCTTGCTTCTTTTATTGAACATCACTCTTTTGTCTCTTGTCTTAAGCCTAAGAATGTAGAAGAAGCTCTTCAAGATCTGAATTGGGTGAATGCAATGCACGAAGAATTAAACAACTTTACCCGCAATCAAGTTTGGACACTTGAGGAGCATCCAAAAGGTGCAAGGGTCATTGAAACCAAGTGGGTGTTCCGCAACAAGCAAGATAACCTAGGCGTAGTTGTGAGGAACAAGACAAGACTAGTTGCAAAGGGGTTCTCTAAAGTTGAAGGCCTTGACTTTGGAGAGACCTTTGCACCCATTGCAAGACTTGAAGCCATCCGTATCCTTCTTGCATATGCATCGCATCATGAAATGAAATTATATCAAATGGATGTTAAAAGTGTGTTTTTAAATGGCTTCATAAATGAACTAGTCTATGTTGATCAACCTCCCGAGTTTAAAGACCCTAGATATCCTAATCATATTTATAGGTTGTCCAAGGCGCTATATGGGCTCAAGAAGCCCCTAGAGCGTGGTATGAGCGCCTCCGGGACTTCCTCATTGAGAAGGGCTTCACTATTGGGAAGGTCGACACCACACTATTTACCAAGAAGCTTAATGGGGAGATCTTCATTTGTCAAGTCTATGTTGATGATATTATCTTCGGCTCAACAAATGAAGATTATTGCAAGGAATTTGGTGAATTGATGTCGAAGGAGTTCGAGATATCCATGATTGGTGAACTTATATTCTTCCTTGGTTTTCATGTCAAGCAAATGAAAGAAGGGATTTTTATCTCTTAAGAAAAGTATACCAAGGATCTTCTCAAGATGTTCAAGATGGATGATTGTAAGCGAATCAAGACCCCAATGCCATCAAATGGACATCTCGACCTAGATGAGGGAGGTAAACCGGTTGATCAAACTCTCTACCATTCTATGATTGGTAGCTTGTTATACCTTACCGCATCTAGGCCCGATATCATGTTTAGTGTGTGCATGTGTGCTCTCTTTCAAGCGTGTCCTAAAGAACCTCACCTAAATGCTGTGAAAAGAATCTTAAGATATCTTAAGCACACCCCAAGCATTGGCCTTTGGTATCCCAAAGGAGCTAGATTCCAACTAGTTAGCTATTCCGACTCGGATTATACCGGTTGCAAAATTAATAGAAAAAGCATATCCGGAGGGTGCCATTTGCTTGGGAGGTCACTTGTATCTTGGTCATCTAAAAAGCAAAATAGTGTGGCTTTGTCCACCGCCGAGGCGGAATACATTGCCGCGGGGGCTTGTTGTGCACAAATCTTATATATGAAGCAAACTCTTCTAGACTATGGTGTTGTTCTTGATAAGGTGCCACTTTTATGTGATAATAAAAGTGCCGTTAAAATTGCCAATAATCCGGTACAACACTCACGCACCAAGCACATTGATATCTGTCATCACTTTCTAAGGGATCATATTGCTAAAAATGATATATCACTAGAAGGTGTAAGAAGTGAAAATCAATTAGCGGATATCTTCACTAAACCTTTGGATGAGGCTACCTTTTGTAGGTTGAGAAGTGAGCTAAATGTGCTTGATTCTAGTAATTTTAAAAAATGAGCTTGTGTTGTCCCTTGCATTGCATTGAAATATATGTCATGTTTAAACTTCCGTAATGCGTCTAGGACTTGTCTAACATGGTTACGATAACCCTCTTTTGGAGGAGTGAAGAAGCCTAATCGTGGATCAAACTTGACAAGCAACCTAGTTTTACTTTCTTGCTTTGCATTGCATATGCATGTTTGTGGTTTTATCATTTCTTTTCGGTTTTGCTTTGAGCAACCTCTATGTTTGTCCATAAATAGAGAGAGCATTTGATGCTCCCAAGGGTTTATAAACTCTATTGCATGGCCATACGTTGCTCCTCGGGTGTTTATCGCATATTTTCTTAAAAATAATACTAGCCTAAGGTGAATTTATTTTGAAAACTTGAGGATTTGAGAGAACTCACTCATATCATGTTTCAATTGGTGTTTATTTGTGTCTTTTTGTATTAGAACTTGATTGAGAGAAGTCGCGTCGAAGATCAAAAGAGGAAAGGATGAAGATCACTGACCGGACGCTGGACCGGACGTGACACTGCTCGACCACTGCGTCCGGTTCCGGACATCACCTGCGCGTCCAGTCGCGCGAAGGTGTTTCTCGTGTGGATCTCTGACCGGACTCTGTCAGCATCCGATCAACTAGTTGCGGACGCGTCCGGTCATCCAGGGGGTTCTCTGTTGTGCATCGGGTCTCGAACCGAACTCTATCCGCGTCCGATCACCTCTCAACGGACGCATCCGATCGGCTCCTGGACCTTACTGGACTCTGACCGGACACCTCTACAGCGTGTCCGATCAGTCAAGAAGTGTGTCCGTTCAATACTTTGAAAAGCAGATCTCGTTTTTTTCTAACTAATTTGCGGGGGCCTCTCCTTATTCTTCTACCTCGCGTTCTCCTCCCCGTACGCCGCCGCTCCACATCAGCCCTAACCCTAATCGCGTGAACTCGCTCCCCGCTCTCTGACCCGCTGCTTTCGCCTTGCAGCCGCCGCAGCCACTACCGCTTAGGGAGAGCCGTGTCGCACTGCCATCTCCGGTCCGCCACCGCCTTCGGGGCTCCGGGGACCAGGCGTCGCCACTGTTGCCGCTCGCGCAGCTCCTCCTCGGCTCAAGCCCCTCTCCTGGTGTGCAGCTTCACTCCTCCCTCTGGCGCCAGTGTGGATTCCGGTGAGGTTTCTTCGTCGTGACCCTTTTCGCAAAGTGGTGCACCGCCCCTGTTCGATGATATGCCGATGACATCTCTCAGAGCTCTGTGATCCTTTCAATTGATTCACCTTTTTTCCTGTCTTGGCGTTCCAGTGCTCGTCCTTCATTCTTGTGGTGCCCCCGCACGTCAAGGTCTCTCACCTTTTCACTGAAGTCTCACTCTTCTAAGGTAGCATGTCATGTTCTATCCCTTTCTTACCTCTTCTGCTTGCTCTCTTAAGGATATTGCTCATCTATTAGTTGAAATATGTTGCTTACAAGTAGCTCTATCTATTCCATCTTTGCAGTGAGTCTTGTCGGTGTTTTGTGTGGCAGTGGACAATTAGTTCAATGGAAATTTGAACCCAGGGCCAAGCCCATGGGCATGGATTGAGGCCAAACCTCACGAGAATCAGTTCATCATCTACTCAGTGACAGTCCTTTTTACAATGTTCTTGTTAGTCGTGAGTTGATTCAGGGGACTTCTTGCTTGGCAGTTGATCTTTTAGCATCAGTGTTTCTCAGTCACGGAGTCTTGTCAGCATGGCCCGATGCAAGAATGTTGGTGGAGCTCCTAGTGATGGGGATAGAAGTCCTCCACGTTTGACAGAGGTTGCCTGAGGCAAGCACAAGAAGATCGCCACCAAGAAAAGAAAGAGGACGCTCACAGAGGCAGAGGTAGCACAGGCAGTGGCTGACGCTGCTAATCAAGCTGAGAGAGGAGGTAGAGGCAGTGGTATTTAGATTGGCGAGCGCCGCTTTCACCTTGAGGGACGATAGCTTGGTACAGAGGCCATCGAGGAAACAGAGGAGCAGCCCATAGAGTAGACAGAGGAGCAGCCCGCAGAGCAGACAGAGGAGACATAGGAGCAGACACTGTAGACTCCACCGCGTCGTCGCTTAGGACGAGTGCGTGCTCAGGTGACTCCTAGGCCAGAGGGTTAGAGACGTGGAGGTCGTCCACCTCCCAGAGCTCATGGTCAGCCCCCAGTTGAGCACTTTGACCTGAGGGGAGCTACAACACGACAGGTTTAGGCTCTCCGTTTCGTCAAGTTTGCTCGGTGGTTCCCACCTCAGCGGGACACAAGAGCTTAAGAGGGATTCTACACACCTCTACATGAGGACTTTTACAGAGCTTTTGTTGACAGTAGGATTGCTTTCAGACCACAGAGGGTTTGTCGACTAGAGTCACTTGTTGCAGTTATTGGCGAGCAGCTCCGTCCCTATATTTCTTTTCTACCAGGATTGTCAGATCTTCTGGGTCAGACAGGAGCATACTGTGGCACATGGGTCAGGGAGTTCTACTCTTCACTTTGGATAGACCCCGCTCACGAGTTTATCCACTTTGCATTCATAGGTCGTGACCGCAGACTATACAGCACCAGGGTACGAGAGATTCTGAGGCTCCCAGCTTCAGAGATGAAGATCCACCAGCTCTGTTTTGGTCAGACACCACCACCGAGGCGTCCTCACGGTGGCACTGTACCACCTACGAACTTAGTCAGACCGTGCTTTCGCGAGCCTTTTGGTGAGGGGTCCAGACGCACACCAGCCAGTTTGACTCCTATTGCCAGAGGTCTTGATGCTATTGTGAGGAGGACACTACTTTCGAGGTTGGGCTACCGAGAGGGTTTGACTCGTATGCAGCTTTGGGTAGTTCACCACCTTGTCTCTCAGACTCTGTTTGATATTTGGGATTTGATGCTCTGTGAGATGGATGATACTTTAGCAGAGGACTTCAAGGGTCACCGTTAGCTACCCTATGCCCATTGGATCTATTTTCTGATTAGGTGTGCCTGCGACCTTCTAGCTGAGATACGGGCAGAGATCTCCGACACCACGACAGCCTTTCTTGAGTATGACATACGTCAGCTGTGGGCCACTCTTACTCGTGAGCAGGCACCTAGTCCGAGTCAGCGTCAGAGAGCAGAGGTACCTAAGACTGCAGCTGAGCATGACCAGACTATTGAGGGACTTGCAGAGGTAGAGAATGCTGACTTGGATGCTCAGCCAGATGATCTAGACGAGGACGATGCCACCGACAGCACTAATGATGACTACCAGCCACTTCCTCAGTACCGTTCTCCTCGTCCTCATGACCATGAGCCCGGTGGTTCTGGTTCAGCCTCCCGCTCAGACCCAGCCATGGTGGCTATACTTGAGAGGCTGACCCAGGCTCAGGAGAGACAGGAGATTCATTTACAAAGACAGGCTCAGGACAACGCAGCTGCATTTGCACAGATTCAGGCTCGCCAGGACGAGTTTCAGAGGCAGCAGCTAGAGATATAGAGGCAGTTACCCAGCAGTAGTACCTTGAACTCTTGAGACACCTTGTTACTGTTAGGGTCCCTCCGCCTCCGTCCGTCCTTACTCCAGCTTTACAGCCTAGTGGGCTTCAGAGTTAGGGACCATAGCCGAGCTTTCAGTTTGCCTCACCTCAGCAGCAGGTGCCTCAGCCGTTTCAGTCCCCAGGCTACACTCTTATTCAGACGGGATTCACTCCACCAGTTCAGCTCAGGCCTCACCTTCTGACTGGCACTCCATTTTCTACAGACATGAGTGCGTCCTACAGTGAGTTGACCGGTCAGCCGACACCCTCCCAGACCACAGTTCTGACCACTACAGAGATGTCAGTTTCAGAGATAGTAGCTCCTTTAGTGATGGGAACCAGGACTATAGAGATAGTTCCTTCATCGGTTGCTTCGACTGATCCTCCTATGATTGGTACTCTTCAAGCTCAGGTGACAGAGACTACGGCTCTCGTAGCTACTACTTCATCAGCTCCTGCTCCTGGGTTACAGCTTGCCGACCCACATACTGAGCAGATCTAGACCGCTTCACTTCCACGAGTCCCTACAGAGAGTCAGCATGACAGCTCAGAGTCAGAGGAGAACACTTCTCAGTTTTTGATCACTCTGCGTTCCTCTACACCCGACTCAACTGCTTCCATTCCTCCTTCAGACCCTTAGTTTTTGGCTCTTGATGCCAAAGGGGGAGAGAGAGTTTGTAGATTCAAGGGGAGTTGTGAGAGAGGGTTTCTTGGCTCTTTGTGTGCTACTTTCATGCATCATGTTTATATTCCCGCAATTGCATTTGTGTCGTGTGTGCTTGTGAGATACTTGAGTAATATGTTGATTATCTTGTCTCTATTATATCATGTCACATGATTGGTTCTAGCTCATAAGGTTTTGCTTCCGTGTCTTGCTCCGATTTCATATGAGCTACTCCCTCTGTCCCTTTTTGTCAGTCGTTTTGGCGATGGTTTTGATAGTCCAGATTTATAGCACTGTTTACTTATTTGGATGTTACTTGTGTCTAGGTTCATTGATTGGCTCTTGTACCTAGGAGAGGCCTCAAACGACAGAGAAAAGGGGACAGAGGGAGTATGTTTTTGTGTACTAACTCTTCTTGTTTCATCTTATGAGTACACCCTGTTGGCTTGGAGCACATAAGCAATCCTAAACCCCTTTGTTCTTATTGCCTTTTGCTTATGTGAACCAAGCATGATCGAAAACTTCATCTCTTAAATCTACTTACTCAAGGTGTTGTCATCAATCACCAAAAAGGGAGAGATTAAAAGCATCTAGGCCCCTAGAGTTGGTTTCGGCAATTGATGACAACGCAATATTACCATGACTAACGTGTGTTTTGCAGAAACTTTGGTAAGTTAGATCATGGGAATGATGACTGTTTTGGGCACTATGGTTTTCATGCCCTTGATGGAAATCGTTTCGGTTTTCAAAGGATTAATGACAAGATTAAATACAGTTAGTTTTGGATGTCGAGGAGTTGAGTTACATTCGGAATAGTCGTTAGGATCTTTGCTTTTCTCCTTTAGTCATAATATAAAGGGGGACATGAGCGAGTAGCTTGACCTAGGTGAGTCTATTTGTCTAGGTGTGGTGCACACTTATCAAACTTAGCACTAGGTAGCTCAGGTGAAGCCTAAAGATCAGTTGGAAGAAACTTGGTTCAGGTTGCGTCGCGATTCAGAGTAATTTGAGCCAATTCTTCTTGATCGGACGCGGTCTCTGCCTTGACCGGACGTGTCTGGTCAGTACTGACAGTCACAGCAGACTCAACACGATCGACCGAACGCGGTCCTCCCATGGACCAGACACATAGATCATGTTGACCAGAGACAGAGAACGAAAGTGTCGTGATCGGATGCGGCTAGGAAATTGATTGAACACGTCTACAGTGCATCCGGTCCATTTCCAGAGAGGAACTTCGTTGACCGGACGTGTCCGGTCATCACCAATCGGACTCGTCTGTGCGTCCGGTCACTCAGTAATGCTTATTCAAATTCGACCATTGCCACCGATCGGACGCGTCCGGTCACGTCGACCGGCACGTCCAGTCAGTACAAAAAATGCTGAGTTGGCACATAACGGTTGGGATTAACTATAGGGAGTATAAATACATCCCCTATCCCCTCTATTTGAGGTCTCTTGCTTATTTGTTCAGCTGAGAAACACCTTTCATATGTAAGGGAGTGCAAGAGCTCTAGTGAGGATTGAGATTTGAGAATCCAAGATTAAGGTCCCACATTAGTGACTAGGGAGTAGCAAGTGTGTATCCACCTTCTCATTAGGCTTGTTGTGGTTAAGTGAGAGTTCTTGCTTGTTACTCTTGGTGATCGCCATCACCTAGACGGCTTGATGGTGATTGGGAGCTTGGTGATCATCTGGTGGAGCTTGTGGATGACCCAACTCATCTTGTGAGCGGTTGTGGGTAATTTACCGCGACGGAGTGTCAAAGAATCAGCCCATAGAGATCACTTGATCCTCGCGTGGATCAAGGGGGAGCTACACCCTTGCGCGGGTGCTCCAACGAGGACTACTGGGGAGTGGCGACTCTCTGATACCTCGGGAAAACATCGCCGTGTTCGTAACCTTTTACATTCAAGCAATTTACTTTCTTGTATTACTCTTGTTGCTTGATTTATTTTCTTAGAATTGCCATGCTTGGAACTTAGGGTGTAAAACTTTTAATCGGTAGAATCACTTGGAACACTTGTAGGCACTAAGGGTGAATTATGGCTTAGTAGGTTTTAATTATTGCAATAATTTTTAGAAAAGCCCAATTCATCCTCCTCTTGGGTATCTTGATCCTCTCAATATACATACTAAAATAATTGATTTTTACTTGGATTAATATTTATAAATGCTAGAACAATTGATTTTACAAAAAAAAGCATATTTGGGTAATATTGTGTAAAACTGTTTAGACCGTTTTAAACCGTTTAAACACCGTCTAAACCGTTTAAACGCTAAACAGAGGGTGACTGACTGTTTAACGTTCAGCGTTTAGGATAACATTAACGAAGAGTAGCACTTGTAGTTCGACCTGTTGCTTAGTTATTGAAGTATAAAACTATAAAACTTTTAGTAACTACGAAGTGCGCTAGTAACTAATCTCGATGTTTAGAAAAATATCCTGCACTCGATTAACCACTAAGGGGCCATTTGGATTCCTTCATTTTGGAGGAATTGAAATCTACGTAACGGATTAGACTATTTGGCTTAGAATTTGACATTTCATAACATTCCCAAGCTAAAAAATAAGTCTATCTCAAATTCATAGGGTGGGAGATGGAAATGGATTATATAGATTACTAAGCTATAATTCTATTCTCTAACTTATAGCACACTCTTCAACTCACTTTCCTACAATAGAAATGCAACATATAAGTATGTTCTTTATATGCCTAACAATAAATATATAAATATAATCCATATATAACTATACTAGCTTAATTAATCTATGTCTAAATTGTAATTATTAGAATAAATTTAATTCTAAGGATCCAAACGGGCCGTTATCTCTCACCTGAAATATTGTACCACACACTAAATGAAAACTAAGAAGCCAAGATTCATATGCATTCTCTCTTATACTTCAACATGTAGCATGTTTCAGATTTCTGTCATCTATTGGTTGATCCTAGATCAATACCTAGCTGCTAGGTCATAGTGGGTGAGTCAAATCAAAAGTATAATAAAGGACAAACAACAGTTTGAAGAAGGTAGCTATAAACATTGTTTTATATCCACTACTAACATCACAGAATATTTATGGTACTACTATGAATAAGAGTAGCAGGAAAAGAGTTTCAAAATCCGACCTATCTATTTTGGCTTAAAGATAAATTCAATAACTTTTGAAGACATGATAAGCCTTCCAGCGTTATGACCAACAATATCATTAGCAATTAGGAGCGATTTCTGCAATATAAAATTGAGTCATGTATGCGCAATTATAGTTCCTTCAGGAAGGAGAAAAATAACCCAAATCACTCAGCAGAAAAGAATAGTTGTTTTTGGATGTGGGCATATACCTTGACATGCTCCTGAACATCCTTGATGTAGTCCAAGGCCAGATCCAGAATGTCAGTAGTGTTGGTTTGCTACAGTCATCAACAAAACTAGATGCACAATAACCGTTTGTCAGTTTGTCTATTTTGCGCTGTTCTGTTCAATTAGGGGTGGAAAGGGAAAAAAAACATTGTGACATTTCACCGTTGGGCACGAGCTCCTGCAGTTTTCATATGCGCTCGCTGATCTTCATCCTCCTCACCTGACAGCGACAACGACATGAATCAGTTTCAAGTTTTTTCCTTTTTTTTCTTTTTTTGATTAGACTGAGAAACCAAGCGAGAATTTAAGAGTAGCAGCTAGGAATGCAGCTGGTGCTGGCCGCAGGGCACGAACCCTCCTGGCAATGCTGCGTGGATCGCCGCCATCTCCGTTGAGGCTGCCGTTCTATAAGGACTGATACATGGTATAAAGTTTAGGGGGTGTTTAGTTGGTAGGTGAAAAGTTTTTAGGTGTCACATCGAATGTTTCATGAGATGTCGGAAGGAGTTTTCGGATACTAATAAAAAACTAAATAGATAACTCGCCTAGAAACCGCGAGATGAATTTATTAAGTATAATTAAGCCGCCATTAGCACATGTGTGTTACCGTAGCACTTAAGGTTAATCATGGACTAATTAGATTTAAAAGATTCATCTCGTGGTTTCCAACCAAATTGTGCAATTAGTTTTTTTCATCTATATTTAGTACTCCATACATATGTTCAAACATTCGATGGGATGGGGTGAAAAAATTTTAGATGGGAACTAAACACCCCTTAGGCCGTCCCCAATGCTCCACCCTGGCGTGCTACCCCAAGTGCCACATCTATGTTTGTTCTCCATGTCACGTCCCTTGTTAGCCTCATAGTGTGTCAGAGATGCTTGCAGAAGAGCCGATATCCTCGACTGACAAAAGAACGAGGCATATGCTAGGGAGAGCGTTACGCTTAGATCATGACGTCACTTCTCTGCAGGACCACTCCCCACAAGGCAACGCATCAATCAGTGAACATGAAGTGAGAAGCGGAAGGGGACCAGTAAAATCAATTTTACAGGAAGCGGAGGGGACCGGTAAAGAAATACCGTAGCTGCTTTGGGAGAACAGTGGCTTTAAAATGACTCCTGTCTATCTGGATTGATGGGGCTAATACCAAGTGCTGCCTGCGTTGCGGCTGCCCTTAGACCAACCGCACTGGGTACGCTAAACGCGTACCGGAGGAGGAGATGGAGGACGAGAGAGCTGCACTAGATACGCTAAAACCGTTCGCTACTGCTGCGTATCCGCTATTTCCAGCGTAGTAGCGTCCATCCGCTATGCACTGCTGCTGCTGCATGCGCGGGCCCCCTCTGTTGCTGCTCTTCGGCGTGACCGCGTGAGATGGGAGGGAGAGAGCACATGCACGGGCCCGCCGCTGCTACTATTTCAACTAATAGCTAAAAAATGTTGTAACTCATAAACAAAAAATCAAATTAAATTTCGATTGCACCATTAAATTTGTTTCAATAAATACTTCAAAACAAGATGTCACATGGATATATTTAGATAAAGTGACAAGTGAGCCCCACAGTGAATAGAGGATAATACAGATAATGGATGATGTGGAGAAACTGTATATTTTGTGATGATTAGGATATAATATTTCTTTTAAAGAATGAATATAAAGGTCCATGAGTGTGGATAGTCTTAGGCGTCCAAGCGTGCAGCAGCTCTGGCGCTCTGCCTCTGCACCGTGCCTCACGGCCCATACTGGCTTTCCTTCTCTCGTGCACAAGCCACGTCCCGGCCCGGTACTGCTAGGGGCTGGCATGGCAAATAGGCAACCATTGCGGGAGAATTGGTTAGAAGGCCTCAGAAAAAAACTGCGTTTAGGTTTTAGACCCTTTTTTTGAATTTGTTCGGAAGGCCTCTAAACAAAATTTTGTTAGCTAGAAGGCCTTCCGTCCATTTTGGGCTGTGGACGGTGTTAAGTAGGGGGTAAAAAGACAATTTTGCCCCTGGGTCAAAAAAAATAAAAAATATGATTTCTATTATTTATAGTATTTAAATTATTCAATATATAATAACATATATATATATATATATTCAGCATATCCACAAAAATATATCTCACGTTACAGCATAGATGCATGCAATTCTCCATGTTCGCGCGCGCGCGCGCGCACACACACACACACACATATATATATATATATATATATATATATATATATATATATATATATATATATATATATATATATATAATCCACTCTCAAATAACACATATATCCAATCTCACATAAATAAAGTCACACAAATCACCATAGTTCAGTTCGCAAATTACCATAGTATAGTTGTCACATACATAAGGTCACATAAAAGTGGCACATACATATTGATCTCACATGAAAGTGGTCACATTGGTCTCACATACATGGAGAGAATACATCACAAATCACAAACTGAGCCTTCTTTTGCTTCTCGTGCTCATGGCAGGGCTGCTACGAAGGGCCAGCTTGCTTCTTGTTCGCATTGAGGGGCTGTCAAGTGGCACATCCTTGTTCCCATTCTGTACGACTTTTTTCTTTGGAAGGCCTAGCTTCTTGGTGATGGCTATCTGCTTCTTTTTAACCTGAGCAAGTTGATTTTCAACAAGAGCAATAGAAAGTGCTTCGGGCTAATTTGACCCACTTCTTGATCTACAAATGTTATACATTGATAATGGTTTACAAAAAAAGGAAAACAATTGAATGATTGTAACTTAAGTTTAGAATTAGTAAACATACAATTTAGAATGCCCAGAGTTGGAGTTAGTTTGGTTTCCCTTTTTCTTACTTGAAACCTCCAGATTGTGGCTGTCACAATAGGCAAATGTTTTAGGGTTGAAAACATGATGTGATGGTACAAAAATTGCTGCAATATATGGAATACCTTTTAGAGGCTTCAGGTGTAGATTCCTCACTTCTCTTCCTTTTGTTATTAGATGTTGTTATCATGTTTTCACTATAGTCACAAAGATGGTATTTAGAATCAATCATTGGTGTAAAAAACCATAAGATAAAGGCAAGAAGCCAAACCTAATGGGAAATGTCATGGTTGCCGATGGTGCAACATCCTCCAAAGGCATGATGGAACTATGGATACTTTTGGTGTTCCTTGCCTTACTCATTCTCTTCCTCGGCATTGTCGTCCTCTTCCTCAGCATTGTCATCCTCTCTAGCTAGTACCTCATCATCACCAAAATCCCACTCTGTGACAGGCTCATATGGATCAGAAGGCCCTCGATAAAAAACAAACATGGTGACAACCTTTCTCTTCCAATGCCTCTCAAACATAGCCATCAAATCTTGGTCAGTTTTTACTTCAGGAAAAGATTTCAATTCTTCATCATAATACTGTAAATGAGCTAGCTCCAAATAATTAGGTGGGTATTTGTCTACCACTAAACTATGCAAGTCCCTAAAATTTGTTTTGTCTGAATCAACAACCATGTCAAAGGCATAACATGAGAACTCTTGCTTACACTTCTTACGGTTGCCCAGCAGTTTAATTTCCAGCTTGAAACTAGTATTCGGATCCATGCAAACTAGGGTTCAGAATACCATACATCTGTAACTACTTCTATGAACACAACAAAAAAAATGAACTCACTCTTCTAGCCGGTCATCTTCTTCGTCGCATGGGGGTCTGGTCGCGGGGGGTGCTCGTTGCTGGAGGTCGCTGGGGGCGCTCGTCGCTGGAGGACGCCCAGCCCTTGCCTCATCCCGGCGTGGGGGGCTGGCCGCGCTGCCCTAGGGGAGCCTCCCCGCCCTGGCCTCGTCGCGCCGGGGGGGAGGACTGGCCGCGTCGCCCTATGGCAGCCGTGCCGCCCTGGCCCCTTCCTGGCCGGGGGGGCTGGCCGCGCCTCCCTCTGGCAGCCGTGCCACCCTAGCACCTTCCTGACCGGGGGAGAGGGGGGCTGGTCGCGCCACCCTGGGGCAGCCGCCCCGTCGCAGCGACATCGTCTAGATGGGTTGGGAGGGCCGCGACGCCCTGGCCGCCTAGCCCCGGCCGCGCTCGTGCCACAAGCATGGCCGCGGTGCTGTCGGGCCGGCGCCGGGGCACGACCGCGCGCGAAGGAGTGGAACTCGGGGGAGGAGGCGGATCCGGGAGGGGCATGGCCAGATCTGGTCCTGGGGGAGCCAGCGGCGGGGCTACCATGCCGGAGTGGGCGGCGGTGGCACCGTCCGCCATGGTCGCGGTCAGGTCGGGCGTGGGGGTCGGGGTCGGGGGGACTGAAAGTCCCGTGGGTTGCCTCTGGAGTGAATAGAACGTGGGGATAAATTCGTCATTTCGCGTTCGCTACAGTGGCTCAACTAACAGATTCCTCTAACAGAGCTAACAGAAGGCCTTCTAGCTAACAAATTTTTTGTTCCGAGGCCTTCTAGGCAAATTAAAAAAAGGGCCCAAAACCTAAATGAAGTTTTTTCTGAGGCCTTCTGCCTAATTCTCCCTTGCATTTTGGGTGTGTTTAGTTGGGGGAAAGGTGGGTGAAAAGTTACTGTAGCACCTTTCGTTGTTATTTGGTAAAATTTGTTCAACCATGGACTAACTAGGCTCAAAAGATTCGTCTCGACATTTACAGACAAACTATGCAATTAGTTATTTTTTTATCTACATTTA
The DNA here is from genome assembly GCA_038087645.1 of Saccharum hybrid cultivar R570. Classification (NCBI taxonomy): domain Eukaryota; kingdom Viridiplantae; phylum Streptophyta; class Magnoliopsida; order Poales; family Poaceae; genus Saccharum; species Saccharum hybrid cultivar. The sequence goes on along the minus strand of JAQSUU010000793.1, from coordinate 15,657,642 downwards.
ATGCTCCATACATGCGTTCAAAGATTTGATGTGATGGGTGGAAGAGGAAATATTTTGGGTTTGCATGGGAAGTAAACGTGGCCTTTGATAAAAAAAACCCTTCACAATAAGGCCCTGTTTAGTTCCCAGAATTTTTTGCAAAATTTTTCAGATTTCCCATCACATCGAATCTTTGGACACATGCATGAAGCATTAAATATAGATAAAAAATAAAACTAATTACACAATTTAGACGAAATAGACGAGACGAATCTTTTAAGCCTAATTAGACCATGATTGGATAATATTTACCAAATAACAACGAAAAGCGCTACAGTGTCATTTTGCCAAAAAATTTGCATCTAAATCGGCCCTAATATGTATTGCTAAAAGAGCCAGGCACAGAGCCACTGTTCCCACTTGTTTAGTTCCCCAATTCTCCCCAAATTTCACTATGCAAAAAGAAGATTCTCCGTCACATCAAAATATCGGCAAATGTATAGAGTACTAAATATTGATGAAATCAAAAACTAATTGCACAGTTTTATTGTACTTTGCGAGACGAACATTTTAAACCTAGTTAATCAAAATTTAGATAATTTTTATTAAATACAAACGAAATGCTACAGAAATTCTGAGCGTTTTTCTCCTCCAATTCACTCATCTAAACGAGGCCTTCGTCCGTGACTGACCCAGTTCACTACTGCCTCAGTCCCACGCCGCTGCGTCGTCCTTGCCTCCTTGGTTGCGACAATCTCCTCCATTCCTCCGCTACACTATCTGTCTCTCTCTTCCTCTTCGCGGGCACGGGCAGCGGCATCCTGCGGCGCGATGCTTGTCCCGCCGCCGGGCGGGGTGCTCCCGGACGCCGTGGAGGCGGAGCTGGAGGGGCTGTGCGCCGCGTGGGGGGCGGAGCCGTACCCCGGCTCACCAGCGGCGCGCGCGGCGCTGGCCAGCGTCGACGCGGGAGCGGCGGTTCGGGCGCTGCGCCAGGTCGCCGGGGGCCGTCGGGGCGGACGGCGGGCAGCCAGACCCTCGCATCAGCTATCGTGCGCGCGGTGGCAGGTCGTTTCTTTTTTTCTGCTCTGTCTCTTTAGCGACCAAAGGGAATGCAGGGCGTCGAGTCGCGTGTACGCTCGCTTTCTGAACGGCATTTTCTTGCCTTACGTTTTGGAGACATATTTGTGTATGTGTCTATTTTAATGGCTCTTAGTACTGAACGCACGTTTCAGGGGATGTGATTCTAGCCCCTCTTTGGCGATGTTGCTTTTCTCATGCGGTCTTTATTAATTTGCTGGTTGTTCAGATTCAACTTGCAGATGCCACCATTATGCAGTACTTAGGAACGTAAGTTTAAAAGATTATATACCGGGAGAAAAAGAGTGTTTCTGTTAGTGGCTCTCGGTACTGTACATGTTTCAGAGATGCTTTTGGAGTTTTGGTTCTTGCTCCCTTTTTGGCCATGTTGTGTTCCTTCATGGGGTTTTTATCAGTTAGCTGGTTGTCAAGATTTTCGTATTGAACTTGTGGAAGCTGGCATTGTTTAGTAGATAAGTGAGTTGAAAAGATTATGGAAAAAGTCTAATTGACCCCAATGGGGGATCGTCTATTTTACCCCTAAACTATGAAACGGTTTAATTTACTCCCTGAACTTTGCAAAACCGGCCAAATCACCCCCTCGAGCGGTGGCAGGCGGTGGTTTGTTACAGTAACCGCTGTTTTTGCTACAGTAACAGTGCTTTTGCCTTTTTCCTTTTTTATTTATTTCGTCTGAATCTTTGAAAAATCATAGTAAATCACAGAAAAATCATAAAATGAAAAATCCAATTTTTGTTGGACTCCACATGAGTAGATCTACACAATGAATATATAATATAGTATACTTTAGTATAAAGTTTTTGTTGTATGAATTATTCAAATTAATTACAGAAAAAAATAGATCCAAATTTACAGCAAAAAAACTTTGTACTAAAGCATACTATATTATATGTTCATTGTGTACATCTACTCATGTAGAGTCCAACAAAATTGGATTTTCCATTTTATGATTTTTCTGTGATTTACTATGATTTTTCAAAGATTCAGACGAAATAAATAAAAAAGAAAAAGACAAACGCTGTTACTGTAGCAAAATAGCTGTTACTGTAGCAAAATCACCGCCCAAAACCGCTCGAGGGTGTGATTTGGCCGGTTTTGCAAAGTTCAGGGGGTAAATTAGACCGTTTCATAGTTTGGGGGTAAAGTAGACGACCCCCCATAGTTGGGGGTGTCAAGTAGACTTTTTCCAAAAGATTATACTGGAAATTAAGTTTTTTTGTCCAACATTTTTGTTTTTTTTTATTTTAAATGTTCGTTGTACTGTGAAGCTGTGTAGCAGATGTACTGCCCACCGATGCTTTAGAAAATGTTCTGGACACAAGATCCATCCGTCATCAAACGGTCCAAAATTGCCTAAAGCCACCATACTGTATCTCTCTGCCTTTACTATTTCACATTTTTATGGACTTCTAGAATATCAGGCATTGTGTCCTTGGTTTTGTAAATGTTTTTCTAAATGTCGACGACTTTGGAATTTTTTACCAATTAATTTAAGGACAGCAAGTGCGATGGGGGTTTGAACTTTTTGCTTCACTCTGGGTGTTTTTTTTGTGTACACCTACATCAATCAGATTTTTATGAATCTTTTGTTTAAGCTTAATCAAATGCTATATTATCTAGTTTATTTATGATGCTCTTTCATTCATAACACTGTGTTTCGTATTTATGTATCTTCTTTTAACAAAGCAGAAGGATCTTCATCTGATGGCAAACAGCTTATGGGATGTGGCACCTACCAATCAACTGTTGGGATCTTCAACCAGGCTGCTAGTGTTCCTTCTTGGGTGCTGAACAATCCGGCGCAAGCAATTTCTGTGCGTCTTGAGCAAATGGTTGCCCCCTCAGGAAGGTTTCTGGCTGCAACACCATTGAACCTTGAGGTGGGAAAACCTCAGAAGGCATCTAGTGGTTCTCAAAATGCAAGTGCTGGTTCTCAAAATGCAAGCCCTCAAATGTTAGCACTTGGAGAACTGGAGTTTTCAAAGGTTTTTATGATCTTTGGCTACCTTGGATGGTAAGTTTCCGTTTTAGTAGGGCGAACTGCTTCAAATTTACACATGTAGTGGCAATATATCTAATGGGGCCTGTTAATATAAATATGTGGGAAAGCCTTGTCAGTGTAGAAGCAGGAAAGGTAAGCAGCCAGCTGATTACAATCAGCCTAGGAAGGATAATATCATGACAATTAGGACAAATTGAGGGAGATTCGCACTTGCTTGTATGTGCCTTTATTAACCAGGCGATCATAATCAGGAGGATAAGAAATGAAATAATCTTCTCCTACCCCTTTACCTCTCTCTAATCCCCCTCCTCTTCCAAGCCTCGACCTGAGACAGACCACGACTACCACCTAAAGAGTCTTGGTCCAGCACCTCCTAGACATGACATAATAATGCAAGTATCTTGCAAAATAGTTTTGTCAGGTCATATGGTTTCAGTTGTAGAATATCTATTGCTTGCTTCAAAAAGCATGTTCATTTTATATTTATTTTGTATCAGCTAATTTCTTGTCTCTTCACACAGCAACAAGATAGAAGACGTGCTAAATGAAGAAGATATTAGGTCCTTGAAGTTTCTGTCCATGCCTCATTTCGAGTCAGAAATATGGCACAAATTTGGTCACAAATATGTGGCTGCATCGGATAGAGTAAAGGTTATATCATTTTGAACTTATCCATGTGGTCATAATTTTCTTGTGGCTTTGTGGCATCTCATATTATGCTGCTACTTGCTTCTCTGCTTTATGGACAAGTCATGAAATTTGGTTGTTCTTTCTTATATTTACGGCAAATCATTGGTGTTGATTTCCAGTGTTTGGTAAATAGCTGATTATGCTTGTAGTTATAGAAGCAAATGGACAGCTGGCCTAGTCTACCAAATCTGACTCTTAGACTGTCCACAGCGTAGCCGATGCCTAAAAAAAGATTGTTCTGCCACATGTACCGATGCTAGGATTTCATTTGTTTGCACAGCGTGGGCACTGATGCCTACTGAGCATGTGTCAGAACATGCATCTACGGAGGCCGGTTGGGATATGTCTGTTTCCGACGGAGGTTGGTTGGCATAGTTCTCATGGCGTCGCCTAGGCGTCCAGGCGCTCCCCCATCGCCTTGCAGAATGGGCGCCTAGGCGGGCAAGGCGGGCGCCTAGGCGAGCAAGGCGGGCGCCTAGGCGTCTAGGCGGTGGTACATCGCCGTGCCTCGCCTTTACGCCGTAAGAACTATGTTGGTTGGGATAGAATTTTTTATTCTTTAGGCATCGAGGAACCTACATGACTTGGGTAGACCTTTTTCAGTTTCAGCGTTGCTCCCTGCAACGTTGCCACCCGATGCCTGGATGCTCTTTCTCCAATTTCAGCATCGCTCAAAACCAACGCTGTGGGCAGTCTTAGCACAGTCACAACCATTTATATGAATATGATCATGAATTGATAACTTTTCTTGTTTTATCTTTTCATTTTCTTTTTTTAATCGATAATCTAGATGTGGTACATGTTAACATTAGTTCCATTGGGTTTCTAACCTTTGTTCACTTGATACTTGCAGAACCTTGATTGGGATCCAAGCAAGAAAAAGGTTTACTACTGTAATATTGATATAAAAGATGGTTCAGTTGTTACAACATTTAAGGTTTGTAGAAATCTTAGTACTTCTATGAGATATTTTTTAGGTATAAGCTTTTCCTATTCTCATCATCTTCTGTTATTTTCCCCAGTTATTTTTTTCTTGAACACGCCAGAGAGCTGCGAATCATTCTATTAAGAAGAAGAAAATTTTTGCGGTTATTGATCATGTTGTTTATTTTTGTTCATTAGTTTGATGCAATACTTTGCTTATCATGCCTAATGATTTTTTTACTTTGTGCTTCCTATTGGTTCTATTTATTTTTGATGCAAAATCAAGTTTTGGATGTATGCAAATCTTCATCGAAATAATTGACTCCTCATCAAATATCACAAGGCTACATATTTCCTTCCTTTTGTTTTGACCAAAATAAATTACTAATTTATTCACTTATATTTTTGTTTGGGTACATGGTGGAAATGTATGATGGTTGATTTTATTTACTGATTGTATATTAGGGACCATACATGGATAGCACAACTAATCATCTACAGACAGTTCTTGGTGATGATAATGTCCTCATTGTGAAATTTGCAAATGTAAATGGTGATACCAACGATGATCATAGCTTTGCTGCACACTATCAACATTATCGTGGAGTAATTGATAGTGGTATTATTCTGGGCTTGCGTCGTTACCGGTTTTTTGGTAAGCTTTACTTCTGGTTATGTATCACATGTTTGTTAGACAAGTTAACAGTTGGTGCCAAGATGGCAAGTAAGCTTTACTTATGGTTATCGTGGAGTCACTTATCTATTTTCTTGTTATGGTATGGTTCAAGTGTTTTGATGTGATAAAAGTAATATTGCTTTGCGTTATCTTTTCTAAAAAAAATCAGTGCATGAGCAACAAATGGAATTAGTGTGCAATGTAAACATCAAAACACATAGCTGTAAGGGCAAGATTACATTTGCTGTTTATGGCAACCCAGCATGCATGCAAACACTAGAATACGCACAGCTGTGAGGGCAAGGTTCCATTTGCTGTTTGTGTCAAAAATATGTGTTGCCTGTCTTTCACACAGCAGCGTTTGGTGACACCTAGGTGCTAGGTGGAGCAGCACTGCCTTGCCTACTGTTATGTGGGCTGATTAGATTGATACATCTCCTCTCCTTATATAGAGAAGAGGTCTTACTTGACCCCTAAGCAAGCGACTAATTAACCCTAACGGGCTAAGGCCCAATAGGCCCTTGACTCTTCTAACACCTACACCTAGGCATTTTGTGCCTAGAGCGGTTTATGACTTGAAGTAAGCTGAGCTTGCTCATTTGGTCAAGGATGTGGATGTATGCCTAGACCACCCAGCATCAGAGTCATATCTGGGTGCCTCTTTTCTTAATAAAATACCACCTAATTCTTCCTAGGTTAGTCTAGTTTTTTTGGGGTTGTTAGACATGGAGGAAGATGAATTAGGGTCATGAAACTCGTGGGTGCTTGATTATGCCATTCTTTGTTGTAGTATGTCATATTCCATTTATTAAACAAGGCATGGCTCTAATTGAGCAGAACAAGTACAATCGCCTAGAAACACTAAGGCAACATCTCGATGTTGGATAAGTAATTTGTTTTCTTGAGTAAAAGGCAACTTGATTTTGGCTACTGAAGTGCATGCACTGCATACATGTCAACAAGTGCTGGGAGGGGCTGCTACTGTTCTTTGGAAACTTACTGTTGCTGCTGCAGTAAAAAAGGGGCCATAATACCCTGCAGCAATAGCTGTATATGTACTAGAATATGGGATAGTGCTGTCCCTTAGTGTCGGTTTGCAAGTCCTATAAAAGGGCCTGCACTATCCCTGAAACGTAGCCTTTGTGAGTTTGAATAAGAGAATAACACTAGCTCCATTGGTTCCACTCCTTTCATCATTTTCCTTCTCATACCAGTTAATTAAGGCTATGACTCGGCGATAGGTGGAGCCTGAAAGCCTAGCACAAACATCGTCCAGGAACATTGACTGGTAGCACAAACATATGTTGTAGCTGTACTGCAGATGTGTCTGTTGTAATTTCTGCACTATACTCTTATGAATTCTGTGGTAAAAAAAAATGATTTTATGTATAGCATAGTATTTCTGCTTGTGTACATGTCATGTAATATCTGCACTGTACTCACAAATTCTGTAGTAAACAAATTTGATTTTATGTATAGCTTAGTGTTTCTGCACGTGTACATGCCTTGTGAGTTCAGTGGACCCAATAAAAATGAAATTAATGGAAGAAGTAACAAAAAAACTACTTTATTGCTAAGAAATGTTGCAAACTGTAATGAAAGGAAAATGGAATCATGTTCCCTAAAGTATTCAAACTATGTGCTTATATTTCACTTTTTTATGTGGCTGCTCTGAATAGCAGTGTTATAAAAAAAATGGGGTATTGTGTCTCATGTCTGCTCATAATTTGTATCAACGTATGATCTATCTTCTACAGTTTACAAGAATGGAGGAAAACCAATGAAAATGACCAATCATTACAGAAACCGCTGTCAGTTGTTACTTTGTTCGCACTGAATCTGAATGGAACAGGGACCACCCTTATATTCTCAGCAACAAAACAATTGATCAGGCTCGCAATCTTTTTATGCACATACATACTGCTCCAGACATTGTTAACTACATGTCCAGGTTTACCATCTTATTAATAGTCTATTCACTGTTCATTACTGAGTATTTAAGTTGAACATTGTATGTGTTTTTGTTCTTTTGACTTCAATTAAACATTCTTGTTTTTCCACCGTTAAGAGAATATATACTGATAGTGGTTCACACTCCACAGAATTTGTGAGATTTGTGATGTATTCTTCAATGTTTCTGCATTAGTTATTTTACTTCACTACCTTGGTGCCATCATAATACTTTCCACATTGTGAATGCCACTCCAAAAGATGGGTGCAGTTTATTTTTCTCATTTCCACCACATCTTCCTCATAGCTTATCTGTTGCACCTCTTGTTTATTTATTGATAGATGATCCTGCCCTCAGCTCTCGGCAGCATTCCTCCAAACTGGTCTTTCCTATTTCTCTGGTTCTGCCTCCTGGTCAGGCACTAAATCTCCTTTTGTTGGTGACTATGCCTCCGCAATACCTCATCCCTATCCCGCGCCTTATTGAGTCATCCTGTTCGATAATATGAAGAACACAACATCCTTACCACACAGGGGTTTACTCCTTGTCTTGCTTTGACTATATGCTACTATGGTGCCCTATGATGTATGATGTTGCTCCCACTGAACACCAACGCTCCTAGCTTGAGTGCACAGGACATGACCATGACAATGGCCATGCCTCCACATCATGCTTACACTTATCACCCCCTCCCTCCCTAAAGTAACAACTTATCCCAACCATGACTAATGTGATGCCACAAGCCCACAACCAAGCCCAACAAACACAGTGGCTTCACCATTCTTCCCTATCCCTCAAGCTAGGCGCATTGATGTGCCATGCTTTTCAGCGTGTCTTACTCGCGGGTGGTGTTGGCTTTGTGTTCAAGGCTGGCATCTGCAGCATCACAATCAGCAGCATGGACACGTGCTTAGGGCCATGACAGCCTTGCGGTCGTGGACCTGATGACCTCTCACTTGTGCGCCTTGGAGGCTGCGTGTTTGTGTGCTGCTGTGGCTGTGTGCTTGGCCTTAGTGCTGTTGGTGACTAAGGATGCTGAGTAGGTGTCGGAGCCGGGTGGAGGTTGAGGGCCACCATATGCTGCCTAATGAGGGTGTGGTCATGGATTGGCCAGCCTGATAAGTGGTATCATGTAAGTGAGATATCACGCGAAAGATCATTTGACTAAGAGGGTGCAAGGTACACATGTGGGCAAGGATAGCCTAGAAACAGAACTAATCAACAGAGATCCTTGCCTAGCATTGATCAGATCAACCATACACAATACTAGTGGGGCTGTGGGATAAAGGGCCGGTTAACAATAAACCCAGCTGCCTGTCTAACAATAGGAGTTATTATGAAATGGAGGGAAAATTTTAACAATAGGAGTCACCTGTACAAAGCTTGCTATTTGCATCTGGTCAGCAAAGAACGAGCACCGGTGACCACTGCCCACTGGCTAGACCTATCTATTAAGTTGCATGCACCGACCAGTTCAACCAAAAAGCTTAAGCTGATGGGGAGAGGTGGGCAATTCACTTATATTCTAACACTCCCCCTCACGTGGAGGCTCCCTCAGGCCTCAGACGTGGAATAGGAGCGAGCTGCAATTATTTTATTTAATTGAGCTAACCAGGATTCGAACTCGAGACCTCTGGCTTTGATACCATATTAAGTTGCATGCACCGACCAGTTCAACCAAAAAGCTTAAGCTGATGGGGAGAGGTGGACAATTCACTTATATTCTAACACTATCAGCGACCCGCCTCTGCCAGCCATTTGATCTACCCTACCAGGCATTGCCACTGCCAAGCTTGATGTAGTTTGAGGTATTCTGCAGAGCAGCAGCACCGGGACCCATAAGTTAAAACTAAGGGAGATGAAGAGAAGAAGGTGGCGGCCTGGACCCATAAGTTTTTTTTTTGAGAACATGGCAGGAGCTCTGCCTCTCAACTAAGATAGAAATAAGAGTTTATGTACAGGTGGCCTGAGTGCCCCAAAGGGCGCACACGAACTCATTTTCTCCGCTAGGGGAGCACCAGCAAAAGTGGGACTATCTGAAATTGTTATTGAACACCCTCCCGTGTAGTTCGATGTCTTCTTTGGCTCTAGAGGCCACCTGCCTTGCGGCCATGGAGCTGTTCTGGAAAATCCTCCTATTCCTTTCCTTCCAAATGTTCCAGAACGTGTAGATTATGACCCCGTTGAAGTGTCCCTGCCTTTGCCTTGGAATCTTGGCAGCTGCTTGGACCCATAAGTTAAAACTAAGGGAGATGAAGAGAAGATGGCGGCCTGATAGGAGTTTTTGGCAGACATGGCATTAAGGTCAGATGGTAGACCTGAGCAAATGTCTAGCCAGATAAGGGAAAATCCCTACTACTCTTGACCATGCCTAATTTAATAATGCACATCGAGCCAGTTGGGGTGGGCCAGGCTTTACCTCAAGTTTACTGGGTCCCTGTGCTTTGGATGAGCTATGAGTGTTTTTGAGAGATTGATGCCCATCCTCGTTCCCATTTTCTTTTCCCTTGAAAATTCAAGGCATAGTAGATTGGGTAGGTATTGAGCCTTTCGGGGGTGGTTACAAGACTTGGGGGGCAAGTTGCCTCCCCCATATAGCAATACTAGATTACAATCCTAACTACCAAATATACTCTAACCCAACCACCCCCCCCCCCCCCCCCCCCCCCCCCCCCCCCCCCCCCCCCCCCCCGACTTGTAGTGGGAGCATCACAAACTGTTAGACTGGAGAAATCAAAGACTGACAACAACCCCCGTAGCGACGTCGCATTGATGTCACTGGCAGGACAATGAGATGATTGAATGGCGAGGGTAGATGTGGCTGCTCCAACATATCAACGAGCGCTCACGTGTCATCCAGTAGCGATATTGGTGGTGATGTCCTGGTGATGGTGGCGGTTGTCATGGACTTGGATCGAAGAGCCAGCGTGACGAGGACTGGCAGCATGGGTGGCACCATCATGGATAGGCGGTGACCGGGAAGATGGCTTGACCTCGAGCATTGTCATTGCTTCCTGGGAGGGCACGCAACGACAACCTTGTTCCTAGGAGAATAGTCCATTGAACTTCAAGGGATTGGTAGATTGGGTGATGCAATTCTCGATCTCTGATCGGAAAAAAGAGGAAAACACAGAAGCTTGTGCAGCATGGTGCACCATTGTGATGGATCGTGACGATGTCTGTGGTCCTGGGTGGCTCGAGGATGACAATGAGCTTCACGGTGGCCAGACGCTGCCCACGGCGAGTAGTTCGACAGCACCCATGTTAAGCACTCCTTTGATCTGTTGCTGCAGTAAGATGGACGCTGTGGCAGTGGATTAACTAGATGGCCAAAACCTTCCTATGAGGGTACTTCCCCGGGCAGAGATCAATCTCCCTTGGGCCACGCGGTGGCGGAAGCACTAGGGTTCAGGAGCGAAACTAAACTCATGATACCATGAGAGTTGGAAGGATTATTTATAATGCGTCTGATTGCATTGAGCCTCTTGGGCAGTATATATAGAGTACAGTTGCTTGTGTGCAAGTTGCCTCCCGAATACATATGGCGATACCAAATTACAATACTAACTACCAAATATACTCTTTTACTTAAATAATTGTGCTAGCTGTGCTGAATAAGCTGATGACATGTAAGCTTTTCTTTCGCATTAAGGCGCAAGATGCTCTGCATTAAGCCAGAGCATTTGTTGAAACTAAGGGTGTGTTGGGGATAAACTGTGATGGGCGAGGCAGAAATATTGGAAATGTCAAAAATATCAAATATCTAACAAAGCATGTATCAGCCTGGCCCTGGTATTTAACAGCTCGTTTGGTTTGAGAAATGCAGAACAACTCCGTGGTGGATGATGTGATTCTGCTACGTAAACCAAACAGCAGTGTATATAAGGGAATGGTTCCGTGATACAAACCAAATGCACTGTAATTGTGATAATCTATTAGAGTAAGGTTTTCTTGATAAGTCAAGTTTTTGTACCACTGAGACAAAGAAGCCTCTTATATGTGATTTACTATCGTCCTCCATGTTCCACTTTACTTCTCTTGGAATATTAGAGCCCTCTGCAACTTTTATCTCATGTACAAAGGAACTATTAGTTGCCAATACATGATACATGTCTTTGTTCATTTTATCTCTCTCCTACACACAAAGCTAATATTGTAATATTCTATTTGCAGCTTTGCTTTGATATTGTCAAGAAGTATCAAGCTTGATGTTGACCTATCCAATGTTAATATTACAATGATTGAAGATGTACCTTGCAAGGTAAATCACTTCCTCCCGTTATGTTTGTGATCGCATTTTGTTGACATATAATGTTATTATGGTAATGAGACATTTCAGGATGAATATGGAAACATTGTTCTCAATGCTGAAGGGAAGCCTTTGATCCATACCACTGGCACTGGTTTTATATCTGAGGATTTGGCTATGAAATGTCCTACGGGTATCTTCAGGGGGAAAGCTTCAAAACCATTTGAACTTCAAGTTTGTGCACCTCCCATTACTTTGCACTCACTATGTGTTTCCATTAATTGTCATACAAAATGTGAACTGTGGTAGTGCAGTTACTAGTTACCTTCAGAGAGTACAACAGTAAAGCATTTAGCTTTTTTGGAAAAGATTGTTCTGTGGAGCAGCCATAGGTGTAAAATTTTAAATTTTACCTACATCGCATATGCATGTCAAAGGTAAAAATGGATTGTCAGTCACAATGAAAAGTTTCTTATCTTGTTTTTTTTTGTATCAATACAGACAGTAGAAATTTATCTTATTCTTGATGGAAGTAGCATCTGAAATTATTCTTGATGGAAGTAGCATCTGAAATTAATGCTTCCTCCATTCAGGTTACTCTAGGAAGTCAGTTCTGTTTGCAAATACTTGTGTGTATGTGTGTGTTTGTGTGAGATATGTGCGATGTCTTCTTGTACTTGCTTTTTTCCTTCTCAAATGAGATGATACACAGCTCCCCTCTGTATTCAAGAAAAAAAAAACTTATTTTGTTTCCTGGCAACATTTTCCATCTTAATCTCCTATCCTGTGAAGTACTCCCTCCATTCCAAACTGTAACTTGTTTTGGGTTTTCTAGATACATAGTTTCTTCTTCCAAGTCTGCATACAAAGCTTACTTCTATGGATCAGTGACCTTTGAACCTTGGCACCGGTTGTCGAAATCTTGTGCCCCGTCAAAATGCATTTTTTTTGTTGGCAATCTGCAATAGATGCTGGACAGCGGACAGGCTTGCTAAGAGGGGACGTTCTCATTCAGATAAGTGCCCCCTTTGTGATCAAGAAGATGAGACGATACAACCCCTCCTAATGGTTAGATATGTGTCGAATGTGTGTACAGTATGGTTACAGTTGGACTTGAGTTGTATTAGGGGCTAGGATAGAGTTGGAGTTGGACTCTGTATCATAGGTGGCCATAAATATGAGACAACCCATGTAGTAACCATGAGACGACTTGGCGTCTAGTTTGGGTGGCAGCAAGGTCGCGGGAGCATTCGGATGCTGGTGTAGCTGCTGTTTTATGGGAAGGAATGCTTGTAGTCATGCCCCGAGGTTGTAGGCACATCGCCAAACCTCGTTAAAAAACATTGTACCTCGGTGTCGTTCCTGTTTTCTTCCATAGTGGTTATACTTCTACGTTCTTCGGTTAGTAGATCCGGTTGGTTCTAGATCTATGTAACACCCTAATTTTTTTTGTAATTTTAAAATAGTTAAATATGATTTATTGTGTAATTGAGTGTGCATGTAAATATAGGGAATAATAAATTTTTGTGAAATTAAAATTAATCATAAGGTTAGCAACATGTTGATGCGCCCATGCTGCCACTTTTATTTATTGTATTGATTGATTTTGATCCAAAGTTCAAAAGAGATTCAAAAACATTTGAAATTGGATTTGGAAAATCAAATTAGAAAAATAAAACTTATTTTTCTCCCCCTCCCTCCTTTCGGCCCGTGGCCCGTTTCCTTTCGGCCCGCTCGCCTTCCCCCCTCTCCCTTCTTTCTCCCTTGTTGGGCTAGCCCGTCGGCGGTGGTAACCGCCGCTGCCGCTCTCTTCCATTCTCCCGCTGCGGCTGACCGCTCGAGCCCACATGTCGGCGCCACCTTCTCCCCCAACCGTCTTCCTCGCTCGCTCGTTCGGTCAAGCCGCAACCTCCGAGCCGCCCGCGCCCACGATCTCTGGGCGTGGGAGCGCCCGCGCCCTGTCTTCAAAAGGAAGCCAAACCCCCTTCACCGCTCCCTCTATTGCCCCTCCCCGCTCCATTTTTCACTCGATTGAGCCGCAGTTCGCATCAACGCAGGTCACCGGAGTGCTGTCCGTCGCCTCCGCATCGCCATCGACTCCGAGCCGCCCTCATCTTCGTTTTGTCGCTCGGTGAGCTTCACCCTGCTCCCCTCTTTCTCCCCATCCACCTCCCGTGTCGAATGGTGGCTTCTTGGGCCAGTTTCGCGAGCTTCGGCGAGCTCTCCCCACGGCCGGCCATGGCGAGCGCCGTGCGGGACTTTCCCCGGCCGCGAAAATGGCACAGTCGAGGTCGCCATCATCTCCGCGTCACCCCAGTGCTCTCGGTTCGTCGAACCGTCGCCCGTAGGCCCTGTTTCCTGTGTTGCGGCGAGCTTCTCTCCGTTGAACATGGCGGCCGCCGCGGTTGCTACTGTTCCTGGCCGGCAGCTCCTTCTCTCACTCTCCCATCCTTTCCCAGTCGTCGATCTTGAGGTCTACGGCCAGGATTAGAACATACCCCTTCGAGGGAATTTTTGCTTGTGAGCCCCTCGGTTTCTGGCATATCTAACCCGCCATCCTTGGCGTATTTCTGAAATACGCATTCCCATTTTGAAGACGTAGTTTCTTCGGTTTAAATGTAAAATACGTTTCCAGATTAATTACAGATTTGCCACTGCAGTAAAACACTTATAAAATCACCGTTTTAGCTCCGATTTGACCCGTTCAACTTGCGTTAGTTTCATAATTTCATGATCTACGCAATAGTGCTACTGTTAGACCTGTTAGGAGCTTTTGAATTTCTCGATTAAGTCTAGTTTAATAGCTAGCTTTTGGAACCGTAAATAGCTCGTAACTTGTGCGTTGTAACTCCGTTTTTCGTGCAATTCACGTCGTTGTGATCGTAGCGAGACGTAGATGATTTTGGTAAACATTTTATACAGTTTTATTTATTGTTGGTGTACTGTTCGAATCGTAGTCATGTTTTGCTTGTATGTCTGCTCTGGAATACGTGTTGTACTTTGTGTCGTTCGAGTTCAGACGGTGAGGAGTATTTTGGGAATCCGGACACGTACGAGGAGTAGCAGGACGAGCAGCAGTTCGTGAACCAAGGCAAGTATAGCATGGGCCTACCTTGTTGTCCTTTTCATTATATAATATACTCATTATGCATGTGTCTAATATTGCTTAACTATAAGGACATCCTAGTCTTCGATGACTTGTACCTTGATCCCTATGGGTTTTATTTGCATATGGTAGAATGCTAGTGCTCTAACTAAACATTATCTACACTATGACTGGTGGAACCAATGGATAAACATGAGGGTAACAGTGGAACTATTGGGTAAAGGTGTAGATGATGTTGATCATGTTGCCCTAAACCCTCCGTAAGGACTTATCTGTAGGGCAAAAGCTGGGACGTACAGTGCAACCGTGAGAGTCATATGGCTATGACTTTAGTTCAGTAATAGGATCTTTTCTAGCTTGTTAGAGGTTACCTGAAAGGGTGCAAGAGGGGCTTGTCACTTTGGATATAGAACTGCCTCTGTTCTGATGTGTATAGCCTGCAGGAATTGTGCCATCGAAAGGGGTTTCTCTATATCTGCCTGCCGAGGAAACCTCGCGGCCCTAACATGTTAGAAGAGGCCTATGGAAGGCTTCATAGTGTATCCTGCCTACTCACCTTGGGAGTGTTAGGGGGTCGACGGGCCCCGGGCATATGGGTAACATGACTCACGGGTAAAGATGCACAACCTCTGCAAAGTGTTAAAACTATTATAACAGCCGTGCTCACGGTCACGACCGGCCCGGAAAACTCACAAAATAAATGGTTACTTGACATATGGATGACTTATGACGATGATGATGAGATTATACTGATGCTCAATTACTCTCCTTAATTCTAGTAGGTGATCATGTGGGTTAAACAGGAGCTTAAGCATAACTTAATAATAATAATTAATAATGAAATGTTGATCTATTAAAAGGGCTAACTGCTGTCAACCGTGTCTATCCTTTTTGAGCCTCATGAATCCTCATACTATACTTGTGGAGTACGAGTGTACTCACACTTGTTATTATTTCATTTTTGGATAAAATCCCGGATGGGTAATAGATGACAGTTTCTACGAGGATTTCCCTGAAGAATTCTAGGTTTGGGTCAACCAGTCGGCCTTCCCTGTGGAGCAGATACTTCGTTCGAGAGTGTTATTTACTTTTCCGTTTGTTATGTTAAGAACTACGTGATGTAATATCGTGAAGTATGTACATGGTGATGATACTTTTGTTAATTTGTCGGCTTATATGTGTGACTATTTCTAGGGCGCACATAAGATGTATGCACTCTTTATTGTCCTTTAATTGGAGTGTGACAAATTAGTATCAAAGCCGTGTTGACTCTAGGATGCAAACCTAGATAGAAATGGTCGTTTCTAGGATTTTGGTTTTATTTATTTACTTGCTACTATCTCAATCTTGATATTTTATTAAAATTTTATGCTCTATTCTTTATTCTATTGCATAAAATATTGACTCTGATAATATTTTATATAAAAACTATAGATGCCTCGTCTCAATGCAGCTGCCTACGTCGCCCAGTTCACTCCAGCAGCACCTGCTCCACCAGCAGTACCACCAGTGGTGCCAGAGGTCGTCCACATCACCAACGACGAGGAGGAAGAACTCATGGAAGTAGAGGCATCTTCAGCTACTGCATCAGATGGACCCGCTTCGACCCCCGTGGTTGTACCCATCCCACTAGTGGATGCGCCAGTCCCCGCTGCTACATCTCCACCAGCTTCCCAGGCCGCTTCTGCACCAACACCAGTGCCCTCCCCAGCTGCTCCAGAGGAACCAGAAGAGATGGGGTGGACCACCAGAAACAAGTTTAAGGACGCCTCCGAGGACGCCCATTACCACAACCTTCTTACCACCATGTTGGCCGAGTACTACCTAGATCTTGTTGCTTCGGTGAAGTACTACTGCGCAGAGCACTAGCATCCAGTAGAGGCGACATACTGGAAGATCAATGTGATCATCACCGCCTGGAACAACACCGACCAATCCTAAGATGTCGTGACTACCCACAGCCACCGGTCCAGGCGTGCCAGCGTGTAACAGAACCGACCAAATTATAAAAGCACAAGTACAAAAACAAGCACCGAAGCGCTCAAATTTTCGAACTTGAGCCCATATAATCCCGGTAGTCAATCAAAACCACGAAGGATTTCAAACCAACTTGCTTACAACTAGGATCACATCATTCAACATACAACATCATATGTTACATTTCACAAGTAGTTCTGAAATAAGTTTACACTTACGGAGTCACAATTATTACAAACCAAGTTTATAAAAGTAGCGGAAGCAAACGCACACCAGTTGTTTAACTACTGCCAGTTTTGTTGATCAACATCCCACAAAAGCATCAGGAAAGTACATAAAAGATGATCACGCCCAAGTGATCTAGTCTTCGTCACCCGCAGGGTGGAGACAATTTTTGCAGAAGCCTTGGTAGAGCATATCATCTGCAACAGGAGGGAATAAACCCTGAGTACGGGAAGGTACTCAGCTAGACTTACCCGTCGAAAACCAGAAATAAGATGACACCAAGGATTATACAAGGCTTACACAAGAGGCTAGCTGACATAACATTTTGCATAAAGGCATAAGTAATTGAAACTCTTATAGCCTGTACTAGCAGTTATTTTTAGCATTTACCTGTGATCTATCTTAGCACCTGTACTAAAACATGCACTTGATTATAATCAAACAATTATCATCATTATATCCAGAGCAGGTATGAATTGTGGCAACATTGTATCATTCCCTTAACCACCGGTTCATTTAATGAGATCTACGTTGCCGCTGCTCAAGTCAAGTGCTCACTAACCGGGAGCGACGGCGATTCAAATCGAATTCCTATCCAGCTGGAGGGGTATTTCTAACACTCACCGTGCAGACCCCTGCCAGGGTCGCACAGGCCACCGTTTCATATGATTCAGGAATCGCGGGTCCGAATAATGTCGCGACCCCAAGGGCGACACTCTGCCAGGTGATAGGGACTCTAACCCCCCTTGGTCTCACGCCAATGTCCCCAAGCACATCCTTTCTCTCCTCCAAGAAGCAACCTACCATTCGATTCCCGGCCTGAATCACATTACTCGGCTTCGCGGTCGGAACGACTTATCCGACCAACTAAGTGTTAGACTGCGTTCAACATGACTCAAGGACGTATAGCGAATCGGTCCTTAAACGACTCAGACGGGCATAGCTCCACACCCAAGACGTGAAGTGTCTTGCGGCTGTACTATCGAACTCCCGCCCGGTCTCAATTTCATTTTTAAGCATGGTTCCATCCACGATAGCCATAAAG
The DNA here is from genome assembly GCA_038087645.1 of Saccharum hybrid cultivar R570. Lineage (NCBI taxonomy): Eukaryota > Viridiplantae > Streptophyta > Magnoliopsida > Poales > Poaceae > Saccharum > Saccharum hybrid cultivar. Next base: position 15,639,720 of record JAQSUU010000793.1, on the reverse strand, counting down.
CCACTCGTGACTCCTTCCTACATCTCGCGGATGACCGGAAATCACCCGACTTCTACCGTACTAAGTAGGGCTAAGCATTGACACGTGCCTAAACCTAATATAGGATTAAGTACGATATCTGGACAAGGACAGGTATAATGCAACAAGTGTTTTTATATAACTCCTACAACTTAATGCAGTAAACAATTAAAAATACTCAAGATTAATTTATAAATCAGTAGGTTCAGCATGCACCGGGGCTTGCCTTTCAGAAAGGTCGAAGGTCGGTGATCAGGACACTCAGGTAGATCTTCGGCAGGAGCTTCGTCGCCGGCTGGTTCCTCTAGCTGCTCCGGCTGGTCCTGGACTTCCTTCGGAATCACAGGTTTGAATTCGAGGAGAGTTACCCCCTCCGGTACACCTATTGCATGAATGCACAATAAATATCATGGATGCATAAAGGTGCAACATGCTCGGAATGAAATGCATTTCAGAAATAAAATACTCTATTCAAGTTACTTCATTACAATGTGCAAATCTCTTCTCCGATGGAGAAGTACCCACCTAATCTACCCAACCTAAGATATAGTTGTTCGTCTTCGGTTAAGGCCCTAACACCTAACAAACACAAGAGTGACATTATTTAGGTTACCACATCCAACCCAAAATATCACGGTAAGACATTCTGGACAGCAGCTACTTGTTTCTAACATAACTGGAGATTCCCAAATCCAAAAGATATGATCTAAGACAATCTGGAAAGCTTAAGAAATGTACCACAAAATGTTTTCAGACCACAACCCTTAATTCCAAAGTTTACCTAGTCGAAATTCCAAAGTTCCAGAATCTGTTCTCTCTAAACAGAGAGCAGTCAATTCTGGACTGTCACTTTAAACAGCAATAACTCCCAAACTACTAAGCCAAATGCTCCCAAATTTTGACACAAGCTCATTTACAAATTTTACTACAACTTTGGTATGTACAAGTTTTCCAGCAACCACCTTTATCCAAGGTCAAACCTAGAAATACTATCAGTTGTCCAGAAAACCTAAAATTATAAAGGTTAAATATTTATTGATGTGGCAAACATTCTCTAAGACCAAACTAATACTACTACAAGTTCACAAAGGTCACAAAACACCAGAAAGTAAGGTGTGCCCACCTAGAATATTTATTTAAACTCATTTCTTAATTTACTTAAGTAATTAAGTGGAATTTCAAACATATATGTAAACTGCTCCTAAAATTCTACAAAAATTACAGGAGACTCTCTGAGCCAAAAAGAGACTACTGTAAAAATTTGAACTCAATTTATTCACAGGAACTCACTGAACAAAATTCACAAGCCCAAAAGGCTGATTTTTGTATAAATAACAAAGCATAGTAAAAAGTATCAAACAACAGATTTCTTAATTTTCTTAGACACTCTAGGGTACCAAGATATTCTCCAAAAATTTATATGAACATTGCACATGTAGAAAAATTACAAAAATTCATTTAAGTATTTCCTAAAATAACAAGATAGCATTACAACTTGAAAAGTACTTAAGCACTACTGCCCAAATTTTTACCAGAGCTAGAGCAAGTATAAATTAGTCTACCCACCAAATTTCATAATTTTTGGAACACTGGAACTCAAGATATAATTTAAACAAGTTTGCATGTGATTTAAAACACATTTCAAAGACCTATTTAAATATCCCGAAAGCTAAACATCACATAGCAAACTCATATTTTTCTAAAATACTACACATCATGTAGATCCTAATAAAATTTATCTCATGATTTTTGAGCAAGTAAAACCCTAGATCTACATTTTCCAAACTTAACCAAAATTCTGTAGCAAAGATAAATAAAAATGAAAAAGATCTCATTTTATACTGGGCCGGCCTGGGAAAGACGCGGCCCACGACTCGCACGCGCGGCCCGCGACGCACGCGCGGCCTGCTCGGCCATCCCGCCCGCGCGCGGCACCTGACAGGCGGGGTCCCGCGGTCAGTGACAGAGGGACAGGGGAACAGCGACCGCGAGCTCCGGCGAGCTCAAGCTCATCGGAGGGAAACTCGCCCGCAAAATCGAACCCACCCACGCGTTCCCCGTCCTGTGGCGCTTCGATTTGTGCAAGTGGGAGAGCTTAGGTTGAAGCGGAAGAGGTTCGCCGTCGTGAGCGGCGGGCGGTGAGGGTCGGTGATGGTGTGTCGTCGCTGGTGAGGCCGCACGGCCATACCTAAGCTCGGTACGAGCTACACTACGCCCAGGCGGATCGATTGAGGTTGAAAAAGGAGGTTGGAAGGGGTCCTAACTACCCGGCCACGGAGCGCCCCTCTCCGGCAAGGAGGTCGCCCATGGCGGCAATGGCGGAGACGGCCCCAGTTGCTTACCACAGCCCGGCTTGCCAGGTCAGGTGGTGGGATGGCTTGCGGGTTAGGGGAGGAAGCTCCGAGCGGAGGGAATTGGACTCGACCGTGATGCCACGACGGTCGAACACGTCGGCGTTTGTGGCGGTGAGGAGGAGCGGCGTTTTTCCGCCTCGGTTGCACACGGAAAAGAAAGAAATGGCTGAGCGGCTTAGACGAGGCAGCAGGGACATCTTCTACACGTCGAGCAGCTGGCCGTGACGCCAGGTCACACGCGGCGCGTGGAGGGACACGCGGCGGCGACGGTCTGTGGCCGGTCGGCCACTCTACTGATGACTGAATCGGTGTTTCAATTGTGGCCTCAAAGACCGACTGACAGAGAAAGTTCAACGATGATTATCTCCAAAACCGGTTCAAGTTAGGAGAAGGTGATAACATCAAAGTTGTAGGGCTTCGTGAGGGCTACAACTTCGCTAATTAGCTCAAGAACAGATTCGGTTTGTATTTGAAACTACAAAGCTCCAAAGTGGTGTACTCGGAAACTGAAACATGTTTTCAGTCAGTGAACCCGACTGAAACCCTATTTTCAAGACACCACATCTCCTAAACCATTTAGAGCTAGGTGATGGTGATATTGACAATGTTGTAGAGCTATGTGTGGACAACAACTTTGTCAATTGGCTCAAGGACTGGTTTGGCCTAGTTTGTGAGTTACCAGTTGCTAAAGTGAGGTACAGTGAAACGGTTTTCAACTTCACACTTAGCCAAAATTTGCTAAGTCCCAAAACAGCCCCTAATACTGACTTGTGGGCCATTTTTGAGCATGTTCTGGTCATTTTCATGAGATGGCCATATTAGAACTTTTGTTCCTTATGAAATTCTCTACAACTTTGCTTAAGGTTGCTCCTCCATGCAAGATCTCTAAACTAGACTTTTTAATTGGTCAAACCAGATCACTCTAGGGGTCCAACTTAGTCAACAACATTTGGAAGGGCAATTTGGTAATTTTGGTCAACATGAACATTGCTCCACTACTTACCCTAAATGTAATTAAGGTGTTATAAGACCTAATTAGCCACTCTACATATTGGTTGCACAAAGTTCCTAGTGTCACATACTTTGGAACAAGTAATTCCATACTTTCACCCAAATGTTGCAAGCTCATGTTGCACATGTTGCATGAGTGTGTTGCATAACATTTGCTAATTATGTTACACTAAAGTGGTTGACATGTCTCACAAAGGAAATTGCACATAAGATACTTATGTTTTGCACACTACTTACTTCTTACTTCACATGAAATATAAACATATGTGGCAATGTTTCCAAAGTATGTTTTACATATTATAAGCTTATGCATGAAATGAATGATGCTTGCTTATGCTGATGCAAATGCAATGAAATTAAGGAGCTAAACACCTGAGGTGTTACAGCCCTCCCCCCTTATAAAAATCTCGTCCCGAGATTTGGAAAGCGTACCATTTTTCATAGAATTCCTTATAACCATCCCGCAAATAGTCCTCCCGTTCCCATGTAGCGTCACTTTCACTACCCTGATTACTCCACATTACTTTATACCACTTAACCACTTTGCTTCTAGTCACTCGTTCCTGAGTATCGATCACTCGGACTGGCTTTTCTTCGTAAGTTAGATCGGATTCCAGCCTGATATCTCCTAACGGGACTCTTTTCTCAGGAACTCGAAGACACTTTTTGAGCTGAGATACATGGAAAACGTTAAATATGACACTCATTTCTAGAGGTAACTGGATTTTATACGCAACAGCTCCACTCTTACCTATGATCTAGAAAGGACCCACGTATCTCGGCGTAAGTTTCCGCTTAACACCAAAACGTTGGACACTTTTCATTGGAGAAACTTTCAGATACACGAAGTCTCCAACTTCAAACTCGAGTGGTTTTCTACGACGATCAGCATAACTTTTCTGTCTAGCTTGGGCTGCAGCCATATGTTTTTGGATGGTACGGACTTGTTCCTCAGCTTCATGAACAAAATCAATACCATAATACCTCCTTTCACTAGCTTCTACCCAGTTTAGTGGAGTTCTACACTTACAACCTTACAAAGCTTCGAACGGAGCCATCTTAATACTCTCTTGATAACTATTATTGTACGAAAACTCGGCTAGAGGTAACCATTTTTCCCGAGAACCCTTGGATGAAATGACACATGCCCGCAACAGATCTTCCAAGATTTGGTTAACCCGTTCCGTCTGTCCTGATGTCTGGGGGTGATAAGCAGAGCTTCTCACTAACTTGGTTTCCAGAAGGTGATGCAAGTGCTCCCAAAAGCGAGCAGTGAACTGGGGACCACGATCAGATATGATAGTACGAGGTATCCCATGGAGCCGGACTATCTGATTGAAGTACAACTCAGCATAGTCAGTGGGACGATAGTCCACTCTAACTAGAATGAAGTGAGCTGATTTGGTCAAACGATCCACAATTACCCAGATGGAGTTATGATTTTTGACAGTAGGAGGAAGACCGACAATGAAATCCATACTTATCTCTTTCCATTTCCAACCTAGGATAGAAAGTGGTTGAAGCAACCCAGCTTTCATGTGCACAGCTTTAACTCTACAGCAGGTGTCACACCTAGCCACATATGCAGCTATCTCTTTCCGCATCTTGGTCCACCAATAGTATGGCTTCAAATCATAATACATCTTATTGCTACCAGGATGGATGGACAACTTAGAGGAGTGTGCTTCAGACATAATATCATTTCTAAGCTCTCGGTCCTTAGGCACAACTAACCTATCCTTGAACCATAGTACACCCTCTTCATCTATCCTGAACTGTGTAGTTTCTTGCTCTTTCATCTTACGCTTGATGTGGAATATACCAGTGTCAGTCTTTTGGAGTTCAATAATTCTGTTTTTGAGAGTACAACTGACAGTGATGTTGTACAAGACTGCTGGATGTAGAAGGCGAGATCGATGAAAATCAGTTTCAACTAAGGAATGGCAATGAGACTTACGGCTTAAAGCATCCGCAACCACATTTGCCTTGCCAGGATGATAGTGCACTTGAAGGTTATAATCCTTAATCAACTCGAGCCATCTTCGTTGACGCATATTTAACTCGGGTTGGGTGAAGATGTATTTGAGGCTTTTGTGGTCTGTGTAGATATTGCAAACATTGCCCAATAGATAGTGTCGCCAGGCTTTCAAAGCATGCACAACCGCAGCGAGTTCTAAGTCATGTGTTGGATAATTCACCTCATGTTTCCGAAGTTGTCGAGAGGTATATGCAATTACTCGGCCTTCCTGCATCAGGACACCTCCCAAACCTATGCCTGAGGCATCACAATAAACATCAAATGGTTTCTCGATATCCGGTTGTGCCAAAACCAGAGCTGAGGTTAGGAGGGTTTGCAGTTGGTGAAAAGCCGCATCACACTTAGGAGTCCAGACAAACCTGGTGTCTTTCTACAGCAACCGAGTCATTGGCTTGGCTATTTTGGAGAAATCCGGGATGAAGCGACGATAATAGCTAGCCAAACCAAGAAAACTCCGGACCTCGTGAACCGAGATAGGAGCCTTCCAGTTCAGTACTTCTTGTACCTTGGCGGGGTCCACCATAATTCCTCCATCAGACAACACATGCCCAAGGAAAGGTACTTCTCGAAGCCAGAATTCGCACTTACTGAACTTTGCATATAGTTGATGTTCACGCAGTCTTGTGAGGACTATACGCAGATGTTCAGCGTGATCTTCCTCATTTACAGAATATATCAGGATGTCATCAATAAATACCACCACGAACTTGTCCAATTCGGGCATAAACACCGAATTCATCAAGTACATAAAGTGTGCGGGGGCATTTGTCAAGCCGAAGGACATAACAAGATACTCATAAATACCGTATCTGGTAGAGAAGGCAGTTTTTGGAACATCTTCAGGACGGATTTTAATTTGATGATAGCCAGATCTTAGATCAATCTTGGAGAAAACTTTAGCTTTAGACAACTGATCGAACAAGATGTCGATGCGCGGTAGAGGGTACTTATTTTTGACAGTGACTGCATTGAGAGGTCTATAATCTACGCACATCCGCAACGACTGATCCTTCTTTACAAAGATAGCATGACATCCCCACGGCGACGAACTTGGACGAATCAACCCTTTCTTCAAAAGTTCATTCAATTGCACCTTAAGTTCAGCTAGTTCATTCGGAGGCATCATATAGGGTCTCCTAGAGATGGGAGCCGTGCCAGGCAACAACTCAATTTTAAACTCCACATCCCGATCCGGAGGGAGCCCCGGCAAATCATCGGGAAAAACGTCCGAAAACTCATTTACTACTGGAATTTCGGCCAACGCCTTTGCTTGCACAGCATGAACTTCCCCAGACAAATCAACTTTTTTGGGAAGTTGTACCAGAAAACCCTTTTGATCTATAGGATCTCTGAGCATAACTATCCGAGTGGATGTATCAATGAGTACCCCATTCTGACTCATCCAATTCATGCCCAGAATGACATCTATGCTTAAACCCGGCAAAACCACTAAGGCAAGCGAGTACTTTCGCCCTTCTATCTCAAGCTCAAGATTCCCCACTACTTTATTTGTGGAAATATTCCCACTTGCTGCGCTAATACAATAACCCCCACCTTCAACAGTATGCAATTTGTGTGCAAACTCTGATGCAAACTTAGGACTGATAAAGGAATGCGAAGCACCTGAATCAAAAAGTACCACTGCATGGTGTTGGTCAACTAGGAACTTACCAGCAGTGACAACCTCACCAGATGGGATTTCCTCAATACTGTTATAATGAGCGTGCCCTTGACGGCCACCTGGGTTGACATTCTTCTTGGGGTAAGGACAGTTCCTGGACCAATGGCCGGGCTTGTTGCAGTTCCAGCAAGGCATGTTGCTAGGAGGGACACTGGAGCTGCCTTGGCCCGAATTACTCTTTGGCAGGGCCACCGTATATGCCTTACGAAACCCAGTCTTCACTGACGCCTTCTTTTGCGGGGGACGGAACTTAGCACTTGTGGCGAAAGGGCGAGGAGGAGCCCTCGGGGCAGCTGGAGCTCGAGACTGTGAAGCACCTGCCTCAAGTGCCCTCTTGCGGCTCTTAGAAGCAGCATAGATAGAGTTATTATTCTCTTGAGTAGTGCACTTGCTAGTGCCCATAGTCTTCATCAGCTTTGGGCCGAGGCCTCTTTTAAAGCTAGCAATTTTCTTGGAATCGGTATCCACAAACTCTGTGGCATACCTTGCCAGGTTGTTGAAAGCTTGCAGATATTCAGTCAAGCTCTTATTGCCCTGCGACAGCCTCATAAATTCTGTGTGTTTGATAGCCATAAGACCTGGAGGAATATAGTTCCCATGGAATGCAGCCTTGAACTGGTCCCAAGCAATCGGGACATTTGCAGGCAGTGTGGAACGGTAGTGGCTCCACCAAATACCCGCTGGACCATGCAATTGATGAGAAGCATATTCAGTCTTTAGCTCATCAGTCAGGCGAAGCAGACGAAACTTTTGCTCAATAGTATTCAACCACTCATCAGCTTGTAGTGGTTCCTCCGCCTCCTTAAAGAGCGGGGGCTTAGTATCAAGAAAGTCCTTGAAATCACTGTACTGATTGGGTTCTGGGCCCTAGCGGCCAGGACGAGCCTCCCGGTTGGCAAGCTGGCGCATAGCATCTGCCAGCATGCGCTGCCCTTCAACCACGGTCTGCATTAACTCAGCCGGGGTAGGTGGTGGCGGAGGGGGTGGCTGTTCCTCATCCTCATTGCCACGACCCCGACGAAGATTGTACGACATCTACAAAATGCGTAGCCAATGAGCACTGATGATATGGGAAATTTGTAGATGAATTATTATAAATATGTCAAACTGACTTCATGAAATAGACTTCTCAAAATACTCTTGGCACAATAATTCATCACAACCGCACAACCCATTCAAGCGGATCGATTGGCGCAATCATGCGAGAGAATCCAACAAGATGTACTTTGATAAAGGCTCACTCACAAGGAGCACAACAGTTACTGAACCGTTTACGTTAATATCTACGTGATTTTTGATCTTTCGTCCGGTACTTGGATTCGATTTCAAAGTTTTTTTAGTTGACTGAGAAAGGCTACTTCAAACTGACCACAAAGAGACTTCTCAACGGTAGAGTTCCATGGTGGATCATGACTAGCCACCTTGATACCAGCGCGTGCCAAGCAGCACAGCCTTATGTCGCGCGCCATAGGAGGCCCTCGGTCTCGTCACGGCACTGAAGGGTACTAATCATGACACCATCATCGAATGCAACACAATAAGACATCCAATTGCGATCGAAATTAATAGGTTCCAACTAAACATCCAGGAAACATAGGGTTCGACCTTACATCCGAAAAGTCAAGTTATTACAAAGCCTCACTCCAACCCCAGAAGGCACAAAAGACGATCCTAACATCATAGCTACGTGATAACTACTCTAAGCATCGTCCTCAGCGTCGGTGTCAAGGATCTCCCCGCCGTCCTCATCACTAACAGGCTCTAACTCCTCATCTTCTTCTTCTTCTTCTGGTTCTTCTTCTGGTTCGGTATCTTAGGGCCCATTGACCTCCCCTTCATCATTATTTTCAGCCATAAAGATTCCCGAACCCATGTCCTCATCTGCGTTGATATTTCGAGGCAGTAGAGGATTTAGCTGGTTGTTCAGGCGGTGCACTTCTTCATGAAGATTGTCATTGTATTCTTCAGCATTCTCCAACTGTTGCTCGAGCTCAAACTGACGAGCTCTCAGAACGTTCTCCTCGTGCCAGGCTTCATCCCTCTGATTCATGACACGGACCAACATGCGTTGACAGTTGCGGTTTGCTACTGTCAATCTCTGGACTGCAAGGGTTTCCTGGTCACGATCACGAATCACTTGCTCCAATTGCTGACGCGCTGCATTCCTGGCAGCAGTCACTTCAGCCAACTCAGCCCTTAGCCTTTCCACCTCAGTAGGCTCAGGGCGGGGCTCACGTGGAGCGAGCTAGTGACGAGGTGCCCTGCCTCCAGTGGACTTGCGAGCGGTCCTCTTGGTACGTGCCATCTGTAGCAACCAGATACGACTTAAAGTGAGGATCATTTAGGGGATACGAAATTTAATTTAGTCGGGAGTACTGAAATTTTTAAGGAGGGAGTAAATGATATGTATGATATAATTAAACATGATGAATGCACGTTCCGTACGCCCTCTTACCTTAGTAGAATCCTAAAGTTCTAACGCTAGGCGGTGGCATACATACGTTCTCTCATATAAGCGAAACTATTGGTCTACTCGTTACGCTGTTAGTGTACCTGCAGAAAACCTCATTTCAGCCCAACAGTTTCCCAATATATGCACACAAGAAAGCAGTAATTTAAATACTTTCCATATACACATCCCCTGATGTATATACTTCAGTATCAAAGCTACCCGATATAAAGGTTCCCACAATTAAGTGCTTACGTAATTACATGGTTTAAACATGTAAGTATGCAAGTCACCAAAACTACTCTCCCCTAGATCGCCGGTTGGACAATCATGCTCTCACAACTCATACTTACCAGAGCGTCGAGGCAATTGATCCATACATTACCACCCAAGTGGATGGCATCCATACAATATCACGCCGTATGGACGACGAAACAAAAACAAACAAGGCCCCCAAGTTAGTCTTTATAATAAGCCACCTAAGAGTCCTTATTTGGGCTAAGGGATGTGATCACTGGCATACCTATGAAAATAGTTTTTAAAATTTTAACCCTTTTCATAATCAAATACTTTTGTTTTTAAATACTCGTAAGACGTTTTTAATGTTGAATTATGCTCCGGTACCAGCTGTAACAGAACCGACCAAATTATAAGAGCACAAGTACAAAAACAAGCACCGAAGCGCTCAAATTTTCGAACTTGAGCCCATATAATCCCGGTAGTCAATCAAAACCACGAAGGATTTCAAACCAACTTGCTTACAACCAGGATCGCATCATTCAACATACAACATCATACGTTACATTTCACAAGTAGTTCTGAAATAAGTTTACACTTACGGAGTCGCAATTATTACAAACCAAGTTTATAAAAGTAGCGGAAGCAAACGCACACCAGTTGTTTAACTACTGCCAGTTTTTTTGATCAACATCCCACAAAAGCATCAGGAAAGTACATAAAAGATGATCACGCCCAAGTGATCTAGTCTTCGTCACCCGCAGGGTGGAGACAATTTTTGCAGAAGCCTTGGTAGAGCATATCATCTGCAACAGGAGGGAATAAACCCTGAGTACGGGAAGGTACTCAGCTAGACTTACTCGTCGAAAACCAGAAATAAGATGACACCAAGGATTATGCAAGGCTTACACAAGAGGCTAGCTGACATAATATTTTGCATAAAGGCATAAGTAATTGAAACTCTTATAGCCTGTACTAGCAGTTATTTTTAGCATTTACCTGTGATATATCTTAGCACCTGTACTAAAACATGCACTTGATTATAATCAAACAATTATCATCATTATATCCAGAGCAGGTATGAATTGTGGCAACATTGTATCATTCCCTTAACCACCGGTTCATTTAATGAGATCTACGTTGCCGCTGCTCAAGTCAAGTGCTCACTAACTGGGAGCGACGGCGATTCGAATCGAATTCCTATCCAGCTAGAGGGGTATTTCTAACACTCACCGTGCAGACCCCTGCCAGGGTCGCACAGGCCACCGTTTCATATGATTCAGGAATCGCGGGTCCGAATAATGTCGCGACCCCAAGGGCGACACTCTGCCAGGTGATAGGGACTCTAACCCCCCCTTGGTCTCACGCCAATGTCCCCAAGCACATCCTTTCTCTCCTCCAAGAAGCAACCTACCATTCGATTCCCGGCCTGAATCACATTACTCGGCTTCGCGGTCGGAACGACTTATCCGGCCAACTAAGTGTTAGACTGCGTTCAACATGACTCAAGGACATACAGCGAATCGGTCCTTAAACGACTCAGACGGGCATAGCTCCATACCCAAGACGTGAAGTGTCTTGCGGCTGTACTATCGAACTTCCGCCCGGTCTCAATTTCATTTTTAAGCATGGTTCCATCCACGATAGCCATAAAGCCACTCGTGACTCCTTCCTACATCTCGCGGATGACCGGAAATCACCCGACTTCTACCGTACTAAGCAGGGCTAAGCATTGACACGTGCCTAAACCTAATATAGGATTAAGTACGATATCTGGACAAGGACAGGTATAATACAACAAGTGTTTTCATATAACTCCTACAACTTAATGCAGTAAAAAATTAAAAATACTCAAGATTAATTTATAAATCAGTAGGTTCAGCTTGCACCGGGGCTTGCCTTTCAAAAAGGTCGAAGGACGGTGATCAGGACACTCAGGTAGATCTTCGGCAGGAGCTTCGTCGCCGGCTGGTTCCTCTAGCTGCTCCGGCTGGTCCTGGACTTCCTCCGGAATCACAGGCTCGAATTCGAGGAGAGTTACCCCCTCCGGTACACCTATTGCATGAATGCACAATAAATATCATGGATGCATAAAGGTGCAACATGCTCGGAATGAAATGCATTTCAGAAATAAAATACTCTATTCAAGTTACTTCATTACAATGTGCAAATCTCTTCTCCGGTGGAGAAGTACTCACCTAATCTACCCAACCTAAGATATAGTTGTTCGTCTTTGGTTAAGGCCCTAACAACTAACAAACACAAGAGTGACATTATTTAGGTTACCACATCCAACCCAAAATATCACGGTAAGACATTCTGGACAGCAGCTACTTGTTTCTAACATAACTGGAGATTCCCAAATCCAAAAGATATGATCTAAGACAATCTGGAAAGCTTAAGAAATGTACCACAAAATGTTTTCGGACCACAACCCTTAATTCCAAAGTTTACCTAGTCTAAATTCCAAAGTTCCAGAATCTGTTCTCTCTAAACAGAGAGCAGTCAATTCTGGACTGTCACTTTAAACAGCAATAACTCCCAAACTACTAAGTCAAATGCTCCCAAATTTTGACACAAGCTCATTTACAAATTTTACTACAACTTTGGTATTTACAAGTTTTCCAGCAACCACCTTTATCCAAGGTCAAACCTAGAAATACTATTAGCTGTCCAGAAAACCTAAAATTGTAAAGGTTAAATATTTATTGATGTGGCAAACATTCTCTAAGACCAAACTAATACTACTACAAGTTCACAAAGGTCACAAAACACCAGAAAGTAAGGTGTGCCACCCTAGAATATTTATTTAAACTCATTTCTTAATTTACTTAAGTAATTAAGTGGAATTTCAAACATATATGTAAACTTCTCCTAAAATTCTACAAAAATTACAGGAGACTCTCTGACCCAAAAAGAGACTACTGTAAAAATTTGAGCTCAATTTATTCACAGCAACTCACTGAACAAAATTCACAAGCCCAAAAGGCTGATTTTTGTATAAATAACAAAGCCTAGTAAAAAGTGTCAAACAATAGATTTCCTAATTTTCTTAGACACTCTAGGGTACCAAGATATTCTCCAAAAATTTATATGAACATTGCACTTGTAGAAAAATTACAAAAATTCATTTAAGTATTTCTGAAAATAACAAGATAGCATTACAACTTGAAAAGTACTTAAGCACTACTACCCAAATTTTTACCAGAGCTAGAGCAAGTATAAATTAGTCTACCCACCAAATTTCATAATTTTTGGAACACTGGAACTCAAGATATAATTTAAACAAGTTTGCATGTGATTTAAAACACATTTCAAAGACCTATTTAAATATCCCGAAAGCTAAACATCACATAACAAACTCATATTTTTCTAAAATACTACACATCATGTAGATCCTAACAAAATTTATCTCATGATTTTTGAGCAAGTAAAACCCTAGATCTACATTTTCCAAACTTAACCAAAATTCTGTAGCAAAGATAAATAAAATGAAAAAGATCTCATTTTATACTGGGCCGGCCTGGGAAAGACGCGGCCCACGACTCACGCGCGCGGCCCGCGACGCACGCGTGGCCTGCTCGGCCATCCCGCCCGCGCGCGGCACCTGACAGGCGGGGTCCCGCGGTCAGTGACAGAGGGACAGGGGAACAACGACCGCGAGCTCCGGCGAGCTCAAGCTCGTCGGAGGGAAACTCGCCCGCAAAATCGAACCCACCCACGCGTTCCCCGTCCCGTGGCGCTTCGATTTGTGCAAGTGGGAGAGCTTAGGTTGAAGCGGAAGAGGTTCGCCGTCGTGAGCGGCGGCCGGTGAGGCTCGGTGATGGTGTGCCGTCGCTGGTGAGGCCGCACGGCCATACCTAAGCTCGGTACGAGCTACACTACGCCCAGGCAGACCGATTGAGGTTGAAAAAGGAGGTTGGAAGGGGTCCTAACTACCTCGGCCACGGAGCGCCCCTCTCTGGCAAGGAGGTCGCCCATGGCGGCAATGGCGGAGACGGCCCCAGTTGCATACCACAGCCTGGCTAGCCAGGTCAGGTGGTGGGATGGCTTGCGGGTTAGGGGAGGAAGCTCCGAGCGGAGGGAATTGGACTCGACCGTGATGCCACGGCGGTCGAACACGTCGGCGTTTGTGGCGGTGAGGAGGAGCGGCGTTTTTCTGCCTCGGTTGCACACGGAAAAGAAAGAAATGGCTGGGCGGCTTAGACGAGGCAGCAGGGACATCTTCTACACGTCGAGCAGCTGGCCGCGACGCCAGGTCGCACGCGGCGCGTGGAGGGACACGCGGCGGCGATGGTCTGTGGCCGGTCGGCCACTCTACTGATGACTAAATCGGTGTTTCAATTGTGGCCTCAAAGACCGACTGACAGAGAAAGTTCAACGATGATTATCTCCAAAACCGGTTCGAGTTAGGAGAAGGTGATAACATCAAAGTTGTAGGGCTTCATGAGGGCTACAACTTCGCTAATTAGCTCAAGAACAGATTCGGTTTGTATTTGAAACTACAAAGCTCCAAAGTGGTGTACTCAGAAACTGAAACGTGTTTTCAGTTAGTGAACCCGACTGAAACCCTATTTTCAAGACACCACATCTCCTAAACCATTTAGAGCTAGGTGATGGTGATATTGACAATGTTGTAGAGCTATGTGTGGACAACAACTTTGTCAATTGGCTCAAGGACTGGTTCGGCCTAGTTTGTGAGTTACCAGTTGCTAAAGTGAGGTACAGTGAAACGGTTTTCAGCTTCACACTTAGCCAAAATTTGCTAAGTCCCAAAACAGCCCCTAATACTGACTTGTGGGCCATTTTTGAGCATGTTCTGGTCATTTTCATGAGATGGCCATATTAGAACTTTTGTTCCTTATGAAATTCTCTACAACTTTGCTTAAGGTTGCTCCTCCATGCAAGATCTCTAAACTAGACTTTTTAATTGGTCAAACCAAATCACTCTAGGGGTCTAACTTAGTCAACAACATTTGGAAGGGCAATTTGGTAATTTTGGTCAACAAGAATATTGCTCCACTACTTACCCTAAATGTAATTAAGGTGTTATAAGACCTAATAAGCCACTCTACATATTGGTTGCACAAAGTTCCTAGTGTCACATACTTTGGAACAAGTAATTCCATACTTTCACCCAAATGTTGCAAGCTCATGTTGCACATGTTGCATGAGTGTGTTGCATAACATTTGCTAATTATGTTACACTAAAGTGGTTGACATGTCTCACAAAGGAAATTGCACATAAGGTACTTATGTTTTGCACACTACTCACTTCTTACTTCACATGAAATATAAACATATGTGGCAATGTTTTCAAAGTATGTTTTACATATTATAAGCTTATGCATGAAATGAATGATGCTTGCTTATGCTGATGCAAATGCAATGCAATTAAGGAGCTAAACACCTGAGGTGTTACACAGCGCCTACGACAGCATGGAGGATGCCGCGCAGGAGGCATACCTGCACTACCATGGCCGCCGATTTGAGGACATGCAGGGTAATCGCTACATGTTTCTTCCACGCTATGACCCGGTGGAAAAGACATGGGCGGTGTTGGCTCCCTCAGCTTCTGATCCAACCATGAACACCACAGTGAGGCACCTCAGCGCCATGCAGGAGGCCAACGAAGCACTCAAAGACAAGCTTCGTGCGGCGCAGAAGTCTGAGAAACGCCTTCAGAAATAGATAGATGAGATGGTTGTTCAGCTAGGACAGCCTACCATGTACAAGAAGAAGGTCAGGGTGTTCACCATGGTGGATCGCGCTCCTTAGATGCTTGTAGCCCCGTCACAATGAATGCGTTCTAGATCGAGAGTCATGTTAAGTTCATATTTGTAGTGTGAACATTTAGTTGTCTTGTTGGTTGTGTTGATGAACTTGGTATGATTTGGAGTTTGTGTGATTGCTGGAACAGTGTGGGTTTGTCCACATGTTCTTTTTATCAAAACCTTAAGTTAGTATTTGTTTAACTTAGTTGGGGTTTAAAAGTTCGCATCACTGCTGTACAGTTTTTCAGAGCAGTCTGCAATGTTTATCTCATATCTCTAAATCTCTACATCCAAAAATTATGAAATTTTTGTGGAAGGAACTAGACTTGTGTATCTTTCATTTCCCGCTGAAATCACCTCATTATCAGTTTTGGTTTAAGAGATATGTCCGCTACAATCTAGCAAGTCAGTACAGTCTGTAACTTAGAACAGAAATTGTTTAGCTCAGTTTTTGATGATGTTGCTGTCAGAATCTATGAAAAAGTTCTATATAAAAGTTGTAGCAGTCTTCTTAAGCTTTCCAACGATGTATGCCACGCCTCTTTTGCATCTCTGAAACTCGAGTTATACTTCAATTTCTGATCTGTTGTTGTAGACACCCGTCCAAAAATTTTCAGCTATGTTATTTACCTTTTGTAAATAATTTGTAAATTTTTGGAAGATCTCTAAAAGTTTGCACATTTGCTTGGAAGCAGATGACCGTCAGAGGAGGACGTGGCCGAGGCCATGGACGTGGTCATGGTGCTCTCGTGGATCCACCTCCGCCACCGTCGGTGACAATTGAACAATTGATGGCAATGCAAGCACAGCTCATGCAGACAGTGATGGACTGTCTCGGTGAGCAACCAGCAGGAGCACCCCCACCTATGCAGGTCCGTGACAAGCGTGGTGAGTTTCTGAAAGGACACCCACCCGTGTTCACACATGCCTCTGAGCTGATGGAGGCTGATGATTGGTTAAGAGCTGTAGAAAAGCAGCTAAACATTGCACAGTGCAACGACCTGCAGAAAGTCTTGTACGCCTCAGGCCAACTCCAAGGAGCTGCTCAGGATTGGTGGGAGTCATTCCAGTATGGATGTCCAGAGAATGCTCCAGAGATCACATGGAATGAGTTCACGGAGAACTTTAGGTCCTATCACATCCCTGAGGGACTTATTGAACTGAAGCAAGAAGAGTTTTGGGCTCTCAAACAAGGGTCCATGTCTATGGCGGAGTACCGCGACAAGTTTGCCCAACTGTCGCGATATGTCCCGGTTGAGGTGGCCAGAGATTCTGACAAACAGCACCGTTTTCTGAAGGGACTGTATGATGGACTCCAACTACAGCTAATGCCCAACAAGTATGCCAATTTCCAAGAATTGGTGGATCGTGCCATTGTGATAGATAACAAGCGTAAGGAAATGGACCTCAAGAAGAGGAAGCTCTAGGGACAGGCGTCGGGTAGCAACACTCGCCCGCGAGCTTTCCCACAGCAAGGTTTTCCACAGAGAAACCAAGGGCCACCCAACCAATGGAACAGAGGCCAGTATCCCCAGAGGAACCCGAACTAGTAGCGTCCTCAGTACCCACAGCAGTTTGGCAACCAGAATCAACAGCGCCCCCAACAACATCAAGCTAGCAACCAGGCACCACGTCAGGGAGTGCCGAACAATGCCCCAATCAAGAGTGACACTCCAGGCAACCCCAATGCATGCTACAGCTGTGGAGAGGTGGGACACTATTCGTACCAGTGCCCAAAGAAGCAGAACCGGCAGGCCCCGCAGAACCAGCAGAGTAACCAGAGGCCCAACGCTCGACCTCTGTTCACCGGCAAGGTGAATCATGTGTCGTCTGAATCAGCTCAGGAGGCGCATGAGGTTATGCTGGGTACGTTTAGTGTCAACTCCATCTTCGCTACCGTACTTTTTGATTCCGGTGCCTCGTATTCTTTCATATCACAAGCTTTTGTTAGAATGCATAGTATACCCCTGTGTGCCATGAAGGATCTTGTGTTAGTAAATTCACCGGGGGTAGCATACCAGCAAACTATTGGAGCCCTTCTACTAGTATATTCCTAGGATGGTAGCTTTTAAAGTAAATCTAATTGTTCTAAGAACCGCTGGGATTGACCTCGTCCTGGGAATGGATTGGATGAAGCATCATAGAGCAGTGATACAATGTCAGGAGAAAATCCGTTGTTGTGACAACTCCAAGTGGTGATAGAATTTGTGTTGAAGTGGAAGTGCAAGCTCAACCAACCGCCACCGTCAACCAGTTGAGCGATGTTGCTAACCATGAGAATCAGGTGGTGGATGAATTCCCAGATGTGTTCTCTGATGAACTGCCAGGTATGCCACCCGATCGCGACATCGAATTCCTTATCGAGCTTTTACCTGGAACTGCACCCATAGCTAAGAGACCATATAGAATGGGGGTAGATTAATTAGAAGAACTAAAGAAACAAATTAAGGAATTGCAAGAGAAAGGTTTTATTCGTTCTAGTTCTTCACCTTGGGGAGCACCTGTTATATTTGCTGATAAGAAAGATGGCACACGAAGAATGTGTGTCGATTATAGGTCCCTTAATGAAGTCACAATAAAGAACAAGTACCCACTCCCTAGAATTGATGATTTATTTGATCAGCTAAAAGGTGCTTGTGTGTTCTCAAAAATTGACCTCCGTTCTGGATATCACCAACTAAAAATTCATGCATCTAACGTACCTAAGACAACATTTACTGCCAGATATGGCCTTTATGAGTATACAATGATGTCTTTTGGACTGACAAATACACCTACATACTTTATGTATCTGATGAATAAAGTATTCATGGAGTACTTGGATAAGTTTGTAATGGTATTCATAGATGATATCCTAATATTCTCCAAAAATGAAGAGGAACATGCTGAACACTTAAGACTAGTCTTACAAAAACTCAGGGAACATAAATTGTATGCTAAAAGGAGCAAATGTGAGTTATGGCTGAAAGAAGTATCTTTTCTGGGACATATGGTCTCTAATGGTGGAATAGTCGTAGATCCCAGTAAAGTGTAGGATGTGTTAAATTAGAAAGCCCCAGCCAATGTTAGTGAAATCCGTAGCTTTTTGGGATTGGCTAGGTACTATAGGAGATTTATTGAAGGGTTCTCTAAGCTAGCTAAGCCTATGACAGTCCTACTAGAGAAGAATGCCAAATTTATATGGTTTGACAAATGTCAGGCTAACTTTGAGGAGCTAAAGAGAAGGTTGACAACAGCCCTAGTGTTGACCCTACCTGATTTAAATAAGAGATTCTCTATTTATTGTGATGCATCTTGCCTAGGTCTTGGATGTGTGCTTATGCAAGAAGGAAAGGTGGTGGCATACGCATCCAGGCAGTTGAGAAAGTATGAACTGAATTACCCAACACATGATTTGGAATTAGCCGCAGTTGTCCATGCCCTGAAAATCTGGAGGCATTATTTGATCGGACATAAGTGTGATATCTATACTGACCACAATAGTTTAAAATACATTTTTACTCAGTAAGAGTTGAACCTAAGGCAACGTCATTGGCTGGAATTGATTAAAGATTATGATCTGGAAGTGCATTATCATCCCGGAAAGACAAATGTTGTTGCTGATGCACTTAGCAGGAAGAGCTATGCCAACGGACTTTAGTTGACATTTATACCAGTAGAGTTGCGAACTAAAATGGGATATCTCAATTTGGGTCTTGTCAATAATGTAGTGGAATTGGCCATAGAGCCTACATTGGAGCAAGATATACGCAAGGGTCAGTTGGAGGATGAGAAACTAAAGGAGATTGCAGAGCATGTAGTGGTTGGAAAGGCACCAGGCTTCAGGTTGGATGAGAATGATACTCTATGGTTTGGAAAAAGAATATGTGTACCTGAAGTGAAAGCTATCCGTGATACGATTCTGTGAGAGGCACATGATTCTGCTTATTCTATACAGCCTAGAAGCACCAAGATGTACTTGGATCTTAAAGAGAAGTATTGGTGGTATGGTTTGAAAAGAGATGTGGCTGAGTATGTGGCCATATGTGATACTTGTCAAAGGGTGAAAGCTGAACACCAAAGACCTGCAGGATTGCTGCAACCAATGAAAATACCAGAGTGGAAATGGAAAGAAGTTGGTATGGACTTCATTACTGGATTACCCCGCACTCAACACGGATATGATTCGATCTGGGTAATAGTGGATCGACTTACTAAGGTAGCCCACTTCTTACCAGTAAAAATCACTTATAGTGGCGCAAAGCTAGTGGAGTTGTATATGGAGAGAATAGTGTACCTACATGGGGTTTCGAAGAAGATCGTGTCTGACCGAGGAACTCAGTTTACATCACATTTTTGGCATAAGGTACATAGTGCTTTGGGAACAAAGCTAAATTTCAGTTCTGCATATCATTCCCAAACCGATGGACAGACAGAAAGGACAATCAAATCTTGGAAGATATGTTGAGAGCTTGTGCTTTACAGTATGGTACTAGTTGGGATAAGAGTTTGTCATATGCTGAGTTTTCATATAACAACAGTCACCAGAAAAGTCTCAAAATGGCGCCATTCGAAGCTTTATACGGACATAAGTGTAGAACACCTCTATTCTGGAATCAGACAGGTGAAACTCAAGTGTTTGGACCAGATATCCTGCGCAATACAGAGGAACAAGTGAGAATGATTAGGGATAATTTGAGAGTAGCACAGTCCAGACAGAAAAGTTATGCTGATATCCGAAGAAAAGAGTTGAGTTTCAAATTAGGTGACTATGTGTATTTGAAAGTGTCACCAATGAGAAATGTGAGAAGATTTAATATGAAGGGCAAGTTAGCACCGAGATATGTGGGACCTTTCAAGATTCTAGAGAGACGTGGAGAAGTGGCTTATCAATTGGAACTGCCAGAAAGTTTGTCAGGTGTGCATGATGTGTTCCATGTTTCTCAGTTGAAAAAGTGTTTGCGGGTACCAGAAGAGCAAATTCCTTTGGAAGAGCTTACTGTTAAAGAAGATCTCACATATGAAGAGTATCCGGTAAAGATTCTTGAAACTGCAGAAAGAGTTACTAGGAGCCGCACTATAAATATGTGCAAAGTACAGTAGAATCGATATTCAGAAGATGAAGCTACTTGGGAAAGAGAAGAAGATCTGAAAAAATCTTATCCGCAGCTTTTTGAGTAAGCATCACCCAATCTCGAGGACGAGATTTCTTTTAAGGGGGTAGAATTGTAACACCCTAATTTTTTTTTTCGTAATTTCAAAATAGTTAAATGTGATTTATTGTGTAATTGAGTGTGCATGTAAATATAGGGAATAATAAATTTTTGTGAAATTAAAATTAATCATAAGGTTAGCAACATGTTGATGCACCCATGCTGCCACTTTTATTTATTGTATTGATTGATTTTGATCCAAAGTTCAAAAGAGATTCAAAAACATTTAAAATTGGATTTGGAAAATCAAATTAGAAAAAGAAAACTTATTTTCCTCCCCCTCCCTCCTTTCGGCCCGTGGCCCGTTTCCTTTCGGCCCGCTCGCCTTCCCCCCTCTCCCTTCTTTCTCCCTTGTTGGGCCGGCCCGTCGGCGCTAGTAACCGCCGCTGCCGCTCTCTCCCATTCTCCCGCTACAGCTGACCGCTCGGGCCCACATGTCGGCGCCACCTTCTTTCCCCAACCGCCTTCCCCGCTCGCTCGTTCGGTCATGCCGCAACCTCCGAGCCGCCCACGCCCATGATCTCCGTGCGTGGGAGTGTCCTAGTGCCCGCGCCCTGTCTTCAAATGGAAGCCAAACCCCCTTCACCGCTCCCTCTATTGCCTCTCCCGCTCCATTTTTCACTCGATTGAGCCGCAATCCGCATCAACGCAGGTCATCGGAGTGCCGTCCATCGCCTCCCCATCGCCATCGACTCCGAGCCGCCCTCGTCTTCGTTTTGTCGCTCGATGAGCTTCACCCCGCTCCCCTCTTTCTCCCCATCCACCTCCCATGTCGAATGGTGGCTTCTTGGGCCAGTTTCGTGAGCTCCGGCGAGCTCTCCCCACGGCCGGCCATGGCGAGCACCGTGCGGGACTTTCCCCAGCCGCGAAAATGGCACGGTCGAGGTCGCCATCATCTCCGCATCACCCCAGTGCTCTCGGTTCGTCGAACCGTCGCCCGTAGGCCCTGTTTCCTGTGCTCCGGCGAGCTTCTCGCCGTTGAACATGGCGGCGCCGCCGCGGTTGCTACTGTTCCCGGCCGGCAGCTCCTTCTCTCACTCTCCCATCCTTTCCTAGTCGTCGATCTTGAGGTCTACGGCCAGGATTAGAACATAACCCTTCGAGGGAATTTTTGCTTATGAGCCCCTCGGTTTCTGATATATCTAACCCGTCGTCCTTGGCGTATTCCCGAAATACGCATTCCCATTTTGAAGACGTAGTTTCTCCGGTTTAAATGTAAAATACGTTTCCAGATTAATTACAGATTTGTCACTGTAGTAAAACACTTATAAAATCGTCGTTTTAGCTCCGATTTGACCCGTTCAACTTGCGTTAGTTTCATAATTTTATGATATACGCAATAGTGCTACGGTTAGACCTGTTAGGAGCTTTTGAATTTCTCGATTAAGTCTAGTTTAATAGCTAGCTTTTGGAACCGTAAATAGCTCGTAACTTGTCCGTTGTAACTCCGTTTTTTGTGTAATTCGCGTCGTTGTGATCGTAGCGAGACGTAGATGATTTTGGTAAACATTTTATACAGTTTTATTTATTGTTGGTGTACTGTTCTAATCGTAGTCATGTTTTGCTTGTATGTCTACTCTGGAATGCATGTTGTACTTTGTGTCGTTCGAGTTCAGACGGTGAGGAGTACTTTGGGAATCCGGACACCTATGAGGAGCAACAGGACCAGCAGCAGTTTGTGAACCAAGACAAATATAGCATGGGCCTACCTTGTTGTCCTATTCATTATATAATATACTTATTATGCATGTGTCTAATATTACTTAACTATAAGAACATCATAGTCTTCGATGACTTGTACCTTGATCCCTATGGGTTTTATTTGCATATAGGTAGAATGCTAGTGCTCTAACTAAACATGATCTACACTATGACTGATGGAACCAATGGATAAACATGAGGGTAACAGTGGAACTATAGAGTAAAGGTGCAGATGATGTTGATCATGTTGCCCTAAACCCTCCGTAAGGACTTATCTGTAGGGCAAAAGCTGGGACATACAGTGCAACCATGAGAGTCATATGGCTCTGACTTTAGCTCAGTAATAGGATCTTTTCTAGCTTGTTAGAGGTTACCTGAAAGGGCGCAAGAGGGGCTTGCCACTTTGGGTATAGAATTGCCTCTGTTCTGATGTGTATAGCCTGCGGGAATTGTGCCATCGAAAGGGGGTTCTCTATATCTGTCTGCCGAGTAAACCTCGCGGCCCTAACATGTTAGAAGAGGCCTATGGAAGGCTTCATAGTGTACCCTGCCTACTCACCTTGGGAGTGTTAGGGGGTCGACGGGCCCCGGGCATATGAGCAACACGACTCACGGGTAAAGATGCACAACCTCTGCAGAGTGTTCAAACTGTTATAACAGCCGTGCTCACGGTCACGAGCGGCCCAGAAAACTCACAGAATAAATGGTTACTTACATATGGATGACTTATGACGATGATGATGAGATTATACTGATGCTCAATTACTCTCCTTAATTCTAGTAGGTGATCATGTGGGTTAATCGGGAGCTTAAGCATAACTTAATAATAATAATTAATAATGAAATGTTGATCTATTAAAAGTGCAAACTGCTGTCAACCGTGTCTATCCTTTTTGAGCCTCATGAATCCTTATACTATACTTGCGGAGTACGAGTGTACTCACACTTGTTATTATTTCATTTTTGGATAAAAATCCCAGATGGGTAACAGATGACAGTTTCTACGAGGATTTCCCTGAAGAATTCTAGATTTAGGTCAACCAGTCGGCCTTCCCTATGGAGCAGATACTTCGTTCAAGAGTGTTATTTACTTTTCCGTTTATTATGTTAAGAACTACGTGATGTAATATCGTGAAGTATGTACATGGTGATGATACTTTTGTTAATTTGTCGGCTTATGTGTGCGACTATTCCTGGAGCGCACATAAGATGTATGCACTCTATATTGTCCTTTAATTGGAGTGTGACAATCTAACCGTGCACTCTAATACTAACAACATGTATAGTGGCAAGAGAAGCTTGGTTCAGATTGTTTGCTCCAACTAGATGATACCCCGCGCATTGCTGCGAGAATTTTATAACATTGTATGTAAGCAGAAAACATGTCATTTTTAGCAACTATTAGACAGTTCCCTTCATGTAGAGAAAAATGCACCTAATATACTAATAGTACAATATTCCTTGGCATCTTCGTGGATGTTGCTAAAATTTTTAATGGAAAACAATGATCCAAGCCTGATAAAGCACCTATTGACCAAACATTATATATCTCTTTATAAATAAAACTGATGTATTCAAATAAATAAGTATGACAAAAAAGGAGAAAGGCATACATAAAACTACTGACGTCCAAAATGTAAAAGTGTCGTTGGAGTTTCTCAGTTGCTCGCATATAGCACAATACTGAAACTGGGTTGGCCTATACATGTGGGGGCCGCTACCGTCTCTCTGTTTGGAACGCCGCTGCCTATTTTTTCGTCGATGTCGCCAATCTTCTTCCTCATGGATCAAGCTTCCTCCGTCGTGATCAGGCGCTAGCTTGCATCGAGTTCTCGCCAACATGGCCGTGACGGTGTTCAACAACGCAGCCGACTGGGCAGCCGTGGCCACGGCGGCCTCGACCAGCAGCCCGGGCACCTCGACCTCCACTGCTCCGCCAAGGTCGAGGCGTGAGGGTATGCCGGTGGTCACGCTGTCCCAAGCCCAGGCGGAGACCGTGGGGCGGGCGAGGTCCTTGCCGGCCTTGCGCTGCGACCTCTGTCACGTCCCGCTTCAGCTCCACCACGGCCTCCTAGAAGCGGCCGTGCGCGCGCGATTGAAGCAGAGGTAGGCGTCCAGGAGGCGGTCGCCGCTGCCGCCGGCTGAGAAGGAGAGCGCGTGGCCTGCGCCTTGTGGAAGTCGAGGAGGTGGCCGAGCATGGCGTGGAGCGCGTCAACATGTGCGAGGCCTGAGGCGGCGTCGGAGGCCGCTGGATCCTGCGACGCTGCTGCTTTTGTATCCGTGCCGTGAGAGGATGGTCCGAACGATGCGATCGTGACCTTTTGGCACTGTCCCTTGGTCTGCACTCTGCGGCGAGCAACCGAGGCAGCCCAGCTGCTCGCGATCATGGTGGCACACTAGATGGTTCAGCTAGCTTTAAAGGGTAGCAGCTTGTGGGTGGGGAATATGAGCAGACAGAAGAAGACCAATCACAAATGGCCCTTCAGTTTTGTAACTTCGCATACCACTACCAGGTTTGGGAATGGAAATGGAGAGTCACCAGGGGACGACGCTTCATACTGACTTGTGGCTGTGGGGTCCATAGATGACGTGGCTTGCTGAGATCTCTGAGAATTCTTGTAGATTGGACTAGCTGGATTTGTTCCTAGGCAGAATGAGTGTAACTTTGCCAACTGGTGGCGCATGACAATGAAAAGGGTGGAGAAAGAATACGGGAGGGGAGTGAATTCTCTAATAATTCGAGGGTGCTGCTGCACCTTCGGTTACACTGATTTTGAGGGAGTTCAGAGATGAACAGTCTCTGGTGCCTAGCCGGAGCAAAGAAGCTGCAGGGTTTAAAGCTTTGGTGGTAGAATCTAGTTTTCTTTGTAGCTTTGGTCAGTCCATGTTGCATTTGTCTCAAGTGTTTCTTCTTTGTTTTTCTGCTAAAACCACCTCTCACATTTGGTCCCCGTATGAGATGAGTGGGCTGTATGGGGACTATTTTCTTCTCTAATACAATGAAGTGCAGCTCTCCTGTGTTTCCAAAAAAATTATGTATGTAGAAAAAGCCAAAATAACTTACAATTTGGAGCGGAGCTATTAATGTTTGTATATCTTCTTATCACACAAGCAATATACCAAGGTTCATAGAATCTCTTATTCTCTATCTAAGAACTTTTAGTCTGGTCACGTTCACTGGCATGACCGCTCTACTTGTGTTCAAGGCCATCTAAATTATGGTCATAATAGTTTCAGTTGTTCGTAGTTGTGGTTTTTTTTTTTCAATTCTGTTCTATTAAATGTTAACAAATTCATTGTTATCTCATGGTAAATTTTAGGAATTGACAATGGCAGTGTTGCCTCATGTTTCTAGTAAGTAGGATGTTTAATCATCTGCCAAAAACTTTTTGTGTCAGCTTCAGAGGCCCGCGGGCGGGACGCCTGCCTCGTCACCATTGGGTGAGTGTGACGAGGGTCCCGGTGAAGAAGAGGCGGGTGGTACACCGGTGACTCGGCGTGAGAGCGCGGCGGGGCCGGCGGAGCACGCACTGGTGACGACGGCGCTGGTGGCGAAGGCGGCGACGCCGGTGGCAACGGCGGAGCCGGCTCCCGCCGCCGCTGGTAGACAATGCCGAAGCGCCCGGGAGGAAGTGAGGGCGGACCCGGCTCCCACCGACGCTGGTAGACAAGGCCGAAGCACCCGGGAGGCAGCGAAGCCACATGTAGCGATGGTGGAAGCTCTAGGGCGGCCTCGACCATGTCAGGTACTGGAGGAAAGTCCTCGTGCAAGGCTAGCAGGGGCGAGGTGGGACCACCAGGAGAGCACGCCGGAGCAGTACTTGCACGGTAGAGGGAGAAGGGTGGTAGAATCACCGGGTCAGTGGAAAAAAAGGAAGCCTCTGCAGGGTCAGCAGGAGGTGTGGAGGTAGAGGTGGTGGAGTAAGGGAATGCTGACTCATCAAACACGACATGGCAAGAGATGAGGACACGACGAAAGGTAAGGTCAAAGCATCGGTAACACTTGTGATCCGGAGAGTATCCGAGAAAGACACAGAGGGTTGACCGGGGGGGCCAGCTTATGGGGAGCGGTGGCGACGGTGTTAGGGTAACACACACCCGAAGACTCGAAGGTGGTCGTATCGAGGAGGGGTACCGAATAGAGCGTGGTGAGGTGTGGGAGCTGGACAGGCAGTAGAAGAAAGACAGTTAAGGAGATAGGTGGAGGTGTGCAGACACTCAGCCCAGAAGCGAGCGGGAAGGGATGCCTAGAGCAGAAGGGTGCGCATGGTGTTATTGGTTGTGCGGATCATGCGCTCTGCCTTGCCATTTTGGGAGGAGGTATACGGACAAGACATGCGCAGCTGGACACCGTGAGAAAGGAAGAAGGCATGTGAGGTTGAGTTATCGAACTCACGACCATTGTCGCACTGGACAGCATTGATGGTGAGGCCGAACTGAGTGGATACCCAAGCGAAGAAGTGGTTGAGAGTGGGGAACGCCTCGGACTTGGCACGTAGGGGAAAAGTCTAGGAGTAATGGGAGAAATCATCGACCACCACCAAGTAGTACTTATAGCCAGACATGCTGAGAACAGGAGAAGTCCACAAGTCATAAATGGATAAGATCAAACACACAAGTGGTATGTGAGGAAGAAAACTAAAAGGGAAGGCGAACGTGACAGCCCAGCTGGCACGCATGACATAAGTGCTCATCGTGAGCCCGAGGGCACCGAATGTTTGAACTACGACCGAGCTGCATCAGGGCATCCCGGCTAGGATGGCCGAGGCGGCGGTGCCAAGTGGTGGAGGAAGTAGTAGCGGCGAAAGCGGCTGAGGAAATGGGAGGCTAAGAAGGTGAAACAGACGCCGGAAACCGAAGGGTGTAGAGGGGCCTAGTGCTGTTACAACGGAGCAGAGGACACCGGGAGGCAAAATCCCTCACGGTGAGGTCAGAGGGGTCAAACTCAACCGAACAAGAGTTGTCAGTTGTGAAACGACGAATAGAGAGAAGGTTGTGAACCATACCGGGAGCCACAAGAACATTAGGGATATGAAAGGAGCCGTGAGAACTGGCAGTGACTACGGAGGAGACATGAATGCAAGTGTCATTGGCGACCATGATAGAAGAGGGACATGAAGGGTGGAGAGGAAGAAGAGAAGAAAGTAGACTCGCATCGGGCGTGGTGTGGAAAGTGGCACCCGAGTCAGCGATCCAATCAGGACTGGCTGATCGCAGCCCTGCGACAAGAGAAACTACGGGCGGAGGGCTGGCGGTGGTGCTGAAGGAGTAGGCCAAGGCAGCCGGGTCCCAACCGACAAGCCCGGGTGAGGCACCGGGAGGTGTAGCCCACGGGGATGTGGGGTGAAACCCCGGGGGAGCACCAATGAGCATGGCCGCCGTTGGGCGAAGCTCACCCCGTGGAGGCACCGACGGCCTGGCCGCGATACCGTGTGAGGCATCGCGCTCGCGCTCCCAAGCGAGGGCGACCGCACGGACCCGGGCCTGGCTATCCACAGCGGTCACCCGGACAGCGACAAGTGCATCGGTGAGGGCGGAGTCAGGACCCGCTGCGTGGAGGGAGGAGGTGGGTGGCAGCGACAGGCCAGGCCCGGCTGCGGCGGCAGAGGAGACTTAGCCGATCGCGGAGGGTAGGGAGCCGACGAGGCCCTGCGCGCAACACGGCGCCGACGCATGGCACGAGGGGCAGCAGCGGTCGCGCCGGCGCTGGTGCCGCGCAAGCCCGCGCCCGCGTCTGGGCCTCCCGCGCCCGCGGCCAGAATGGCGGCGGCGCTGGGAGCGCCTGGACCGGCGGCGGTGGCGCTGGGGCCGTGCTAGGGGGCGCCGCCGCCCGCAACCTACGGCCAGCTGTGGCCAGCCATTGCGGCCGGCGGCGGTGGCGCTTGGCGGTGCAGGGGCGACGCGGCGGCCTGGCGACGGCGGCTGAGCCGCTGGGAAGAGGGAGCAGGGGAAGAGGAAGAGGAAGAGAGAGAAAGATGTAGGAGGGGCAGGAGGAGGCTGGCCGGCCATGGCAGCCGGCGGCGGCGGCCCAGGCGGCTGGCCGCGGGGGAGGGGAGGAGGAAAGAAAACCCTAGCTTGATACCATGTTGTAATTGTGATTCATTCTTGCATTGGGCCTACCCTTAGGGTGGCTGTATATTGTATCATACATGGGCCTCTAATGGGCCTATACTCCAACACTATATATAGCCTGTGAGGGTCAATGCAATCAACAACAAATCATTAGGGTTTTCTATCATATTCGGTCTTTCCACATGGTATTTGTAGTCACATATCAGTCATTGATCCTTAGTCAAGTGCACATCTTTCTGCTCATGCCACCCTGGAGATTGAGATCAATCTCCACAATCTTGAAAGGACTTCAAATACAATTCTGTTGATGTAACACTTGAAGTTGTTGGTCAAAATATTTAAAGTTTGATCTTTTGAATCAACATATGACTAACATAGATAAACGGAGGGAGCAAAATTCAGCCCTTCTGTGGACAGAAAGATCCATCCTTGCTTTAGCATTAAAATATCTGATTGACTTCATTTCATGCGATTAGTTTCCTTTTTTCTACCCATAGCTGCATCAATTTGCTAGCTTTAGGCAGTCTCGCAAACTTAGTGTTTCGTACCTTAAAGCTTAATGATACTGCTTTGCTCACTTTATCCTCTACCGACGATCTTTGTGATGTAGGTTCACCAGTGTTTACAAATCGTGTAGTCGAACCTACTGACCAGGTGACTAATTAGTTGAGCCTAGTCAGTTCTAGTCATCCTATATATTTCAGGACACACATATATATATATATATATATATATATATATATATATATATATATATATATATATATATATATATATATATATATATATATATAGATATAGGACTGCGCTAAATAACACCCAGGGTACTGAATATTATTCAGTACCCGAGCCCCTCGCCCGCCCCACCCGTACGTCCGCTCCACCGTGGTCCACGAGCACACCCCCGATCCCTCATTCCCTCCAGCCGGTTTTTACAGTTTGTAGTCCGTACACCTCCATTGACCGTCTTTGTTTTTTTTTCATTCACGCAAGCAAGTTTGCAACCTGGACCGTATCTGATTTTTTTTCCCATTTTTTCCCGCCGTCTCTGTTTTTGTATTTTTTTCCCGCAAACAGGTTTTGCAACTGGCTTTTTCATCTCTATTTTTTTTTCATTTTTCCTGTTCTTTCTTTTTTCAAGCAAATAGTTTTGCAACATTTTTTGTTTTTTGCACATGAACAGGATTTGCAAATATCTTTTTTTTCACGCAAACAGTTTTGCAACTTTTTTTTTTGTGTTTTTCACACGAACAAGATTTGCAAATATCCAAAAGACAGGATTGACCGTCCTATTTACCTTATAGATTAATATTTTTTCAAGTCTTCTTGTTTTGTGATTAAGATTATTTTTTCTCTTCTTTTGCCAAGGATTAGTGAAACTATATCCTTTCCTTTTCAACTAATCCATGATAATGAAAACAGACTTCCCATTTGATCGACACAATTTGCTATTTGAATTGGTGAAACTTATAATTAGGATAAATTTTCAGCAAGATCAAGCATTCATAACAAAATACTGCCAACTATAATAATTCATTATGCAAACCACAAATACATTATTTGATCATTTGCCTTCAAGGATACAGCTATTTGATCTACTCATTTTTTTTCTCCCCAACCTAGGTTCATCATGATGGACTACTTGTCAACTATATAATATTTCAAAACCCAAACCATAAATACTAATTGAACTGGATTATAAAAAGCATATATTGCATCGCCAATCCTTAAGACAAATATCTCCTCTAGACCATTCGACAACATGACGGTGTGGGTCATGAGCAGCACCATCGTAAGATGCTGATCACAGCTTTCTAAAGTGACCTTGCTGATCACAACTTTCTAAAATGAGACTCCTTAAAGTCAGACTTAAAGAAATTTATCAGTATCATGTGAGCTTGGTTCTCTTGATGGAAAGTTAGATGATGCAGCAGCTCAGCCTTCATATCTGTTAAGAGATCTTGCAACAAAAGTATCACTGATATAAATCGTGAATCTTCCATAATGAATTGATAGTAGCATACACTTGCACATCGAATTAATAGTAGACATGTAAAATAGAAACAACACATGGCAAACTGCTCGTGAGTGCAAGCCCAAAAAATTCAGTATCAATAGAAACTAGAGGCGAAATAATTAAGATTAGAATGTCACTGCACTAAAAAACAATGACATCAGGCCAGCGACTACATACACCAGATACCCAAAATACCTTTGCACCTATTAGTTTTCAGAGCCCTCTAACAGAAAACCTGGGGATAATTATTGTTGGAAAAATGGTATTTGAAGTAATGTTTCGTTGAAGGACTAAGCATTTGGTTGTCAACAAAATTTGTGAGAAAAGAAAGCTAAGATCAATCAAAAGCATCCATGAACACAGAAAGAGAGTAGAATTCGATGGGTCCAGTGTCAAGTTAGTTTCTTATGCATAAAAATGATGCTTGTGACTGCAAATACATCTGGATATATACATTGATACTAGTAGTACCTTATCTCAAAGGCCACGTGAGGTTATTGTCAGAACTCCTAAAACACTTCCGCGCAGAAGATGGTCCACTCACTTAGAACCTGTGCGGTGGCTGCTATGCATCAAATCAGAGTCAAGGGGTTGGGAGCTTCATGGCACGTTGGGGGACTCCAACTAACTACTGCAAGATCAAAATATGGATGTATTCGGTCAATAAAACTTTTGATTGCTGCGATTAAATAACTGACCTTACACTGAATTGCAGCGAGCGGCAGCTGTGGTGGTCAGCAGCATGAGGCCAAAGGCCCGTGCGCTCGGCCACCCCGGGTTCGAAACCCGGTGACCGCAGTATTTCCGTGCACAGTGCATGGGAACGGGGAGAAAAAGCTCCTCGGTTCAAAAAAAAATTACACTGAATTGAAGACGTGATATAGAAAGCCAATAACTTGGTGGAGAGAATGTTTAGTCATGTCTTGACTAAAAGAAATAAGATATACTGGGTACTGTTAGACTTAATCTGCTGATCCTCCACTCCCTCACCTTCTGTCAGTCAAGGGCATGGTCAGGTCTGCTGTCCATGCCCTGGATACTGCAGCAAGTATGGCAATAGGCCATCCCTAGTACTTTAGTTGGTAGAAGGTGATGTATACCATGTACTAGGATTAGGGAGAGGAAAGGGGAGCAGGTGCTGCTCACCTTGACACTAGGTGTTAGTGACAACACGTGGTATCGGAGCCGTACAAGTCGCTGGGAGGTGTCGCCGGCAATGGACACGGCTGCAGGTGGCGCAGGGAGTGGTGCAGAGGCGGCTGCGGCGACGGCTGCAGCAGCGGCCATGGAGAGGTAGCTGGCCTCGGCATCCCAGCCCGCCGTGGAGGTGCGCACGGTGAGGGAGGTCAGCGGGTCCAACACCTGGCCGATGCTCACCCGCACCAACTACGGTGAGTGGGCTGTCCACATGAAGTGGAAGCTACACGCGTGGCGGTGGTGGGAGGCGGTGGAGACCGGCAATGCCAGTGAGGATGCGGAGGTGGGCGTCATGGAGGCGCTCATGGCGTCCATGCCGTCCGAGTTCCATGAGGCCATCGGGTCGAAGAACACGGCTAAGGAGGCGTGGGACATGCTTGCGTCCTTCCGCCTCGGCTCGGACCGAGCCAAGAAGGCGAAGGCGCAGCAGCTGCGCCGCGAGTTCGACGACCTTCGTTTCAAGCCCGGAGAGGTCGTGGAGGACTTCGCGCTTCGGCTGCAGTCGATCGCGAGTCAGCTGGCCACCTAAGGCAAGCCGGTCGACGACGAGGACGTCGTGGCCAAGCTGCTGCGCGTCGTGCCGGCCAAATACGCGCAGCTTGCCCTGTCCATCGAGACGATGCTGGACTTGTCCACATTGTCGCTCGAGGACGTCACCGGGCGGCTCCGCGCGGTGGAGGATCGCGCGCCGCCGGAGAAGGAGAAGCCCAAGCTGCTGTTGACAGAGGAGGAGTGGTCGGCGCGGATGAAGGAGAAGCGCAAGACCGGAGAAGGCTCCAGTCGCGGTGGCGGTGACCGTGGCGGCGGCAACGGCGGAAAGCAGCGTGGCAAGGCACCGACGGAGAAGAAGAGGGGGAAAAAGAAGTTCCTCGACCCCAATGCTTGCCGCAAGTGCGGCGAGGTGGGGCACAGGGCACGGGAGTGCCCAAACAAGAAGCCGGAGAGGAAGGAGGAGGCGCACCTTGCCCAGGACGACAGCGACGACGAGCATGCGCTCCTGATGGGGGTGAGTGGCGGCGGAGGTGGAGCAGAGGTCTGCGCCGCCGGTCGTTCACCTTGATGAGCCGCGTGCGCAGGTCTATTTGGGAGCTGCTGGAGACGAGTCGGAGCCGAGGTGGTACCTCGACTCCGGGGCGAGCAACCACATGACGGGCTGCCGCGCCGCCTTCTCCGAGCTGGATGAGAAGCACGCCGGGAGCGTCAGGTTCGGCAATGGCTCCCGGGTGCAGATCCGAGGGCGCGGTACCGTGCTCTTCCGGTGCAAGAACGGTGAGCATCGCACTCTCACGGACGTCTACTACATCCTGGAGCTCCGATCGAGCATCGTCAGCCTAGGACAGCTCGATGAGCACGGTGCGGAGGTGCTGATACGCAATGGGGTGCTGCGCATCAGGGACTAGGACGGCCGACTCCTAGCCAAGGTATCGAGGTCCCGAAATCGCCTCTACCTTCTCGATTTGAAGGTAGAGCAACCGGTGTGCCTGGCGGCAGCATACGCAGAGCAACCT
Source organism: Saccharum hybrid cultivar R570 (assembly GCA_038087645.1). Taxonomy (NCBI): domain Eukaryota; kingdom Viridiplantae; phylum Streptophyta; class Magnoliopsida; order Poales; family Poaceae; genus Saccharum; species Saccharum hybrid cultivar. The sequence goes on along the minus strand of JAQSUU010000793.1, from coordinate 15,606,471 downwards.
TGGCTCTGGCATGGCCGTTTTGGCCACCTGAGCTTCAAAGCTCTGGGCCAGTTGGGGAAGATGGTGACCGGCATGCCATGCATCGAGCATGCAGGGGAGCTGTGCGACAGCTGCCTCGCCGGAAAGCAGAGGAGGCTGCCCTTTCCCAAGGCGGCGAAGCACCGAGCGGCGACGCAGCTCGAGCTGGTCCACGGGGACCTCTGCGGGCCAATTACACCGGCAACCCATGGCGGGAGGAAATACTTCCTCCTGCTGGTGGACGACTGCAGCCGCTACATGTGGCTGCAGCTGCTGACCAGCAAGGGCGACGCGGCGGATGCCATCAAAACCTTCAAGCAGCGTGCAGAGGCAGAGTCGGGGAAGCGACTTTGGGTGTTGCGGACGGATCGTGGCGGCGAGTTCACGGCAACGGAATTCGCCGAGTACTGCGCCGATGAGGGGGTGGGGCGCCATCTCACCGCGCCCTACTCGCCACAGCAAAACGGCGTGGTGGAATGCCGGAACCAAACCATCGTCGGGATGGCTAGGTCGATGATGAAGGCCAAGGGGATGCCGACTGCGTTCTAGGGTGAGGCGGTCACGACGGCCGTCTTCATCCTCAACCGATCGCCAACGAAGGCGCTAAAGGGGATGACGCCGTACGAGGCATGGCACGGGCGCAAGCCCAACGTCTCGTACCTGCGCACCTTCGGCTGCATCGGGCACGTGAAGGCCACCAAGCCAGGCCTCGGCAAGCTGGAGGACAGAAGCACGCGCATGGTGTTCCTCGGCTATGAGGGCGGATCGAAGGCATATCGCCTGTACGATCCGGTCAGCGGCAAGGTGGTGGTGTCCTGGGACGTGGTCTTCGATGAGGCCGCGGCATGGAGCTGGGACGGGCCAGAAGCAGCGAAAGGCCAAGGCGGTGGCAGACTCTGCAACACGTTTGCTGTGGAGCACTTGGTGATCCGCGGCCATGGTGAGGCGGTGGAGCCGCCGGTGGCCGGGGAAGCGCAGGCGCCAGAGCCTACGATGGTGGAAGTAGAGCAGCCGACGGCTGCAGAGGTGGAGCCACTCAGCCCAGGCGGGGCAGGCCATTTGAGCTCGTCTGGGCCAACTGGGGAGCAATCCCCTGCTTCGCCCGAACTAGGAATGCCGGCTGCAGAGGCCACAATCGAGTACGCATCCCCACCATCGGATGTCTCAGAATTCATGGATGCTTTCCATGAAGGGGAGGATGTCAGATTCCGGCGGGTGGACAATGTGGTCGGCGAGGCGACGGTGCCAGGGCTGGCGGCGCGGATGCTCGACGACGCTGACCAGACTCTGCTTCTCATGAGCGCAGAAGAGCCAGCCACGTTTGCTGTCGCGGAGCACGATGCGGCGTGGCGAAAGGCAATGCTTGAAGAATTGAAGGCGATCGAGGACAACCACACCTGGGAGCTGGTCGATCCGCCGGCAGCATGCCGGCCGATCGGGCTCAAATGGGTATTCAAGGTGAAGCGGGACGAGCGTGGCGCCGTGGTGAAGCACAAGGCGCGGCTCATCGCCCGCGGTTTCGTCCAGCGTGAAGGAGTGGACTTTGAGGAGGTGTTCGCGCTGGTCGCTCGCATGGAGTCGGCCAGGCTCTTGCTCGCGCTTGCAGCGGCTAAGGATTGGCCGGTCCACCATCTCGATGTCAAGTCGGCATTCCTCAATGGGGACCTGGCCGAGACCGTCTTCGTCAAGCAGCCGCCGGGTTTCGTCGTCAAGGGAGCGGAGCAGAAGGTCTTGCGGCTGCGCAAGGCGCTCTACGGCCTGCGTCAAGCCCCGCGGGCCTGGAACGCCAAGCTCGACGCCACCATGGCGGAGCTTGGGTTCGCTCTGTGCGCCATAGAGCACGCCTTGTACACCCGCCGACGGGGGAAGGAGCACCTCATCGTCGGGGTGTACGTCGACGATCTCATCGTCACCGGAGCTCGAGCAGAAGACATTGGACGCTTCAAGGAAGAAATGGTGGCGTGTTTCCGGATGAGCGACCTCGGTGCTCTGTCCTATTACCTCGGCATCGAGGTGAGGCAGGGGAAGGACATCATCAGGCTAGGGCAGCGTGCCTACGCGCTGAAGTTGCTCGAGCGGGCGGGCATGGCGAGCTGCAAGGCGGTAGCCACGCCAATGGAGGAACGCATCAAGCTCTCGAAGCAGAGCACCGCGGCAAAGGTGGACGCCACTCTCTACTGGAGCGTCGTCGGCGGGCTGCGCTGGCTCATGCACACGCGGCCGGACATCGCGTTCGCGGTGGGCTACGTGAGCCGGTTCATGGAGGACCCAAGGGAGGATCATTGGGCGGCGGTCAAGCGGCTGCTCCGCTATGTCCAGGGCACGATGGAGCTGGGCATCGCCTTTCCCAAGCGTGGGGGCATCCAGCTCTCTGTGTTCAGTGAGGCACCACCTAAGGCCTCAGAAGATGCAACACTAACGGTCTTCAGCGATGCGGACATGGTCGGCGACGTTGATGGACGGCGGAGCACTTCGGGCGTCCTCGTCTTCCTCGGATCATCACCGATTGCCTGGCAATCCTTGAAGCAAAAGATGGTGGCGCTGTCGACATGTGAGGCGGAGTATGTCGCAGCAGCCACGGCGGCATGCCAGGTGGTCTGGCTGCGGCAGCTGCTGGCAGAGCTCACCGGAGCCCAGGTCCAGCCGCCGGCACTTAAGGTGGACAACCAGCCAGCAATTGCGCTGGCAAAGAATCCAGTTCTCCACGATAGAAGCAAGCACATAGATGTGAAGTTTCACTTTCTTCGTGATTGCGTCGATGGAGGGCAGCTCGTCATCGAGTTCGTCGATACCAGGCAGCAACTCGCTGACATCCTCACCAAGTCACTTGGTCGGCTTCGGTTCCAGGAACTGAGGGGGATGATTGACATGATTGAGGTCAAGTAAGGACAGCAGGATTAGGGGAAGATTGTTAGACTTAATCTGCTGATCCTCCACTCCCTCACCTTCTGTCAGTCAAGGGCATGGTCAGGTCTGCTGTCCATGCCCTGGATACTACAGCAAGTATGGCAATAGGCCATCCCTAGTACTTTAGTTGGTAGAAGGTGATGTATACCATGTACTAGGATTAGGGAGAGGGAAGGGGAGCAGGTGCTGCTCACCTTGACACTAGGTGTTAGTGACAACAGGTACTAGCTGACAAGAAATTAAATCACTAGAGAACATCTTGGCTGCACAAATAAGCTCCCAATGACTTCTGAATATAATTTTAGGTTTAAATAATTACGTAGTTAAACAAAATATCTTTGTACATGCGACAATTTATTATGATTTCATCATATGTATACTGACATGACTCTGAAATTGACTATATGATTATTCATCCCCTGCAGTTAGCACATCAAAATCAAAGACACCTAGATTTCTGATCATAATCTGAGCATGCACATGTTACAATTTCATTCCATATAGACCAAAAAACCTAACCAGCGGCCTCCTAGAGGAATACAAGTGAAAAGCAATATACTTGTATATTACTCAAACAACAATGTACATTGTCCCAAATGGAATGTCGCCAGTCCTAGTGCCCTGCTATTGTGCGCTTGCGCCATACAGCAGAGCCGGCACCACCGAGGAAATTCTTTGGATTCCGTTGTAATGCATCTCGAGGCAATGCACCATCGCTGCTAATGCAAGGCCTCCGCACTTATTCAATATTTATATGTAGGGGTAAATGGATGCATGATAAAGAAACATTTTTTGGTTTGAAAAATAGAATTGTATTGTTTATAACATATTTGATCATAAATACTCTTGAAAGGTTTATCTATATTGATGAGAAGGAACTACAATTTATTGTGGGACGAAGAAATATTTGTATGTTGGGATAAAGGGTATATGTAGTCATAAATTGACATGATGTATCCTAAAAATAAACAAAGACATGCATGATAGGAAGCTTCAGTTTTGGTCTATGTAAGTAAACAGTGTGTTATGCGAGTGAAAAAAAACATTCATATGAGTGGTCTGATAAGCCAGTGAACCATAAAACTCTTGATTTTGCCATAATATCAGTCTTTCCAAAACTTTGTTTTGGCAGTGAAGAAGAACTGAACAAGTATAGTGAACCATAAAAACTCCATTAGTTGAAATCATAGAGATTCATAAAGAATCCTAAAGAATTCCAAACACAAACATCCATGTGCAAGATTCAAAAGTCTTTAGCTTCTGATAAAATTGGTGACATGAATGGTTTAATTGGCAAGTGGCAACCATCTCCACTGAATGAATTTCATCAAACAATAGCATATAACAACCACATCAAAAAGACAAAAGGCATTCTAAGGCACCGTTGGTCCAAAACATCGCATTCTACAAAACTAAAACTATTGTTCAATGCTAGTACATATGTTGGGAACAACACTGAGAATGGAGGGATTCCAAGTAATGAAAATCAAACATATTTCTCCACCTTCAGGCCATGGCATATCAAATTAAAATTTAGTATAGTGGGAGAGTCGCCCAATTAGCAAATAATTATGTACACATGGCAGTGTCGTATGTATACACAAAAAGAAATAAATGTTTGTATTGGAGGTAATATTAATCTCCAAGCTACCTGGAACCAAGATTAGAAATATTCAGACTATAGTGGACTTTTTGAACAGCAAGACAATGTGGCATAGTACCAAGCATCATTTGCTAACCAAAAAAATAGAATCATGGACATTTGTTGAAAATAAGAAGACAACTACCAAATAAAATCATTTAAGATCACAATAAAATTAAATGCACAGATACGTTATAAATGTACTGTCATACAACTAAATAATTATCCAAATTATCTAAATAAATCTATAGATACAATTTATCCTGCTAGGAAAATGAATAGAGCACATAGTTGGATACTCAATAATGCACATACGGAAAAAAAGAAAAAGATAGGAGCTAGGGTGAGAAAGACCTAGGTCTTTTTTCTCGAATGCGTAGGAGAGCTACGCATCTTTGTAGTATAGAGAGAAAAGGATCATTTAGGACCTTACATTTTCTAGTGAACATAAGTTTGTTATCATTGCATTTACCAACACTCAAGAGCTTGACAGATTACTAGAAAATAAGAAAAAGCAGACATATTGCACAAACTTGAAGCTGAAACTACATTCAAATAAAAGGATCATTTTTACTTTATTTACCAATGAAAACACCTTAAGTCACATATCATGAGCGGATTCACAATTATGAAATACCACTAGCTAGAAGAAAAGCCCAAAGCAATATTCTCCTTCTGGGCATTCAGGAAAAAAAAGGTAACTTAAGGACAGAAACTAGTAAATTAGTCTTCCTGACAGTTCCTATTACTATCCATGTGTAACTCGAAGAATGTCGCTAGGATCCCTATCCTTACAATAGAATTTTGAGCTGAACATACAAAGATCACAGGAAAAATAAGAAAGAATCAATACTATCTTCTATACCTCTGATCTCAATTAGGTGACCACTGAATAAGATCTACAGTGAAAATAACCTTAATGCACTTTTAAGGCAATCTAGGATATTAATCTTTGGCTGAATCCAAGATAAATCACATTTTCAGCTATTCATTGGGAGCATATAAAACTGATGGCACTATTCATTACGAGTTCTCTAGCCATTCTCTATAAAATTGTGCTTTCACATAGTTCATAACTTCGTAAGAACTTTACCTTACAATGGTTCAAATTAAGAGCAACCAAATTACGACCATAGCGAAGGAAATAAGTAAACAGACTATAGAAGTAATTGACACCCCAACGATTCTCAAATATATAGGCTCTTCTGAATTGCAGAACACTAGACCTTAACAAGCTAAATTTTGTATCATATCCTTTACATTTCAACAAGCAATATAAAGTTAGCTATTAATTAAGTTGCAGTTTATTGCTCAAGTGAAGAGAAGACATTTTTTTACCTCAATAAACATATTAAATCTGAATAACTCATGGTCCTAATCATTACAACGAGCTATAATGAGATGGTATGCACCCTGAAGATGTTAAATTCTATAATTGTAAAGGTACATCCAGTAATGGCTGGCCTAAAGCTAAAACTTCCTTGAAATAGTCAGCCATTGTTGGTAATTATTTTTATTACATAAACATTGTTGGTAATTAACTTAAGGATAGAAACTATACATTAGTCTTCCATGTGTGTTTTCTAGGAAGAAACAATGTTATGCATTAGTTCATTGGTTGGGAACAAAAGGAAAAATAGGGTGTCCTATGTGTCTCCCCTGTCATATCGACTCATAGACACTATCTCATAATCAATCTATCTAATTTGATTCCTCCCTTGCATAATCGAAACCAACATAGCACATTCAGAATAGGAAAAAAATCAAAGCCTGCTGCAGCGTAGAGGAAGGCAGAGTCAATTGAGGGCAACACAGCAGGAAGACAAAATTACTGGGAGCACACAGACATGGACAAGTGATGTCTCAACTGACCACCCCTTCTCATTAACACCTGAGTAATCATAGCCATCAGCTCCATCACTACAAAAAAAAAACCAAACCATCACAAGAGTCAATTTGATTGGCAGATTAAAAATACATAAGCTGAATAAATGAAGTTTCTGACACATTGGATGATTGGATAGGTGGATCTTCAATCAATTTGACTTAACTCTAGATGCAGTGATGATAAAGTTCATGTCTTAATTTACGATGATTATGCATCGAGCAAAAGAAGAACTACTTCCCAGCAAGTAGTAACTGGTTACCGTCGTTACAATAGTTTGTGATCCTGATTTCTATTTTCTTTCTTTTTTCTTGTAAATAACATGGCCTCTTTTAAAAAATGTGTCAATAGTCACGCTAAAATTGCTTAATAATTGATCAACATATTGGTAATAATAATACTAAAGTGCCAAAACTATCGCAAAAGAGTATGTTAATTGCACAACAGAGGGATATAGGACCAAGTTGAGCAGTCACATGCTGCTGCTTATGGAAAACCTAAGACAAAGGGTTTCCTATCAGCACACAAAAATTAGTAGTGGAAATAAACAAATAAGAACCAGGATTGGCAGCCGAGACTAACTCACCTTGCTGCAATTGAAGAGGAGGAGCTCCTGGCAGCGACCTGCGCCGGCATTCAAATCATCAGATCCAATCAAGAAGGGGAAGGGGAAGGGGAAGGGGAAGGAGAAGGAGGAGGAGATGATGCAAACGACGAGCTGGAGAACTGGATCTGGGGGAGGGGCACCTGGATCTACCGGCGCAATGCGTCTGCGAACGCACAGCGCAGGGGGCGGCGCGGCGGGTCCAGAGGCTGGGGCATGCCGGCCGAGAACACTAGGAAAGGCGACGCGATGCGTCTGCGCCTACACAGCACTGGGCGATGCCGGGGCGGTGCCGGACGCTAGGGAACGGGAGCGGAGAACGCCCGGCCAGGCAGCGCACTGCGTCTGCGGCCGCACGGCGCTATGGGGCGGCACGCGGGACGCACGGTGGCCAGCGGAGAGAGGGAAATCGCGGTGCCGGCGGAGAGAGGGAAAGAGGAGACCGAGCGGATGGGGGTGAGGAAATAGAAACCGCCGTGGAAAACACCGGTGCTCAGCTCGGGACTAGGGTGGGGGTGGGGGGAGAGACCGGCGAGCGCTCGTGGGAACCGCCGTCGGGACCGAGATGGGAGCGGGGAGGGGGGGATTGGCAAGGGAGCACCCGTGCCTCGGGCTCGCTAATCTGGGGTCGGGTACTCAATATTAATCGGTACCCAGGGTACAATATAGAATACCTCTCTCTCTCTCTCTCTCTATATATATATATATATATATATATATATATATATATATATATATATATATATATATATATATATATATATATATATATATATATATATATAGTATACGATAAAGCAAGCATCAATATCGGTGGTTAATGGGTGACTTGTCAGAGTTGATTTCTGCACTGTTCAGAACTCCATATCCCTGTCCCAAACGTCATCTTAGGATGGAGAGCCAGCAAGTGAGTAGCAGAGGGCAGCACAGCAGGCAAGCAGACTAGCAGAGAGGCTGCGGAGTGAGGGATGGAGCAGGAGGGAAAGGGCACGCAATATCGGAGGAGGAGCTCATTACGAAGAGCAGCTGCAACTTGAACTGGTAGAAGGCACTGGCGGCTTGCAGGAAGAATAGGAGTCGCGCGCGGGAGGAATTTGCAGACAGCGTTGGGGAGGATTCCAGTGGGCCTCCTGTTCTGCATTTTTGGGCACTCCAATGCTAACGCCTTGTTTAGTTGGCAAAATTTTTGGCAAAATACAACTGTAGCACTTTCGTTGTTATTTGGTAATTAGTGTCCAATCATGGTCTAATTAGGCTTAAAAGAATCGTCTCGTCCATTTCGTCTAAACTGTGTAATTAGTTTTATTTTTTATCTATATTTAATGCTTCATGCATGCGTCCAAAGATTCGATGTGACGGAGAATCTACTGTTCTTTTGCAAAAATTTTTTGCATCTAAACTGGGCCTAACCCTAACAGACCAAATTGCCAGCCCAATAGCCCACTTGTAAGCCCGGTTAAGCAGGTCTATGAAAAACAGAGCAACTAGCCTGGTTGTCCCCCTCCTAGTTGGAACTAATCGCGATTAAGCGACAACTAATCGGACGACTAGGTTTCTGGTCAAGCTAGTCACCTCAGTGCCCCTTGTCGACCTTCATTGACCGACTAGTCCGATTAATCTTGATTAATCGGATTACTTGTAAACACTGAGGTTCACTATGATTAGGTGACTAAACCTAAGTCATGGAGGATATTTATGGTTCCTCGGTAGCACATGAAAGTTGAAATTATACATTTTAGTCAATACAATTTTTGTTTTTTCAAAGGTCCACTATGATAATAAAACACCAACTATAGATAGAGGGAAACTAAGATATGGGGGATATATTAGTCCTGGTTTAGTTGTCCAAATTAAGTTTGTAAGAATGAAATGTAATCGAGATGATAGTTGGAGGCTGGATATTGGCTACTTATTTTTGTAACCAAGGTTTCTTATAGTCATTTTCTCTTTTTCTCAATGGTATTACTTATCTGTTTGACGAAGATTTGGTCCTTTTGTTTTACTATTGTTGTTGTATACTCATTCCATTTTAAAGATTTGGGTACTGTTTTTTTTCCTCAGCAATCGACCGAAGAGGGCATTGACATCGTGGTTCCTAATTGCGCTACTTCATTATGGAGGTGTTCCAGCAGAGTATTTTATGAAGTTGCTACTAAATGCATCAGATGGAATCCATAGTATTTGTCATGTTATTAATGATGCACTTAAAGGTCTGCTTTTCTACATGCATGCTTCCAGTTTTTAGCAATTGTATTTTTTGCTGCATTAAGTTGAACTTTAGTAGGGACTGCGTAGATTGTTTATCAAGATACTTTCAAACAGATACTTTATATACGGCACAGTTTGGAGGTTATTGGTTTTGAGCCATTACTTGCCACACTTTGCCATGGCTAAGGTTTGGCAAGTTTGACCAGTTCAGCCACCCGTTTGGTTTGCAGCCACAACCTACAATTGTGGCAAGATTCCATTTCAGCTACTAGGAGGCTGGGACCTCCATGTCAATGACTTAGATAAGTGTGGTGTGTGGCTAGCCAGTGTTTGGCGAAAATATTTCTGATCACCTAGTGTGGGCCTGTTCATGGGGCTGGGCTAAAACCGTTCAGCCCATCACCAATCTAGACTAGACCAGCCGAGTTAGTTTTAGCAGTTTAGCTAGTTTCAAGGCTGAAATCATCTATTTTGTCTACAGTTTGGTCTATTGCAGGTTAGAAACCATAAAACCACTTCAACCCATCCTAGCGCCCTGGTGCACCCATGCATGATCTGCGGGACTGCACATTGGCGGCAGCCGCTAGGCCACCATGTTGACATGGCGAGGACACAGTGCAACAGGCTGGACGACGAGCGTGGCAGCAGCAATGAGTGTTTGACGTGAGGCAGGTGCTGTAGCGATGAGCGCATGGCGCACTGTGGCTGGCATCTTCAGAAAAGGACGAGTGTCGGGAGGAAGAGGAGTCTTCCTGGTCCCCTGTAGGCATGCTGTTGTTATGTACCTTAGAGATCTCCGAATCCGGCACTCCAGAGGTGGAGAGTGCAATATATACAGAGCCGCATGGCTAAATATAGAGTGGGCCTATAGATAGGCCTATATAGATCATACACTTAACACCCCCCTTCAAACTCAAGGTGAAAATGGAGGATCTGAAGCATTGAGTTTGATCAAGTGAAGCCGATGCTGCTCCCGAGTTTGTGCTTTAGTGAAAAAGTCAGCCAATTACAACTCTGAAGGCACATACTTGAGAGAAATAGTCTTCTGATGACAATGAGACCGAGTAAAGAAAGCATCCACACCGATATGTTTTGTAAGTTCATGCTTCACAGGATCATTAGCAATTTGTATGGCTCATGTATTGTCACACAGAAGAGGTGTGGCAACATCACAAGAGATGCCTAAATCAGCCAACAACCATCGAAGCCATACAATCTCCGCAGTAGTAGTGGCAAGGGCTCGAAGTTCAGCCTCCGTACTAGAGCGAGATATAGCTGCTTGCTTCTTGGACTTACATGCAATAGGAGAAGAGCCAAGAAGAATGCAATATCCAGTGATGGAACACCGATCTGTTGGGTCACTTGCCCAAGTGGAATCCGAGTAAGTATGAAGTTGAAGCGGACTATCATGCGCATAGAGTAAACTTTGAGATGATGTCCCCCGCAGGTAGCGTAGCACGCGAAGTAAGTGTCCAAAATGAACAGAAGTTGGGGGGGCACAAACAAACTGACTCAAAATATGGACTGCATGAGCAATATCTGACCTGGTGACAGTGAGGTAAACAAGACTGCCCACAATATGTCGATATCGAGAGGGATCCTTAAGAGGTACTCCATCAGTGGGACGAAGTTGCAAGTGAAGATCCATGGGTGTGGCAGCGGTTCGACTATCAGTGATGCCTGAACGAGCAATAAGATCTTGTATGCACTTAGACTGAGAAAGATGATATCCCTTAGTAGATTGCTTGACCTCAATGTCTAAGAAATAACTAAGAGGACCCAAATCAGACATCTGAAATTTAGCACTGAGTTGTTGCTTCACATGGGAAATGTGATCCTCATCATCACCTGTGATCAGCATATCATCAACATAGAGAAGGAGCAACGTACGGCCACACGGTGACAAATGAACAAATAAAGCCGGATCATGATCACTAGCTGAAAAACCAGCAGCCCGTATCACTGAGACAAAACGCTCATGCCAAGCACGAGGAGCCTGTTTAAGGCCATATAAAGCACGGCGAAGACGACAAACATATCCTGGAGGAGCGACAACACCCGGTGGTGGTTGCGTATAAACTTCTTCAGTCAGATCACCATGGAGAAAGGCATTCTTGACATCCATTTGAGATATGGGCCAAGAAGAAGCTGCAGCAACTGCAATTAATGTACGGACCGTCGTCATATGAGCAACAGGTGCAAAAGTCTCATCATAATCTAGACCCTGAGTCTGCTGAAAACCTCTGGCAACAAGACGGGCCTTATATCTCTCTATAGAGCCATCTGACTTGGTCTTAACTTTGAATACCCACTTACATGTAATAGGTATTGTGTGCGATGGCAATGGAAGAAGATCCCAAGTGCCTTGACGATCAAGGGCAGTAAGTTCCTTGCACAACTCTCTTGTCCAGGTGCTCATGCTCAGAATGGTGTTGCTGAAAGAAAACATCATCATCTCATAGAGATCATACACTTAACAGCTGTATTGGGATGCTAGCAAACTGGAACCATGGCTAGATCCAAGGCAATTAGCCGCGCCATAGCAATTCGCAGCCAGGCAGGGAAGCATGTAGACCTAGTTTAAACCGTCAAAACCATGTAATCAACCCATCAGGGCAAGCTCAATGGAAACCGTTGCAACCAAACCAATCCACTGAAACCATTCACCTATGGGCCGGGCTGAGAGACCAGCATAAACCACAATCTAAACCATAGACGATCATGCCTAACCTAACCTTAGGTTAGTTTGGCTAAATTTTGTGGAAAATGGTGGCAATACTAGTACATGAACCAAACAAGGATATTGACTGGTAGGCATTGGTTCCCTCTAAAAAACTGGTGTAAAATGCTATTTATAATTTATTATACAGCTGATCTGATCATAAATGATGTTATCCTTGATGCCAACCTTTTGTTCATGTGCTATCTGTAACAGAACCGCCCAAATTATAAGAGCACAAGTACAAAAACAATCACCGAAATGATCAAATTCTCGCACTTGAGCCCATATAACTCCGGTAGTCCAATGAAATCACGAGGGAATTCAAACCAACCAACATACAAGCCAAGATCGTAGTGATTCAACATAACAAGTCACATGTTATAACCATTTCACAAGTAATTCAATATACATCGGAGTTCAACATAGTTATTACAACTTAAGTTCAAAGGTAGCGGAAGCAAAGTAATTTGAAACTAACATTATTCTTATTTCAAATACATGCCAGTACCACGGTCGACTTCCAACAAAAGCATTAGAGATAAGGTAACTCAGAAGGATCATGCCCATGATCACACTCCGCCACTAAGGCAGGAGCCAACGAACTCTTGCAGTCGCCATGATACATCACAACCTGCAACAAGTGGGGATAAAACCCTGAGTATGACAAAGTACTCAGCTAGACTTACCCGTCAGAAACCAGAAATAAGGTGACACCAAGGATCATGCAAGGCTGATATAAAGTGGGGCTAGCTTGACAACATTTTGCATAAAAGCTTAATATAGATGATCAATCATTAATGCTTAAGCATCAAGTTAATTATCATTAACCTATCCTCTATATTAGAACCTATACTAGAGCACTCACTTTATTAGTAGCAAACAATATTAACCATAGCAGGTATAAATTGAGGCAACCTTTCCATCGTGATTCAATTAACCATCCGTTCAATTTAATGGAATCTACGTTGCCGCTGCTCAAGTCAAGTGCTCACTAACCGGGAGCGACGGCGATTCGAATCGAATTCCTATCCAGCTGGAGGGGTATTTCTAACACTCACCGTGCAGACCCCTGCCAGGGTCGCACAGGCCACCTTTTCATATGATTCAGGAATCACGGGTCCGAATGATGTCGCGACCCCAAGGGCGACACTCTGCCAGGTGATAGGGACTCTAACCCCCCTTGGTCTCACGCCAATATCCCCAAGCACATCCTTTCTCTCCTCCAAGAAGCAACCTACCATTTGATTCCCGGCCTGAATCACATTACTCGGCTTCGCGGTCGGAACGACTTATCCGGCCAACTAAGTGTTAGACTGCGTTCAACATGACTCAAGGACGTACAGCGAATCGGTCCTTAAATGACTCAGACGGGGATAGATTCACACCCAAGACCTCCATGCCTTGTCGCTTCACTATCATCATCCCGCCCGGTCTCATTTCATTTTATTAACACATGGTTCCTTTCCACGATAGCAAATATAGCTAACCGTGCCATATAGGAATATCCCTATATCTCGCAGGTGACAGGAAATCACCTGACTTCTACCGCTTAAAGCAGGGCTAAGCATCTACTCGATCCTAGTCTATGTAGGATTCAAGGATTCGTATATCTGGACAAGGAATGATATAATGCAGCAAGAGTTTCCAGCCAACTCCTATCACTTAATGCAACAATACTTATAACATATATAGAATTAATTGCTTTGAAGATAGGAGGCTTATAATGCTCCGGGGCTTGCCTGGGATCCGACTCAAGTTAGAGTATGTCAGATGAGTTCGCTTGGCGAGCATCTTCCAATCTACCACTTGTCCGATCCTTCGATCTTCGGGATGGATCCACCAACTCCATCTTTGGATTTGGCTCCACCTTAGATCCTTCACGTGCTTCAGCTAACGTACCTAAATGAGGTGTAACAATGCATATGTATGAATGCATAGAAGTGCAATGGATGATGCATCACATACTAAAACAAGGCAAGTACAAGGTTATACTAAAGACACTTAAGCACATCACTTTGCTTAAATAACATCACACAAACCAACATGCTAAGATCGCAAGGAGGGCACACTCAGCATGGCACACAAGTTCCACATGATCTCAGGTGTATTTAACTTAATTACCAAGGACATGAATCACATGTAGCAACATGCAAAGCAAGTCAAGGTGAAGCAACAACTATAACTAGAATATGTCAATTTCTGGACTTGCAAATAGTAGATTCATAAATCAATCATATCTGGAGTTTCATAAATCCAAATGACTTGTAAGAAGACATTCTGGAAAGCTTAGGAAATTATCTACATTTCATATTTAATAATCTCAACATGATTCCCAAGTTATCATGACCAAACATGATAATCTTTAAAGTCTGCACAGAAGGTAATTAAAATCTGACAGTAGACTTATTAAGCATGCAACTCTTAAACTATCAGACCTAGGATCATGAAAATTTAACACAAGCAAGATAAGATAATTATCTACAACTTTTATATTTACCAAAACCACAGTAAACATCATTTACACCATGAAACTAGTTGCACGAGTAACACCACACATGCAGCTCAACAGCAGTGGTACAATTATTGACAGAAAACTGATAGAAACTTCAGAGAAGCATAAATGGAGTTCTAGACCTCCAACAAACATGATTCTCAACTTTATGGAAAGATTATAAAGTTACCTACAACTTTCTTGTAATAATCTTAAGATGATTCTACAGTTAAAATGGTCAATTAATTAAATAATTGCATCTCTATCCAAAATATGGATAGAATCTGATATGCCACTTTAAACCGCTATAACTTGAGTTTTATATATCCAATAATTATGGTTCTAGAATTTTTAGAAAGATTAACAAATTGTGAACAACTTTTCTATAAACATTTAGAACTAATTCTGCCACTAACAAGGTCACACATGGCACATAAAGCAATGCTGTCTGGGTTTGGGCAGAAACTGCCACAGTACTTTAAACAACTATAACTAAACATATACTTAACCAAAAATTGTGATCTTTAGCTTTTTGAAAATATTATGAAAAGTACTACAACTCATTTATTGTCATCAAGGCATGATTCATAACTTAACTAAGCCAAACAATGCATACATGCAGAACTGTCCAGAATAGAAGCAAAGCAGCATATAGCATTTGTTATTTTTATAGCTCCTAAAATATCAAGCCTATAATCTTGAAATTTGTACTAGACATCATACATCACAAGAGTAACATGCCACAAAAATTTCACTTCATTTGGAGCCATACAACTTCAGTTATGAAAAAGGCAAATGCTAGTAGCATTGAAAACCTAATCTGAAAAATCTATTTTTACATCAAAAACATTAAAATAAAACATGCCATATTATAGATCCACTGCATAGATAATTTCACAAGGATTCCAAAAAGTCCTTATTTGCTATTTTACGAATTTTCTGTGATTTACTAGGCATTTTCAAAAATCAGCAAAAACTATCACAAATCAGTCCTTATGGCACTATTCACATGAGTCTGTCGGTGTGCACTTAGACCCTTGACTTTAGTCGAATTTGAGCGCGAGGTCCCTGGTCGGGATTTAAAGAGAGGGTTCGACGGAGCTTGCTGCTCCGGCCGGAGGAGGCCACGTCGGCGGTGGGGAAGATGTAGGGAAGCAAGAGGAGGCCGGCGCGCACCCGTGGGTGGCCACGGCTCGTCTCGAGGTGGCCCGAGGAGGCGGGACCACGCGGAGCAGAGGCTCACCGGCGGCAGCTCGCCTGGCCGCGGGGCTCCGACGGTAGGGACGGCCGGAGGAGTGGTTCTACGAGCTCAGAGTCACATGGCGAAGGTGATGACGGCTGCTGCTAGACACAAGGAGAAGCGAAGCAGCGAGGACGGTGGTGGCAGCGAGCTCGGCATGGCCATCCATGGCGTCCGCACGCTCTGGCCGCGAGAAGAGCGAGGGAGGCGAGCAGGAGGCACAAGGGAGGCAGAGGGCAAGCTGGGACACGGCGCTAGGGCTTCAGCGTCCACATAGACGCAAGGAGAAGGCAGTGGCGCGTGGCACGGACGTGGACGCGCGTCTGCTCTGCATGAATGCCACCGATGTATTTCGTCGAGCACGTGGCGGGCGACGGGGTATGGAAAGCGGGCACCGATTTGGGCTAGATCCGGGCCGAATTGGACCTTGGGCCAAAAATGAAGTTTGTTCACCTTGGCTTGCTTTTCATTTTTCATTAAGAGACCAAGGTCATTAGAGCTCTTCAACAACGGGTAATTAGGCCACAAACTGTCAGTGTCAGCGCCTTGATAATGGTCACGAAAATTCACTTTCGGAGGTCAAAACTTGGTCAAACTCAGTGCAACTTTTTGCATGCTCTTCTCTATAATATAACCTTCAACTTTTATTTTTGGACCAACTCAAGTTGCTTAACGAATTTCGGAGAACGCGGAATGCCAATGTCGGAGATACTGAAATCGGGGCTTTAAAATGGCTAAGTGCTGAAATCAGCCCTAAAACTGACTTGTGAGCCCTGTTTGAGCATGTTCCACACATTTTCATGACTTGACTCTTAAATAAAGTTTGTTCCTTATAAAATTCTATACAACTTTGTCCAAGGGTGCACAGTCATACAAAGCTTCTAGGTCACACTTTTGAAACGGTCAAACACAAGTGTTCCTGGGTCCATACATGGTCAACCATCACTTAGAAGCACATTTAGGCAAAATGATCAACATGAACTTTATTCCATTTAGTGTCCTAAGTGTAGTTAAGGTTTTGTAGAGGCCAAACATACCCACCATGCATAGATTACATTTTAGTTATAATCCAAACAAGCATATAACTTATCATTTCATGTGTCTTTTTGATTCCAAACTTCATGAAACTTTTTCACGGGTCTAGATGGATGCATGTGGATGTAATGTACATGGAATAAGCATGTTTAGAATTACTCTTGCATAATCTTAACAAGGGTCTATATGTAAGCAATTGTGCGTGGCCCAAGTTTAAGTTGAAGCTCCATCATGTAGATTTGATCTTGACACCTTGATTACCCCTTGACATGTCATGTTTGAGTTCAAACCCACTACTTAATTGGTGATAAACACCTGGGGTGTTACAGCCCTCCCCCTTAAAAGAATCGCATCCCGAGATTCGGAATGGAAGACCTTTTAAGGAAGAGAGACACGTTATCAAGTTCCCAACATCAGCTATAGCATTCAGCTACAAAGCTTCAACATCGGTGAACAATTTGACCAAAGGCACTTTCTGATACTTACTCTTCATGGTAAAATTTGTATGAAGAATTTCCTTCATTGACTTCCATGAAGCATTGTTACTTGGGGAGGAATCCAAGATAGCATATACTGCATTCTCAGTGTACGGAGATCATTTGGTCCCTAAGTGAACCACTCACAAGTATCTGACTTTATAATGACCACAACATAGGCCATATGAACTGGACTCTAGACCGAAATATTCAGAAGTATATTCATTGAAATGATTCTATGTCCACACAGTTTGAAAAGTAGTCCTCTACCATAATGGCTTGAGTACAACCTTCCAAAGTGCTGAGATCATAGACGACAAACATACTCTGAGGCTAGAGGATACTGACTAACCAATAGACAGGGTCTATGTTGGTCATAGATGTTCAATCCTTCTGATATCACTAATGAAAAACTACTTAAGGTTCCATGTGTGCAGTTCTCTTTCTCTGATGACAACACTGTATTATCTGGGTCTATCGAGGAGTTAGTGAATGTGATAGCTGACTCTGTCGGCTTCGTATTTCTGCCAACAGCTATCTAGAAGATTCTTTTAACCAAAGACAACAGTTATCTGGGTTGAAGCACATGCAACCTCTTCGGTAAAAACATTTATAAGCTACTAAGGTATGTCATCATTGGAAAATTAGTACCAAAGCAAAATGTAGGGAGGCCTTAAGGACAACAAAAGTTGTAATATTTACTAAACCGCGGGAAGTAGTCTACCACCAAGCGGTTGAGTAAAATTTTCCTTTGTGACTTAGTTGCACTATAAGTTGAGTTGACTTGCAGTGTAGCAACTTTGTCAGGCCAACCTTTCACCTTGAGGCTTCCTTTTTAGGATCAAACAGCAGCTCTAAGATGGAAATCTGTGGTTTGACACTTTTCAAATTGCTTTTGATTCGCGATGGTATAAATTGATTTACAGAAACCAAGGCTGCTCGTACATTAGGGATACGAGAAAGCAAAAGCAAATGAAAGACTGTAAACTAGTATCTGTGAGACCTCAAAAGGGCCATCCAACAACAGATCTCGACTATTAAATTACATATCAATTCGAGGATGCACACGCTTTGAACTTGCGGGTTACTTTTGCAAGGCAAAACACATACTTTCTCTACTTTTTCACCTTACCTGAGAGAACACCTTGCACTATCTGTGTGATTGTCCAAGATGGAATTGACTTGATCACAATGGCTCTAGAAGATAGAGTATCACTCCAATTGTTGGCTAGTTGATCACTTCTTGTTGGTTATTGCTCTGTAAGACATGGCCTTCGCAGCTACCAAAGAGTCATTACCTAGTTAGAGATTAACCTTCCTATTAGTAACTAATTAGTTGTCTCTCAACACTAAAAAGTCCCAAATCTTCATTCTTGATCACAATAACTATAGTTGATGCAGAACAGATGGTTGCCATCGAAGTCAGCAGATAAGGAGTCACACTAGAGATGGTTGATTGCGATGGTATGGCCATTATGCATACAAAGGTTAAAAATTGCTTAATGTGATGATCGAGTCTTATCCAACGGATGACTCGTCCAACATTAAGTGTTGTGTGTCCTTTTTATCCAAAAGGAATGAGGTACTTCGCTCACTAGATGACGTTAGTCAATGCTGGGGCAACTAAGTAGAGTCACTTGGCTACCACATATTGTAGTCTATTAATGTTTATGTCGGTGACCTATTCTTCAAAGATTATTCTCTTAGCAACTTCAGAAGGAAACTCCACTACTTTCGGTCTAAGATAGGGATGTTACGATATGATATGGAGAGATAACTAAGGAACATCTCACAAGAAAACCCACATCGATGTAGTTCCATAATGGGCTATGACTAGCAACCTCGATACCAGCGCGTGCCCAGTAGCACAACCATGTGCCGGCCGGTCACAAGGAGGCCCTAGGTTTCGTCGCGGCACCATAGAATGCTAATCGTAACACCATTACTGAACATACGCCCGATGAGGAATTTCAAATGGCACAAATTGGGTTGATAAGGTAGATGCACGAATTTACAAGCACACGATTTAGAGGCCATAGCATAGATACATTGCGTCACACTAGCTAACCTTTAGGAGAGGTAACCGAAAGGTCCAACAAGGATTCGGGTACGATCTCTACAACTGGCAAAGTATGAACCATGGTCAAAGGCTAGCGTTGATAGAAGTTAACTTGGTTGGTCAGTCGATAAAGATCTTCACAAAAGGGTTGGAAAACATCCATGGCTTATACAAACATATAGGAGAACTCAACTTTGGGCTTTCGGTCAAGCAAAGGCATGGATACAAGCACTCAAGGCAAGCAACCATGTCTACAGGCTCAGGCTCCTAAGAGAGAAACCTAATTGAAGGCAACAACCATACAATTATGTAACGTGAATGTTGTTCTAGGATAAAGCTATGCGACCCTCGTATGCTCACTGAGGACAAACGAGGTGACAACTATGGCCTACCTAGATAACAAGCATACATACAACATCATAATCCAGCAGTCATTTGAGAAAATTCAAACGAATGGTTTAAGCAACCAATACAAGGCACAAGGCTCACCCAAAACAAGTATTTATCTCAAGCATGAACTAACTACCAGTTTAGCTCAAAACAACGCTAGCTAAGGAAGCCAACTTAGCATGTGCCCAGAATCTGGACAGCAACGCAGTACTTACTTGTTTCAACTATAACTGAGGTTATAGACATCCCACAAAGGTGATCCTAAACTTTCTGGAAAGCTTAGGAAGTTTTCCACGCGTTTGTTATTCATACCAAAAGCTAAATCACAAGTTAGCATGGTCAAACATGCTGATGTTTCAGATCTATATCAATATGGACAGAAAACTGACAAGAACTTCAAAAATACATAACTGGAGTTCTAGGGACACAACAAGGCTGATCCTTAACGTTATGTAAAGCTTATTAAGTTGTCTATAACTTTCTTATTATCATATTAAGATGATTCTATAGCTAACAAGGCGAAACAAGATAAAGAAAACGTCTCTGCCTAGAACAGATTCTGTCATTCCATTTTGCAAGCTCATAAGTAGAGATTTAGACCACCAAAATTTATGATATAGGACACTTTGGAAAGCTTAGAAAAAATACTACACTTCTTATATTATCTCCAAGACATGATTCCATACGCACATAGGTCAAATAAAGCAAACATTCAGATTTGTTCTGAACATGAGCAGATTCTGACAACAAACTTCTAAAATCTATAACTCCCAAAACATAAGACCTAGGGTCACGAATTTTTTGGACAAGCTAGCTATGTAAGTTAGATACATCTTTGGTATTCTCCATAACTACAGAAAACACCATTATGAGCACGAAAGAATCACTACAACAGAAACTATTCTAACAGCCAATGTTTAATAAGCAAAACAAAGCTTGCCTTTGTTCTACTTAACAAGAGAGCACACAAACATATTATTCTAGCAGCTCTAAACATTGTTACCTTAGACCAACACTAATTTAATTCATTCATGAGAATCCATAATTACTGAAATAAGGTCTAAAGCATTTACAATTGCTTGTATGAACAACCCATCCACTACTTGGCTCAACTAGAGGACATCTATAGGTTCAGGCATGTAACCACACTTAGTTCTAACAAAACTAAGCACACACTATCTTCAAACATCCCCTATTCAAGCAACATGGAATAAGGCATTTATGTCTAACTCCACACTAGAAAGATAGCGTACTACATTGATCACAAGTTACTTACTATAGAACAAGGGTGAGAGGAGCATAGCTATACATAAGGCAACAATCATGAAGATGCATGCTTCGTCCTATTCGTCCTCACAAGATTGCCAACCTAAGGTGGCGATCACGTTTTATGTCGGTGGCACAACACGCACTCTCTCAATATATAGCTAGTCGTCAGCTATATTCGACTTACGCATTCATGGTTAGCGTACCTGTAGAAAATTTTTCATTGCAGCCCAACAATTCCCAATATAGCACACAATGAAAGCAGAGAAGTAAAATTCTAAGTACTCCCATATACATATATCCCCATATATATACATGTAGCACCAAAACTACCCGAATCATCAATCACCCACAATTAAGTACCTTCATATATACATATGTGTAACATGTAAATAATCCAGTAACCAAAACTAGCTCTCCCCTAGACCGCTGGTTGGACGGTCATGCTCTCACAACTCACACTTACCTGAGCGTAGGTGCGACGTTGCATAAAAGTAAACTAGCAACATATATGGTTATTTCATATATGAAGGCTACCTCTAATCTGACACACCGGTTAGCATAGTGTGGGAGAGTCATCACACATACATACCTTGGCCTAGGCGTAGAAGCATAAATGAAAAACCCCCAAGTTAGTACTTATATAAGCCACCTAATAATCCTTATATGGGCGTAAGGAAATTGACCACTGGCATACTTAGATTTAGAATTCAGTTTTCACAAACCTATATATAGCTATAAGTTGATAAAACTGATTTTATAAAACAAAACCTTTGTTTTAAATACACATACGATAAGTTTAATGTTGAATCTTGCTCCGATGCCAGCTGTAACAGAACCGTCCAAATTATAAGAGCACAAGTACAAAAACAATCACCGAAATGATCAAATTCTCGCACTTGAGCCCATATAACTCCGGTAGTCCAATGAAATCACGAGGGAATTCAAACCAACCAACATACAAGCCAAGATCGTAGTGATTCAACATAACAAGTCACATGTTATAACCATTTCACAAGTAATTCAATATACATCGGAGTTCAACATAGTTATTACAACTTAAGTTCAAAGGTAGCGGAAGCAAAGTAATTTGAAACTAACATTATTCTTATTTCAAATACATGCCAGTACCACGGTCGACTTCCAACAAAAGCATTAGAGATAAGGTAACTCAGAAGGATCATGCCTATGATCACACTCCGCCACTAAGGCAGGAGCCAACGAACTCTTGCAGTCGCCATGATACATCACAACCTGCAACAAGTGGGGATAAAACTCTGAGTACGACAAAGTACTCAGCTAGACTTACCCGTCAGAAACCAGAAATAAGGTGACACCAAGGATCATGCAAGGCTGATATAAAGTGGGGCTAGCTTGACAACATTTTGCATAAAAGCTTAATATAGATGATTAATCATTAATGCTTAAGCATCAAGTTAATTATCATTAACCTATCCTCTATATTAGAACCTATACTAGAGCACTCACTTTATTAGTAGCAAACAATATTAACCATAGCAGGTATAAATTGAGGCAACCTTTCCATCGTTATCCAATTAACCATCCGTTCAATTTAATGGAATCTACGTTGCCGCTGCTCAAGTCAAGTGCTCACTAACCGGGAGCGACGGCGATTCGAATCGAATTCCTATCCAGCTGGAGGGGTATTTCTAACACTCACCGTGTAGACCCCTGCCAGGGTCGCACAGGCCACCTTTTCGTATGATTCAGGAATCACGGGTCCGAATGATGTCGCGACCCCAAGGGCGACACTCTGCCAGGTGATAGGGACTCTAACCCCCCTTGGTCTCACGCCAATGTCCCCAAGCACATCCTTTCTCTCCTCCAAGAAGCAACCTACCATTCGATTCCCGGCCTGAATCACATTACTCGGCTTCGCGGTCGGAACGACTTATCCGGCCAACTAAGTGTTAGACTGCGTTCAACATGACTCAAGGACGTACAGCGAATCGGTCTTTAAACGACTCAGACGGGGATAGATTCACACCCAAGACCTCCATGCCTTGTCGCTTCACTATCATCATCCCGCCCGGTCTCATTTTATTTTATTAACACATGGTTCCTTTCCACGATAGCAAATATAGCCAACCGTGCCATATAGAAATATCCCTATATCTCACAGGCGACAGGAAATCACCTGACTTCTACCGCTTAAAGCAGGGCTAAGCATCTACTCGATCCTAGTCTATGTAGGATTCAAGGATTCGTATATCTGGACAAGGAATGATATAATGCAGCAAGAGTTTCCAACCAACTCCTATCACTTAATGCAACAATACTTATAACATATATAGAATTAATTGCTTTGAAGATAGGAGGCTTATAATGCTCCGGGGCTTGCCTGGGATCCGACTCAAGTTAGAGTATGTCAGATGAGTTCGCTTGGCGAGCATCTTCCAATCTACCACTTGTCCGATCCTTCGATCTTCGGGATGGATCCACCAACTCCATCTTTGGAATTGGCTCCACCTTAGATCCTTCACGTGCTTCAGCTAACGTACCTAAATGAGATGCAACAATGCATATGTATAAATGCATAGAAGTGCAATGGATGATGCATCACATACTAAAACAAGGCAAGTACATGGTTATACTAAAGACACTTAAGCACATCACTTTGCTTAAATAACATCACACAAACCAACATGCTAAGATCGCAAGGAGGGCACACTCAGCATGGCACACAAGTTCCACATGATCTCAGGTGTATTTAACTTAATTACCAAGGACATGAATCACATGTAGCAACATGCAAAGCAAGTCAAGGTGAAGCAACAACTATAACTAGAATATGTCAATTTCTGGACTTGCAAATAGTAGATTCATAAATCAATCATATCTGGAGTTTCATAAATCCAAATGACTTTTAAGAAGACATTCTGGAAAGCTTAGGAAATTATCTACATTTCATATTTAATCATCTCAACATGATTCCCAAGTTATCATGACCAAACATGATAATCTTTAAAGTCTGCACAGAAGGTAATTAAAATCTGACAGTAGACTTATTAAGCATGCAACTCTTAAACTATCAGACCTGGGATCATGAAAATTTAACACAAGCAAGATAAGATAATTATCTACAACTTTTATATTTACCAAAACCACAGTAAACATCATTTACACCATGAAACTAGTTGCACGAGTAACACCACACATGCAGCTCAACAGCAGTGGTACAATTATAGACAGAAAACTGATAGAAACTTCAGAGAAGCATAAATGGAGTTCTAGACCTTCAACAAACATGATTCTCAACTTTATGGAAAGATTATAAAGTTACCTACAACTTTCTTGTAATAATCTTAAGATGATTCTACAGTTAAAATGGTCAATTAATTAAATAATTGCATCTCTATCCAAAATATGGATAGAATCTGATATGCCACTTTAAACCGCTATAACTTGAGTTTTTTAAATCCAATAATTATGGTTCTAGAATTTTTAGAAAGATTAACAAATTGTGAACAACTTTTCTATAAACATTTAGAACTAATTCTGCCACTAACAAGGTCACACATGGCACATAAAGCAATGCTGTCTGGGTTTGGGCAGAAACTGCCACAGTACTTTAAACAACTATAACTAAACATATACTTAACCAAAAATTGTGATCTTTAGCTTTTTGAAAAGATTATGAAAAGTACTACAACTCATTTATTGTCATCAAGGCATGATTCATAACTTAACTAAGCCAAACAATGCATACATGCAGAACTGTCCAGAATAGAAGCAAAGCAGCATATAGCATTTGTTATTTTTATAGCTCCTAAACTATCAAGCCTATAATCTTGAAATTTTTACTAGACATCATAAATCACAAGAGTAACATGCCACAAAAATTTCACTTCATTTGGAGCCATACAACTTCAGTTATGAAAAAGGCAAATGCTACTAGCATTGAAAACCTAATCTGAAAAATCTATTTTTACATCAAAAACATTAAAATAAAACATGCCATATTATAGATCCACTGCATAGATAATTTCACAAGGATTCCAAAAAGTCCTTATTTGCTATTTTACGAATTTTCTGTGATTTACTAGGCATTTTCAAAAATCAGAAAAAAACTATCACAAATCAGTCCTTATGGCACTATTCACATGAGTCTGTCGGTGTGCACTTAGACCCTTGACTTTAGTCGAATTTGAGCGTGAGGTCCCTGGTCGGGATTTATAGAGAGGGTTCGCCGGAGCTTGCTGCTCCAGCCGGAGGAGGCCACGTCGGCGGCGGGGAAGATGCAGGGAAGCAAGAGGAGGCTGGCGCGCACCCGTGGGTGGCCACGGCTCGTCTCGAGGTGGCCCGAGGAGGCAGGACCACACGGAGCAGAGGCTCACCGGCGGCAGCTCTGAAAGCCCAAGTTTGGTTTTGGTAATTAATGACACCAAGTTGCTAATGCCATGTGTTAAGTGTTTTGATTTAGGCACAAGCAACACACGTGATGAAGGAGCATGTGGCATGGAGTGATGGCCACAAGATCACAAATGGTGGAGATGCACATAATATGGTGTACATGATGATCAAGTGGAAGAGAAGGAACTAAGAGCGCAAGACAAAGGTATAACCATAGGGTTTTCCTTTTACCGGTCTAAGATGAGTAGAGAAGTGATTGACCGGGTTTAGGATACATAGCCGACTATCAAGAGGGGAAATCACAGTTAGCTCGGGAATCAAGTGCCACTAGATCATTGTCTTGAGCATATGCATTAGGATCTAGTAAAGAGCTAACATAACGCCTTGGAAAATGATTGTGAAATGCTAACACACATGCACATGGTGGTGTACACTTGGTGGTGTTAGCACATTTGCGAAGGCGGTGGAGTTCAAGCGGTAGAGAGGGGTTTGGGTTCCTCTCTCCCTCCCGCCGAGCTTGCGAGGCGGGATTCGGCGTTTTTTGGAGAAGTGAAATGCCTATTTTCTTTTGCGCCGGAAGTCGGAAAAGAAACGGAGGCGAACGGAGGTCACTGTGGTGACCGGACGCTGCACCGGACGCGGTCACGGTATGACCGGACGTGTCCGGTCAGTGTTCAGCGTCTGCGCGGTTTTTAGTTCGATGATCGGATGCGCAGCGCGTCCGCTCACTGATGGCCGGACGCGTCCGGTCATCCAGGGAGCTTACTGGACTCTAACCGAACGCTGGCACTGTGGCGTCCGGTCAGTTCAACAGCGCGTCCGGTCAGTTCTCCTGAGTGAACCAGAGCGCGCGACCGGCGCGTCCGGTCCCTCACGTAGCCGGAGCGTCCGGTCAGGCGTCCAGAGGGGCAGAGCGAAGCGGAGTGACGATCAGACGCGCGGCGCGTCCGGTCACGTGCGATCGGACGCATCCGGTCTCAACGGGAGCATACTGGAACGCGACCGGACGTGGGCACTGTCGCGTTCGGTCAATCGGTTCAGCGCGTCCGATCACGGCAACGGCTAGTTCTGACTCGCACTGTTTCTTGCTGTCGTGTAGTGACCGGACGCGTCCGGTCACCCTGACCAGAGCGTCCGGTCAGCGCGTTTTTCGCTGCGTTGTCTGTAACGGCTAGCTGCGTACCCCTTCGTTATAAATAGAGGTTGGTCGGGGTTTGAGGGTAACTCTTGCACATTTTGAGATATAGAGACATACTTTGAGCTAGAGAACAACCCCTTCACTCATCTCTTTGATTAGTTGCATATCTTGAGTGAGATTCAAGTGCATTGCTTGAGAGTTGCATTCTAGAGGCACTTGATCTTCGAGTTGCTGCGGATTTCTTATTACTCTTCCATGTTTCCCGACACGGTAGACGGCTTGGAGCAGAGGAGGTGATTGAGCTCGCAATTGGAGATTGTTGGAGCCTTCACCAAGTGTTGTAAGGGGTTCTTGATCCTTCCCCGTGGGAGTTCGTGAATTGGATACTCTAGTGGAGCTCGTGGCTTGGAGGATCCCTATCTTGTGTGCGGTTGTGCGGCGCCCGCCGAGGGCTCGACTCTTGATAGTCGATTAGCTCGCGAACCGACAAGTGGGTGTATCGCCACAACGGGGAGTCGCTTGCCGGGAAGCAAGTGAACCTCGGGATAAATTCTTGTGTCATTCTCTTCCCGAGGTTTTCTCTTGTATGATTGATTGATTGGCATTTCTCATCTCTACATGGCGGTATAATCACTCAAAGCTCTTCTCTCGTATTACTTCTTGTTTATAGCTTGTAGTTGTTGTTGTGTTTAGTGGATAGCCTTGTACTAGACTTGTGTAGGTGGCTTGCTTAATTAGTTAGAGCTAGTGCTTTTGGTTCGCCACCTCTCGTACTAACTTGTGGTTAAGTAATTCTTGTAGAAGTTTTAATTAGGCTATTCACCCCCCCTCTAGCCTATTTGGACCTTACAAGTGGTATCGGAGCCGAGGCACCGTTTATTTGAGGCTTAACAACCTACGGTGAAAAAGAAATGGCTCAATTAAGCTTGCACATCAACAACACCAAGAAGGCACCTCACTTTGATGGCACAAATTATGCATATTGGAAGGTTAAGATGACCGCACACCTAAAGTCAATCAATAGAGAAGTGTGGAAGGTCACCGAAACAAAATTTGAGGTTGCTAATCCGGAAGCACCTACACCGGTAGAGGAGAAGAAGCTCCAATGCAATGATATTGCCATTAGTGCTCTTCATGAGGCACTAGATGACAAGACATTTGAGCAAGTAAAGAACATAGAGATTGCTCAAGATGCTTGGGCCAAGCTAGAAGAAACATTTGAGGGCACCGAAGGTACAAAGACCGCTAAAGCATATATCTTGCAAGAAAAATTTTCAAGCTTCAAGATGCAAGATGATGAGAGTGTACCGGAGATGTTTCATAGGTTGCAAGTCATTGTCAATGAGCTCAAGGCACTTGGTGAGGAGGTCAAGGACAATCAATTCTCTATGAAGTTCTTGAGAAGTCTACCCAAGAGATTTGATACATTGATCACCGTGCTAGTGAGGACTACATTGAAGGATTCAACTCCTCAACAAATATTTCAAGAAGTGATGACCGATGATTCATATAGAGAAGATGATGAGAAGGATGAGTTGGTCAAGAAGAAGAAGAAGGAAAATGAGAAGAAAGATGATGAAAAGAAGAAGAGTGTGGCATTCAAATCCACCACATCCAAGAGCAAATCCAAGATTGAATCATCAAGTGATGAAGACTCAAGCTCTTGTGATAGTGATGACATTGATAAGAAGATGGCTCTCTTTGTCAAGCAATTTGGCAAATTCATGAAGAAGAAAGGCTATCGTGCAAGAAGGAGGAAGAACTCATCCAAGAAGAGTGAGCATACCATGAGATGCTTTAGATGCCATAGCAAGGACCATCTCATTGCAAAGTGTCCTTATGATAGTGATGATGAAGATGCTATCAAGAAAGAGAAGAAGAAGCAAGAAAAGAAAAAAGCTCTTATAAGAAGAAGAATGATTCTCATGTTGCTACATGGGATAGTGATGATTCCTCAAGTGATGATGAGGATGACTACAAGAGCAAGAAGAAGGGACATGCTAGCATTGCCATCCAAGAGAAGGTCTCCCTCTTCGACACTCCATCGTGCTTCATGGCTAAGGCCGCTAAGGTATCATCCGACGATGAGAGTGATCATGATAATGCTAGTGATAGTGATAGTGATGAAGAAGAATTCACTAAAGATGAACTAATCACTATGCTAGAAGATTGCACTCAACATTTTAAAGAATCTAGAAAGGAGTGCAAGGGCTTGGTTAAGGAAAAGAAAAACCTTATGCAAGAACTTGATGAGCTTAGGGCATCTTATGAGAGTCTAAAGGTAGACCATAATAAGCTTCAAAAGTCTCACACTAAGCTTGAAGAAGCTCATTCCTCTCTAGTTGAAAAATGTGAAAACATGCCAACTAATGTTGAGAAAGCTAAAACTTGTAACATAGGCATATCATGTGATATAATTGATGAAACTTTTCATAAGCCTATTATTGTTGCTCCTACTAACCCTTCATGTAGCTCATCTACATCATCCTCATCTAGTAGTGATGGTTTCACTTGTGACTCCACACTTATAGTTGAGAATGAAAATCTCAATAAGGAGGTAAAAGAGCTCAATCACACATTAGCTAAGGCTTATGGTGGTGAGGACCGCTTGCTTATGTGCTTGGGTAGCCAAAGAGCTTCTCTCTACAAAGAGGGATTGGGCTATAACCCCAAGAAAGGCAAGGCCGCTTTTGCTCCTCACAAGACTCGTTTTGTGAAGAACAATGGTAGCTATTGCAAAAGTTGCAAGCAAGTTGGTCACATAGAGCAACATTGCATGAACAAGGAATCCAATGCAAATGTATCCTCAATCAAGTTTAATTCTTTCTATATGCTTACCAAGGGTACAAATGGTGTTCATGCTAAGTTTATTTGTACACCATGGATGGGCTCAAAGAAGAAAGCCATTTGGGTACCAAAGAGCTTAGTCTCTAACCTTGGAGGACCCAAACAAGTTTGGGTACCTAAAAAGAATTGATCTTGTCTTGTAGGTCAATTACAAAGCCGGAGGAAGGCATTGGGTGCTTGATAGTGGGTGCACTCAACATATGACCAGAGACTCTTGTATGTTCAATTCAATTGATACAAGTCAAAATGGTGGTTTTGATGCTATCACTTTTGGCAACAACAAGAAAGGCAAGGTCAAGGGGCTTGGTAAAATTGCTATCTCAAATGACATGAGCATATCTAATGTGTTGCTAGTTGAGAGCTTAGATTTCAATCTTTTATCGGTGGCACAACTTTGTGATCTTGGCTTCAAGTGCATATTTGGTAGTGATGATGTTGAAGTCATAAGTGTTGATGGATCAAACTTGATATTCAAAGGATTTAGACATGGTAGCTTATACTTGGTTGACTTCAATGATAGTGAGACACAATTGACATCATGCTTGCTTAGTAAATCTAGTATGGGTTGGTTATGGCATAGAAGGCTTGGTCATGTTGGAATGAAACAATTGAACAAACTTTTGAGGCATGACTTAGTTAGAGGATTGAAGGATGTCACCTTTGAGAAGGATAAACTATGTAGTGCTTGTCAAGCCGGCAAACAAGTTGGAAATTCACATCCTAGTAAAAGTGAAATGAGCACATCAAAAGCATTTGAGCTATTGCACATGGACTTGTTTGGGCCAACAACATACACTAGCATTGGTGGCAACAAGTATGGTTTTGTGATTGTGGATGACTACACTAGATACACTTGGGTGCTCTTTCTTTATGACAAGAGTGATGTTTATGATCTATTCAAGTCTTTTGTCAAGAGAGTGCAAAATGAGTTTGAAATCACCATCAAGAAGATTAGAAGTGACAATGGTAGTGAGTTCAAGAACACAAGAATTGAAGATTTGTGTGATGATCTTGGTATTGGGCATCAATTCTCACCAACATACACTTCTCAATCAAATGGTGTAGTTGAAAGGAAAAATAGAACCTTGATTGATATGGCTAGATCAATGCTTAGTGAATACAATGTTAGTCATTCATTTTGGAGTGAAGCTATCAACACGGCTTGCTATTGTAGTAACCGTCTCTATTGCCATAGGAAGCTTGGAAAGACACCATATGAACTATTGAATGGAAGAAAGCCCAACATTGCATACTTTAGAGTGTTTGGTTGCAAATGCTATATTCTCAAGAAAGGCACTAGGTTGAGCAAGTTTGAAAAGAAATATGATGAAGGGTTCTTACTTGGTTATTCTACCATAAGCAAATCATATAGAGTTTGGAATCTCACAAATGGCACCTTGGAAGAAGTTCATGATGTTGAGTTTGATGAAACCCAAGGGTCTCAAAATGAAGCTCAAAACCTTGATGATGTGAGAGGAGATCAATTGTCAAATGCAATGAAGAACATGGACATTGGTGATATAAGGCCGATGCAAGTTGATGATGATGATATTCATGTGATCAACCAAAGTGTGCAAATTGATACAAATCAAGCAAGCTCTAGTGGTTCTCATGATGAAGCTCAAGTTCAAGGTCAAACAAGTGGAAGCAATCAACTCCCAATACTCCAACCTACTAGCATTGCTAGGGATCATCCATTGGATCAAATCATTGGTGGAATTCAAAGTGGTGTTCAAACTAGATCAAGATTAGCATCCTTTTGTGAGCATTACTCATTTGTCTCATTAGAAGAACCAAAGAAGATAGAAGATGCATTGAAGGATTCCAATTGGGTGAATGCCATGCATGAAGAACTAAACAACTTTGCTAGAAATCAAGTTTGGAAACTTGTTGAGAGGCCAAAGAACTACAATGTGATTGGTACTAAGTGGGTCTTTAGAAACAAGCAAGATCAAGATGGCATGGTTGTAAGGAACAAAGCAAGATTAGTAGCACAAGGATACACTCAAGTTGAGGGTCTTGACTATGGAGAGACATATGCACCGGTTGCAAGATTGGAAGCAATTAGAATCTTATTAGCATATGCTTGTGCACACAACATAAAGCTCTATCAAATGGATGTCAAGAGTGCATTTCTTAATGGCTACATCAATGAAGAAGTTTATGTTGAGCAACCTCCCGGTTTTGAAGATGACAAGAAGCCCGACCATGTTTACAAGCTAAAGAAGGCATTGTATGGTTTAAAGCAAGCACCTAGAGCATGGTATGAGAGATTGAGGGATTTTCTTCTCTCTAAAGGGTTCAAGATGGGAAAGGTTGGCACCACTCTCTTCACCAAGAAGCTTGGAAATGACTTGTTTGTGTTGCAAATCTATGTGGATGATATCATTTTTGGATCAACAAATCAAGATTTTTGTGAAGAGTTTGGAAATATGATGGCTAATGAGTTTGAGATGTCTATGATTGGAGAGCTTAGTTACTTTCTTGGACTTCAAATCAAGCAAATGAAGAATGGCACTTTTGTAAGTCAAAGCAAGTACATCAAGGACATGATCAAGAGGTTTGGATTGCAAGATGCTAAGCCAATGAGCACACCAATGGGCACTAATGATCAATTGGGTATTGATGATAGTGGAAACATGGTAGATCAAAAGCAATACCGGTCTATGATTGGAAGTTTGCTCTATGTCACCGCTTCTAGGCCGGATGTGATGTTTAGTGTATACAAGTGTGCAAGATATCAAGCTTCACCTAGAGAAAGTCACTTGAGAGCAACCAAGAGGATATTGAGATATCTTAAGGGCACTCATGATGTTGGATTATGGTATCCCAAGGGGTCTAACTTTGAGTTGATTGGATATTCGGACTCCGACTATGGTGGGTGCAAGATTGATAGAATGAGCACAAATGGCACTTATCAATTGCTTGGAAGGTCTCTTGTTTCATGGTCATCAAAGAAACAAAATAGTGTTGCACAATCTACCGCCAAGGCCGAATACATTAGTGCCGGTAGTTGTTGTGCACAATTGCTTTGGATGAAAGCCACCTTGAATGACTTTGGAATCAAATTTAAGAATGTGCCTTTGTTTTGTGACAATGAAAGTGCTATCAAGATGACTCAAAATCCGGTTCAACATTCAAGAACCAAGCACATTGATATAAGGCATCATTTCATAAGAGACCATCAACAAAAGGGTGATATTAGCATTGAAAGCATTGGCACCGAAGATCAATTAGCCGACATATTCACAAAGCCACTTGATGAAAAGAGATTTTACAAGTTGAAGAATGAATTGAACATACTTGACCTCTCTAACTTGAAATGAGTGCACCCCCACATTTTTATATGACATGCCTCTCCTCTAACACAGCAAGGTAAAGTTGTTTGGCATATCATTCATACTTTGCTAAGGACATGTTTAGAATATATAGACATATTTGCATGACAAATAGGCTCATTCATGAAAATTAAATGATTTTGATGTATATATGGTACCACTATTGCTTCTATGTTTGATTGATCTAGTGGTAGCTTATGACATGTTTGTGGGCTTGCAAACCTAGTGTTGAATCTAGAAAATAAGCTCATGATGTGTAATTCAACATGGTCAAGATAACCCTTATACTTTATGAGGTGTGAAAAATCTTGTCCTTGGATCAAACCGAATTACATATTCTAGGCAAGTAATCTAGATTGAACCATAATTTGGACTCCCTCATAATTGATTGACTTATCTCTCACTAAAATTGGCACCTTTTTGGTGATTGTTGACAAAGGGGGAGAGAAAAGTCACAAAGATATTGCAAAGAGGGAATAAGATATAATAAGGGGGAGAGAAAAGTCACAGGGGAGAGAAAAGTTACAAATGGAGAGAAATCAAGGGATCAATTAAATTTGAGCACATAAGTAGGGGGAGCAAGCTCATGGATTATTTGTTGCATTTGTATGTGCATTAACATGATGAAATGTTGCATTGCAAAGTTTAATTTCGATATTCATGATTGAATGGTGTATGCTAGATATAGAACTTGAATGATGTTTTGTTAAGAGTAGCTTTACATGTGGTATCTAGACACCTTTTGCTTATAATGTTGATCTCACGGGGTATTTTAGTGTTTGTGATCATTACAAGTGTTGTATTTTAAGTGGTGTCTAGCTACATCGATGCTAAAGATGGTATATAAAGGCAACTCCGATTGGTATCACGCTTCAAAGGTCCATTCTATATACCTTAGCATCAATCTTGATAGTAGTAACTCTCCCAAAATTCAAATCCATACATATGTGCATAATTAAACCAAACTCAAGGAAGCACATATGTAGGGGGAGCTAATACTATCGAAATTGAAAATTGATTTCATTTCATATCTTTGTGATGGTTGTCATCAATTACCAAAAAGGGGGAGATTGAAAGCCCAAGTTTGGTTTTGGTAATTAATGACACCAAGTTGCTAATGCCATGTGTTAAGTGTTTTGAGTTAGGCACAAGCAACACACGTGATGAAGGAGCATGTGGCATGGAGTGATGGCCACAAGATCACAAGTGGTGGAGATGCACATAATATGGTGTACATGATGATCAAGTGGAAGAGAAGGAACTAAGAGCGCAAGACAAAGGTATAACCATAGGGTTTTCCTTTTATCGGTCTAAGATGAGTAGAGAAGTGATTGACCGGGTTTAGGATACATAGCCGACTATCAAGAGGGGAAATCACAGTTAGCTCAGGAATCAAGTGCCACTATATCATTGTCTTGAGCATATGCATTAGGATCTAGTAAAGAGCTAACATAACGCCTTGGAAAATGATTGTGAAATGCTAACACACATGCACATGGTGGTGTACACTTGGTGGTGTTAGCACATTTGCGAAGGCGGTGGAGTTCAAGCGGTAGAGAGGGGTTTGGGTTCCTCTCTCCCTCCCGCCGAGCTTGCGAGGCGGGATTCGGCGCTTTTTGGAGAAGTGAAATGCCTATTTTCTTTTGCGCCGGAAGTCGGAAAAGAAACGGAGGCGAACGGAGGTCACTGTGGTGACCGGACGCTGCACCGGACGCGGTCACGGTATGACTGGACGTGTCTGGTCAGTGTTCAGCGTCTGCGCGGTTTTTAGTTCGATGATCGGATGCGCAGCGCGTCCGGTCACTGATGACCGGACGCGTCCGGTCATCCAGAGAGCTTACTGGACTCTAACCGGACGCTGGCACTGTGGCGTCCGGTCAGTTCAACAGCGCGTCCGGTCAGTTCTCCTGAGCGAACCAGAGCGTGCGACCGGCGCGTCCGGTCCCTCACGTAGCCGGAGCGTCCGGTCAGGCGTCCAGAGGGGCAGAGCGAAGCGGAGTGACGATCGAACGCGCGGCGCGTCCGGTCACGTGCGATCGGACGCGTCCGGTCTCAACGGGAGCATACTGGAACGCGACCGGACGCGGGCACTGTCGCGTCCGGTCAATCGGTTCAGCACGTCTGATCACGGCAACGGCTAGTTCTGACTCGCACTGTTTCTTGCTGTCGTGTAGTGACCGGACGCGTCCGGTCAGCGCGTTTTTCGCTGCGTCGTCTATAACGGCCAGCTGCGTACCCCTTCGTTATAAATAGAGGTTGGCCGGGGTTTGAGGGTAACTCTTGCACATTTTGAGATATAGAGACATACTTTGAGCTAGAGAACAACCCCTCCACTCATCTCTTTGATTAGTTGCATATCTTGAGTGAGATTGAGTGAGATTCAAGTGCATTGCTTGAGAGTTGCATTCTAGAGGCACTTGATCTTCGAGTTGCTGCGGATTTCTTGTTACTCTTCCGTGTTTCCCGACACGGTAGACGGCTTGGAGCAGAGGAGGTGATTGAGCTCGCAATTGGAGATTGTTGGAGCCTTCACCAAGTATTGTAAGGGGTTCTTGATCCTTCCCCGCAGGAGTTCGTGAATTGAATACTCTAGTGGAGCT
This sequence comes from Saccharum hybrid cultivar R570, assembly GCA_038087645.1. Lineage (NCBI taxonomy): Eukaryota > Viridiplantae > Streptophyta > Magnoliopsida > Poales > Poaceae > Saccharum > Saccharum hybrid cultivar. The sequence continues at coordinate 15,571,231 of JAQSUU010000793.1, read as the reverse complement.
CATGGCTTGGAGGATCCCTATCTTGTGTGCGGTTGTGCGGCGCCCGCCGAGGGCTCGACTCTTGATAGTCGATTAGCTCGTGAACCGACAAGTGGGTGTATCGCCACAACGGGGAGTAGCTTGCCGGGAAGCAAGTGAACCTCGGGATAAATTCTTGTGTCATTCTCTTCCCGAGGTTTTCTCTTGTATGATTGATTGATTGGCATTTCTCATCTCTACATGGCGGTATAATCACTCAAAGCTCTTCTCTCGTATTACTTCTTGTTTATAGCTTGTAGTTGTTGTTGTGTTTAGTGGATAGCCTTGTACTAGACTTGTGTAGGTGGCTTGCTTAATTAGTTAGAGCTAGTGTTTTTGCTTCGCCACCTCTCGTACTAACTTGTGGTTAAGTAATTCTTGTAGAAGTTTTAATTAGGCTATTCACCCCCCCTCTAGCCTATTTGGACCTTACAAGCTCGCCTGGCCACGGGGCTCCGGCGGTAGGGACGGCCGGAGGAGTGGTTCTACGAGCTCAGAGTCACATGGCGAAGGTGATGACGGCTGCTGCTAGACACAAGGAGAAGCGAAGCAGCGAGAACGGTGGTGGCAGCGAGCTCGGCATGGCCATCCATGGCGTCCGCACGCTCTGGCCGCGAGAAGAGCGAGGGAGGCGAGCAGGAGGCACAAGGGAGGCAGAGGGCGAGCTGGGACACGGCGCTGGGGCTTCAGCGTCCACATAGACGCAAGGAGAAGGCAGTGGCGCGTGGCACGGACATGGACGCGCGGCTGCTCTGCATGAATGCCACCGATGTATTTCGTCGAGCATGTGGCGGGCGACGGGGTATGGAAAGTGGGCACCGATTTGGGCTAGATCCGGGCCAAATTGGACCTTGGGCCAAAAATGAAGTTTGTTCACCTGGGCTTGCTTTTCATTTTTCATTAAGAGACCAAGGTCATTAGAGCTCTTCAACAACGGGTAATTAGGCCACAAACTGTCAGTGTCAGCGCCTTGATAATGGTCACGGAAATTCACTTTCGGAGGTCAAAACTTGGTCAAACTCAGTGCAACTTTTTGCATGCTCTTCTCTATAATATAACCTTCAACTTTTATTTTTGGACCAACTCAAGTTGCTTAACGAATTTCGGAGAACGCGGAATGCCAATGTCGGAGATACTGAAATCGGGGCTTTAAAATGGCTAAGTGCTGAAATCAGCCCTAAAACTGACTTGTGAGCCCTGTTTGAGCATGTTCCACACATTTTCATGACTTGACTCTTAAATAAAGTTTGTTCCTTATAAAATTCTATACAACTTTGTCCAAGGGTGCACAGTCATACAAAGCTTCTAGGTCACACTTTTGAAACGGTCAAACACAAGTGTTCCTGGGTCCATACATGGTCAACCATCACTTAGAAGCACATTTAGGCAAAATGATCAACATGAACATTATTCCATTTAGTGTCCTAAGTGTAGTTAAGGTTTTGTAGAGGCCAAACATACGCACCATGCATAGATTACATTTTAGTTATAATCCAAACAAGCATATAACTTATCATTTCATGTGTCTTTTTGATTCCAAACTTCATGAAACTTTTTCACGGGTCTAGATGGATGCATGTGGATGTAATGTACATGGAATAAGCATGTTTAGAATTACTCTTGCATAATCTTAACAAGGGTCTATATGTAAGCAATTGTGCGTGGCCCAAGTTTAAGTTGAAGCTCCATCATGTAGATTTGATCTTGACACCTTGATTACCCCTTGACATGTCATGTTTGAGCTCAAACCCACTACTTAATTGGTGATAAACACCTGGGGTGTTACACTATCTCCTGTTCATTTTTTGTTGTTGGCCTATTATTGTCATTAGTGCTTTGATTCATGTGGTAACCCTATATCATCTTGTCTGTGGTTTGGCTATACAGCTTCATTAAATTTTGCTGAAATGGACAATTCAATATCGGCACAAATGATTCTTTCTGGGATTTCAATAGAGGAGCCATATTTGCAGTCCAGACTTGAAATCATGGCTAAAGAGGAAATGAGAGGACTCAGACATGGAAAGATCCCAATTGATGACTCCTTTTTGATGGGTACAACCGACCCCACAGGGTCCTTAAAACCTAACGAAGTTTGTGTCATACTGTAAGTATTTAATAATGCGTGTTGAATCTTGATGTTTTTTTTATCTCCTCTGAGCAGCTAAATTTGTTAGTGGTGTACTGCTCACCATTCTCGTTCTATAGGCCGGCCGTACTTGTGATGGTTCCCCAGCCATCTTTTACAGTTAAACCCCAGAAACAACAGAAACTAGTCGTGCATGGCTGCATAATCTCACATGAATCATAAACTTCTTTAGGGTTTTCCAGACCTATTTGTATGATGTATACCAATGTTGCTGCATTGTTCTTGTTTTTCCTTTCTTTAATTCTTTGTAACGCGACTACATTTTTGGCAAAAAGCTTCATGTCATTCTAAAAAAAAGCAACAAATTACCAAGGTTGATGAGGGTGCCGATGTACACCCAGACCACTCAAGTTCAAATCCTCATCGAGGTGAATTTGGGTGCCTAATTCTTATTAATTATTATAGTCTTCTAGTTCCTTCTATGTTTGTTTAGAAAAAATTGAATAAATTACTGGGTTCCTTGCAACAGTTGAACCTGATGGTGTTATTACCCTCCTTGGTGCTGCCTTCACCTCTGTATCCGTCAGCTGGTCATCTGCCACTCTTCGATGGTGGCTGTCAACTGAGTGCTGTCACTCTCCATGTCGGAGGACTTCAGTTAGGAATCTTGGAGATTCTCTCTTTCAGTGGCATAAGACAACAAGTGTTAGTGCATTGCAAGCTGCAAGCACTGTTCTTGTGGTTTTGTGTCGTAGGCCTGGGTTTGTGACTTCGTGTTGCTTGATGCACACCTTGTTTCAGTGTTCTGTCCCTTTTTTAACCTTGTAATGGCTGGGTGCATCATCATTTTGCGGAACGTAGAGGCCACAATATTTCACCTTGAAACAAAGCTTGCTTCATCTAAAACAGAAACTTACTGAAATATCATAGTAGATTATGTGTAATCTGTTAGGGTAGCATGAAATTAATAGTTTATTACTAAATTTTAGACAACTGAGTATTTTTTTCTTGCTGTTCCTATTGGTGGCCGTTGTAACTTCCTGTATCTCCTGTTGCACAGTGGTGATGGCCAACTTTCTGGAGACGTTCTTGTCTACAAGTATCCTGGGCTACATCTTGGTGATATTCATGTCTTGACTGCTACATATATCTGGGGTTTGGAGGATATTGTTGGAAATTCCAAGTATGCTATATTTTTTCCTGTTTCTGGATCACAAGCTATGGCAAGCAGTTTTGGTGGTAATATGTTCTGGGTATCAAGAAACTCAGAGGTTGGTTGGTCTTATCACTACTGAAATTCTGCGATCCTGTATTTCTATGGAATACCAACATTTCATCATATTTTATTTTTGAAAAGGAAACACAATTCGTTCTGTCTCTTGTGTTTGAGCAGCTCTAACTTTAATGCAAGAGCTCATGATGCCCCTTTGTTCCACCCCTACCAGTAGATTAGAATGGAGTTAAACCATTTTCTCTTTCTATATTGTGGATGATTTTGAATCTGGACTTCCTTTTTCTGCCTAGTAGATGTTGCTCTATGCTGTGTGTTAATCCTCTGTAAGAATTTCTAGTGCATTGTTTTCTGTATTTAATGTGCTTATCTAGTTTTTTTTTCTCATGAATACAACTCTATGATATGACCTGCAGTGAATGCTCTTTAGCTAAAGTCTTCCATAGCAACTGTGTTGCATTATATTCTGTTTTGCAGTTTAGTTGTTTTGCAGTTTAGTTTTATTGATTTGTATGTACTATATAAATTGTTGAAATTAGGGGTGTGATTGGTTTTTGTAAATTAGGTATTGAGCACCCTTTTTTTTTGTAGTACTAAGGATCACAGGTGGGCTCAATATGGACACTTCATAGGCTGCACATATCTTATTAGATACAATAGCAACTCACTGACATAGATAGCCATTTCTTATTATAAAATAGATTGCATGATAAATCACTCGTTTGGATATCATGATGCATGGCACACTTTCAAGCCTTTCTTTGTTTTGTTTATTTCTGCCAACTTACTAATGGGAGCTACTCACTAATTCACTATGACTGAATTTGGTGTTTTCAGTTACTGAAATACTTCAAACCATGTCAATCTCGGCTTCAAAGGATTACTCAAAAGAGAAAGGAGCAAAAGAACCCTCAACATTAATTATGGATCCTCCCTGGAAAGTGCATTATTCGATGATTTTTTGAGGACTAGGTTTACACTCAGGTATATTAACGTTTGAGCTGGACTCAGCTTGCCAAGAGTAGTCTTTTTTTTTCTTTGTTTGGAAAGCATTTTAAAACTAAAATTTTTGGATTCTATTTTTTGCTTATGTTGGAGAAGTGTTTCTGGGTGAGAAATTCCTGTTTAAATCTTCATTTCGTACTTTAGGATAACATATTTAAGCAATCATTATATTGGGCTAACAATTTTTGTCTTATAAGTACTTTTGAGGTACCATTGTTTTTAATTTTGGTGACTATTTCATAGATCCTAATGTAACACCCTAGGTGTTAAGTAAGCATTTTGCATTGAAATTGCATGAGCACAAGCATCATTGATCATCTATAAGCATAAGCATCTCAATTCCCATATCTATGATTGTTTATATCACATGTGTTACCACTAATTTTTATGCCTATGCTAGTTTTTTTTTCATGTGACCAACGTATGAAATGTTTGTGTGATAGTAGGAGTACCCCAAACATGTTTAGAATGTCATTTGGAACAACTTTGGTATTCATGATGTGATCTAGTTTAGCCTCTAAGTCATAGCTATAGAGTAAAACCTCATTTTCAAGTTGTGGGTTTGACCGAAGTTGAACGATACTTTAGAGACTTTGCATGATTGTGCACCCTAAAACAAAGTTGTAGAACTCAATTAGTGTAACAACTTTTATTTTTGGGTCATGGTCTAATTAAGTTCCTAGCATGCTCAAAAATAGATCACAAAAATCAATGTGTTACTGTTTTAGAAGCCAAAAATTTTTCTAAGTCTTTGTGCTGAATTTCAGTTTCAAGTAGGTGTCTTTGGGGCTCTATAGTTTGAAATATATTGGGAATTAGCTTAAGCTCATGTTGAGACAATTGAAGTACTCATGCAGCTTTATGGCGTAGTGAAGTTGGTTGATCAAATCATCAATCGGTTTAGGAGCTACAGAGGGAGGAAATTTGGAGTTTCAGTGTATTTTTGCAGTAGTATTGCTCCTTCAGTTTTTGAATCACAGCAAAAATGGCGACAGAGACAGAGAGCAATGCCGATGGCCTAGCATTCGCCGCTGCTCGCCACCTCGCTCGCCCTCACGGCTTGCATGACCACCAGCTCACCACCTTGCCGTGCTCTAGAAAAAGAAAAAAAACCGGCGCCCTCTGCTCTCCGTCTTGCTTCTTCTCGCTCGCTCGCCTGCTCTGCTCGCTGCTACTGAGTGTGAGAGCCATGGCCGCCGCCAGAGCTCCCTGCCTTCGCATGGGCTCACAGCTCTAGTGCTCCTCCGCCCTAGCTCGCTGCGCCCAGTCTTCTTCACCCCGCGCCGCTCCTCCTATGCTCTTTTCCGGCGCCGCTCAACGCCACAGCTCCATCGACGGCGGAGCAGCTACGGGCAGTCCGCCTGCTCACGTGGCTAGCAAGCCAGAGGCCACCCCAGGCCGAGCTGCAGACGTCAGGAGGCGCGCCGGGAGCCGGGCCAGCCGGAGCCAGCAATGATCGTCGCTTTGCCATTGTCGTGCCCTTCCCTGCCATGTCGTTCCGCCGCCGAGCCGCGGGCTCGCGTGGCCGGGCCAACACAGGCCGCCTCGGGCCGGAATGAGCAGCCCCACGCGTTCGCGCCAGCTCCCTGGTGCTCCATCACCACTTCCCCGACGCCGGCATGACCCCCAACGGCCGGAGCCGCGAGCTCCGATGACCTCCCTGTTCAAATCCACGACAGGGACCTCCTACAAGAATTCGACGAAAGTCAGGGGGTTTCTGCAGAACTAGTGACTCAAGTGAATAGTGCGGTTAGGACCTATTTGCTCGGTTTAAATAAAGTTCTTGCAGGGGGTTTTCTACGAAGTACATGACTCATATGAATAGTACCGCATAGTGCAACTTTCCTTTTTCCTTTTTCTTTTCTACATAGTCATGGCAGAAACTTTGAAAATTCGTAGAAAATTATAGAAAAATCGTAAAATAGGAAATGAGGACTTTTTGGAATCTTTGTGAAATTCTCTATGCAGTAGAGTCATAAAATGTTATATGTTTATAGATGTTTTCTGATGTTTTTATTTAAGCTTTAAAAATGCTCTAAAATGCTTATAAACTTGACCAGAGCAAGATCTGGAGTTTTAGAACTCCAAAAATAGTGATTCTTATTTTGTTAATTTTGTAATGACATGTATGTCACACCCTAAATTTTTTGTAAATTCAAAATAGCTAAATATGATTTATTGTGTAATTGAGTGTGTATGTAAATATAGGGAATAATATATTTTTGTGAAATTAAAATTAATCATAAGGTTAGCAACATGTTGATGCACTCATGCTACCACATTTTATTTATTGTATTGATTGATTTGATCCAAAGTTCAAAAGAGATTCAAAAACATTTGAAATTGGATTTGGAAAATCAAATAAGAAAAAGAAAACCCTTTTCCTCTCCCTCCCTCCTTTCGGCCCAGTCGGCCTGCTGGCCATTTTCTTGGCCTGCCCATGATTTTTCCTTGCTGGGCCGGCCCGTGTCGGAGGCCACAATCGCTGTCGCCGCGCCCCGCTCTTTCCCCTTGTGCTGCTAACCGCCCGGGCCCACTTGTCGGCACCTCCTCCATCCTCCCGCTTGAATCGGACACACGCGGCCGAGGAGAAACCGCCGTTGCCCACGTTCGCTCCTTTAATTGTGGGAGCGTCTCCTCGCGCCTGGCCCTTTTAAGTGGAAGCCGCACCCGACGCCGCTCCCTCTGTAGCCCTCCCCGCTCTATTTCACCTGTTTGAGCCACAACCGCAGCTTCGCAAGATCACCGGAGACGTCGTCCGCTCCTCCGCGTCGCCATCGTCTTCGAGCCGCTCTTGTCTTCGTTTTGACGCTAGGTGAGCTTTGCCCCGCTCCCCCCTTTTTCACCGTCCACCTCCCGTGTCGAATGGTGGCCTATAGGGCCGTTTTACGTGAGCTCCGGTGAGCTCTCCGCCACCGACCATGGCGGTTGCCCCTCGGATCTTTTCCCGGCCGCACATGTGACATGGCTGAGTTCTCCATCCCCTCCGCATCCTCCCCGTAGTCTCTATTTGGAGAATGGGGCTCCATAGCGCTCAATTTCATCGCTCCGGTGAGCTCTCCGCCGTCGGCCATGGCAGGCACGCCGCGCGGGCCATCCCGTGGCTGTATTTTGTTCCGGGGCGAGTTCGCCTTTCTCCCCGCGTCACCCAGGTGCTCTCGGTTTTGAAAACCGTGCACCATAGCGTCGGTTTGGGTCACTCCGGTGAGTTTCCACCGCTGGCAATGGCAGCGCCGCCGCGTCCTCTCCCAACTCCGGCGTCTTGCTTTCCCTTTCCCTTCCCTTGTCTAATCTCAGCCGCTCGTTTTAAATCCTACGGCCACGAGCACACCATACCCCTTCGTGGGTCTTTTTGCTAAAGAGACCTCCGATTTTTATCTTTTGAAACCCGCCGTCCTTGGCGTACTCATGGAATACGCACTTCCATTTTGAAGACGTATTTTCTCCGGTTTAAATGAAAAATACGTTTCCAGTTTAATTACAGATTTGCCACTACAGTAAAACGATTATAAAATCGTCGTTTTAGCTCCGATTTGATCCGTTCAACTTGCGTTAGTTTCATAATTTCATGATCTACGCAATGGTGCTACTGTTAGACCTGTTAGGAGCTTTTGAATTTCTTGATTAAGTCTAGTTTAATAGCTAGCTTTTGGAACCGTAAATAGCTCATAACTTGTACGTTGTAACTCCGTTTTTCGTGCAATTCGCGTCGTTGTGATCGTAGCCAGACGTAGATAATTTTAGTAAACATTTTATACAGTTTTAATTATTGTTGGTGTACTATTCTAATCGTAGTCATGTTTTTCTTATATGTCTGCTCTGGAATGCGTGTTATACTTTGTGTCGTTCGAGTTCAGACGGTGAGGAGTACTTTGGGAATCCGGACACGTACGAGGAGCAGCAGGACCAGCAGCAGTTCGTGAACCAAGACAAGTATAGCATGGGCCTACCTTGTTGTCCTATTCATTATATAATATACTCATTATGCATGTGTCTAATATTACTCGACTATAAGGACTTCCTAGCTAATTGATGACCTGTACCTTGATTCCTATGGGTTTTATTTGCGCATGGGTAGAATGCTAGTGCTCTAACTAAATATGATCTATACTATGACTGATGGAACCAATGGATAAAAATAATAGTAACCGTGGAACCATAGGGTAAAGGTGCAGATGATGTTGATCATGTTGCCCTAAACTCTCTGTAAGGACTTATCTGTAGGGTAAAAGCTGGGACATACAGTGCAACCCTAAGAGTCATATGGCTCTGGCTTTAGCTCAGTAATAGGATCTTTTCTAGCTTGTTAGACGTTACCCAAAAGGGCACAAGAGGGGCTTGCCACTTTGGGTATAGAACTGCCTCTGTTCTAATGTGTATAGCCTGCGGGAATTGTGCCATCGAAAGGGGTTCTCTATATCTGTCTGCCGAGGAAACCTCGCGGCCCTAACATGTTAGAAGAGGCCTATGGAAGGCTTCATAGTGTACCCTGCCTACTCACCTTGGGAGTGTTAGGGGGTCGACGGGCCCCGGGCAAATGGGCAACACGACTCACGGATAAAGATGCACAACCTCTACAGAGTCTTAAAACTGTTATAACAGCCATGCTCACGGTCACGAGCGGCCCCACAGAATAAATGGTTACTTAACATATGGATGACTTATGATGATGATGATGAGATTATACTGATGCTCAATTACTCTCCTTAATTCTAGTGGGTGATCATGTGGGTTAAACGGGAGCTTAAGCATAACTTAGTAATAATAAGTAATAATGAAATGCTGATCTATTAAAAATGCTAACTGCAGTCAACCGTGTCTATCCTTTTTGAGCCTCATGAATCCTCATACTATACTTACGGAGTACGAGTGTACTCACACTTGTTATTATTTTATTTTTTGGATAAAAATCCCGGATGGGTAACAGATGATAGTTTCTACGAGGATTTTCCTGAAGAATTCTAGGTTTGGGTCAACCAGTCGGCCTTTCCTGTAGATTAGATACTTCGTTCGAGAGTGTTATTTACCTTTTCGTTTGTTATGTGAAGAACTACGTGATGTAATATCGTGATTTATGTACATGGTGATGATACTTTTGTTAATTTGTCGGCTTATGTGTGCGACTATTCCTGGGGCGCACATAAGATGTATGCACTCTATATTGTCCTTTAATTGGAGTGTGACAATGTACTTGCTAGGAAAAAATATTAAACACACTAGTTGTTCACTGTTTTTTTAAGGTTTTGATTTGACCTTGATAAATAAGGAAATCTACATTATATTGCTTGTCATTTTTATATCTTGAGTTGTGCTGCTCCTAATGATGTGAAATTTTTATGATAGTCTTGTTATGCTATGGATGTACTGTGGTATAAACTTTACGGTCATGACTTACTGTAGGATCAAGTTATTGATTTAACTTGTTTATGACTTGATAAATAGCTTGTAAACAATATATAATTGATAAAATGAAAAATATTGTTCCATTAGCTTAGTATGATGTTTATATATCATATTGATTCATGCTAGGGTCATGTGTTCATAAAAAATATGGAGTTTTAGGTTTAACTTGCTCTCACATGATTTATTGCAATAACTATTTGTCTTTTTCATAGAGATTGATATACTTGTCCAAATCGCATGAAACTTTACTAGTAGACTTTTGGGAGCATTTGTAGGACACTATAATTTTGGTAGAATTTATTGTGCACTTTTGATAGGTGTTCATAATTCCACCTATTTACCTAAATAAATTAAGAAAATATATTAAAAGAATTTATTTAGGAATGGACACTATGTTTTCTGGTGTTCATTAGTCATGTGTGAAATGTTGGTAAAGTTGGTTTTGCATAATTATATGTTTGCAACATATGTTAATAATTATTTCTTGCAATTACTAGTTTCTAGGCAGTTCTGGGGGCAATGTAGATTACCACATGTTAATGATATTTGCTGGGAAACTTATTTATACAAAAGTTGTAGATAATTCATGTATATAGCTTCTGTTAAACTTTGGTGGCATTTGGCCATGTGGTTTAGGAGTTATAGCTGTTTAAAGTTGGGTTACAGAATTGCTTGCTCTCTGTCTTGTTAGACCAGTTTCTATGTTTATGTAAATTTGATATGTTAAACTTTAGAAACATGCTATGGTGATATTAGATGAAATGTAGAGAATTTAATTAGCTTTTCATAATGTCTTCTTTCAAGTCATTTGGATTTATAAAACTCCAGATATAATTGAATTATGAAGCTACTATTTGCTTGTCCAGAAATGGATAAATTCCAATTATAGTTGTTTGCTTGTATATTGTTAAGTGTGACTTATGCCTTTGAGGGTAGTTAAGTTAATACACATGAGATCTTGTGAAACCTTGTGTGCCATGCCTAATATGCTTATCATCTTTTATATTAGGTTGGGTGATGTTTATTTAAGCAACATGAAGTGTCTATGCATGTGGAGAGTAATATGGTGTTTGTCTTGTTTACTGTATGTGATGCATTGTCCATTATACTTCCATGTATTCATGCACTTGCATCTTGCATCTCATATAGGTACGCTAGCAGAAACATGTGAAGAAAATGGTGTTGGAGCTAAAGCCGAAGACGGTTTTTGGTGGATCCACCCCGAAGATAGAAGGACCGGACAAGTAATAAATTGAGGGAATGCTCGCCAAGCGAGTTTCTTCTGACAAACTCTGACTAGAATCAGATCCCAGGCAAGGCTCGGAGCATTATAAGCCTCCTACCTTTAAAGCAATCAATTCTATATATATTATAAGTATTGTTGTATTAAGTGATAGGAGTTGGTTGGAAACTCTTGCTGCATTATATCATTCCTTGTCCAGATATATGAATCCTTGAATCCTACATAGACTAGGATCGAGTAGATGCTTAGCCCTGCTTTAAGTGGTAGAAGTCATGTGATTTCCTATCACCTGCGAGATATAGGGATATTCATATATGGCACGGTTGGCTATATTTGTTATCGTGGAAATGAACCTGGTGTTAATAAAATGAAATGAGACCGAGCGGGATGATGATAGTGAAGCGACAAGGCATGGAGGTCTTGGGTGTGAATCTATCCCTGTCTGAGTCGTTTAAGGACCAATCCACGGTACGTCCTTGAGTCATGTTGAATGTAGTCTAACACTTAGTTAGCCGGATAAGTCGTTCCAACCGCGAAGCCGAGTAATACGGTTCAGGCTGGGAGTCGAATGGTAGGTCGCATCTTAGAGGAGAGTAACGTTGTGCTTGTGGACATTGGTGTGAGACCAAGGGGGGTTAGAGTCCCTAGCACCTGGCAGAGTGTCGCCCTTGGGGATGTGGCATCATTTGAACCCGCGACTCCTGAATTGTACGAAAGGTGGCTTGTGCAACCCTGGCAGGGGCCTGCGCGGTGAGTGTTAGAAATACCCCTCCAGCTGGATAGGAATTCGATTCGAATCGCCGTCGCTCCCGGTTAGTGAGCACTTGACTTGAGCAGCGACAACGTAGATTCCATTAAATTGAACGGATGGTTAATTGGATAACGATGAAAAGGTTGCCTCAATTTATACCTGCTATGGTTAATATTGTTTGCTCCTAATAAAGTGAGTGCTCTAGTACAAGTTCTAATATATATGATAGGTTAATGATAATTAGCTTGATGCTTAAGCATTAATGATTGATCATCTATATTAAGCTTTTATGCAAAATGTTGTCAAGCTAGCCTCACTTCATATCATCCTTGCATGATCCTTGGTGTCACTTTATTTTTTGTTTCTAACGGGTAAGTCTAGCTGAGTACCTTCTTGTACTCAGGGTGTTATCCCCACTTGTTGTAGGTTGTGTTGAAGCTTGGCGACTACAAGAGTTGGTTGGCTCCTGCCTTAGTGGCGAAGTGTGATCATGGGCATGATCCTTCTTATTTACCTTATCTCTAATGCTTTTATTGAAAGTCGACCGGGGTACTGGCATGTATTTGAAATAAGAATAATGTTAGTTTCAAATTACTTTGCTTCCGCTACTTTTCAATGTAAGTTGTAATAACTATGTTGAACTCCGATGTATATTGAATTACTTGTGAAATGGATGTAACATGTGACTTGTTATGTTGAATCACTACGATCTTGGCTTGTATGTTGGTTGGTTTGAAATCCCTCGTTATTTCATTAGACTACCGAAGTTATATGGGCTCAAGTGTGAGAATTTGATCACTTCGGTGATTGTTTTTATGCTTGTGCTCTTATAATTTGGACGGTTCTATTACAGCTGGTATCGGAGCAAGATTCAACATTAAACTTGTCGTATGTGTATTTAAAATAGAGATTTTGTTTTATAAAATTAGTTTTATCAACTTATAGCAATATATAGGTTTGTGAAATATGAATTCTAAACCTAATATGCCAGTGGTCAATTTTCTTATACCCATATAAGGATTATTAGGTGGCTTATATAAGTACTAACTTAGGGGTTTTTCATTTATGCATCTACGTCCAAGCCAAGGTATGTATGTGTGATGACTCTCCCACACTATGCTACCCGGTGTGTTAGATTAGAGGTAGCCTTCATATATGAAATAGCCATATATGTCGTTAGTTTACTTTTATACAACGTCGCACCTACGCTCAGGTAAGTGTGAGTTGTGAGAGCATGACCGTCCAACCCTCGGTCTAGGGGAGAGCTAGTTTTGGTTACTGAATTATTTACATGTTACACATATGTATATATAAATGTACTTAATTGTGGGAAATTGATGATTCGGGTAGTTTTGGTGCTACATGTACGTATACGGGGGTATATGTATATGAGAGTACTTAGAATTTTACTTTCCTGCTTCCATTGTGTGCCATATATTGGGGAATTGTTGGGCTACAATAAAATTTTTCTGCAGGTACGCTAACCATGAATGTGTAAGTCGAATGTAGCTGGCGACTAGCTATATATCGAAAGAACGCGTGTTATGCCACCGACATAGAACGTGATCGCCACCTTAGGTTGGCAGTCTTGTGAGGACGAATAGGACGAAACATGCATCTTCATGATTGTTGCCTTATGCATAGCTATGCTCCTCTCACCCTTATTCTATAGTGAGTAACTTGTGATTAATGTGTTACACTATCTTTCTTCCGTGGAGTTAGACATGAATGTCTTGTTCAAGGTGGCTCGAATAGAAAGTACTTGGGGAAAGTTTGTGCTTAATCTTGCTAGAAATAAGTGTGGTTACATGCTTGAACCTGTAAATGTCCTCTAGTTTAGTCAAGTGGTGGGTATATTGTTCACCCAAGCGTTTGCAAATGCTTTAGACCTCACCTAAGTAATTGTGATTCTTATTAATAAATTAGATTGGTTGGTCTAAGGTAATAAAGTTTAGAGCTACTAGAATAACATGTTTGTGTGCTCTCTTGTTAAGTAAAACAAAGGCAAGCTTTGTTTTGCTTGTTGGACATTGGCTGCTAGAACGATTTCTGTTATAGTGATGTTTTTGTGGTCATAATGGTGTTTTCTTTAGTTATAGAGAATACCAAAGTTGTAGCTAACTTACTTATCTAGCTTGTCCTAAAAATTCATGACCCTAGGTCTTAAGTTTGAGAGTTATGAAATTTAGAAGTTTACTGTCAGGTTTGCTTATGCTCTGAATAGATCTGAATGTTGGTTTGTTTGACCTGTGTGCATATGGAATCATGTCTTGGAGATAATAGAAGAAGTGTAGTACTTTTCCTAAGCTTTCCAAAGTGTCCTATATCACTAATTGTGGTGGTCAAATTTTCTAGTTATGAACTTGTCAAGTGGAATGACAGAATCTGTCCACATCTGGACAGAGATATCTTCTTTGTCTTGTTTGGCCTTGTTAGCTATAGAATCATCTTAATATGATAATAAGAAAGTTATAGACAACTTAATAAGCTTTACATAAAGTTAATGCTCAGCCTTGTTGTGTACCTAGAACTCTAATTATGCATCTTTGAAGTTCTTATTAGTTTTCTGTCCATATTGGTACAGATCTGAAACATTAGCAATTTTGGTCATGTTAATCTATGAATTAGCTGTTGGTATGAATAACTAAAGTGTAGTCATCTTCTTAAGCTGTCTAGAAAGTCTAGGATCATCTTTATAGAAGGTCTACAACCTTAGTTATGGTTGAAACAAGTAGTTACTATGCTGCTGTCTAGATTTTGTGCACATGTTAAGTTAGTCACCTTAGCTAGCGTTTGTTTTGAGCTAAACTTGTAGTTAGTTCGTGCTTGAGATGAATGCTTATTTTAGGTGAGCCTTGTACTTTCGATTGGTTGCTTAAGCTCAATCATTTGAATTTTCTCAAATGTCTGCTTGACTGTGATGTTGTATGTATGCTTGTTATCTAGGTAGTGCTCTAGTTGTCACCTCGTTTATCCTCGGTGAGCATATAAGGGTCGCATAGCTTTATCTAGAACAATGTTCACATTATGTAATGGTATGGTTGTTGTCTTCAATTAGGTTCTCTCTCTTAGGAGCCTGAGCCTATAAGACGTGGTGGTTAGCCCTTGAATGTTTGAATCCATGCCTTTGCTTGACCGAAAGCCCAAAGTTTAGTTCTCCTATATGTTTGCATAAGCCCTGGATGTTTTGCAACCCTTTTTGTGAAGACCCTTGTCGACTGACCAACCAAGTTAACTTTTATCAATGCTAGCCTTTGATCATGGTTCGTACATTGCCAGTTGTGGAGACCGTACCCAAATCCATGTTGGACCTTCCGGTTACCTCTCCTAAAGGTTAGCTAGTGTGACACAACGTCTCTCTACTATGGCCTCTAAATCATGTGCTTGCAAATTCGTGCATCTACCTTATCAACTCAATCTATGACTACATATCGGTTTTCGCCCTTGAAATTTGCTTAATCTATCCCCAACCTTCCCAAGTCTCGGAATGTTTATCAGTCTTGATCTTGTGTTGTTGCTCAACATGAACGAATCTCCTGTTAATCTTTTATCTAGTACTCACCTCGGTGAACACTAGGCGTGCATGGAATTTGGCAAAATCTCATGCTCAGTCGCCTTTGGCAATTTAGCTATGTTCTTTTGAGTTGTGTTTGATCTACGGATAGCTCCTTGATTGATTCTAAACCTTGTGACTACCTTTGCTTGCTATCCCTCCCTTGTATAATGCTTATTTTTACAACCCAAATTGTGTCACTTAAAATTTCACCTTGGTGGTGTGATCGGTAATGGTGTTATGAGTAGCAACTAATGGTGCCGTGACGAAACCGAGAGCCTCCTGTGGGTGCACACACAAGGTTGTGCTGCTCGGCACGCGCTGGTATCATGGTTTCTAATCATAATCCATTACAGAACAACACTGATGTGATTTTCACGTGACCTTCTTCCTTGATTGTTTTCCCATATCTTATCAAAAGACCCTTATGTAGGACTAAATATAGTAGAGCTTCCTCCTGAAGTTACTAAGAGGATAACCTTTGAAGAACAAGTTACTGACATAAATATTAACAGACTGCAATAGGTGGTAAACAAGTAACTCTACTTAGTTGTCCCAGTATTGACGAATGTCATCTAGTGAGCAGAGTATCTCATCTCTGTTGGATAAAAAGGACACACAACATTTAATGTTGGACAAGTTATCTGTGGGATGAGAATCGATTGGCGCATTGTGCATATGACCGGAGCTATCCAAGTCTCAATCTTGTGTGCATAATGACCATACAATCGAAATCAACCATCTCTGGTGTGACTCCTTATCTGCTGACCTCGATGGCAACCATTCATTCTGCGTCAACCACGATTATTATGGTCAAGAGTGAAGTTTTAGAATTTTTAGTGTTGAGAGACAATTGATTAGTTACCAATAGGAACGTTAACCTCCGACTAGGTAACGACCCCTTGGTAGCTACGAAGGCTATGTCTTACAAAGCAATAACTAACAAGAAGTTAATCAACTAGCCAGCAACTTGAGTGCTACTCTATCTTCCACAGCCATTGTGACCAAGTCAATTCCATCTTGGACAATCACACAGATAGTGCAAGGTGTTCTATCAGCTAAAGCGAAGAATTAGAGAAAGCATGACCTAGTTTCAATTAGCATCCATGTGCCCTTAGGTGCCACAAATGGTTTGTTCATAACTCTATTGGACGATCTCTTAAGTGGTCTTAAGGATACTGTTGTACACCCTTTCGCTTTGCTTTTATGTTCTCTCATCAACAATTATTGGGACAATCAAGGGTTCTACGAGTAAATTTGCAAATCAGAAACAATTTGAAAAGTGTCAAATAAAAGATTTTCCATCTTAGAGCTACTGTTTGATCCCAAAGAGGAAGTCTCTAGGTGAAAGGTTAGCCTGGCAAGGCTAGTTTTGCTACGCTGCAAGTCAACTCAACTTCCTATGCAACTGCCTCACGAAGGGGATTGTACTCAACTTGCTCGGTAGTGAACTATTTACTGAAGTTGGTAAATACTTATAAATTTTGCTGTCTACCAGACCTTGCTATATCCTTCTTTAGCAATAATTGCTAATACTCACTGATCTTTGGTATCTTAAAGTGTTCTTACCCAAGAGGTTGCATCTGATTCAACCTAGATAACTGTTGTCTTTGGATAAAAGAATCTTATTAGGTAGATTTTGGCAGAAATACAAAGCCAACAGAGTCAGCTATCACATTCACTAATCCTTCGATAGACTCAGATAATACAGTGTTGTCATCAGAGAAAGAGAACTGCATGCATGGAATAGTAAGTAGCTTTTTCTTAGTTGATATCTGAATGATTGAACATTTACAACCAACATAGACCTTCTCTATTAGTTAGTCAGTATCATATAACCTCTGAGGGTTGTTTGTCATCCACGATATCACCCTTTGCAAGGTTGTACTCAAGCCATTTTTGTAGAGGACTGCTTCTAAACTTTGGGAACATAGAGTCATTTCGACGAGCATATTCCTGAAGATTTCAGTCTAGTGTAAAGTTCATACAGACTATGCTGTGTTCACTAAAGAATCAAATACTTGTGAGTGGTTAGCTCGTGAACCAAATGACCTCTGTACACTGAGAATGAAGTACTGCGTCGTCTTGGATTTCTCCCAAAGTAACAATGCTTCATGAAAGTCAATGAAGGAAATTCTTCAGACAAAGTTTACCAAGAAGAGCAAGTATCCGAAAGCATCTTAATCAGATTAACACTTCTAATGTTTGAAGCTTAGGAGCATAATGCTATCGCAAATGTTGGAAACTAGATAACATGTCTATCTTCCCTTAAAAATCTTTTGCCCTGAATCTCGGGACGAGATTCTTTTAAGGGGGAAGGGCTGTAACACCCTAGGTGTTAAGTAAGCATTTTGCATTGACATTGCATGAGCACAAGCATCATTGATCATCTATAAGCATAAGCATCTCAATTCCCATATCTATGATTGTTTATATCACATGTGTTACCACTAATTTTTATGCCTATGCTAGTTTTTTTTCATGTGACCAATGTATGAAATGTTTGTGTGATAGTAGGAGTACCCCAAACATGTTTAGAATGTCATTTGGAACAACTTTGGTATTCATGATGTGATCTAGTTTAGCCTCTAAGTCATAGCTATAGAGTAAAACCTCATTTTCAAGTTGTGGGTTTGACCGAAGTTGAACGATACTTTAGAGACTTTGCATGATTGTGCACCCTGAAACAAAGTTGTAGAACTCAATTAGTGTAACAACTTTTATTTTTGGGCCATGGTCTAATTAAGTTCCTAGCATGCTCAAAAATAGATCACAAAAATCAATGTGTTACTGTTTTAGAAGCCAAAAAATTTTCTAAGTCTGTGCTGAATTTTAGTTTCAAGTAGGTGTCTTTGGGGCTCTATAGTTTGAAATATATTGGGAATTAGCTTAAGCTCATGTTGAGACAATTGAAGTACTCATGCAGCTTTATGGCGTAGTGAAGTTGGTTGATCAAATCATCAATCGGTTTAGGAGCTACAGAGGGAGGAAATTTGGAGTTTCAGTGTATTTTTGCAGTAGTATTGCTCCTTCAGTTTTTGAATCACAGCAAAAATGGCGACAGGGACAGAGAGCAATGCCGCGTGGCCTGGCATTCGCCGCTGCTCGCCACCTCGCTCGCCCTCGCAGCTTGCATGACCGCCATCTCACCACCTTGCCATGCTCTAGAAAAAGAAAAAAACCGGCGACCTCTGCTCTCCGTCTTGCTTCTTCTCGCTCGCTCGCCTGCTCTGCTCGCTGCTGCTGAGTGTGAGAGCCATGGCCGCCGCCAGAGCTCCCTGCCTTCGCATGGGCTCGCAGCTCTAGTGCTCCTCCGCCCTAGCTCGCTGCGTCTAGTCTTCTTCACCCCGCGCCGCTCCTCCTATGCTCTTTTCCGGCGCCGCTCAACGCCACAGCTCCATCGACGGCGGAGCAGCTACGGGCAGTCCGCCTGCTCACGCGGCTAGCAAGCCAGAGGCCACCCCAGGCCGAGCTGCAGACGTCAGGAGGCACGCCGGGAGCCGGGCCAGCTAGAGCCAGTAATGATCGTCGCTTTGCCATCGTCATGCCCTTCCCTGCCATGCCGCTCCGCCGCCGAGCCGCGGGCTCGCGTGGCCGGGCCAACATAGGCCGCCTCGGGCCGGAATGAGCTGCCCCACGCATTCGCGCCAGCTCCCTGGTGCTCCACCGCCACTTCCCCAACGCCGGCATGGCCCCTAACGGCCGGAGCCACGAGCTCCGACGACCTCCCTGTTCAAATCCACGACAGGGACCTCCTACAAGAATTCGACGAAAGTCAGGGGGGTTTCTGCAGAACTAGCGACTCAAGTGAATAGTGCAGTTAGGACCTATTTGCTCGGTTTAAATAAAGTTCTTGCAGGGGGTTTTCTGCGAAGTACATGACTCATATGAATAGTACCGCATAGTGCAGCTTTTCTTTTTCCTTTTTCTTTTCTACATAGTCATGGCAGAAACTTTGAAAATTCGTAGAAAATTGTAGAAAAATCGTAAAATAGCAAATGAGGACTTTTTGGAATCCTTGTGAAATTCTATATGCAGTAGAGTCATAAAATGTTATATATTTGTAGATGTTTTCTGATGTTTTTATTTAAGCTTTAAAAATGCTCTAAAATGCTTATAAACTTGACCAGAGCAAGATATGGAGTTCTAGAACTCCAAAAATAGTAATTCTTATTTTGTTAATTTTGGGATGACATGTAATTACTAGGAAAAATATTAAACACACTAGTTGTTCATTTTTTTCTTAAGGTTTTGATTTGACCTTGATAAATAAGGAAATCTACATTATATTGCTTGTCATTTTTATATCTTGAGTTGTGTTGCTCCCAATGATGTGAAATTTTTATGGTAGTCTTGTTATGCTATGGATGTACTGTGGTAAAAATTTTATGGTCATGACTTACTGTAGGATCAAGTTATTGATTTAACTTGTTTATGGCTTGATAAATAGCTCGTAAACAATATATAATTGATAAAATGAAAAATATTGTTCCATTAGCTTAGTATGATGTTTATATATCATATTGATTCATGATAGGGCCATGTGTTCATAGAAAATATGGAGTTTTAGGTTTAACTTGCTCTCACATGATTTATTGCAATAGCTATTTGTCTTTTTCATAGAGGTTGACATACTTGTCCAAATGGATTGAAAATTTTATAGTAGACTTTCGGGAGCATTTTTAGGACACTGTAATTTTGGTAGAAAATATATTAAAAGAATTTATTTAGGAATGGGCACTATGTTTTCTGGTGTTCATTAGTCATGTGTGAAATGTTGGTAAAGTTGGTTTTGCATAATTATATGTTTGCAACATATGTTAATAATTTTTTCTTGCAACTACTAGTTTCTGGGCAGTTCTGGGGGCAATGTAGATTACCCCATGTTAATGATATTTGCTGGGAAACTTGTTTATACAAAAGTTGTAGATAATTAATGTATCTAGATTTTGTTAAAATTTGGTGGCATTTGGCCATGTGGTTTAGGAGTTATAGATGTTTAAAGTTGGGTTATAGAATTGCTTGCTCTCTGTCTTGTTAGACCAGTTTCTGTGTTTATGTAAATTCGATATGTTAAAGTTTAGAATCATGCTATGGTGATATTAGATGAAATATAGAGAATTTTATAAGCTTTCCATAATGTCTTCTTTCAAGTCATTTGGATTTATAAAACTCCAGATATGATTGAATTATGAAGCTACTGTTTGCTTGTCCAGAAATGGATAAATTCTAATTATAGTTGTTTGCTTGTATATTGTTAAGTGTGACTTATGCCTTTGAGGGTAGTTAAGTTAATACACATGAGATCTTGTGAAACCTTGTGTGCCATGCCTAATATGCTTGTCATCTTTTATATTAGGTTGGGTGATGTTTATTTAAGCAACATGAAGTGTCTATGCATGTGGAGAGTAATATGGTGTTTGTCTTGTTTACTGTATGTGATGCATTGTCCATTATACTTCCATGTATTCATGCACTTGCATCTTGCATCTTATATAGATACGCTAGCAGAAACGTGTGAAGGAAATGGCGTTGGAGCCAAACCCGAAGACGGTTTTTGGTGGATCCACCCCAAAGATAGAAGGACCGGACAAGTGATAAATTGAGGGAATGCTCGCCAAGCGAGTTTCTTCTGACAAACTCTGACTTGAGTCGGATCCCAGGCAAGCCTCGGAGCATTATAAGCCTCCTACCTTCAAAGCAATCAATTCTATATATGTTATAAGTATTGTTGCAATAAGTGATAGGAGTTGGTTGGAAACCCTTGCTGCATTATATCATTCCTTGTCCAGATATATGAATCCTTAAATCCTACATAGACTAGGATCGAGTAGATGCTTAGCCCTGCTTTAAGCGGTAGAAGTCAGGTGATTTCCTGTCACCTGCGAGATATAGGAATATTCATATATGGCACGGTTGGCTATATTTGCTATCGTGGAAATGAACCTGGTGTTTATAAAATGAAATGAGACCGGACGAGATGATGATAGTGAAGCGACAAGGCATGGAGGTCTTGGGTATGAATCTATCTCCGTCTGAGTCATTTAAGGACCGATTCGCTGTATGTCCTTGAGTCATGTTGAACGCAGTCTAACACTTAGTTGGCCGGATAAGTCGTTCCGACCACGAAGCCGAGTAATACGGTTCAGGCCGGGAGTCGAATGGTAGGTCGCATCTTGGAGGAGAGTAACGTTGTGCTTGGGGACATTAGCGTGAGACCAAGGGGGTTTAGAGTCCCTAGCACCTAGCAGAGTGTCGCCCTTGGGGATGCGGCATCATTTGAACCCGCGACTCCTGAATTGTACGAAAGGTGGCTTATGCGACCCTGGCAGGGGTCTGCGCGGTGAGTGTTAGAAATACCCCTCCAGCTGGATAGGAATTCGATTCGAATCGCCGTCGCTCCCGGTTAGTGAGCACTTGACTTGAGCAGCGGCAACGTAGATTCCATTAAATTGAACGGATGGTTAATTGGATAACGATGGAAAGGTTGCCTCAATTTATACCTGCTATGGTTAATATTGTTTGCTCCTAATAAAGTGAGTGCTCTAGTACAGGTTCTAATATAGATGATAGGTTAATGATAATTAGCTTGATGCTTAAGCATTAATGATTGATCATCTATATTAAGCTTTTATGCAAAATGTTGTCAAGCTAGCCCCACTTCATATCAGCCTTGCATGATCCTTGGTATCACTTTATTTTTGGTTTCTGACGGGTAAGTCTAGATGAGTACCTTCTTGAACTCAGGGTTTTATCCTCACTTGTTGCAGGTTGTGTTGAAGCTTGGCGACTGCAAGATTTGGTTGGCTCCTGCCTTAGTGGCGAAGTGTGATCATGGGCATGATCCTTCTTATTTACCTTATCTCTAATACTTTTGTTGGAAGTCGACCGGGGTACTGGCATGTATTTGAAATAAGAATAATGTTAGTTTCAAATTACTTTACTTCTGCTACTTTTCAATGTAAGTTGTAATAACTATGTTGAACTCCAATGTATATTGAATTACTTGTGAAATGGATGTAACATGTGACTTGTTATGTTGAATCACTACGATCTTAGCTTGTATGTTGGTTGGTTTGAAATCCCTCGTGATTTCATTGGACTACCGGAGTTATATGAGCTCAAGTGTGAGAATTTGATCACTTCGGTGATTGTTTTTATACTTGTGCTCTTATAATTTGGACGGTTCTGTTATACCTAAGGTGTATAATCTTATGTCTGTTGAGTTTTCCTTGCAGTTCATCACCAGATACAGTAGCTAACTGCTGGCTGGCATATCTGGACCGATTGTTATCTTGTGAAGTTAGTATAACTGAGAAGAAATATCTGAAGGACAAGATGCTAAGTTTAGTAGATGCTTACAATGAAGTTCTTGATGATTGGAAAACTTTGAACAAGGTTATTTTGTAACATTTTTTATGAATTTCTAGTTTTAAAATGTTATTATATGTTTGTTGTGCTATATCACCAACACACACTCCAGTAAATTTTATGTTAACTCGTGTGTTTTCAGAATTAATTACATGAGAACCTGTTGATTGGTTTACTGTCTAAAATTATTGAAGCCTCATGGGGACCATATTTATGCCTGAGAGTCGATGCCTTGGGTCACAAAGTTATTCTGAAATTTATCCATTAAGTTTGATATTAACTCTTATCCACTTTCAAACTAATTTTCTAATATCTGCATAAAGATGATGATTGGCTTACTATCCAATTGAAACCTCGTATGACAGGAAGATTGCTTACAGTAATACTAGTACCGACATGGTGTGGAGATGTTTAAAATCCTTTTTAGATTTGCTAGGGGCTTGTAGGCTTGTAGAATGGCTTGTGCTTGGCTTGTTGGCATACACAATCCATCTATTCTTTGGGCGTGTTTGGCACAGCTTCAACTCCAAGATCTATGTTGGATCTGCTGTTTTTAGACTAAAATCAAAAGTGGTACCTCCAGCTCCAGCTCCAAGACTGCTAAGCAGGGCCTTTGTTTGTCTAATAACTGAAACATGGTGAAATTTGACTATATTTGATGTTACTTATACAAAGCTATAGAAAATACTAGCTCCTACATTCGATAATATTTCATAAACACTTCGCTAGTTTCATAGGACTCACGACATGTACAGCATGATCCATATGACACTACCTCTTCCTGTACAGTAGCAATGCATCTGTTCTTTTGCACATTTACTGTCACGTTATTAGAGTCACCTCACACCCTAGTCTGAAACCATTTTGGATCTTCTGAACCTTGATATCTCTAAATTTTTGTGGTTTTTCTATCAATTTCTTTTGGAAGATTTGTGTTCTTTACAAAAGCTTCCTATTTTTTCAGTGACGTTTTTAGTCTCCATTTTTTGTTTAACTTGATTTAATGTGGTATGTCTTTGTCATATCCAGCACAATCTATCCTCTTAGTGGTACTTGTAGAAGGGAGATAATTGGTGGAATAGTTGATTGCACGAGGCTTACAGACTCTTGGTCTAGGTCACATCTTGGGCTAGTTAATCTAGTTTGTGGTGGTCAGGTCTCATCCTGCTAGGTTTTTTATTCAGTGCAAACTATTTTGTTTCTTTCAACCCCTCATGGCTTGGCCTGAAGTGAGGTGGTGATGCTCATGTAAGGGGCCAATCCTTTTTCTCTCTGTAATATAAAGATGCGCAGCTCTCCTGCGCATTCTAGAAAAATGATGGAAGAAGTTGGCGGAGGCGTCTTGATCTGTGGGGGAGATGACAAACCAGTGATGAAGACATGCAGATGAGATGACCGACAAGCAAGACGGGATGACAATGGAAGAAGTTAGCAGAGACGTCATGATCTGTGATGGCAATGACGAACCAGTGATGAACATGTGTAGACGAGATGACCGAGAAGCGATGTGGCAAGGCGTGCCCGTTGCCCCTTAGCATCGAGTGCCTAGCCTAGCCGCACGGGCAATGGGGTAGATGCCAGTGTAGTAGATGCTGATGCCACAGTAGATATGTGTGAGGTCGACAAGCAGTAGGTGACTCAACCCTGATCGGGCAAACGAAATGGCAAACGAAAAGTCAAAAAAAGGATCAGAACCATTGGTAGTGGAGGGTGACGAGGTGGCTTGTTGAGAGGCGTCCTCTAGCGGCGCACATGGCATGGCCCAGCGGCGGGCTCCCTACAGATCAGACGTGAAAGTGAATATGGCTCGGGAAATAGTAGATAGATTCAGATGTGTACAGGAGGGTACAATATATAGGCAAGGATCGTGTAGGGTTTATAGAACACACTCAATCAACGGAGATCCTTACCTAATCAGAGATCAACTACCATAATACCCTAGAGGCAGCCCAGCCACCAGGCGTGGGCACCAAGGCCCATGGCTGAGCCTATAGGCGCTATTCTAACAAGACGGATCTCGGCGGAGTAGGAGGGAGTGGTGGGGCACGACGAGGGTCGATGGCAAGTTCCTGGTACGGAGCAGCGGTGGGCGCGGGTTGACTATGGTTGAGGAAGGTGCCGGAGCACATGTCAGGGTGCGACCTGGACCGGCCGCCACCATGACGGCTTCGGGACAGTTCATGGCCAGGCCTAGCCTTCACCACAGTAGCAGTAGCACCAGCACTAGCATTGAATATTTAAATGGCAGAAGGCATAGCACCAAGGGTCATGCCTCTATGGTGATCATGGTTTAACTCTCGTGCATTTCTTTCAGCTTCTGAGTTATACTGAACCTTACTTTTTCAGCTCTTGTGTGTTCGAGAAAAGAAAATAGTGACTCATACTTTTGAACATCATTGGTGATAATGAAAGTTTATTATCATATTATTGCTTTCAGTTACTGTGTAGCGTGTACGTAGTTTTTATGCTTGCTTGGTGTTAAGTATCATTCGTTTCCTTCCTTTTCTAACAACAGTTTCATCTCTTTAGCAAGACAAAAGTTTGGTGCAAGTAGTTGTGCATTCTACTTGAACTGAACTTAAGCCTTTCCTTTTCTTCTTTGTCATGGTGACTAGGTCCAAGTTCCCAGAGAGTTGATGGTCAAACATTATCCACACTTCATGGAACAAACTGGATGCCATTCATACCACTCGAAATCTGTATTGGCTGCTATCTACGATGAAGCACTTTCACAAAATGAGAACAGACTTCCAATAGGTGAGCTTGCTTTGTCCTTATGCTGAATAACCTTTGGAGTGGCTGGCCTTTCCTGATTTCCTTTCACATTGATCAGTTTGAATATGTTCTATGTAAACAGGCTTCATTGTCACTAAACTTGTCCAGAGAAATAATGAGATTTTTACAGATTATTTCTGGGAGCTACTGCATTATTTTTGAAGTTTCATGCAGGCTTTGTTGAATTCGTTTAGGCACAAATTCTTTTGCTACAATAATTTGCAGCTATGCTCTAAGCTTTTAATAGTTGCACATTTAGAAGTCAAACGCCATCTTCAACTGGGCTGGGGCATCTGGAATTTGCAAATCACTTGCACCTTTTGCCCATCTCTTTTGCTCACTTCCCACCATATTTTCTTGAAGTTTAGTGTTGCTGCTATTTTGCATTAATATTCCAGTGCAACAAATGGATGTCAATACCAGGTTGCTTGAGAGTTACTTAATGAAAGGAGATTTTTTTTCTTGAAGTTTATAGTTTGACTTCTGATATTGGTCACTTCTATTAACTTCTGTCATAGATGAGAATTAATACATATCTTGTTCATTTGCTTGGCTTCTTAGAGATATCATTCCTCCAATGCTTCACTGATGTGGAAGTATCAGAAATGTGCATGGAGAGGTGGAGAAACCGCTATCAAGAGTACCTGTGGGAGACCAGGTCACTTTTCTTGCTTGACTCCAAAGAAGGAAAGAACATGAAGCTTCAGCAGGTTCACGCAAAATATAAGCAGGTAATTATCTGATCCTTCTAATGCCCAGTCACATCCAGACATCCTGTTAAGCTGGTACTAACTGTACATCATGTAATGACTTGCAAACTTGCAGATGCTGTACAGCGCTGCAAAATTTGAAGAAACCCCAAGGGATCACCAGACAGTGTTTGATGAGGCCTGCGCGATATACCAGATTGCTTATGGCTCTGCACGTGCTGATGGTGATGTTAGCAAGTGTGGATTTGCATGGAACGTCGCTGGGGATGCATTATGCCATCTCTATGTGCTGAAGCATGGGAGCAGCTCAGTTTCAATAGTCCGCAGGTTGCTCCAGCTGTAGCAAGTGCTCGAGGCAGATTTGTCCGTGAATCATGTGCTCTGTTGTAGCAAATATATTAGCAATGAACCTTAAAGAATCTAGTCGTAATGTTCTCTGTTATGAGTTGCTCCAAGCTTCCTAAGGATGTACTTATGTTGCAGCGAGTACTCTAGCATAGTAGTATGTGGTACACTAAGAGGCTTATCACACAGGAGATTTGATGTAAAGGCATAGACCTAGCCATGTCTCAAATCACCTGACTAGCATGTGTGTACTAGCTTAATCTTAGCATGTTGCATGTGTTAAGAACATAAGATGTGTTATTAATAGCTTTTCCGTAGCACCAAGATGATATCAGTTTTAAATCCAATTGGAGCTTATGTGTCTTATTAAAGTCAATTCAGCGAGAAATCTAAACATGCCTCTCATTAAAGATTAAAATTCATATTCGAACATAAGAAACATATAAGAAACAATTTACTTTTGACCATATTGAATTTGGCCTACAAACAAAACACATGAGGAAAAAGAATTTATCACCCGTTTGCCTAAGAAATTGAATTAGGCCTACAAATGTTTTAACATTATTCGTAGACTAGATGAGAAAAACAATGATAACTACAGCGACAGATGGCTTTTTATGTTCAATGTTGTAATTGATACTTTGAATCTTAGAGAAATAGATTTATCAGGAAGGAAGTTCACTTGGGCTAACAATCTGTCAAACCAAACTTTTGAAAAATTAGACAGAGTTTTAGTTTGCACAGATTTCGAGTCAAAATACACGCACACTACCGTGCATTCTCTCACTAGAGAAATATCTGACCATACTCCTCTGTTATTCTCTACAAATAACTCGTCCACAATTCATCAACCTCAGTTCAAATTTGAACTAGGTTGGTTGTTAAGAGACGGATTTTGTGAGATGGTTTTAGAGGTTTGGCAGAATACTCTAGCTACAGGTTCGCCTATTTAGAGATGGCAAACAAAAATTAGAAGACTTCGTCAACATCTTAGAGGATGGGAAAAACATGTGAGTGGGGTGTACAAAAAAGAAAAAGCAACACTTTTATACAAATTAGACGAACTAGACAAAAAGACAGAAATTACCCTGCTTAGTGATGTTGAACGTGATTTAAAGCACGTTTTTAATGAAAGGCTTGCTGAGTTACTTAGAGAAGAGGAACTCAAGTGGTACCAAAGGGCTAAGGTGAAACATCTTCTAGAAGGAGACGCCAACACTAAATATTATCACTTGCTAGCCAATGGTAGGCACAGAAAAACTCGTATTTTCTAGCTTGAGGATGGTAATAGTATTATAATCGGTGATGCTCAGCTTAAAGAGCATATTACCAGTTATTACAAAAACTTGTTCAGTCCATCTGAAGAATTGCTAATTTCATTAGACGAATCTCAGACGGAGGACATCCCTCAAGTGTCGGATATGGAAAATGAGTTCTTGACCGAGCCTTTCACTCATAAGGAAGTCAGAGCGACAATCTTCCAAATGGAGCATAACAAGGCTCTTGGGCCGGATGGTTTCCCACCGGAGTTTTATCAAGTCTTCTAGGGTTTAATTAAATATGATTTGATGGCTTTGTTTTCTGACTTTCATCAGGGAACCTTACCATCCTATTGCCCAAAAAGAAGGATGCAAGAGTCGTTCAACAATACAGACCCATCTGTTTGTTGAATGTCTCCTTCACAATCTTCACAAAAGTGGCAACAAATAGATTATCTACCACTACCCAGAAACTCATAAGACCAACCCAGACGACCTTTTTACCAGAAAGAAACATTATGGAGGGGGTCGTTATTTTACATGAAATGATCCATGAACTACACACGAAAAAACGAGATAGTGTGATATTTAAAATTTATTTTGAAAAAGCTTATGATAAAGTAAATTGGAGTTTTCTACAACAAACATTAAGGATGAAGGGTTTCTCACAGAAGTGGTGTGAATGGGTACAAAATTTTATACAGGGTGGAAATATAAATATTAAGGTTAATGACCAACTTGGGTCTTATTTCCAGACTAAGAAAGGCTTAAGGCAAGGTGACCCCATGTCACCCATACTATTCAATATAGTGGTTGACATGTTGGCCATACTAATTGCCAGAGCAAAGGAAGCAGGACAGATAGAAGGGGTGATTCCTCACCTAATTCAAGATGATTTGTCTATTCTTAGTATGCGGATGACACAGTGATGTTCATAAGCCATGATGTTAAAAAAGCAGTTAACATGAAACTGTTGTTAAGCACTTTTGAGCAACTATCTAATTTAAAGATAAATTTCCACAAAAGCGAAGTCTTTTGTTTT
This sequence comes from Saccharum hybrid cultivar R570, assembly GCA_038087645.1. Classification (NCBI taxonomy): domain Eukaryota; kingdom Viridiplantae; phylum Streptophyta; class Magnoliopsida; order Poales; family Poaceae; genus Saccharum; species Saccharum hybrid cultivar. The sequence continues at coordinate 15,542,436 of JAQSUU010000793.1, read as the reverse complement.
GGAAAGGCTAAGGATCACGAAGAGTTTTATTCGTAGCTATTTGGTTGTGCCATAGGAAAATACCCATTTCGCTACCTGGGTCTACCTATGCATTATAGAAAGTTATATAATAAAAACTGGAAATGCATCGAAGAGAATTGAGAAAAGACTTAGTGGTTGGAAAGGGAAGATGCTCACAGTTGGCGGTCAATTGATCCTTATAAAATCGGTGCTTTCTAGTTTACCGATGTTTATGATGTCTTTTTTCGAACTGCCTAAAGATGTGCTAGAAAAAATTGATTGTTTCAGTTCTCGCTTCTACTGGCAAAACGACCAACACAAGCGAAAATACAGATTAGTCAAGTGGAAAGTTATGTGTCAACCTAAGGACCAAGGAGGTCTAGGGATCTAGAATTTGGAGATTCAAAATAAATGCTTACTTAGTAAGTGGTTGTTCAAGTTACTAAATGAGGATGGGTTGTGGCAAGAATTATTAAGAAATAAGTACATTAAAAATAAGACACTAGGAAGTTGTTAAAAGAAACCAACATACTCATATTTATGGAAGAGTCTGATGAACATTAAAAATACCTTCTTGGAGCTAGGACATTTTAATGTCAAAGATGGGTCACAAACACGGTTTTGGGCTGATACTTGGCTGGGCAACAAACCTCTCAAAGATAGCTTTCCTGGGTTGTTTAACATTGTAAGAAGAAAACAAGATACAATAGCTATAGTCATGAGTTCCCCTTTACTAAATATTTCTTTTAGGAGAAATTTGGTGGGTGCAAACTTGACAAACTGGCTTTGTATACTTACTACATGAAAGAGATGTGTTTGTATGAGGCTTAAAGGCCTCTGGGGCTTTTACAGTCAAGTCAATGTATGCTGCATTAATTAACAATGGGGTGAGAGTGTCGCAAGATATTTGACAAATGAAGCTACCAATGAAAATAAAAGTTTTCATGTGGCATTTAAAAAGAGGAGTTATTCTAACCAAAGATAACTTGGCTAGGAGAAATTGGACTGGAGACAAACATTGTTGTCTCTGCAATCTCCCAGAAACAATCCACCATCTCTTTTTTGATTGCTACTGTAACAGAACCGACCAAATTATAAGGGCACAAGTACAAAAACAAGCGCCGAAACGCTCAAATTTTCAAACTTGAGCCCATATAATCCCGGTAGTCAATCAAAACAACGAAAGATTTCAAACCAGCTCGTTTACGACCTGGATCGCATCATTCAACATAACACATCACATGTTACATTTCACAAGTAGTTCGAAAATTCACTTACAACACACGGAATCACAATTATTACAAACTGAGTTTATAAAGTAGCGGAAGCATAACACACACTTAGTTCAAATACCACTGCCAGTCTTATAGATCAACATCCCACAAAAGCATTAAGGAAAGTAAACTAACAGACGATCACGCCCGAGTGATCTAGTCCTCATCACCCGCGGAGTAGAGGCAAGTCTTGCAGAAGCCCTGATAAAGCATGTCATTTGCAATAGGAGGGAATAAACCCTGAGTACTGGAATGTACTCAGCTAGACTTACCCGTCGAAATGGAAAATAAAAGACACCAAGTATCATGCAAGGCTTTTCTTAAGTGGAGCTGACTGACATCATATTTTGCAGAAAAGCATAAGTAACTAGAACTCTTTTAACCTGTGCTAGCAGTTATTTTTAGCATTAATCTATCATCTATCTTAGCACCTGTACTAAATATTCACTTGATTATAAGCCAACAGTAATAACCATAGCAGGTATAAATTGAGGCATCATTATATCATCATCCACTTAACCATCTGTTCAATTAATAGAATCTACGTTGCCGCTGCTCAAGTCAAGTGCTCACTAACCGGGAGCGACGGTGATTCGAATCAAATTCCTATCTAGCTGGAGGGGTACTTCTAACACTCACCGAGACACGTCTGGCGAGGGTTGCTCAGGTCACCTTTGGTACAATTCAGGAGTCGCGGGTTCGACTGATGCCGCATCCCCAAGGGCAACACTCTGCCAGGTGATAGGGACTCTAACACCCCTTGGTCTTATGCCAATGTCCCCAAGCACATCCTCACTTCCGCTAAGATGCGACCTACCCTTCAATTCCTAGCCTGAACTGTATTACTCGGATTTGCGGTCGGAACGACTTATCCGACCAACTAAGTGTTAGACTACGTTCAACATGACTCAAGGACGTACAGTGAATCGGTCCTTAAACGACTCAGACGGGCACAGCTTCGCACCCAAGACATGAAGTATCTTGCGGCTGCACTATCGAACTTCCGCCCAGTCTCAAATTTATTTTAAGGCATGGTTCCATCCACGATAGCCAACATAGCCACTCGTGACCCACTGCACCTACATCTCGCGGATGACCGGAAATCATCTGACTTCTACCGCACTAAGCAGGGCTAAGCATTGACACGTGCCTAATATAGTACTTACATATCTATACAACCTAATGTATAATTGTTCCTCCTCAGTTAAGGTCCTAACACCTAACAATCAACAAAAACAACCTTACTTAAGGTTACCACCAACCTAAGTACAACATAACACAATGACAAATTCTAGACAGCAGCTAAGTATTTTCACCATAACTGTAGATTCAAAAATCCAAATGGCATTATACAAGATAATCTGAAAATCTTATAAAATGCTCTACAATTAACTTTCAGACCTCAACACTTAATTCCAAAGTTTACCTAGTCGAAATTCTAAAGTTCCAAAAATCTGTCCTCTCCAAACAGAGAGCAGTCATTTCTAGATAGCCACTTTAAACAGCCACAACTCCTAAACTACTAGGCCAAATACCACCAAATTTTAACACAAGATAATATAACAAGTTTACTACCACTTTAGTATTCACAAGTTTCCCAGCAAACACCTTTATCAAGGTCCAAACCCAAAAATGCTATCAGCTGTCCAGAGAATCTAGAAATGTGAAAATTAAATATTTATTCATGTGTCAAACTACCCTTATGACCAAACTAATGACACTAATAGGTCACATATGACATGAAACCACCAAAAAGTAAGGTATGGTCACCCAAGTCATTTATTTTAATCCCTTTCTTAATTTAATTAAATAATTAAGTGGGAAATTAAACTTATATGAAAACTACTCAAAAAATTCTCCAAAAATTACAAAAGACTCTATACCATACTAGAAGGCTACTGTAAAAATTTGAACTAAAGTTATTCACAGAAACTCCCTACACAAAATTCACAAGCGAGAAAGGCTGATTTTTGCATAATTAACAATTCATAAAGAAAAGTGTCAAACAACAGAAACAATATTTTTCATAGCAACCTTAGGGTACCAGGACACTCTCCATAAAATTTTATGAGCATTGCACATATAGAAAAATTATTAAAATTCATTAAAGTATCTCCTAATATAACATGACAATATCATAACTTGAAAATTACTCAAGCAATAGCATCCAAATTTTTACCAGAGCTAGCACAGAAATGAAATAGCATACCAACTAAATTTCATAATTTGTGGAATACTACAACTCAAGTTATCCATTTAACAAGTTTGCATTCATTTTAAAACACATTTCAAAGACATGTTTAAATCTTCCATAAACTAAATAGCACATATACATTTAATATTTTTCCTAAATACTATACTTTATCTAGAACTAAACACAATTGGAATCACCTTAATTGGATCTATATTGCACGAGATATGAAATTTACAACATAGCATATAGATCTGTGAAATTAATAAAAGAAAAACACAAAATGAACCCTAAAGCTCTACTGCTACTGGGCCGGCCCGACACGCCAGCGCGGCCCAGATCGTGCGCGGCCCGCTTCAGACTCCCTCCCGCACGCGGCCGCTGACAGGGCGGGCCTCCCGGTCAGAGAGAGAGGAAACAGGGGAGGAAGAGCTACGAGCTCCGGCGAGCTCCAGCTCGTCGACGACGACGTCTCTGGCGAAGGGAAGGGCACCAATGGGTTCCTCTCGACCTCCCGCATCGCCTGACCCCTAAACCGTGAACTCTACCAAACCCTAGCTACAGCGACCATGGCGGCGGCGGCTCGGTGGTGGCGCGCGGTGGTGCGTCGGCGAGCTCCGACCACTAGATGGCCAGCCGAGGGGTGCATCAGCTCCCTGGGGCCTTGGTGGACCTAACGAGGCTACTAATGAGGACCGGGGTGAAGTGGAGGAGCGTGGCCACGTGCGAGCATCAGCGGCGGCCATGTCGCGATGGTACGCGACCGTGTTCCGGCGTGACGGGAACACATTGCCCAGTAGCGTCATCACAGAAGCATCAACAGGGGAGGGGGAAGGTGGGACAAGAGCCAAATGAGAGGGAAGAGCACTCAACAGTGCTGGCCATGGAGGACCGTGAGGGCGGCGGTGCGCCGGTGAGCTCCGCGCCGGGAGAAGTCGGCAATGCACCCTTACCCTAGCTTGGTTACTCCAAAGGGGAGGTCGACAAGGTACGTGAGGTGGTGGCGAGGCTGTGGATGTGGTGTAGTGGCCGGGGGTGCAATGGCAAGCATGCACGGCCACGGGGAAGCGCGCGGTGGTGATGGTGGCTCGGTTCGTCCGCATGGGCATGGAGAGAGCGAGAGAGAGGAGCAGAGGCGGGAGTGAGGGCGGAGGCAGCGTCGTGGCGCTCAAGAGACCCGCTTGGACCTGACCGGTGGGGCCATGACTGGTGTACGGCCGCCACGGCGTGTCCATGCATTGGCAACGGCCTAAGGCCGGTCGGCCACAGTCGACTGAAGAAACTGAATGGAAGCCCAAAAACGATGACTGACATAGCAATTTCGTCGTTGATTATCTCCTAAACTGGCCTGATTTAGCAAAAGGTGATAACAAAAAAGTTGTAGAGATATGTGAGGACTATAACTTTACCAATTGGAGCTTAGACTGGTTCGGCCTGGTTTGTGAGTTACATGGCGTCGAAGTGGGGTACTTTGAAACTATAACTCCAAATTTCAGACTTAGAAATTTTAGAAGTGTTGGGCAGCCCCTCAAACTGACTTGTGGGCCACTTTTGAGCATGTTAAGGTCATTTTCATGAGATGGCCATATTAGAACTTTTGTTCCTTATTAAATTCTCTACAACTTTGATTAAGGTTGCTTCTCCATGCAAGATCTCTAAGCTAGACTTTTTAAACAGTCAAACTAGAGCATTTTAGGGCTAAGGGCTTGGTCAACATCACATAGGAGGGCATTTTGGTCAATTTGGTCAACATGAACATTGTTCCACTAATGATCCTAAGTGTGATTAAGGTACTATAGGACATAATTGACCACTGTATACTTTGGCTTACACACAAAATCAAGCATCACATGCATTGAAACAAGGAAAAATAAGTGAATTGCTACTTTTGTTTCCAAGCCATGTTTCATAAGTTTCATGAGTGTGTTGCATAGCACTGGCTAGTCATGTTTCACTAAAGTGGGTGACATGTCTCAAAAAGAAGTTGCACATGTTGCACTTGGGTGTTGCACACTACTCATTTTATAAACACACATGAAATATAAGCATATGTTGCAATGTTTCAAAAGCATGTTTCACACATTATAAGCTCATGCATGAATGAATGATGCTCAAGTTTATGAAATGCAAGTGCAAATATGGAAGCCAAACACCTGAGGTGTTGCAGCTTTTATGCCAATTTTTTGTGGCGCTCTATACATATACTTTTTGGGTTAACACCTCCATCAAATATAGATGACTTGTTTCATAATTGGTCTAAATTGGGGAACAAAAAGTATAATACATTGTTATTAACAGCAGCTGCTGCACTTCTTTGGGGAATTTGGATAACAAGGAACGAGGTGGTTTTTGACAAATGCAAACCAAAATCTCTTTTGTAGGTACTATTCCAAGGAACACACTGGCTACGTCAATGGGCAAACTTGCAGCAGCGTGAAGATCTTAAGGATCAAATGATCTCTGTGGCACCACACTTAGAGACGTCGGCTTTAGTTTTCTTCAGTTCCAATGGTTGGCTTTTGTAACACCCTCGGTGTTACCGCGTGTATCAATGCACCTAAACATGGCATGAGCATTATTTCTTGTGTTTTTGCTTAATATTGAAGTGTGTAGAATTATTTGGTAATCCTAAATAGCTAATAAAAATGTTAATTGGAAGATTGACGTAATAACCGGATTATATCAACTAAGGTTGGAAACTAATTTTTATTGAACGAGAATGCTATAAAACATATGTGCGAACCCTAAATGAAATATGAAGTGCAAAGTGTGTAGATGTTGCAACTTGTGTTGTCAAGTAATTCAATTGCTAGCTAGTTTTTCTAGAAGCTCGAAAAGTGAACTCGTAATGTAACTCAGCCCTAGACTTAAAGTGTTTTCCAAGTCGTTTAACAGCTTGGCAAGGCCGTGTTGGCGAGTTCGTCCCGTGAAATCCAGTTGAAGGGAGGTGGTATGTTGGGGTTTGGGGCAATAGCCTAGTGTACCCTCTTTGCGTTGGTGAAGGTCGTTCGGTCCCTAGACCAATCGTTTAGTCGTGGCAAGGACTTTAAAAATCGTGCGCATGTTTAGTCGCGGCTGGTTGGCCAGCCGAGCGTGGTCACCGTGACGTCGCGCTGTGAGTGTCGTGCCTTGCTGCACCGCGGGCTCGCGCGCTGCCGGGGGGAGGGGGAAGGCCGACCGAGACTGTCCCAGCCTATCAGTGGCCCAGCTGGGTATCGAACGCTCTGGCCGCAGCGCCGATTGCTTGTCATGCGCGGGCTTCGGTGCCCGTGATCGTTTGTGCTCTGCCTCACTGTCCAGCTCCGCCCGACCGTGCCGCCCCACTTTTGCCGCTGCTCCGCGAGCCGTCGTGTCCTGGCACTGTGGCCGTTGACATCGTGTGCGAGCTGTCTTCCTGCCCCACTGTCCCCCCTCTCTACGTGGCGCACGGTGGCGTGTTTGTCATTCGGGGTCGGTGCCTGTCGCGTCCATGTCTGGCCCCAGCGCTGCTTCAGCCGGTCGGGGCTGATCGCGCATGCCACCGCCACCCTGCTGACGGGCGTTGTGGCTTGGTCCTGTGCACACTTCTCCAACCGCGTCGACCTAACCCCGCCGCGGAGGTGACCGAGGGCTAACCCGTCCGTTCCCCTGTCCGCTTGGTTGTTGGGGCCGCTTCAAGCAAGCCGGTCGGGAGTGACCACCTTCAGCCAATTGTCCTCGTCAGGGGTTCCGCCACCAAGTGACCTCACCGAGCGAGCTAACCTCACTTCCAATTTGACCCCACCGTGCTTCAATCGGAGGTCGCCGTTCCGCCATGTTTTAAGGTTGAGCTCGGATGTGTACTACGTTAGCTTACCGTTCACCTCGCAACCCGATTTGGCTGCACCGCTAGCCTCGTCACATCGCCTGCCCCATCCTGCGTACCACCCCCAGAGCCCGTTTGCCACCTAGCCGTCGTGGGAGAGGCCGCGCCGCCACGGTGCGCCGCCTGGCTGCTCGGGTGCATGTGGCTGGCTCAGCTCAGGTATCCTCTAGCCATTCCGTCACTACAGTTAGGTCTGGGGTGGATCACCGAAGCTCACCCGCCCTCTTGGCCGCCCTCGCAGAGTCTCTGCCCTCCGGAATGCCGGCGCCGTCCTCGCCGGTTGACTGTCGTCGGTGGGAGGTTGCTCCATCCCATCTCCGCCCTCCGAATTGCTGCCTCGAGCCTCGTGTCCGCACCGAGGTGAGCGTCTCCCCCTTAGGTACGTGGTAGGAGCTCCTCTCTGGCCGGCATAACCGGCCAGTGCCGGCCAACGACGCGCCGGCGTGCGGTGGGGCATCGGGGACCTCCCCGATGCAAGGATGGGAAAGGAGAAGGGTGTTCTTGCATAGCTGCGGTCTGTGGGAATAGTGAAGAGTTTACTCGTGTAAATAACAGTTAGTTCGGGGGGCTAAATCGTGTTTTCGCCGGCAGTGTCTGCGGTCTCCCCCGCCTAGGCTATGTTCGCGCGTGGGCCGCGCGTCGCGGGCCACTTCGTTGGTTGGGCCACGGTTCAGGTGCACGCTGCGCGCAGCTGGGCCGCCTCGTGCGGGTCGAGCCGAGGGAATTGGTTTCCCTTTGTCCTTGCAATTTGTGAATTGTTTCTGGAATTAATTTTGAACCAAACTTTGTTAAATTATGACGGTTTGTGTAGCTGTCCAAAAATCGTGAAACCACTTTAGTTGAGTTCCTAAATTCATGTTTTATCAATTGGTGAATTTCCGTTGCGCGTTGCTGTGATGAGGTTAGGCCCATTAAATCAATGCTTAAGACAACAAATTTTAATGCACTCGATCTTGTAGGAATTTTTGTGGTAAATCTAGGATAGAGCTAGCTCTAGAAACTTTATAGTAGCTTCGTGATGTTATTAGGTGCTTGCTGTAATTTTTATAGCCATCGAATAGCTTGTTTGATGGGGTAGCTAAGTTTCCCTAGTAGTGCGGGTAGTAAATCGGCAATCGATAGATGGTATGCATTTTAGTTACTAGGGTTTGGCTAGTTCAGTAGCTTTGGTTTAGTAGTAGCGGTGGGTAACTTAGTATATTAGCCATTAGAGTTAGCTAACTAGCTTAGTAGTTGTTGTTATAAGAGTTACTGTGGTCATCGTATTAAATGTCGTATTATCATTGCATGCATGTAGATCACAAGGAAGTTGAGTACGTGGCCGCAGAGGAGCAGGACTACGAGGAAGTCATCGAGGAGTATGAGGAGGAGATCTTTATACTAGAGGAGTTCCAGGAGCCGCCCGTGACTAACACCTCTGACTTTGCACCTGCCCAAGGCAAGCCCCGGTACATAACCCTTATTTTGAAAATCTTTCTATATAATTAAATATTGTGCATTTATGTTGCAGGAATTTTATGATATCCACATGCATATATATATCTACCCATGAGTCTTACTAGTACAGGATCGTGTAGCTGCTTTGCTTAGGTTTATCGGTAGTGTGAGTAACCTGTCGTTACTTACAATAGATGGTTATTCATATTATTATTACATCATGGATAAAATGATGGAAAGAAAATGGTGACCGGGCAGAGATGTGGTATGGGTATTGGTGGGTGTAGCAAGTTGTGTCCCGCGGCCACGGAGCATGACTGGGTTGCACTATTTCCCTGTTTGTGTCAATTAATGACCGTTCGTTGCATGGACCCTGGTCAAGTCACAGATTTATTATCCCGAGCACATACTTGCTTATGAGAGCGGGAAGACTTGTTACTCTCTTGTCATGGGCTCTGACTCTTTCCGGACCGACTGATTGGAGGGGGGATAGGTGGAGGTCTTAGCACCGCCTTGAGGCCGGGCCTCAAGTGCGGGAGCTACGTGTCCAAATTTGGATGGGGACCTGGAAACCCGTGACAGGAGGGGAACGCGTTGGTCTCGCTTATGCTCGGGGTACAAGCGAGGCGTGTGTTTTTTGGGTACCCAGCTGGGCACATTGATTCGTGAATCGCCGTTTCTACGTGACGGTACGGCTTGACTATGCTCTAGCATCGTAGTGAGAATTGACAATGAAAAAATGGAGAAATGACCCTGATTGCTCAACCCTACTTGAGTATAGACTAGGTGCTTACATAGAAGGTTGGATAATAAATAAAATACGGCTATCAAAAGGAAGGAGTTAAGGATATACTTTTAGTGCTGCTTTCCGCAAACAAGAAACCCACAAGCCATAAAGCCTATCATAATCCTTGAGAGTCGGGAAGTATATTTCCCAGTCGGGTAAGTCTTGCGAGTATATTGTATACTCAGGGTTTATTTTACCCCTGTTACAGGTGCACCTTGAGCAGATAGGTCTTGTTGGAGGATTCTTCTGGTGGGCATAGACGGATTCTCATTGTGTTCCGCTAGACGTTATTTTATTTCCGTTGTTTAATTTATCGCACTCTGAACTCTAGTATTGTAATAAATTTTTTTTGAGACTCTGTGTTGTATGAAATGGACTAAGTATTGTAAATTTGTACTCATTATTAGATCCCGGGTGTAAAATGTGGATTGTTCGAGTTCTTCCATTGGGTGTGCTCGACGGAATCATCTGGTTTAGCTCACTTTTAGGGCACTTAGTGTCTAGTGAAAGACAAGCGCCCTGAAAACGTGCTAAACCAGGCGATTCTGCCACAGTTTTCACAAAGACATGTTGGTTATGTTTAGTAAAGAACCTTTTACCAGTTTTGTTAGCCGTATGTGTGGTTGTAAGTTTTTACTTTCAGCCGAACTATGTGCCCGAGTTTGGAGTTTGTAATAATTGGCCTGACTCTATCCTAGGATAGATGAAGCCGGATTTTTTATCCTTTATCTAAAAAAATATAATAATTTTTTCTCCTATATCGACATGAGATGACTTAAAATAGTCGTCTCTCCGCTCAGTAACAAATCTAAAACCCACGGATTACTAACTTTACTAACATTCAGTTGGATGTTCTAAAAATAAATATACATCAGAAACACAATGATCATGGAACTAATGTAGCTATTAGTATTTCACAAGGCACCATGGAAAACTGAAAGGATTTCGATTTGTCTCGTCATGGTTACCAACGGCATAGTTAGCTGCAGCAGCGACCACCACGAGAGTCGTCATCAGGGAAAGGCCGGAAGACAAGCTTGTCAAGAGACTGCTGCACGGAAATAGAGAAAATAAGCTGTATATACAGTGATACAATATATATAGAATTAAAATGATGTAATAACACAAAGGGCAAAAGTGAGACACATGAAGCTTACCTGATGAGACAAATCAATAACACCGTCTTCAATTTTCTTGATCACTCCTCTAGCAGCAGTAGTGAATGCCTGCACCACATAAGTTATTATGTGAGTTTTTATAACCATACAAAATTGCAGTGCATTTGCACCCGAAAGACTCTATATAATATAGGGGGTCCATAGAACATCACCTCGTCAACATTTTGCGCGGTTTTTGCAGACGCCTCCATAAAGAGCAGATCATGCTCGTTGGCAAACCGTTCTCCCTCTTCAAAGCTGACGGTGCGCCTATTCGAAAGGTCAGATTTGTTCCCCACGAGCACTATTGTCAGGTGTGCACTGGCAAGCTGCTTGGCTTCTTCTAGCCAGCTTGCCACATGATTAAAAGTCTCCCTCCTGATTGATGTTTATGGTTGCACAAGCATAAAATAATTAGGATCAGTGCCACATGAGTGAAAATAATCGTACAGTTACCTGGTGATGTCATAAACCAAGACGGCAGCAGCAGCTCCTCTGTAGTAAGATCTAGTTATAGATCTGAATGCTTCTTGGCCAGCCTGCATGCAAAGTTAAAAGGCAGTACTATGATGAGATGGATATCCAGGAAATTACAAGCATATATAACTCTGCCTTGCATCAACATTATTTACTCATCAGTTCACTAGCGTCAGGCGACTTCTCCTCTATATATGTTTGTTTGGGGAGTAACTTAAGCAGTAGTATCTTGCAGTGATTAGCACGAACCGTATCCCAGATCTGAATCTTGGTGGGCTTGCCATCCACGGGGACGACGCGGGCGCCGTACTCGACGGAGTCGACGCCGATGGTAAGGTCGTGCACCGGCCGGAACCTGTTGTCCGTGAACTGCAGCAGCAGGCATGACTTCCCCACAGCTGATAGTTAAGCGCAACGAAATATTCAGTTAGCACGTACAGTACAGTACGTGATCAATCGTTCCCGTGTGATGAGATCATTATCAGAAGGAAGGGAGAAGCACGAGGAAGCAAGGCAGGCACGCACAACTACTGAAGATTAGAACGACGACGGACCTGTGTCGCCGATGACGATGCACTTGAAGCCGTAGACGAACGAAGGCATCTTAGACGTCGGCATCACGGATTCACGGTCAACAGGCCGGGAACGGCGGTTCCGGACGGCGCTCCCGGCAGCTTGGAGAGTCGATCGGCCGCCGCCCGCCGACGGAAGATCGGAGACTGTGCGCCGACCTAGCAGAGCCTCAAGCCTTGGAGACCTCCTGGGACGTCGGACGCGCGCGGGAGATTGGATCCGTTGACCGCTAGGGTTTAAAAGTGGGATCGGTCGTGTCCGACTGTCCGAGTCCGACTCAGATAAAACAAGTCCATCACAAGTCACAACCGGGCACGGTCGTAGGGATGCCGTGGATAACTTGTAACCAAATCCACGGGTGGTATGCCCTCTCTGCTCCTTCCAGCCGCGGGACTCATTGCCGAGGCGGCAGCGCTTGCTGTAGGCAAGCTCGAGGTGTTGCTGCAGCTGGGTGACGCGCGCCCACGCAGTCTCCGGCCAGGGATGCCCGCCGCCCGCGTCGCCACCAACGCTGGCTTTCAGGTGCCCACGGCGCGGCGTGAGGACGATCCCACGCAATTTGTTTCCGTCCGATGTGCCGGCGACCCAGCCACATTGTTCTTTAGGTGATGTGGGCCCTATTTGCCAGTGCTATCTTCTAGTATTTGAGTTTGGGGAAAATTAAACGCGGCCGCTTGTCAGCTGGGGACTCGAGAGCACTCCCCCAACAGGCTGTTTGGATCTCTTCAATTAAAATGCAGTTCTTGTTTACCAAAAAGAGAAAAATAACTCTCGTCGCGTGGCATTCCTCGGCTCCTCTATCCTTTCTCAGATACCACGGGAACTAGAGAGATTTTTTTTTTATTTTTAACCCTTATTAAAAACTATTTCTAAAAATGACTCCTATACAATTTAATTCCCAAAACTAATCTGTCTGGTCGCGCGCAGTCTCCATGGCACGGTCAAACTACGTCGCCGCGCCGCTCCGTTTGGCATGGCTGGCTTGCCACTATTGCAGGCAGCCGTGCGCTAACAAGGTTCACATTACCGGTAGAAAAAAAAAATATCGGAGGTCACCGATAAACGGGTTTATCGGATTTATCGGAAAAATTCTCGGTCAAAAATAAAACAAAAAATACCTAATTTCTATAGAAAATTATATAAGTTGTCTCTAAAGCATTTAATATTAAGAACTAGCACATAATAGTATTGATATAAGAGAATATCACACTTTAATGTAGGTAGACTAGTGAAATTTGGAATCTCGGTGATAAATAAAATTTATCGGACCTCAGTGATAAACGGGATTATCGGGTTTATCGAAATTTTATCGCCGATAAATTTTTCTCAGGCGCTAACCGGTGACATGGCCCCCCTAGAAATAGAGAGTCGTGCATGGGCCTTCCTCTCTCTCTCTTTTCTTCCTCCTTTGTCCAGCGGAAGTCTCAGGTGCTGGCCCCAGCCCCCGCCCAAATCCAGTCACTTTGGCTCTGGATTTGGGTGGAGATCGACCCCCACCCTAATAACTACCGATGTGATTCTTTCAATAATCCATGGAAAGAGCAAATGAGATGGATAATAACTTTCACTAAAAATGGAGGGGGAGTCTGGGAGCGACCTCGCCTGGTGATTGGTAGAATAGGAGCCCTAGGAGCGCCGCTGCTGGTTTGAGCTGGAGGAGGAGGAAGAAAGGGAGGGAGGGAGAGGGAGGGAGGCTAGAGGAGGGGTGCTTGGGGCGACCTCTCCCAGTCCCCGACGGAGGTGCTAGGCAGTGATGAGGTCTCGAGGGCGGCAGCGACGCGATATGTGCTCTAGACCGAGAGCCAGCGGAGGAAGAACGAGGGGGAGGCCCCTAGCTACGCCTAGCAGGGTGGCGCCGCCGCTACGCGCCACAGTCGACAGTGCGACGCACACACCATGTCACCGGGTCAGCCCAACCCTGTCGCACCACGTGGGTCGGCAGGTTAAAGCGGTTTGTCGCGCCAGGGAGATTGTCGTGGCTAATTGGATTAGATTATCGGTGTTATATTTAGAAATAGTTTTGAAAAAGGGTTAAAAAAAAAAAATCACTGGAGACGCCGATGTTGACCATAGCTAGCAAACCGATCGGCTGCTGCCGGCTGGTGTCCCATTTCGTACTGCACGCCTCCGCCGACCGCCGGTCCGCCCCGATGATTGAGGCTACAAGAGGGCTCAGGGGCCCCCGACTCCTCCTGTCCGTCGCCGTCCTCGTCCTCGCCATTGCTCTCGTCTTCCGCTCCCTCACCCCGGCAGTCCCGCAAATGGCCGACGACCTGCGCACCTCCATCTACGACATCACCGTCAAGGTAGGTGGTTGGTGCCTGCAGATCTGCTAGGCGTTATTCCCCTTTCTCCTCTCTGCTACTTGCTCTGCTCGTTGCTACTTGAAAGATTCGGGTTGTTTTCGCTACCGTAGTGAAATCCTGATTTAGATTGGAGTAATTGGTGACAAGATGGTGGCTTTGCTGTTCAAGATACCTTTCTTGTGAAATCGAGTTTAGTACTGAAACCTGCACTGACGTTGGATGTAAACGGGACGAGCTGAATTTTTTACCTGGGGGAACTGTTATACAACAACAACATAGCCTTTTGTCCCAAGCAAGTTGGGGTAGGCTAGAGATGAAACCAAAAGAGACGAGAAACAGGGAGACCGCTTGAACCTGTTATCTTAACTGTTATCTTAATTCAAATTGCGTGGAACTCTGTTTCTCTCACAGCAAAGATGTACTGTTGGGTGAACCTGTCAAAAGTGAAAAAAGTGTCGTTTGTCCTTATCGCAATAGATATATGTGCCTTTTTTCTTTTACTTTGCGTTATTCTATGCCCGTGTTTAGTTCCCGATTCAGGCGTCCCGAATTGGAACAGTGACCATTAAATGCGTACTGTAGCATTTCGTTTGTATTTGGTAAAAATTATCCAAACTTTGACTAATTAGGGTCAAAATGTTCGTCTCGCAAAATACAACAAAACTGTGTAATTAGTTTAAAATTTTATCTACATTTAGTACTCCATGCATGTGCCGGTATTTTGATGTGATGGGAATCTTCTTTTTGCATAGTGGAATTTAGGGTAGAATTTGGGAACTAAACAAGGGCTATCAGGAAGTTCTGCATCATTTGCTGGCGGCACCCAGCACAGTAACATAGGCATAATGTTTCTTCAAATTTCATAGCTGTGCATTATTACCTGTGACCTCAATTTACATATTGTGGTCTTTGTCTTTGCAGACTTGTTTCTGAACTGATATTTTGTTCTTGTAAAGGATATTAGGGGTGATGACATAAAACTGAGTGAGTATGCTGGAAAGGTTCTTCTTATCGTCAATGTTGCTTCAAAATGGTAACTTTTGAAACTGAACTTTGTTATTTAACATTGCAATCTAGCCTGCATCAGATCATATTAAACATTTTAAAAAATATATCAATGGTCTTCTGATGAAAATGGATGTCCCTTTCTCCAGGTTTCAATTTATTCATTTGAGCGAAAATCATATAGATTGTTAACGTTTAGAGAGTTGAAATGAATACTATATCCTCCAAGGTTATTCATCATGCTGTATCTATTTTCCTTAACTTGATAGGATAGAGTTATCTTGCATCTGTCTTGAACTCAACTTGTACTACGAATTTGAGTTGCTGTACAGTATGGATAATTCAGCTATAACGGAGAGCCAATGGCTTCTGTGTGGGTCTTTCAGGAAGGTGAATCTGGCATTTTATATTCTGTTCTTAGACGGATGTATGTTTTTGCTTGTTGCTGGCTATACCTATACACATATTACTTACTATACTGCAGACTACTCATGTTGTAAACAGGTCACTCCAGTGTAGCAAACTTGTGCGTTGTTGTACATGTTTTCCCCTGTTCAAGTCATAGTTGTAAGATTGAATGAAGATGCCTCAAAAAATAGATGCTAGAGCAAACATATGTGGAACTTGTGGTTCATTGGTTTTACTTATTTTGTAGTGGGCTAACAAGTTCCAATTACAAAGAGCTAAATGTCTTGTATGAGAAGTACAGAGAGAAAGGTTTGTTCTTTGACTATAGGGTTCTCATGCAGAATCTTACCTGAAATAATATGAAACTATATCTTTCCTTTATCAAAATGAATTTATCTCATTTCCTTGGCTTCCTTTCACTCTTGCATGCAGGCCTTGAGATACTTGCATTCCCATGTAATCAATTTGCTGGTCAAGAGCCTGGCAGCAATGAAGATATCCAGGAGACGGTTTGTAGCAGGTTCAAAGCAGAGTTTCCTATTTTTGACAAGGTAAGCAATTTGACCTGTGAGCTTTTCTTTTGCAGTAACTAACATATTATGAATTCAGAGTTTTCTATCATACATCTGAATATGTGAAATAAAAACAACCCACATTGCTATCTCATGGTATCCTAGATGATATTGTTTGCATGTCATATCAGTTGTCATTCTTCAGGGTTCGTTGACGTGATTGCTATTTATTTTAAATTGGAAGTTTGTTATAATGAAGTTGATTGGACCAGGCAGAGATGTGAACAGAGTAGGAAATTTAAACATTCCTTAACCCTTGTTACTAGTGTTTTCATTTCAGAAACCTGTTATGCATGAGTACAAGAAAGCATGGGGAGTAGGAAATAGCGTTGAGTTGCTTGATTCATCCTTTTGTTCCTTTCGTTCCCCTTTGTTCCCTAATTTCCTAAACCGAATCTTAGGGCGTGTTTGGATTTTCTCCTGGCGCATGGAGCTCCCCCAGGCATCCGATTTTTGAGTCTGGGTTGGAGATCCTTACCTGGCTGGCTGGTGTCCTACCTGGCAGTTGCCAATGAATACAGCCCCTTATTGCATGCCAAATCAATGACAATCTCACCTTGGTGGGGATGGATGTCAGCCCTAGGGCACCTTGGGGCGTACACCCAGGCAGGGAAGGCAGCCACCATGCTGCATTGGCTGCTGCCCTCTCCTGCTGTCCTGCAGACCCACCTGATCCACATTGCATGGTGGGTTTTGGACCAGCTAGTTTTCTGGAACTATGATAATTGAAATGAAAAGGATCATACATTGTGAAGCTTACTTCATGGCAACTATTTTTCTTTAGTCTTACATTGTTAGTCTACCTAATGGTTTATGTATTTATGGTCACAGTTAAAAATGTTTGAATGGCAATGTCATGAGTTCTAGAAGTTACAATTGGTGGGAGTTGTAAATTTTTGGAATGGAAACAGAAACAGAAGCAGAAACAGTAGGGGAAATGACTTTATAGTTGTTGTATCATGGAAAGCTAGGAACTATTCAAAATATGGAACCGAAGAAAGAAAGAAAAAGGTGCTTTACAAAGAGGAAAATTAGCTAATAGAAACTATCAAGCCAAGCCATTAATCTTGTGTTCTCTCTCATTTTATGAATCCAAAAGAAGCACATCGACAGAAGGGCCTTTTTTCAACAGAGACAGATTGGGCTGCTTGTTGCCAACTATTTACTATGTATACTAACCTCCATTTCAAAATAATTGACAATTTGGACATCACTATTCAATGTTTCACCGTTTGTCTTTTCTGCAAATATTTATACAAATAGCTAGTTATAAATGACATGTTTAAAGTAGTTTTGATAAGAAATCCAGTGATACTTTTCTCGCTTTACTTAGCTCAATCTTTAGCAAATATTGCTAGTCCAAGATTGAACAGTGAAGGTTAAAGTTGTCAAAGTTCTGTTAAACTTTAGTAAGCCATAAGCTTATAGCCTCTAAATATAACTTCATCTGGCATTATCAAACTTCTGAAAATAAGGAATTCATCAACAATTTTGAAGCACCTTTTTTTTACCTCATTTTCCAGTTTTGACTATATTTAATTTTACCTACTAATACATTATGTGATATATGATAAGCACCTTATATTCACGGTTGATTAGTAACATATGCACGAGTCCAAATAAGCTTATTTGGAATCAGAGTGACTATTTGATATCCCCTGGTTCATCGAAGGTACATGCCAATCAGATATAGGTGCGCACTTAAAAGTTTGTTCACTTGATTTCTCAGATTGATGTGAATGGTAAGGACGCTGCACCATTGTACAAGTACTTGAAATCTCAGAAAGGTGGCTTCCTTGGCGATGGTATTAAATGGAACTTCACCAAGTTTCTTGTTGACAAAGATGGCAACGTTGTCGAGCGATATGCTCCGACGACTTCTCCATTGAAGATAGAGGTTTGTTTCTCCACCAAACTGCACAGCTGCACATATTGGGCCCACTAAATGAGTCAATGGTTTTTCATTCTCGTGGTTTCTTCTGCAGAATGACATCCAGAAGCTTCTTAGCACAGCATCATGATTTGGTTACATGAATTATGTTCCCTGAACTCTGTATGTCACTGTGTTGTAATTTCATTGAAAATATGGAGCTTGGACATCTGTGTCAGTTTGCGGTTCTCTCAGTTGAAAATTATGATGGTCTAGTGTAAAGAAACTTTGTTCGATGTATAGAATGTTATTTGTGTATTTTACCTTGTTATTGATCAAATATGAAGGTCACTACAGACAAATTGGTCAGGATCATGCCACTTGATAATATGATGTTTGGCTGGCACACATGCAAAAATAAAAAGTTGTCCTGTCTCCATACTACTTTTTTCTAAAGACTTCCATGATACTTTGGATGTGAACTTGAAGCGGCTGGAATCAATTACATCTTGTCAATTGACTAAAAAAGGTGAAAACAACATGTGAAAAATTGCGCATAATATAAAGTGAAATTCGGGCATGGCCCCTGGTTGAAAAAAACCTTCTATTTGTCATGCATGGGTCATGGTCATCACAAGTCATGCAAGCTGCAGCATGGGGACTGACATTTAGGGCCTCTTTCGCGAGGCTCACACGGACTTCAGCTTCTCCCATTCAAACACTGCAGTGACACTATAGATGCACTGTAGCAAAGAGCCTTCTTCCAAAAGATGGAGAAGCCGGAGAAACTAGGTTTTAGGTCTTCTTTGGTAGGGTTTCACCTAGCTTTAGCTTCACTATTGGGCCCTCTTTGGTAGGGCTTCACCCAGCTTCGGCTTCACTACTAGCTACTATAGCATAAGCTGGTTGAAACCACAAAACACTGGCTTCACTGGCTTCAACATCTATCTAGTTCATTTTCCTACAAATGGCTTTTACTGGCTTTGTGCTAAGTATCTCAACAGTGATGCTACAGTAAGTTTGTCAAAGAAGCTGAAGCCATTTTGAGATGTGCCAAAGACACCTTTGCTTCGGGGTTTGGGGGGGGGTTACCATAGAGGAACTGGACTTAAGACATAGACTCAAGTCTCGTTTAGGCTTGGCACCTTGGTGGCCATTGAGAAGTTGAGCATTAGACAAAAATCTCGCCTCACATACATTTGATGTGGAGATGCCAACACAGTTTTTCCAAATTCGAGCAAACTCGAGGGTGAGAAAAAATTACATAGATTACCTACACACAAACATCAGCATTATCTTCTCCCATGAAAAAAAGGTGGTTATGGAATATTTCACTAACACCTTGGCTCATCTGTACCTAGGCCGGCCACCTTCATTGTTCTTCGTTGGCCTTCGCTCGGCTACTCTCCACGGAATATTTCCTCCTTGGAAGCCCCATGTTCTCGGAAGATGAAATCAGAGATACCATACTCTCCATGCCCGGGGACAAGGCACCAGTCTAGACGATTTTACTGGAGCCTTCTTCAAATCTTGTTGGGAACCATTAAATTTGATCTCACTACGTGCTTCAGCAGCTTGAGCCTGTTCACTTTAAATTCTCAGGGTGTTGACGTGCTCAACTCGGCCAACATCCTTCTCCTTCCAAAAAACCTTGATGTCGTATGGATGACTGACTATAGACTGATCAGCCTGATTCATAGCATTGCCAAAAATCTCTCCCTCTCTCTCTGCCAACAGACTTGTGCCCCAAGCCTGGACTCCATGATCTCTAATTGCCAAAGTGCATTCATAAAAAAAAGTATACATGACAATTTTCTTTATGTCCAAAACACCATGAGGAGGCTACACAAGGCAAAAACGCCAACTTTATTCATGACGCTGGACATTTAGAAAGCATTTGACACTGTTAACTGGAGGTGCTTGCTAGAAATCATGCATCAGTTTTGGGTCGTGTTGGCACGAATGGGTCACCAATGCTATTGATCCTAGCCATGGACCCTTTGCAGAGGCTTCTTGACCTCGCTGCCTAGCAAGGTATTTTCGCGGCTCCCACTCGCTGTGGCTGCCTAAGTGGAGGACTTCCATGTGTGCGGACAATGTGGCAATGCTCATCAATCCCAACAGAGATGATGAAAAAGCTATCAAACTTATCCTGAAGACTTTTAGCAAGGCAATGGGATTGTGCATCGATTTTGAAAAACGTTCCGCCCATGATGTGATAACATTGATCTTGAGATGCCTCAACCTTTCCTCGGAACCTGAGGTACTTTTCCATGGTGCTATCTAGGACTGCAGCTCCACAAGTTTTTTTAGATTATATTACTTCATTCAAGAATTTTATTCTAATTTCTTCACGATTTTAGAGTTTATTTCCTTTACAATAACTTCTTATGAAATTCACTAATGCAAGCATGATCAAGGCTAAGGTCCTTGCTTAACACCATCATGGGTGCTTTAGTGTTTTCCCCCATAAGGCTTAACACAGTTATTAGGACCAGACTGGAATGATGGTTCGACTCGAAAGAATTGGAATTAAGTTTTTGCCAGTTCAGTCCAGTTAAACGGATGTGTGGGGAAGATAGCAGAGTAAGGTGTTGAGGTGGAGAAAACCAGTGGAAAAATAGGATGAAACCGGGTGTGCGGGGGTAGGGGCGGAAATGGATGTCCAGTTATCCTTTTTGTCCGAATTCATATATCCGGTAAAACTTAAATATGATCTGCATTCATATTCATGAGGATTATGCACATGATGAAACTATTAAAAGCTACATCTATGACAAGTGATTAATGAATAATGATATGAAATTCAATATTTAAATATATATTAAGCTTAATACTATCTTGATTTTGTTTTTATGTATATTTGTTATAAATTATATTTCAATGCATTATTTTGTTAATTTATTGTTGAATGATATGTTTACATACTTTAATTTACTAATTTACTTGTAAATGTTTTTATATATGATTGAAATAATTATTTATTTATAGATTTCCATTTTATATATTTAACAATTAAAATATTTAGTTGATAAATACGATGTGCTATGTATGTTATATACTCTTACTTTAAATTTTACTCATATAATGATATTGTTCTTCCAAAACTACCGAGAAATGAAAGATACTTGATATTAATTAAATTGAGTAGATATCCAAATGCGAATTTGAATCTGAGTTACTCTTTTTGTATTCATATGCGAGAATATTTGAATCTCTATTCGCATCGAGCAAAAAATCAATATCCAAAATCTATTCGTATCTGTTTCATTTCCACCCCTATGCAGGGAATATAGCAGAGTAAGGTATTGAAGTGGAGAAAACTGGTGCAAAAATAGGATGCCATGGAGTCGGAAGTGGAGAAAATTATCCGCAAAAATAGGATGGCACAAGGCTTGCTACCTAGGACCAATAAGTTGCATTGTTGAGCATGGAACCTCTGTTCGTTTAAATACTATGGATCAGGGTTCAACTGATTGGACCAATTAAACCTTGAACCCCGAGCTTCATGGATCCAATGGCTGGTTTAGTTCTAATAACTATGGAATCTAATTGTCGGGTATCGATATTAGACATACCCAACCAAGGGTATTAATAGCATGTCAGCTGTTAAGTCGCCCGAGGCTTAGGGTCGGTTCCCGCCTCGCCTGAGCCCCTCCGTAAGGCCTCGGGCAGGGCCAACCCCATGTCATCAAAGCGCCCGACCCTTGCACCCCGTTGGGAACAATCTCCACCTCGCTCGACCCCTGCAACGTAAGCACAGGAGCGTCTGACCCCCTTGGTATACTTCTGCCTCGCCCGAGGGACGCGTAAGGCCCTCTGGCAAGGTCGGGAGCCGCATGGGCCCCCACCACGACACCCATTCCCAATGATAGGACAAACACGACTATGTACAGTGAACGGGAGCATGGGAGCTGCGTTATGATCTGACATGACTCCGGTCATTTCACCACGACGACGTCCATGCCTCTATAACAATGGGGGTAACGACAACTATACTACCTAACTCCCTCTCTACGTAAATACGGGCACACGCGTCACCTATCCTCGACGGTACAAAACCACACAGGACAAAGCATGGCCACAGCATGTTGCACCAGAGGACGGAGAGGCCGAAAGCTCGACGCCTATTGTGTCTCGGCGCTACAGGGTAAACTGCTCACGCCGGATAAGGAGGAAGACGGCCACACCCAAGGCCACTTTTTGTTTTTTGCTTTCGTCTTTTTCACTTTCACCTTTTTACCACAAATATAACCCGAGCCCTCCCCTTGGGAACTATAAAAGGGGAGGTAGGAGCCACGTCAAGGGGACCCCTGGAGAAGAACACACCTCACCGACCAGGCACTCAAGCGCACACACACACACACACACACACACACACCGCCAAAGAGACTGGGATCTGCTCCCTCTCTAGAAAGCTTATAACCCCTACTACGAGCATTCCGGTGCAAGGCAACATGAGAAGCAGCAGAATTCACTGGACGTAGGGATATTTTTACCTGAACAAATATAACCCTTGTGTCCGCATTGCACACCATCCGGGCCTAAACGCACAGATACAAATTTACTCGTCTTAGTGTCTAGGGTGCGGTTCTAGACACCGACAGTTGGTGTGCTAGGTAGGGCCCTTCTGCGTGTCACGATCTGCTTCGCCAGGCTTCGGATGGCCAATCACCGCGTTTGCTTCACTTTGGGCTCCCATATCCGGTTTGGGAGCCTGGATTTTCGCTGCACGAGGGTGGATCACGACCGGGTCTTGTTCCCCCCTTCCGTGCCGATCGACCCTACGCCCCCTCCAGGTTCCGATGAACGCGTCGGAGAACTGGACCCTGCCGGCACGGAGGGGGAGTAAGCCCTGCCATCCCCTGCTGAGTCACCTGACTCATCTGCCGACGTCGACTCCATCACCGAGTCGTTGGCCGGCTTTTGTCTGCATGCCAACAAGGCGCAGGCTTCTGAGGGCACTCAGCCCCACAACTTCAACTACTTGAGGCTGGAGCGTCAGCTTGACGCCATCCTGGGATCACACCCATCCCAGGAAGATCTCCATTGCCTCTACTTCGTCTTCGCCAATGCCTTGGCGCAGCTCTCGGGGAGACCACCGCTCTCCCCGAAGATGAGCACCGCGCTAGCGCAGCCGGTGTGGCCTTACGGGCTGCACAATGCCACGAGGACATATAGTCGCCGCACACGACCTGCGGAGGATGCGTCCACGGGATTACCAAGCCACCACCTACAGTCCCTCTTAGAGCTCCTCGCGATCATGGTGACGTCCTCAAGCGTTGATGTAACACCCTCGGTGTTACCGTGTGTAACCTTGCACTTAAACATGTCATGAGTTTTTTTATTTATGTGTTTTAGCTTGCGCCTTGTTCGTGGGATCATTTTAGTAAATCGAATTAGCTAATGAAAATATTAAATTGAAGGTTTCCGCGTTAACCGTGTTGTAGCGATTAAGGTTCAAAACGAATTTTATTTAACAAAACTGTTATAGAACTTGTATATAACGCTTTAACGAGTTGTGAAGTAATGTTTTCGAGGAGTGTACTGCAACCTGTGCGGGGGCGAAGTAAGTTCGTTAGCTAGCTTTTCTAATAACCTGAAACGCGAACTCACAACGTAATTCAACCCTGGACTTAGTGTTTCTCAAGTCGTGTGACAGCTTGGCAAGGCCGTGTTGGCGAGTCCGTTCCGTGAAATCTAGTTCCTTGGTGGCGGTTTGTTTTGGCTCAGAACGATAGCCTAGTGTACCCTCTTGGTGTTGGTGAAGATCGTTCGGTCGCTCGATCACTCGTTTTGGCGTGACAGGGACTTTAAGATTCGTGCGCGTGCCGTGTCGCGGTTGGTTGGCCAGCCGAGCGCGGTCACCGCGTGGTCGCTGTGTGCGTCGCGCTGCGTTGCGTCTCGGGCCCGCGCGCAGCCGCGGTTGGAAGCCGGCCGAGGCTGCCGTGCCCTGTTGCTGTGGCAGTTGACGTCGTGCGAGGGTTGCGTGTCCCGCCGCTGTTGGGGTGGTCCCACACCGTGCCGCCCTTGCCTCGCCGTCGCGTCGTCGCTTGGTCGGTGGCTGCCCCGGCCTCGCTGGCACGGCACCGTCTGGGTTAGGCGGACAACAGGCGTGCGCTTGTGTCGGGTTGGGAGTAACTCACCGTACCAGCTCTACCAACTCAGCCCAGCTGCCTTTTTCGAGTTGGGCGACTTGCCGTTTCCCCTGTTTCCGCCATCGCCGCTTTGGAACCGCCTTTGAGCCCCTTACTGTCTCCTCCATCTCACGCCAATTCGACATGGGCGTAGGGTCGCAGCGACCTGGCCCACCTCCCCGACCGTGCACCTAAGCTTTTGGAGTTGCGACGGCTTCCAATTAGAGTGTAGGTCTGACCGCGCCATTCTCGGTCGGAACTTCCCCTTTTTCTTGAACCGTTTCCACCGACCGTCCCAGGCCAATTGGTCGCACCTCTCGAGCCTCCTTGGTCCCCTTTGCGTGGTGCTCAGCGTCGTCGTGGTTGTGGCGCCCTGTTTCTTCGGTGACGCGCCCGCGCCGCCGCGGAGCGCCGTCTTGCCCTTCGGGCGCACGTGGCCAGGTCGTCTCGGGCAAGCTCGGACAAAGCCACCACCTCGGCCGTGTTCGTGGTAAGTCACCGATGCTCGTAGATCACCTCGTTCGGTTTGCCTTGGCCGCAGCTCACCGGAACGGCGGCACCACTCCCTGCAGGTTGCCGCTGTTGTGGAGGAGTCGCCCTGCTTCGTCTCCGCTCTCCGAACCACCGTCCATCGTCGCGGGTCGCTTGGTAAGTGGGTGTTTCTCCCTTAGGTGCAAGGTAGAGGTCTTCCTCTGGCTGGCGTAACTGGCCAGTGCCGGCCAGAGCCGCGCCGGCGTGCGGAGGAACGTCGGGGACTGCCTAGTTGTAAAGACGAGTTTTCAGAAGGGTGCTTGTGCAAGGTCTTGGAGTGCGGGAATAGTGCGTTGTTGGTCGTGCCTTTTGTAGCTAGTCTGGGGTCTCTTTTGCAAAGTGTGCTGGCGCGCGCGGGTTTTCCCCGGCCATGGGCCGAGTCTCGTGGGCCGCGCGGTCGGGCCGCCCGGGAAAACGGTTTTCTGGATTTAGCGATTTTAGAAATACTTTGTAATTTAGTTTTTGAAGCAAACTTTGAGGAATTTTAGTGACCTGCGTAAATGT
This sequence comes from Saccharum hybrid cultivar R570, assembly GCA_038087645.1. Lineage (NCBI taxonomy): Eukaryota > Viridiplantae > Streptophyta > Magnoliopsida > Poales > Poaceae > Saccharum > Saccharum hybrid cultivar. The sequence goes on along the minus strand of JAQSUU010000793.1, from coordinate 15,517,363 downwards.
CCAAAAATCATGAAACCACTTTTGTTGACTTTCTAAATTCATGCTCTGTCAGATAGTAATTTTCTTTGGTGCAGTGCTGTAGTGTTGCTCGGTCGTTTAAATTAATGCATAAAGCGACGTTTCTTTTACTGCAACCTTTTTGTAGGAATTTTCGTGGCAAATCGAGGATAGCCCTAGCTATAAAATTTTTTACAGTAGCTGCTTAATATTGTTAGATGCTTACTGTAATTTTTATGGCCATTAAATAGCTTGTTTATTAGGGTATCTAATTTTCCCTAGTAGTGCTTGTAGTAAATCGGTAATCGGAAAGTGGTGCGCTTGTTAGTTGCCAAAGTTGGATTGCTTCAAGTTAACCTTGTTAGTAGAAAGATGATAGCTTAGCATATTAGCTATTAGGGTTACCGTGTCATCCTTTTAAGTGTGGTCCTACCATTGCATGCATGTAGATCACGAGGGAGGCGAGTACGTGGCCGTGGAGGAGCCGGACTACGAGGAGGTCATTGAGGAATACGAGGAGGAAATCTTCGTACCTGAGGAGTTCCAGGAGCCTTCTGCTACTGACACCTCTGACTTTGCGCCTGCCCAAGGCAAGCCCCGGTGCATAACCCTTGTTTTTGCAAATCTGATTTATATTTAAATGTTGTGCATTTAAGTTACAGGAATTTTATGATGCCCACATGCATATATACATACCCATGAGTCTTACTAGTACAGGATCGCGTAGTTGCTTTGCTTAGGATTATCGGTAGAGTGAGCAACCTGTCGTTGCTCACAATAGAGAGTTACTCATATGATTATTACATTTTGGATAACATGGTGGAAAGGAAATGGCGACCGGGCAGGGATGTGGTATGGGTATTGGTGGGTGTAGCAAGTTATGTCCCGCGGCCACGGGGCATAATTGGGTTGCACTGTTTCCCTGTCCGTGTCAATTAAGGACCGTTCGTTGCATGGACCCTGGTCAAGTCACAGATCTTCTTATCCCAAGCATATACTAGCGGATGGGTGCTAGGAAGACTTGTTACTCTCTTATCATGGGCTCCGGCTCTTTTCGGACCGACTGATTGGAGGCGGGGATAGGTGGAGGTCTTAGCACCGTATTGAGGCCGGGCCTCAAGTACGGGAGCTAGGAGTCCAAGTTTGGACGGGGACCTGGAAACCCGTGACAGGAGGGGAACGGGTTGGTCTTGCTTGTGCCTAGGGTACAAGCGAGGCATGTGTTTTTCGGGGTACCCAGCTGGGCACATTGATTCGTGAATCGCCGTTTCTGCGTGACGGTACGGCTTGGCTATGCTCTGGCATCGTAGTAATGATTGGCTAATGAAATGATGAAGAAATGGTCCTGAATTGCTCAACTTTTGCTTGATTATAGCATAGGTGCTTACATAGATTATTGGTTAATGAATAAAATATGGCTTCTAAAAAGTTCAGAATTAAGGACACACTCTTAGTGCTGCTTCTCGCAAACAAGAAAACCCACCAGCCATAAAGCCTACCATAATCCTTGAGAGTTGGGAAAATATAATCCCCAGTCGGGTAAGTCTTGCGAGTATATTGTGTACTCAGGGTTATTTTACCCTTGTTGCAGGTGCACCTTGAGCAGGTAGGCCTTGTGTGGAGAATTCTTCTGGTGGGCACAGACGGATTCTCATCTCGCTGCATAGACGTTATTTAATTTCCGCTGTTAGATTATTGCACTTTGAACCTCTGGTATTGTAATAACTATTTCTGAGACTCTATGTTGTATGAAATGGCCTAAGTATTGTAAGTTTGTACTCATTATTGGATCCCGGGTGTAAAATGTGGAGCGTTCGAGTTCTCCCGTCGGGTGTGCTCGACGGAATCATCTGGTGTAGCTCACTTTCAGGGCTCTTAGTGCCTAGTGGAAGGCAAGCGCCCTAAAAGCGTGCTAAACTGGGCGATTCCGCCCCAGGTGGTACCAGAGCCAATAATGGGTTTACAAGCTTAATCACCCTTTCAAAAAGCTTAAAAACTTTGACCAACAAAAGAATTATGAGAGTAGGATGCGGTGAAGTCGACGTAATTAAGTATTCGGCCCTAGCAATATGGTTTACTAGGATAGTGGCACTGTTTTGCCTAACCATTTTCTACAGGTACACTAACCTACGTTGCGTAAGAAGCGATAGTTTCGAAAGTGAGTGTACGATATGCCAAAAATTTCTAGCGAAAGGCCGCTATATTTCCGACTTGAGTGAACGTGTAGGGCGATGCATGCATCTTAAAGTTAAAAACCTGGTTAATCTAAAAAAACCCTTCACGATAACCATAGCTAGTAGCGGGGGATTTCTGGGTCTTCTGGCCATCCGCAGGCGCAGAAGATGTAGGTTGTTAAGAGGATGTCCTACCATTCTCCTGGTGGACAGTCGTCTCGACAGCCTCAGCAGACTCGTCAGGCTCTGACGACTCAGTACCGTGCACCTCCCCAGCAGGTGCAACAGCCACAGGGACAGCAGTTTCCACCTCGTCAGGGGCAGATGGTCAAGTCTACTGGCTGTTTCAAGTGTGGCAAGGAGGGCCACTTTGCTCGGGAGTGTCCCGAGAACCGGCCTGTTCAGTCTGCCTAGCCGTCTGCCAACTCTCGTTTGATCAAGAGGACGGTTATCAAGAAGAAAGTCCTAGTGAGCCGTTCGGGGCAGGTGAACTACACGGAGGCTGAGGAAATATTGTAGGATCAACCCGTGATGGCTGGTATGTTCATCATCAACTCTCACCCAGCTCTTGTGTTATTTGATTCTGGAGCATCGCATTCATTTATGAGCATGGGGTATGCGGAAAGGCATAATCTACCTATTATGGCCATCCCTAAGGCCTATAGAATCAGCACTCCGGGTGCGAAGATGTTTATCAACACCCGGACGGATACCGTCAGTTTAGGGCTAGCTACTCACATTTATCGCCTTCAGTTCATGTTGCTACCTGGGCATGGTATTGATGCAATACTGGGCATGAACTGGCTGAAGGTGTACGGGGTAGTGTTGGACCTCAAGCGGAGGGTTGTTGAGTTGCGACTTCTTGGGTCTGAGGATAGGATGTCTCTTCTCATTCCGTCAGAGCTTACTTCGCCAGTTGCGGCAAATGTGGAAGTCTCTGCTGATCTCCCTTCTATTCCAGTGATCTGTGAGTTTCTAGATGTTTTTTCTGATGAATTGCCTGGGTTACCACCAGATAGAGATGTGGAGTTCACTATTGAGTTAGAGCCCGGCACTGCTCCTATTTCCCGACGTCCCTACCGTGTGGCCCCGAAGGAGCTAGCTGAAATGAAGAAACAGTTAGAAGAGTTGTGGAACAAAGGGTTCATCCGTCCTAGTTCTTCACCTTAGGGTTGTCCTGCCATTTTTGTGAAGAAGAAGGATGGTACCCTTCGCATGTGTGTGGATTACCGTCCCCTCAATGCGGTAACCATTAAGAACAAATACCCCTTGCCCCGTATTGATGCTTTGTTTGATCAGTTGGCTGGGGCAAGGGTGTTCTCAAAAATTGATCTTCGGTTGGGTTATCATCAGATAAAGATCCGGCCACAAGATATACCAAAGACAACTTTTTCTACTAGGTATGGGTTGTATGAGTACCTGGTCATGTCTTTCGGCCTCACAAATGCTCCCACATTTTTCATGTACCTCATGAATTCTGTCTTTATGCCGGAGTTGGATAAGTTTGTAGTGGTCTTCATCGATGACATCTTGATATATTCCAAAAGTGAAGAAGAGCATGCGCAGCATATCCGCATCGTCCTGACCCAGTTGCGAGAACACAAGCTGTACGCTAAGTTCAGCAAGTGTGAGTTTTGGTTGGATCGAGTTCAGTTCTTGGGACATGTTCTGACTCCTGAGGGTGTGTCTGTAGATCCTAGCAAGGTTCAGGATGTGTTAAGTTGGAAGTCTCCTACTTCAGTGCATCAGATCCGCCAGTTTCTGGGTCTTGCCGGGTACTATCGGCGCTTTATTCCAGATTTCTCTAAAATAGCTCACCCCATGACCAAGCTACTTCAGAAGGATGCAAAGTTTGTATGGAGTCCAGCGTGTGAAGAAGCTTTTCAGGCATTGAAGAAGTTTCTTACCTCAGCTCCGGTTCTGGCTTAACCGGATATTGAGAAGCCGTTTGATGTGTATTGTGATGCCTCCGGAATTGGGCTTGGGTGCGTGCTTATGCAAGATGGGCGTGTGATAGTATATGCTTCGCGCCAACTGAAAAAGCACGAGGTAAATTACCTAACCCACGATTTAGAGCTAGCAGCAGTGGTGCATGCTCTAAAAATTTGGAGACACTACTTGTTGGGGAATAAAGTTTATATTTTTACGGATCATAAGAGCCTTAGATATATTTTTACTCAACCCGAGTTGAATCTGAGGCAAAGGAGATGGCTTGAGTTGATTAAAGATTATAACTTAGAGGTCTTTTATCATCCGGGTAAAGCGAATGTAGTGGCTGATGCTTTGAGCCGTAAGCCACATGTGCCTGATGAAGAGTCCTTGCCTCCCTCTCACTCTGCAGTGTTAGCACAGATTGCTTTAGTCTCTGAATTACTCGAGCAAATCATTGCGGAGCAAAGGTATGATGACTTGGAGATTCCCCACATCAAAAAGTTGATGGCTGAAGGGCGTGGTCCACACTTTAGCATTGACGAGCAGGGTTTGGTGAAATACAAGGATCGGGCAGTGGTTCCTGGTAAGGAGGAGCTTAGAAGGAAGATTCTGGATGAAGCTCACCAATCCAAGTTGTCTATTCACCTGGGGAGTAACAAGATGTACCATGATTTGCGTCAGTTGTATTGGTGGTCAAACATGAAGTAGGATATCACCCGGTATATTGCGGAGTGTGATATTTGTGGAAGAGTCAAGGCAGACCATCTGCGAAGGCCGGGTTTTCTGCAGCCTTTGCCAATTCTGGTTTGGAAATGGGAGGATATTTCCATGGATTTTATTACCGGATTACCCCGCACAGCCAAGGGCCATGATTCCATTTGGGTCATTGTGGATCGCCTCACTAAGACTGCTCATTTTCTCCCAGTGGGTACTAGATATACAGCCTCGTAGTATGCCAAGCTGTATTTTGATCGTATTGTGACTCTCCATGGAGTTCCGCTTACTATCGTTTCTGACCGCGGAGCGGTTTTCATGTCGCGTTTTTGGATACAACTCCAAGAATGCCTTGGTACTCGCCTTCTCAGAAGTTTAGCCTATCATCCCAAGACCGATGGTCAGACAGAGAGGGTGAATCAAGTGCTTGAAGATATATTGCGAGCTTGTGTCATCTCTTTTCCTGAAAAGTGGGACGAATGTTTGAAGTTGGCCGAGTTTTCTTATAATAATAGCTATCAAGAGAGCATTCAGATGGCACCTTTTGAGGCTTTGTATGGCAAGAAATGCAGGACCCCACTCAACTGGGTTGAGGTGGGAGACCGTGGTTATTTTGGGCCTGATTTTGTGCTGGAAGCAGGGGAGAAGGTTGGAATTATCCGGAGTCATCTAAAGGCAGCGCAAAACCGACAGAAAACCTATGCAGACAAGAGAAGGAGACCCTTGGAATTTGAAGTTGGGGATTATGTGTATCTCAAGGTGTCTCCCATGAAAGGTGTGCATCATTTTGGTGTTCGTGGGAAGCTAGCTCCACGCTATGTTGGGCCCTACAAGGTTTTGGCCCGGCGAGGTCCAGTGGCCTATCGCATTCAGCTCCCTGATATTTTGTCAGCTGTCCACGATGTCTTTCATGTGTCTCAGTTGAAAAAGTGTTTGTGGGTTCCCACTGAGGCAGTGGAAATTGAAGGACTTCCCCTTCAACCAGACCTTTCATATGAGGAACATCCAGTAAAAATCCTGGATGAAAAAGAAAGAGTAACAAGGAACAATGTGGTGAAATTTTACAAGGTCCAGTGGAAACATCATTCGGAAGATGAAGCAACATGGGAACTAGAGAGCTATATTTTGAAGCACTATCCCCATCTCTTGTCTAGCTATTGAAGGTAACTCGTTACGTTGAAAGTTTTCCCTATCCTCTTTTCCCACACTAGGCACGGGAAATCTCGGGTCGAGATTTTCTTTTAGGGGGTAGAGTTGTAACACCCTCGGTGTTACCGTGTGTAACCTTGCACTTAAACATGTCATGAGTTTTTTTATTTATGTGTTTTAGCTTGCGCCTTATTCGTGGGATCATTTTAGTAAATCGAATTAGCTAATGAAAATATTAAATTGAAGGTTTCCGCGTTAACCGTGTTGTAGCGATTAAGGTTCAAAACGAATTTTATTTAACAAAACTGTTATAGAACTTGTATATAACGCTTTAACGAGTTGTGAAGTAATGTTTTCGAGGAGTGTACTGCAACCTGTGCGGGGGCGAAGTAAGTTCGTTAGCTAGCTTTTCTAATAACCTGAAACGCGAACTCGCAACGTAATTCAACCCTGGACTTAGTGTTTCTCAAGTCGTGTGACAGCTTGGCAAGGCTGTGTTGGCGAGTCCGTTCTGTGAAATCTAGTTCCTTGGTGGCGGTATGTTTTGGCTCAGAACGATAGCCTAGTGTACCCTCTTGGTGTTGGTGAAGATCGTTCGGTCGCTCGATCACTCGTTTTGGCGTGACAGGGACTTTAAGATTCGTGCGCGTGCCGTGTCGCGGTTGGTTGGCCAGCCGAGCGCGGTCACCGCGTGGTCGCTGTGTGCGTCGCGCTGCGTTGCGTCTCGGGCCCGCGCGCGGCTGCGGTTGGAAGCCGGCCGAGGCTGCCGTGCCCTGTTGCTGTGGCAGTTGACGTCGTGCGAGGGTTGCGTGTCCCGCCTCTGTTGGGGTGGTATCGCACCGTGCCGCCCTTGCCTCGCCGTCGCGTCGTCGCTTGGTCGGTGGCTGCCCCGGCCTCGCTGGCACGGCACCGTCTGGGTTAGGCGGACAACAGGCGTGCGCTTGTGTCGGGTTGGGAGTAACTCACCGTACCAGCTCTACCAACTCAGCCCAGCTGCCTTTTTCGAGTTGGGCGACTTGCCGTTCTCCCCTGTTTCCGCCATCGCCGCTTTGGAACTGCCTTTGAGCCCCTTACTGTCTCCTCCATCTCCCGCTAATTCGACGTGGGCGTAGGGTCGCAGCGACCTGGCCCACCTCCCCGACCGTGCACCTAAGCTTTTGGAGCTGCGACGACTTCCAATTAGAGTGTAGGTCTGACCACGCCATTCTCGGTCGGAACTTCCCCTTTTTCTTGAACCGTTTCCACCGACTGTCCCAGGCCAATTGGTCGCACCTCTCGAGCCTCCATGGTCCCCTTTGCGTGGTGCTCACCGTCGTCGTGGTTGTGGCGCCCTGTTTCTTCGGTGACGCGCCCGCGCCGCCGCGGAGCGCCGTCTTGCCCTTTGGGCGCGTGTGGCTAGGTTGTCTCGGGCAAGCTCGGACAAAGCCACCACCTCGGCCGTGTTTGTGGTAAGTCACCGATGCTCGTAGATCACCTCGTTCGGTTTGCCTTGGCCGCAGCTCACCGGAACGGCGGCGCCACTCCCTGTAGGTTGCCGCTGCCGTGGAGGAGTCGCCCTGCTTCATCTCCGCTCTCCGAACCACCGTCCATCGTCGCGGGTCGCTTGGTAAGTGGGTGTTTCCCCCTTAGGTGCAAGGTAGAGGTCTTCCTCTGGCTAGCGTAACCGGCCAGTGCCGGCCAGAGCCGCGCCGGCGTGCGGAGGAACGTCGGGGACCGCCTAGTTGTAAAGACGAGTTTTCAGAAGGGTGCTTGTGCAGGGTCTCGGAGTGCGAGAATAGTGCGTTGTTGGTCGCGCCTTTTGTAGCTATTTTGGGGTCTCTTTTGCAAAGTGTGCTGGCGCGCGCGGGTTTTCCCCGGCCACGGGCCGAGTCTCGTGGGCCGCGTGCACGAGCGCGTGCTGCGCGCGGCGCGAGGTGGGCCGCGCGGTCGGGCCGCCCGGGAAAATGGTTTTCTGGATTTAGCGATTTTAGAAATACTTTGTAATTTAGTTTTTGAAGCAAACTTTGAGGAATTTTAGTGACCTGCGTAAATGTCCAAAAAACATGAAACCACTTTTGTTGACTTTCTAAATTCATGCTCTATCAGATAGTAATTTTCTTTGGTGCAGTGCTGTAGTGTTGCTCGGTCGTTTAAATTAATGCATAAAGCGACGTTTCTTTTACTGCAACCTTTTTGTAGGAATTTTCGTGGCAAATCGAGGATAGCCCTAGCTCTAAAATTTTTTACAGTAGCTGCTTAATATTGTTAGATGCTTACTGTAATTTTTATGGCCATTAAATAGCTTGTTTATTAGGGTATCTAATTTTCCCTAGTAGTGCTTGTAGTAAATCAGTAATCGGAAAGTGGTGCGCTTGTTAGTTGCCAAAGTTGGATTGCTTCAAGTTAACCTTGTTAGTAGAAAGATGATAGCTTAGCATATTAGCTATTAGGGTTACCGTGTCATCCTTTTAAGTGTGGTCCTACCATTGCATGCATGTAGATCACGAGGGAGGCGAGTACGTGGCCGTGGAGGAGCCGGACTACGAGGAGGTCATCGAGGAATACGAGGAGGAAATCTTCGTACCTGAGGAGTTCCAGGAGCCTTCTGCTACTGACACCTCCGACTTTGCGCCTGCCCAAGGCAAGCCCCGGTGCATAACCCTTGTTTTTGCAAATCTGATTTATATTTAAATGTTGTGCATTTAAGTTACAGGAATTTTATGATGCCCACATGCATATATACATACCCATGAGTCTTACTAGTACAGGATCGCGTAGTTGCTTTGCTTAGGATTATCGGTAGAGTGAGCAACCTGTCGTTGCTCACAATAGAGAGTTACTCATATGATTATTACATTTTGGATAACATGGTGGAAAGGAAATGGCGACCGGGCAGGGATGTGGTATGGGTATTGGTGGGTGTAGCAAGTTATGTCCCGCGGCCACGGGGCATAATTGGGTTGCACTGTTTCCCTGTCCGTATCAATTAAGGACCGTTCGTTGTATGGACCCTGGTCAAGTCACAGATCTTCTTATCCCGAGCATATACTAGCGGATGGGGGCTAGGAAGACTTGTTACTCTCTTGTCATGGGCTCCGGCTCTTTCCGGACCGACTGATTGGAGGCGGGGATAGGTGGAGGTCTTAGCACCGTATTGAGGCCGGGCCTCAAGTACGGGAGCTCGGAGTCCAAGTTTGGACGGGGACTTGGAAACCCGTGACAGGAGGGGAACGGGTTGGTCTTGCTTGTGCCTAGGGTACAAGCGAGGCGTGTGTTTTTCAGGGTACCCAGCTGGGCACATTGATTCGCGAATCGCCGTTTCTGCGTGACAGTACGGCTTGGCTACGCTCTGGCATCATAGTAATGATTGGCTAATGAAATGATGAAGAAATGGTCCTGAATTGCTCAACTTTTGCTTGATTATAGCATAGGTGCTTACATAGATTATTGGTTAATGAATAAAATACGGCTTCTAAAAAGTTCAGAATTAAGGACACACTCTTAGTGCTGCTTCTCGCAAACAAGAAAACCCACCAGCCATAAAGCCTACCATAATCCTTGAGAGTCAGGGAAATATAATCCCCAGTCAGGTAAGTCTTGCGAGTACATTGTGTACTCAGGGTTATTTTACCCTTGTTGCAGGTGCACCTTGAGCAGGTAGGCCTTGTGTGGAGAATTCTTCTGGTGGGCACAAACGGATTCTCATCTCGCTGCGTAGACGTTATTTAATTTCCACTGTTAGATTATTGCACTCTGAACCTCTAGTATTGTAATAACTATTTCTGAGACTCTGTGTTGTATGAAATGGCCTAAGTATTGTAAGTTTGTACTCATTATTGGATCCCGGGTGTAAAATGTGGAGCGTTCGAGTTCTCCCATCGGGTGTGCTCGACGGAATCATCTGGTGTAGCTCACTTTTAGGGCTCTTAGTGCCTAGTGGAAGGCAAGCGCCCTGAAAGCATGCTAAACTGGGCGATTCCGCCACAGTTGACTCTGAGGAGGAGGACGACGACTGGGTGGGTGCTGACTTATCTGGGCTCAACGACCTAGGGGCTTTGTGCTAGTTCCTCAGTAGCAGCAACTACCTTCTCGAGGGCTTTGACTCCGATGACGAGAGCCATGACCCGTCTTGTGAATGCTTCGTGTGCAATGGGGAGCTTCGTGAAGGAGTTTCCAACGAGAATGAGGGCGAACACACCTCGGCCGATACCGCGACCCGCATCGCCGCACGCGCCGGGGGTGCAGCCATGCCACCGCCCATGGGGTGGTCATAGCCCTAGCTGGAGTAACTCCAGGAGCTAAAGAGAAAACTCAAGCAGGAATGACAACAGCTGGTGCAACTACGCGCGACACTCAAGCAGGAGCTTGGGAGTCACAATGATGGCGGTGTGGCTCGATGTAGGGCTCACGACGTCCATTGGCGCATCTGCGATGATGACAATAGTGATCATCCACCACTCTTCGCTCGGGCAAGCTAGAATGTTGCCGCCACGACAATCCTCTTCTGGACAATACCCAAACCATCAACCCCGGAGGGACGGCAAGCCCACGAGGAGCTCCACGCCTCCTCGAGCGTGCTGTGGTGTAGCAGGTCGAAAGCTCCGCATCTCGGTGATGTGGGCCTGAGCTTGACCAGCCCGCACCATCGGTGCCACGCGAGAAGGAAGCATCGGTCCACCCAGAACAACAAAAAGCGGGGAACAGGCCCCCCATCTATCCACGACCACGTCGGTAACAACTACGATGCGTGCGACATCCTTAACGCCTGCAAGAGGCACAAGGAGGACGGTGCCAGCTATGGCTACCACCCTCGCCGGGGCGGCCACTACGACAGCGGGGAGGACCGGAGCTTGCTGTTCCCAGCACGGTTCTGGCAACCCGCCAACATAACCAAGTATGCCGAGGAGACGAACCCCAAACTTTGGCTTGATGACTACTGCCTCACCTACCAGTTAGGCGGTGCGGACGACGACTGCTTCATCATCCACAATCTCCCTCTGTTCCTGGCTGACTTAGCGAGAGCTTGGCTAGAGCACCTCTCGGCCCAACGCATCCACAACTGGGTGACCTCATTAAGGTTTTTGTGGGGAACTTCTAGGGCACCTATGTGCACCCTGGCAACCCCTGGGACCTCAGGAGCTGCCGCTAAAAGCTGGATGAGACTCTCCATGAGTACATTAGGCACTTCTCCCAGTAGTGCACCGAGCTGCCCAACGTTATTGACGCTGATGTCATCGAAGCATTCCTCACGGGAACCAATTGCAAAGAGTTAGTCCATGAGTTGGGATGCAAGGGCCCACATACCACAAAGGAGCTCTTGGACATTGCCACCAACTTTGCCTCTGACGCGGAGGCGGTGGGAGCATCTTCCACGACACCAAGGGCAAGGAGAAGTGGCAGGAGGGCGCCGATGAGGGCGGCTCCAGTCGCAACTTGAAGAAAAAGAACAAGCAATCATGCAGGGACCCCCCTTGTGGCTGCCACCGAGCGCAAGAACCCCCAAGCCCCTCCCGACGGTGGCCCAAGAGTTTTTGACGAGATGCTCAAAAAGTTGTGCCCATACCATCGGGGCCTGGTCAAACACACCTCAAGGAATGCGGCATGATGAAGCATTACTTCTCCGGGGCTCCCTAGGGGAAGGGTGATCCAGGCAAGAGGCCCGAGGAGGACAAGGGTGATGGCAAGGAGAAGGACGACGACTTTCCCATTGTCAACAACTGCTTCATGATCTTCGAAGGTCCCATGGCCTATGACTCCAGGCGCCAACGCAAGCTAGAGCGCCGAGAGGTCTACGTCACCGAGCCAGCCATGCCAGCCTTCCTCGACTGGTCCAGGTCTACCATCACATTCGACCGCGATGACCACCCGGATCGCGTCCCGCATCCGGGGCGATACCCGCTTGTTGTCGACCCTATCATTTGCAACACGTGGCTCACCAAAGTACTAATGGACGGGGGCACTAGCCTCAACATCATGTACGCCAAGACCCTTGACACCATGGGGATCAGTCGGACCTAGCTCCGCCCGAGCAGAGCACCTTTTCACGGCATCGTACTAGGGAAGCAGGCCCTGCCCCTTGGGTAGATTGACCTATCCATCACCTTTGGGGATCCGTCCAACTTCAGGAAGGAAACCCTCACCTTTGAGGTGGTTGGGTTCCGCGGCACCTACTACGCCGTGCTGGGGCAGCCATGCTACCTAAAGTTCATGGCCATCCTAAACTATACCTACCTCAAGCTCAAGATGTCGGGGCCCAACGGGGTCATCACTGTCCTCACCGCTTACCAGCACGCCTACGAGTGCGACTTTGAGTGCTACGAATACGCAGAGGCCATCATTGAGTCCGAGGCGCTTGCAGTCGATCTAGAAGCGCGCCTCAGGGAGGTACCCGACCCCAAGCGGTCCACTGGCTCCTTCAAACCTATCGAGGGAGTCAAGGAGGTCCCCCTCGACCCTAGGAGCTCCGATAGCAAGACGGTGTGTGTTGGCACCGCCTGGAATTCCAAATAGAAAGCAGTGCTCGTCGACTTTCTCCGCGTGAATAGCGACATGTTCACATGGAGTCCCTCGAACACGCCTGGCATCCTGAGGGAAGTCATCGAGCACGCCTTGGACATCTGGGCTGACTCCAAACTGGTGAAGCAACGACTGCGCCACTTCAACGAGGAGAAGCACAGGGCAATTGGGGAGGAGATTCACAAGCTACTAGCTGCCGAATTCATCAAGGAGGTATTCCATCCCGAGTGGTTAGCTAACCCTATACTTGTAAAAAAGAAAAACGGTAAATGAAGAATGTGTGTTGATTACACTGGTCTCAACAAGGCTTGTCCTAAACATCCGTTCCCTTTACCACGCATTGATCAAATAGTGGACTCCACTTCGGGTTGTGAAGCTCTCTCTTTCCTTGATGCTTACTCCAGTTACCATCAGATCGTGATGAAAGAGTCCGACCAGCTCGTGACTTCTTTTATCACCCCATTCGGAACCTAGTGCTATGTAACCATGCCTTTTGGCCTCAAGAATGCGGGGGCTACGTATCAACGTTGTATGCTCACCATTTTTGGGGACCTCATCAGGTGGACCGTTGAGGCTTACATAGATGACATCGTAGTCAAATCAAAATGAGCTGATAGCTTGGTTGCTGACCTCGATCAAGCCTTCAAATGCCTATGAGCCAAAAATATCAAGCTCAATCCCAAAAAGTGCATCTTTAGGATCCTGAGGGGTATGTTCCTTGGCTTTATCGTCTCTAAGCGTGGCATCGAAGACAATCCAGACAAGATCTCCACCATCATAAGCATGGGCCCAATCTAGGATTTCAAAGGGGTGCAGCAGGTCACGGGATGTCTAGCGGTGCTGAGCCGCTTCATCTCACGCCTCAGTGAACGAGGGCTGCCCCTCTACCAGCTTCTAAAAAAAACTGACCGCTTTACCTAGACTCCCGAGGCCTAAGAGGCACTTGACGGGCTCAAGGCACTTCTAACAAAGGCCCCAATCCTTGTTCCACCAGTTGAGAGGGAACCACTCCTGCTGTACATCGTGGCCACTACTTAGGTGGTGAGTGCCGCCATCATGGTGGAACGGCAGGAGGAGGGTCATGCCCTTAAGGTCCAGCATCTAGTCTACTTCATTAGTGAAGTCTTGTCCGATACCAAGATGCGCTACCCTCAGATCCAGAAGCCCTTATACGCTGTCTTCATCACCCAGAGAAAGCTATGCCACTACTTCGAGTCACACCCAATCACGATTGTGTCCTCCTTCCCTCTCGGGGAGGTGATCAAGAGCCACAAAGCAACTGGGAGAATCGCTAAGTGGTGGGTTGAACTCATGGGAGAGGGCATCACCTACACCCCTCGGAAGGCCATCAAGTCCCAAGTACTAGCAGACTTTTGTAGCAGAATGGACCAAAACCCAAACACCATCGACCCTGGTAGAATAGGAGTACTGGACAATGTATTTCGATGGGTCGCTGATAAAAAGTGGAGCTAGAGCAGGACTCGTCTTTGTCTCCCCCTCGGCGTGCGCATGAGGTATATGATCCGAATCCATTTTAGGCCTCTAACAATGTGGCTGAGTATGAGGCACTTGTCAACGGTTTGCACATCGCCACCAAGCTTGGAATCTGACGGCTTGATGTCTGGGGTGACTCCCAATTGATCGTAGACCAAGTCATGGAGGAGTCAAGTTGTCACGACCCCAAGATGGCTGCATACTGCCAGGTGGTCCGCCTCCTAAAAGACAAGTTCCATGGCCTCAAGCTCGACCACATCGCAAGGCGATCTAACGAGGCAGTAGACAAGCTTGCGAAGCTGGCGTCCGGTCAGGCACTAGTTCCTGCCAACATCTTTGCCAGCGATCTATATAAGCCCTCGGTCACTTACCAAGGATCAGCACAGGATGGTAGTGAGCTGACCAAACCAGCCTTGGGGGCTGGCCAGACCCCGGTCCCTGCCGACCCTGAGGTTATGCAAATCGATGAGGACCCAGATATAGGTCCTGACCCCCTACCAGACTAGAGAATCCCGTACCTTGACTGCCTAGTCCACGCCGTACTCCCATCTAACAGAACCGAGGTCTGATGTGTCGCGCCAAGTCATTTGTCCTACTAGATCGGGAACTCTACAGGTGGAGCCCCACTAGAATCCTGCAACACTGCATTCCCACTGAGCAGGTGAGGAAGCTACTGCAAGACATCCATGGGGGCGTCTGTGACCACCATGCAGCGCCACACACCCTTGTCGGGAATGCATTCAAGCAAGGTTTCTACTGACCCATTGCCGTGGCTGACGCCATCGAGGTAGTATGCTCCTATGAAGGGTGTCAATACTATGCTTTACAAACTCACCTACCCACCCAAGCGCTCTAGACGATCCCCATCATATGGCCTTTCGTGGTCTGGGGTCTGGACCTTGTTGGGTTGCTCTAGAAAGCCTCCGAGGGCATTACCCACTTGTCGTCATCGACAAGTTCTCAAAGCGGATTGAAGCCCGGCCAATCATGCAAATCAAGTTTGAGCAGGCGGTGCTCTTCTTTACCAACATCATTTATCGCTTCGGGGTCCCAAACTCTATCATCACCGACAACAGCACGCAGTTCACCGGCAAAAAGTTCCTTAGTTTCTGTGATGATCACCATATCCGCGTGGATTGGGCAGCCGTGGCACACCCCCGGACGAATGGGCAGGTCGAACGTGCCAACAACATGATCTTGGAGGGTCTCAAATCGAGGATCTTCAACCATTTGAACAAGTTTAGCTGCCGATGGGTCACAAAACTCCCCGTGGTCCTCTAGAGTTTGAGAATGACCCTGAGCTAAGCAACAGGCTTCACACCCTTCTTCATGGTCTACGGATCCGAGGCCATCCTCCCCACCGACTTAGAGTATAGGGCATCGAGGGTCAGAGCGTATGACAGCCAAGGGAACCAAACCTCCCTTGAGGATGTCGTGGACCAGTTGGAGGAAGCACATGACGCCGCCTTGCTCCACTTTGCCAAGTACCAGCAAGGCTTACAACGATACCACTATCACCGTGTGCGGGGTCGGGGATTCAGCATCAGGGACCTGGTGCTTTGCCTCAGACAGGACAACAGGGGCTGCCAAAAGTTGACGCCACCAAAGGAAGGCCCGTTCATCGTCGTAGAAGTACTCTAACCCAGCACCTACAAGCTAGCCACCGTTGATGAAGTCTTTACCAATGCTTGAAACATTGAACAGCTACGTCGCTTTCTACCCTTAGATTTCCAGGCTGTTCACATGTTTAATCTTGAAAGAATAAAAAGAGCGCTCGCTATTTCTTGCTTTGTCCAACTCTGAGTGAGACCCGACCCTATCTCTGTTTAGGGTTGGGCCTCCCTCAGGGGCTAAAA
This sequence comes from Saccharum hybrid cultivar R570, assembly GCA_038087645.1. Lineage (NCBI taxonomy): Eukaryota > Viridiplantae > Streptophyta > Magnoliopsida > Poales > Poaceae > Saccharum > Saccharum hybrid cultivar. Next base: position 15,501,552 of record JAQSUU010000793.1, on the reverse strand, counting down.
GGGGGAACCCCCTGACGCTTCAAATTTTCATAATACTTTTTGAAAATTTTTTCATACCCAAGCCCTTAGTGAGGGCTACGTCGATATCCCTGAGGAGGAGCTTGATGCCATCGACGAAGAAGTGTTGGAGCTGGCGAAGACCTTGGCGGCCAAGTTCAAAGAAGAGATTATCCCTCCGCCCCTGGAGCTGTAAAAGGTGTCAGGCGAGGTGCCCGTGTAAAAATTTAGGATATTTGAACAAGTCCGTGGCCAATAGGGCCGCTTTAAAACTTGTATTTATCTTTTGTTTTAAGGTTTTACGTGTTCGTCCGATCCTCGTAGTGAGTCTAGGCCTGCGGCGTTTAGAGTTGAGTCTTGTCTCTACGACTATGGTACCCTCACCTGTTAACCCTAACCTAGGGGATTGGACTCAACTTTAAATGCCGCAGGCCTAGGCTCACTATGAGGATCAGACGAACACATAAAAACTTAAAACGAAAGATAAATGCAAGTTTTAAAGTGGCCCCGAGGACCACGGACTTGTTCAAATATCCTAAGTTTTTACACGGGCACCTCGCCCGACACCTTTTACAGCTCCAGGGGTGGAGGGACAATCTCTTCTTCGAACTTGGCCGCTAGGATCTTCGCTAGCTCCAGCACTTCCTTGTCGATGGCGTCAAGCTCCTCCTCAGGGATATCTACATAGCCCTCACTAAGCGCCTCTAGATCAATCTTCTGGTAGTGGGACCTGAAGATGGCGAGCACACGCCATGTCTCGAGGTGAAGCGCCTCTTTCACTTGGGTCTAAGACCGCTCAAAGGCGACCCCAAGATGACTTCGCAGCGAGCTCACCACGAGGCGCACCTGGATTGCCTCAAGGGCATCACACACCAGCCCGACGGCGGTGCACAGCTCGGAGTGCTCGTGCTGTTCCACCTTTAGGGCCTCCCACGCCGATAGAAGCTCCGCCTCTACGTTGGCAAGCTTGCCCTTCAGCCTTGATCATTGCAAGGGATAAGGAGCAGGTTTCGGAAAACCCAACAATGGACGATTAAAGGCACTTACCTTCTAGCTCCTAGACCCTGGCAAGATCCCTCTGATGCCCTTGGGTCACCATGGCTCGGTGGGACTGCACCTCGGGCTTTATTTGGTGGTTCTCCTTGGCAAGCCAAGAGGCTGCACGTGTAGCATCCTTTATCTGGTCCGTTGTGGTGTCCCGCTCCTACTGAGCTATGACGCACTCTTGGCGAGCCTCATCATGCTCACCATGAGCATGCTCACGCTCATGGCGGATGGATCCAAGCTCGGACTGGAACTGCTCTGAGGCCCACAATAGCTCATCATGCTCATCCTTCACTTTTTGGGCCTCCTCCTGGTCTTTGCGAGTGTGCTCGATGAGGGCCAGCAACTTCTCCCCCACCTCCTCATGTCAGATGCGGAGATCCGCCATTTCACCGCTGAGGTCGGCCACCCTCTGTTGGGCCTCCACAAGCCATGCCTCAGCCATAGTGGTCCTCCATGCCTCCTTTGACTAGCGTCCCCATGCGCCCTGCTCATGACAAAGGAACTCTAACTTCACCCGGCTCCATTCGAATAGCACCTACGAGAGGGGCCACGTCAAGGTCACAAGAAAGCAAAAAACCGAACAATAAGCTTCTACCTAGCTCAACGTACCTAGCCACCCGGGTGGATATCGTCATGTAGGGTGGACAACACTAAGGAAAGGGTCTGGTTGAAGGTCTAGCACCCTGCCTGAAGCCAGTCTCAGTATCCCTGCTCCTTGGTGTCATCTAGAACAAAAACTGGCGGCGCCCTCGGTTGGTTCTAATCCGACTAAGTGAGGCATAGACCATCCCACTGGTAGGGATCATGTCCCACCCGCACGAGGGTAGTAGGCCCCTCAACGTGGGAGGGCTGGGCCACCTCAACCATGTTAGAAGGCTCACCGGATGAGAACGACACCACCTCCACCTCGATGACATCAGGCTCATGCGACGCCACCTCCTTCGCCTAGGACCTGCCTCCAGCAGCGGCCCCCACCTCAGCGGCACCAAGTCTTAGCACAAATAAACAACACAAGAAGACACTTCTTACCTCTGTGTGGTAGGATGGGGATGTTTCCATGTCGACCCGCTAGAGCCCGACCCTGCTGTCATAGGGCAGGACCTCTTCCCGGTTGCCACCATCTCAGCCGCGCTGGGCTGAGAGGGTGGCAGCGGTGACCCTACCATCTTCTGGGGTTGGGATCCTCTCGTCCCCTTAGGGCGGGTTGACCCCTATGGCCTCGGGGGCTCTCCTCCTTCGCATGTTGCCACCATGGCTCCCCCGAGGTCAGGGTCCTCCAGCTCGCAGAGCAGCAACTGAGCCTGTGGCGTTCGTCCCTCGATCAAGAGGGATGACCCCTTGGGCTATGCCCCCTCCTCGTCCATGGAGTCTAGCTAGTCATACGGGTGGACCTCCTCTTGCTCATCGTCCTCTTCAATGCTCGACTCCTCCTCCTCTTCTCCGGTCTACCGCTGCATCCTCCAGTGCTTCTCGCGCTCCTCCTTCCTCTTGGCCTTGCCAACCCTCGTCTTTTTCTCCTTGTCCTTCTTCTTCGCCCCCTTGGCATGAGCCCGGTTCCGCACCCTCTAGGTCGCGTCCTTGGGAAGGGGTGGGTTGAAGTCGGGGACCAAGTAGAGATTCTCCTACAACCGCCCGAGCCCCGGGTCAGGTGATGGAAAGGAAACACAAAAATGCCCAAGGGAAAAAAGGGGATGGGAAGGGTGGGGGCGCTTACCATCTCGATGAAGCCATTATCAGGACACATCGGTGGGTGGAGGTTGAGGGTGGCGTTGGAAGGTATGCTCCTAAGCGCCGACTTGATGCACTTCTTGATCTCCTCGCGATCGAGCTCCTCCATCACGAGCACAGTCCCCTCAAGGGGCGCATTTGGCACCATCTCGTCTAGTCGACGTGCCTGCCGCATCAGTGGCAGCACCCTCCTCTCGTGGAATGTGGCAATAACCCCAGCCCTAGTTACATCCTAATTCACCAGGCACTTGACCGCCTAGAGGAGGGTGTTGATCTTCTCCTTATCGTCGGTGACGGGACCATAGCCCCAGTGCGCCGATGCTACTTCGAAGTAGCGACCGGTGTATGGAGGCAGGGGCGTGTCGGCGTTGCTCCTGAGGTAGAACCACCTCTGGTGCCACCCCTTATTGGATGACAACCCCTTCATGGAGATGTACTCGTCCGCCTGGCCCTGGCGGAGCTAGATCGCACAACTACCGATGCGCACTGGCATCGTCTCGCCCCTTCTCACCGTCTTGTAGAAAACGGTGGCATAGAAGTAATACTTCCACAAGGAAAAGTTGGGCTTGATGCCTAGATAGCCCTTACATAGGGCGACGAAGACCGCGATCTACAGAATTGAGTTGGGGTTGAGATTCTGCAGCTCAATCCCGTAGTGGTAGAGGAGCCCACGGAAGAAGTCGCTCACTAACATCCCAAACCCCCGCTCGTGGAAGTGTGCAAAGCTAACGACGTAGTCGGCGGGGGGTTTAGCTCATCTTCGCTGCCAGGGATGATCCACTCTAGCTACGCGGTGTTCGTCACCGGACGAAGGAGCCCATCCTCGATGAGCCATGACGTGATTTTGTCGGTAAAGCTGGAGCGTCCCCACGGATCCATCGAGAAAGTGAGAAAGCACTCTGGCGATGATGGCGGCAGAGGCGGTTGCAGGGTGAGTTTTCTCTCTCTCTCTCTCTTGCTTGCTATGGCAGATGGGAAACATGAGCACAAGAGGGGCAGAAAGTAGAGGTGTGCGAGGGAAGACAAAAACCACCGGGTGAAAAAGATGGGAAGGGAAGCGATTCGATGACCCAACCACCCGCATTAACTGCAGCCATAGGAACGTCTCATCACGTCCCTGATATCTTAGTAGCCATGTGCACGCCTCTTGCAAATCTGCCCTATCACCTCGCATGTCGTGCCTGCCATTATCCCACCACCGTGCGGGGCTCGAGCGCATTCTCCTCCATGGGCCGATCATAGGCCTCGGCATGTAAGAATAGGATACTGAGCTGTATATGCTCCTATGACCCATTTACATTCCAGGGGTTCGAAGGATGGCCCACCATGGGTTCAACAGCGCCCCAATGCAGTTAGAGTCAGGGATGGCGAGGAATGGGCACACTAGCGGCCAGTACCCTAGTGCGCGGGCACCGAGGGCATTCCGACCCATGTTTGAGCCCTAATGGACGATCGATTCATAGTATTCCTCGATGGAAGGCAGCGAGCCCTCGGGACTGGTCGGACGGCCTCGAGAACTATATGAATCAACCATCAGGAATTTGGAGTGCGTCACCAGCTTGACCACCAGCCGGTGCCTAGCGGATGGGACCAGGGCTCCACTCAGACCTACCGCTAATAGCTCACCGAGCGCCATGGTTCATCTAACAAGGATAGCATGGTCCGGCTCACCCCCTCCGTTCCATGGAGGAACACGTGAGGGGCTGAATCAAAGACAGGAGGCCTCCTGATCGGACCCCCGCATGGAGCAGGGGCTCGAGGGCTACGCTCGCACCATGACCTAATGAACGGTCACTCCCACAACATCGCTAAAAGCGCACGGGAACTCACATTAACAAAAGACACAATTCATTAAGAGATCACAAGTCTTTTTACAATATTACTGCTAATACAAAATACAGATATATCCTAGGCAGGGATCAAGGCGGCCTCGGTGTCAGTATCCTCGGAGCTTGGCAGAGAACGCCGGCCATCAAGGCTTAACCTTGATGTTGGCCGTTGCTCAAGGCCCCAAGCCTCTGGTTGCCTCCTCAACGTTCTTCTCAGCAGGAAACAGGTCGACGACAGCGTCAGCTGCCTCGTCAAAAACCTCCTGAGACCCGTCATGGTCGGCTAGCTCCTAGCCCTTCGAAAGCCCCACTAGGTGGTGGAGCACGTGCCCTGACTGCACCTGTGCCACGTCAGGGCTACCGCCGCCCCACGATGGACACCGAACTCCACCACGTCTCGAACATGGGCATGGACGTAACCTGCCACAGCGTCTACCGCCTTCTGAAGCACCAGCAGCTCTGACTCTAGCTCTACCCCACACGTAACAAAATGAGCAGGAGAACAAGGAGAAATGGATGAACCAGAACGGCGAGTAGAAACTTACTAGCCACCCGGCCGTCCGCAGTCATTAGTTGGTCACGGACGGACTGCAATTCCTGCTCCACCGTCTCGAGTGTGGCTTGAGAGGCCTCCAGGTATTCCTTGAGCCTCTCCACCTCCCCCTCTGCCGTCGCGGCCGGGACCACTGGCGTAATGGCAGGCGGCTATGCCGAAGCCCCCTGCCCCAGCGTGCGACGCCAAACGGACCTTCCGTCTCTGACTGCGTCAGTGGCGGAGCGCTTGTTCGGCTCCATCATGAAGGAGGGAGGTGGACGGCGCGGTGAGGGAGGAACAAGGAAACCGCTGGCCGTTGGGTGGGGACTAAGAAGAACTGTAGGGTTACCGCGATGTGCCGGCATCAGTATTTCTAATGCCGCACGGGGAAGACTGAGCAGGTGTCGAATGCCCAGCCCCCCACGCATGCAAAGATCAAGGCGCCTCTCCACTTGCCATACACCAGGACGCGAGACTCCATAATAACCGCAACCTAGTGCGACGCCTTGTCTCCCCCAGATGGGTCCACTCGATTTAAAGCCCTTGAAGGGATACCTCACCCCTCCAAGGCCTCAGGGGCTACACCTGGCGGGTGCGCTCGCACGCACCCACCAGACGACTTCTCCCAAATCAAATTGACAAAATACCCCATGTGACGCAAACAACGGCCAATAACGCTCAAAGCCTCAAAAGGAGTGCACACTCCTCTACAGGCTCGGGGGCTACTATCGGGTATCGATATTAGGCATACCCAACCAAGGGCATTAATAGCATGTCAGCTGTTAAGTCACTCAAGGCTTAGGGCCGGTTCCCGCCTCGCTCGAGCCCCACCGTAAGGCCTCGGGCGGGGCCAACCCCATGACATCATCAAAGTGCCCGTCCCTTGCACCCCGTTGGGAACAATCTCCACCTCGCCTGACCCCTGCAATGCAAGCACGGGAGTGTCCGACCCCCTTGGCATGCTTCCACCTCATCGGAGGGATGCGTAAGGCCCTCTGGCAAGGCCGAGAGCCGCGTGGCCCCCCACCACGACACCCATTCCCAATGATGGGACAAACATGACCATGCACAGTGAACGGGAGCATGAGAGCCACGTTATGATCTGACATGACTCCGGTCATTCCACCACGACGATGTTCATGCCTCTACAGTAACAAGGGTTACGACAACTATACTACCTAACTCCCTCTCTATGCAAATCCGGGCGCACGCGCCACCCATCCTCGACGGTACAAAAGCACACAGGACGAAGCATGGCCATAGCGCGTTGCACTAGCGGACGGAAAGGCCGAAAGCTCGACGCCCATTGCATCTCCACGCTACAGGGTAAACTACTCACGCTGGATAAGGAGGAAGACGGCCGCACCCGAGGCCACCTTTTTATTTTTCTCTTTCGTCTTTTCCACTTTCACCTTTTTACCACAAATGTAACCCGAGCCCTCCCCTTAAAAACTATAAAAGGGGAGGCAGAGGCCACGTCAAGGGTTCCCTCGGAGAAAAACACACCTCACTGACCAGGCACTCAAGCACACACACACCACCAAAGAGACTAGGGATTCGCTTCCTCTCTCGAAAGCTTGTAACCCCTATTATAAGCACTCCGGTGCAAGGCAACATGAGCAGCAGCATAATCCACTGATGTAGGGATATTTTTATCCGAACCAGTATAACCCTTTATCCGCATTGCACACCATACGGGCCTAAACGTGCAGATACAAATTTACTCGTCTTAGTGTCTAGGGCGCGGTTCTAGACACCGACACTAATCTATCTTTTATAAGGCAACGTATTTGGTGTAAACCAATCTCTCTGTGCAACCGTGCAAACTTCTAATCTGGGCCACATAATGTTGATCTAAGGGGGCGCAGGGGGGAGTGAGAGGGGGGTTTGCAAAAGTGTGATTAGGAGCAGGCGGTTAAGCGCAAAATTACCCAATCCCCATGAGCCCCTTGGATCAACATCATGTGGCCCAGATTAGAAGTTTGCACAGTTGCACAGCGAGGTTGGTTTGTACCAGATACGTTGCCCTTTTATAAAGCTAATCCCTACTAAATCTATCTCAATATCCAAGCCATCCTCATCACACCCCACTAACCATCAACATCATCTTTCACTAATACCCATATCATTTCACTAACTTCCAACCTCTTAGTGCAAGCTATCCACGTCATCTCTACTTAATTTCATTCTAAATTCTTCGAAAACACACAGAACTGTGAGATATCTTCTAGTTCATGTTCTGAAGCCCATGCGCCACCGTTTCCTTTTTCAGGCAAACAAGTATAAATTATTAAATTAGATGTAGTAGTGCATGTAGCATGTTGAGGGGGGCACCATTTGTGGTGGCAACACATTGCCAAAGTTTGATAATTGTGCAGGCCTTGAACAATGGCCTATCTAATGCATAAGTCATCTGAAGACTTTAGTTATTATTACAAGGTTGAAGGAATGTAAATTCCTCCTGTATACACACAACACAACCCAAGCATCACTCCGGATGGCAACCTCCTCCACCGTAGAGGAAACGAAGACCCGAACCATCATCAGAATTTGTAAAATGGCCTAACGCGTAGCAGCTTGGCTCCGTTACATGCGTCTGGCAGCCACCGAGGCTAGGAACCACAAGGTTATGGCTCGCATCGACCACTCTAATATTTTCAAAGTAGGCAGCTTTGCCTTCTCCTTGGTCAGGTGACTGGCCACTGCCCATGGGAGGCGTCGGCTCGCCACGCGCCGCCGCCACCATGCCAAACCAGCTGACGACGTCTGCGGCATCAGCCATGTACGTGAAGAGCTCCTTTGGCCAGTAGCCTACTGGATGGTGGCCATCGCCGTATATCAACCACCAATTCCCAGTTTTTAGGTCCTGCAGGATTTATGGATGGGTTTTCCTTTTAATTCTTTCTATTTTATTTTATGCCTGTATATAGCAAGCATGGATTCAAAGGAAAATACTAGAAATGTAATACCATGAGATTTTTCATAGCATTAATTATTATAATTACCTTGAAAATCTTCACATGAAGGTAGCTTTGCTGTCCACCTACTGTTGAAACAGGGGTTATTTTCAATCCAGGAAATACCTGCTTGCTTTGTTGCACAAAGCCAGGACAGCCAAGATTTGCGCAAGTTTTTCCCTTGTCAACCTGTTTTACGAAAGTATATGTAGCACAATCATCTTCCATTTTGAAGGCATGATTCTGTCCAAAAAAAATCATTATGTACTACTATCTGTTATTCTTACCCACACAATCTCAAAATGGGCATGATCATCGCCGTAAAATTGCGGATTAACCTGAGATGAAAAATAATAACTCAACATGGACAGCGTAACTCTAGTTATGAACATTGATATGATAAGGCAATAAGAACTTACATCCCATCCCACCATTATCATACTGTAGGTTGGGGGCTCTCCATTCTGTACTGCAAGGAATGCTGAACTAAACCTTGGTGCTTGAGTCTCACCAACACTTGGCTCATAGACTGAGAATTCCGCTTCGGAACCATAGATTGGATCTGAATGAGGTCCTGTCGAGACCATAGCAAGCTATACAATACAATAGCTTTGTGTATTAATTACAAATCAAACCAAATATATACATTATTATAAACAACTGAAACCATATATGTTAGAGTCCACTAATAATTAAGGTACAAAATATTAATGATAGCACAAGAAATCGTTAAGACTTTACTCGGATAGTACTATTAGGATCATAATCGGGACCGGACCCCATCAGTGCTCCTAATGGCATTGTACTTCTAAAGCTTCGGTTGCTTCTTAGAATTGGAACAGATCCAGTTGGACACTTTATATCACTTATCACTTCTCCTGAATATGAAGATTTTGACCCGACATCACCAAGCACATCATTTGGAAAAGAGCTTGGTTGCATCTGCGTTCAAGGGGAAGGACACGGCTCAGAAAGGAACTCATCTGAATCTCACACAACAGAGCCACGAACAGATCGAATTTTACAGATACCTGGATAGTGTGATTCATAAGCAAAGGATGCTTCAAAGACGGTTGTGAATACAAATCGACGCAGTCAACGGATTTCCCATATCCAATCTGGTTAAAAAAAATGTAGTCTTGCATCATTCGTTGCACAAAGGTAAACATTTCGAATACGGTCACATGGAAAAAATGTATTGGAATCAGATGAAGGAGGTAGGAAAAGCATCCAACCTTAATCGATTTGACGATTGATTCTGGAGCAGTCTCTTCGAATGTTGATTCTGCATTGCATAGAAGGAATTGCAAAAACAAAACTACTCTAATCCATCTTTTGGATACTATTACCATGGTTATATGACTTTTTTTTGTTCAACACACATCAATCGTACCCCAGGGAACTCTAGATCGGTTGTATTTATAACAATGACGAAATGCTAGAATGGCAGGTCAAATCTAGTTGGGTGAAATCAATACATTAATTGTGCCAATATTAATTACTCCTACTCGCACCGGATAGAAACAACTCCCCACTAGATCTCTTTACGCACTGGTGCACCAGACTATCAAATGAAGTTTAAATCCTTCCTTTTATTTCGTACTCCCTCTATCCTGAAATATAATGTATTTTGACATTTGAAATATATCATCAAATATAGTGCATTTGGAGAACAAGAAGATAATGTTTACTTAAATAAAAATACGTGAGTATTTTGTATAAGGAAAGTAATTCATGTACTTGCCATATTTTGTATAAGGAGACTAAGAGTTCACCCTTTAATCATGGAAAAAAGAATCAGATTTCACTACATTAGGAAGGTAAGTGAGGGGTACATACATTTATTGTAATCTCCCTTATTTTTTTTAAAAAAGGCCTGAATGCACTATATTTAAGGACAGAGTTGCACTCACTTATCGATTATTTTGAAGAAAAGAAATACATTTTGAAGATTATCCTACATCATGAAAATTTTAGAAATTAATATTCTAATCATAGACGTCATATTACATATAATTTTTTACGAATTGAAATTATCTTGCATTGATATTCATTGGAATTTTGGTCTGGGAAATATACAAGTATTGAAAACGTCATGCACTTGACCAAACATATCAAGCATAGATAAATACAAAAGGAAACTCACATAGTCCTTTTCCATAAAGAAATTAAAGACAAAAGATTTTCTCATTGAAACTTAAAATGATTACTCCAGTCTCCTAGTAAATCTTGTTAGACTTAGGGCCTATTTAGATAGACTAGGACTAATTATTAGTTATGGCTAAAAACTACTCCCTTCATCCCAAAAAAAGTGATGGTCTGGGATTTTTCAGACAGATTATTGGAGAAGTGAAATATCCATAATATCCTTAGTATGTCACACATGATTCCCTTAAAAGAAAGGACGTCGCGTGGTTTACTTCCTAGTTAAGACGCGCTGCATCCAAGCATGCAGAGATTTGAGGCAGGCAACAAACAATAGCATATGTCAATTGGTAATTTGGCGCCGGATCTGTGGGACAACAGCGTGTCTAAAACATATAACATCATTTTTTAGGACAAATTTTGAATCACAGAACATCATTTTTCTGGGACGGAGGGAGTAGTCAACTAATACGTCCATACATATCTACTGGAGTGTCTATTCACTTCCCTCACTTATTTACCAACTACTAGAGGTGAGGGCCTGACTTTTTGCCAAACTTTAGCATTTTTAGTCCTTGTTAGCTCCTATTTCCCAACTAGTCCTTGGCTTGGCTAACAATTGACCCATCTATTAGCGTGTCTGTTTGATCCTTATAGAATAAAAATAAGTCGACTAGTTGTTAGTGCCATAGATCCAAACATGGCCTAACTTAAGCATTAGAACACCTAAAATGGATAGGATACTTGGGTATAGCATTCTCGGCGAGGTGAACCAGGTAGTGACATGGTTAATAACTAGAGGAAACATGGTTAACGTATTGGATAAATCTTTGCAGTAGGGGCTACGTCCCCTTTCGATTCTAAAAAATTGTACTAAAGTCCATCCGTCAAAACTCTTGATGGCTTAAAATTTGTATCATGAGATTTGCTATGAAATATACTCTCTCTGTCCCCAAATAAATCAATTCCTAGAATCCGAGCCATTCAATTTTTTTTAAGTTTGACTAACTTTGTAGAAAATAGTAACAACATCTATGATATAAAATGAGCACCTTATGAAAATATATTATATGGTAAACCTAATGATATTAATTTGATACCATAAATCTTAACGTTTTTTTTCTAGAAATTTGATCAAAATTTAAAAAGTTTGACTTAAGACAACTCTATAAATCTATTTATTCAGGGGGGTATTTCATATTGTATCTATTTGAGTCATGCATGTTAATACTATTTTCCACAAATTTAATCAAATTTAAGGTAGTTTGACTTTTGGCTACACCCTATAGAGTTATGTCCTTGAACAGGCAATACTTGTATCATATAATATCACCAAGTATATTCGTACTCATCCAAAATGAAAGTTTTATATGGATTTAAAGCACAACTGTCACATCAGCTGGAAGCTGTTTGTTCCTTGAAACAACCATTTAGAATATTACATCACTCCCTTTATTTTTTTATAGGTAGCAAACCATAATATAAGAGTATATTTGCGAAGAAGAAATCTTATGGATAGGCCTCCAAGACACCTCGAGCTCCAAATTTGCTTATTAACTTATAGCTACTGAACCCAGCTTCATGAAGATGTCACGCCACTCATTTTCATCCCGTTGCCGTCCTCCTTTCATCAGCATCATGCAGACGTCCATTAGAAGTTGTGTTTCATACACTGGCCCTGAGGCAGGGTCAAGTACTATGTCTCCGATGAGAACTTTGCCTCCTTCCTCTCGTGAAGGTATGGCCTTCCTGCAATTGGAAAGGATCTTCACGCAGTCCTCATCACTCCAGTGGTGCAGCACCATCTACCATGGGAAAGTTTCACTAGTATTAGGTGAGATCACGAAAACTTGAAAGCAAGTTTGTTTATCATATAAATCATGAACAACAGCTGCAACAGTTTGAAAGAATTTTAATAAACAATCAAAAACCAAATAATTTCAAGTCACAACAAAAAAATAGAAAGAGTTTTTGTTTGTGTCCCACTTATACATATTACCTTCAACATCACAACTTGTGCAGGTGGGATGAACTTGAACATGTCACCTCCAACATAGTTAACGACACCATCAGAAGGAATTTTCTGAATCTCCTGTGGAATGTCCAGCACGGTGACTGTAACATCCCGGGTTTCGAGTAACAAAAAATATGAGCTTTTTAAAAATTTTCCGGCAAACGTGTGAAGCATGTAGCTTCTAGGTCTAACCCGAGTCTAACCCGCTAACAAGTCGTCGCATACATGTAAAATTGCTTGTAGGAGTGTGCCGGAGTTCTTTAGCGGTTTAGGGTTTTGTGTCAGAGTGCACAGATCTGGGGCAATTCCTCCTAACTCCGTTGGAATATCTCGTAAACTCCTTCCACATCTCTCTCAAGACTCCTAGATCCCAATCCATAAAATCAAGAAGGAAAAGACCTTTATCCTTTTTGCTCAATACCTTTCCAAACTCCATCCCAAATTTCTCTCTTCGAAACCGACTCGTATTTCATTCGGAATTCTCCAAACTCCGTTTGAAACATCCATTCCAAATCTCCTCCCAAATTTCGTTTGAAATTCTCCTAAACTCCACTCTTTGATTCCCTTCTCGAACCCCTTTTGAAGCCATTCTAAAATTCCTTTTGAGATCCCATCCGTAAACCTCTCTTGTTTCCTTTCCGATTTCCCTCCATAAACTCATCTCAACTCATTTTAAATTTCATTTGAATCTCCCTCAAACTCTTGTGAAAATCCCTTTTCGAAATTCCTCTCAAGATTCTATATGTATAAAATGGAAAACCATTTTCCTTCTCTTGGGCTAACCCCTTTTCTCCTCTTTTCTTCTCACCCGCCGGCCTACTCTTCCTTTTCTGCTCCCCAATCCAGCCCACCTCCTTTCCACAAAATCCCGCTGGCCTCAGCGTCCTCCATCTCGCCTTGGCCCAGCACGCCACCAAACCGGCCGCAAGGCCCAAGCCGCAGGCCTGCTCCGCACTCCTCTTCCCTCCTTCTGCCGCATAGCCCAGGGTGGCTCAGCCTGCCCACGCGCGCAGCCCAGCAGCAGCTCTGCAGGCCTGCCAGCCCAACCCACCCGTGCGGCCCCCGTAGGCCAACGCGGACAGCCCCCGCGGGCCCGCCAGCTCAGCCAAGTGTCGTGCCCAAACCCTAGCTGGGGGTGCGACCCGCTCGCAGACATGAGCCGCCGCCGCCGTCAAACGCTCTCCTCGTGCACCCCGCATCCTAGGCGTCTGCGCCAGCCACGAGATGGCCGCCACGCGTCCCTGGCACGCTTTCCAAAGATCACCGCCGTTCCCGGGAGCCACGCGACCGACCTGAACCCTAGCTTGATGCCCTATAAGAGCCACAGCTGTGGGCGCCCTTCTCCATTTTCCCCACCGCGCCGCCACCTCCACTCTAAGCCCCAGCCGGTCGCCTCTCTCACCAGCTCCGTTCTCCAGCAGTGTGACCTCGTCGCATCCACGCTCCACCTCGCCGCGCTCTGCCTTATCCTCGCCACGCCGCGCTGCCGAGCCGCCCTGCCATGACCCCAACAGCGTCATCGTGAGCTCCTCGACCTCCTTCCCACTAAGCTCCACCGCTAGGGACACCGGCTCCGAGCTCGGCATCTTCTTGTGCCCCCGCCTCGTCACGGTGGCCGAGCCCAACCGGCCGCAGCTGGGGGTTGCCGAGTCCTGGCCAGCCGTGGGCTGGAGCACGACACCCTCTGCTTCGGCCTCGCCAAGTAGACACTGAGCTAGAGCCGCACCATCCTAGTCGTCGTGCCCCTCCATGCCACCGCCGTTCCTCGTCCACGACATCATGCTCGATCGCGTCGCCCCAAGCCACTCAGCTCCGCCTTCCATCCTCGCCATGACGTGCGACCTCGCCTCGCCGCTGTGCCTCCACCGCGCCAATGCCCACATGAACGCAGACATGCAGGGTAGCACCGCGGCGTCGTCTGCACCGCCATGCCCTTGCCTGCTGCCACCGGTGAGCCACCAGCCCCCCCCAGCTCCCACCTTCTTCCTCCTTGTCACGTTCGTATCTGAGGCCGGCCTTTGGGCCACTGTTCTTCACTTCCGCAGGGACACAGTTGGCCTTGCAGCGCCCTACCATCATCCTCGTCAATCACTGTGACCTCATCGCGTCCAGCGCCCCTGCATCCTCTTCCTCGTCAGGGCTGCTGCCCGCGTCGCCTACCACATCGGAGCAGCTCCTCCTTTGTTGGGCCATACCTCGCCTGACCATTCTGGCAACAACACCACTTCGTCGTTGATCGCCATCTGTGTTCGGTCTTCGAGCCGTGAAACTTTGCTATGCAAGGAAGCTTTCGTGGGAGCCGGACGCTGTTGCCAAACCTTTTCGACCGGCCCGGCCATGTCTAGCAACCCTCAGCTAGCCTCAACCTGCTGGAGCACTCCACCGCAGCCCACACCCTCAAGGTCAATTTTTGAACCTAGCCGACGCCGTCCACGACGTCGACAAGCTCTTACTTTCATTTCTTTTCATTTCTATAATTGTCCATACTTGATACCTTATCTATCAATGTCATCATCTTGTTGCCTGATCTATATCTATACCAATACCTGCGCCATGCCTTTGTGCTGGTCTACCTCCTATGCATGATGTCTCTCTTGTGTCACTACGGAAATGTGCTACTCCACCGTTGTGGTTGTGTCTTGGCGCTGGTGTTGTGTTGTCGGTTCTTGTGCATGGTTCATCTATGTTGTGTGTAAACCGTGCCTTCAAGCCGGTTAGGGAACGTTGTGCTCGCTCGTTGCGATCGTGAGTTTGCCTCGCCATGGCCGTAACACCAAGCATGGACCTTTCCCTCGTTTTTTGTTTAACCCATCGAATTACGATGGTAAGCTCCTATCTGGGTCCCTTGGATGTGGTCATTTGGGACTCGATGTCGATACCGACGCGGTTATCATCCGCACCGATTGAGCCCTCTGTGACCTACTCTAGTGGGATAGGAATTAGGAGACAACCCTTGCAAGATCGTCGGAAGCCAACTAGTGTGGGTAAAGCTTATGGCCGCGAGTTGCCTCGCCATGACCACCGAGCTCTACCTCTTTTGTTTGCTTATTTATCCTAGCCACCTCATATGCTCGTACCACATTGACCATAGCGTTCCTTCGGATCTAGCGATGACAACCGCATCACTATGAGCTGTAGGAATAGCTTTGTGCTGTTTAGTTGCACGGTTGTGGTGCCCTATGAGTTGGTTTGGATCGTGGATCGTGCCTCCTTTCGTCCAACCTTCATCCGTTCCATGACGAGTTGGACGAAGGAGCGTGGGTTCCATTCTTTCTTCTTCCTCTCTTGTTCTCAATCCCCATTGATCTAGTAAGATGTGGATTGTGCCCTTGGCTTGTTTGGCGTTTGTTGCTCTTTTGATTCCACTTCCCCGATTTCCGTCGTTGCTATGGCAAGCGGATCAAAGGAAGGTGAAACCTGTATCTTTTCCTGTCTTTTGGTCTTGTCGTGCCTAAGCACATGTATGCTTGTACCTTGTATACTGTAGCATCTCCTTGGTTCTTGCGGTGACAACCGCATTGCTGAGAACTTTAGGGATGTCTTAGTGCATTTAGTGCACCTAGGTCTTGGTACCCTACAAGTTGTTTGGGCACTCGTGTTCTTTTGTGTGTCGCTCCTTTCCGATGCCTCGTCTTTTGCCGTGATGTGGGTATTGGGAGAAGTAGACCGCCTCTACTCTTCTCTTCCCCGTTCTACCCTCTCTTGGTTCTCGTCAAATATAATGGCGTACGGATTGAGAGAATGGAACTTCTCTTGCTTGTAGTTCTTTTGGTTCTCGTCAGTCTCCATGACGATAGGATTGAAAGCCACAAGCCGTGGTGTTTCCTTAGGATGAGCTAAGGTCTATGCCATTTCTATTTAAGACGTACAGGTCGACACGATCGACCCGGGAAGTACTGGCTAGGCTAAGGCTTAAGCTTGTGCTTAGCAAATCACCACTCCTGTTCTTTGGCCCAGGGATCAGACATCCACCGAGAGGGCTAAGTTGTTCTTCCTTTTGTATTCTTTCGGTGTAGTTGTTATTTCTGTGTCATGTTGCCTTTCTTTTCGCAGTCTTTCTAGGTCTAGTGGTCTAATTGCTCTTTTGTTTGTCGCTGTATCAAGGTAGTTGCGTCAAGGATAGCCATGATCGGTTCGGGATTGTTGGAGGAGGGACATGTAGATGAAGAAAGTACCATGGAGGAGTACAACTACAAGTGCACCAAGGATCTCGGATACGACATTTAACAGGTGTTCCACGTCCCACCCAACCTCGTAGAACCTATTAGACATGCTACATGTAGATGCTAGTGCTTTACTTGTATGCAAAGGAACTATGATAGGTTGCATGGTAGATTGCTTGTGAGCCATTACCTTGTCACAACCTATTCCCCTGCACACCCGATGTTAGGCTAGACGCTCGCATCCTACTTACTGCTTTACTTTCACTATGCATTATACCTGTGATGTGATGCTTGGTGAAGGGATAACGTGAGTGGATAAGGCACGTGGTGCCGATAACTTGGTAAAACTAGATAATGAACTTGGGGAGATCTTAGCGTGCGTCTTGGGTGTGTGGTGAGGGTTGAGTCGATCAGATAGGATCCAACGACGAGTCTTTGAGGCAAGTCATGTCGGAGGGGTGCGACCTGGGCATCCCTCGTGAGAGGTACCTGTGGCAGGTGCATGTGAGAGTAGACGAGGTGTTGGTTATCCCTGGTGGAGGTGCTATCGAGGCACGGGGTGTTGGTTATCCCCTTGAGAAGATATCCTGTCCGGTCCCCCTAAGGATTGGTATGTCTTGAGAACCGGAATCATAGGACCCTTCGTGCACACCATTCGCTCCTGATGGCGGGAGACGATTACCCGACGGACTAGGGCGGTGCCACTACTACTAGGTTGGAAGGTGATAGTGTAGGGAGGTACGGGCATGGGGCCCTACACCCTCCTAAGACAGCGTAGTGACCTTGGGGGCCTGGTACTACATCTCACAGTCTCAGCATTTTGGTGGACTCTAGGGTGGCCTAGGGCTGAGTGGTAGGGTGGTACCACACTGGTTGGGAGGCAGTCGGCATCAGCCTAGGCGGGGCACCACCGATGATGGCGATCTTGTGGATTTCTAGGTGTACACGCTCTGCAGAGTTGATCGAACTATAAGTATAGCCGCGTCCGTGGATATGGACAATCCTATGACCTACGCTTCACTTAATTAGAGAGAGGAGTCCTTTCTACCTTCCCCCTGGGTTTTGGTGTTGTATCCGGCTTTGGCCGTTGAGGCAAGATATGAGCGGGAGTCATCCTTGCCGCCTAGAGAGTGTGAGAGTCTGGTGAGATGTGTGTGATGGGATGGGAGAACGTGTGGTTGGGATGGATTAAAACTTGATGAACTATTATTATAAAATCTTGTTGAACTTGCTTAGGAAACCTACAGCCATATATAGACCTTTTCATCTACCCTTGCATTCCACTTACCACAAAGTATACGCAAAAGCATAGGAGGGAGACAGTGGCCAGTACAAATCGTACTGATAGATTTTGGACAGGTTTGGATGAAATCTACGATGACCATGAGGACTGGGATTAGGAGTAGATGGTCTCATGCCTACGCTTAAGTGTGGTTGAGAAGATGGAGTCTACGCCTGCTGGCATTCTACGCCAACTCTGATGAATGCTGTGAAGGAGGAGCCTTCACCCGTAGATGCGCTACAACGACTCTGATGAAGATGTGTGTGCGTTTTTGCTAGATTAATCGATGTAATAGGTGTGTTAACTAGTGTTGTAAAGCCTTATAACTTGTAATTCTACGATGTATGACTATGATATCAGATGATAATTGATAATATGATGGGTTGCTCTTGTGATCTACTGCATTATAAATCGTATCTGTGGATTTTCCCTTCGAGGAAAATCGAGATCGTTTCAGTGACCTTCATGTGCGGGAAGGCCATAGCAATGGCCTTTGCCGTGGTGCCATCACCATGGTAGCAGCAGTCAATCAATGACTCTGTCCCCTAGAGTATGCTGCTGAATTCCTACGACGCAATGTTGACCGCGAAGTTGTCGTGGACTACCAAGGGCTCGTTCGTTTCAGCTGAATCCAGGCCAGGAATGATTTCGGTTGACTGAAGCTTGCATTGACATCTTGTGGTACTCGGGATCCAACAGCTCCATACTTTCCTTGAATAGAGACGCTCCATGCACATGATCAAAAGGCGCCGTCTTGGCGTCTTTCCTAAACCAGTCAGCTAGCCCCATGGCCAGGTCAATGTACCGAGTGGAGGTCGTAGTGAGCAGGAAAGGTGCATGGTTGATGTGCCCATCTACAGCAATGCCCTCCACCAAGAGGTAGGACAGGGGGTGAGGCCGTAGATGGCCATGGCTTCAGCGGATTCTTTAGCCACGTTGAAGATGCCCGACGAGGACAACAGCCTCATGAGGCGGTGAAGGAAAGGTAGCTTAGCCTCGGGGAGCGATGGGCTGGTGATCAGGTCAGGAAGTGAAGCAGGGCCGCCTAGGCGGTGGATGGCTGTTGGTATGCCGAGCTCGACGGCACACTTGAGTGCCATGGATTTGAAAGGTAGTAGAGGCTGTGGCGCCATAGGTCGGCCTGAGCTTGCAGCAGTTCAGCATCGGTAGAGACTATAAATGACTGGGACTTGGTTGCCATTGGTCGATCGAGTGGTTCCCAAGTGAGTGTCTGTCTCTGTTTTAATTGGATGCTACACAAGCTAGGGTGCTAATATATAGTGTGGCTAGCTTAGCTACCATTATTAATTAAGTCACTGAATTGAAAATCGATGACTTAACTATCCTATGTCGGGGATCACCAGGACGGCGATGGTGCTTAAACATGTGATGTCAGGACCTATGAAAGGAACAGTGCAGCGGTGAACTTTTGTGTTCATATGCTTAGTCTCTCACAGAGACTATCATTCTCACTTCCTAAAAAATTAAACGGTTTCAATTTCAACTAAATATATATATCAAATAAATATTTGTGGTATATAATTAGTATCATTAGATAAATCACTGAATATAGAGTGTCCAGGTCGGCTTGCTCGGGCGACCGCCATGTGGTCACCATTTTTGTGTCTTGTTGAGTTGTCCTCGTTCATTATCGAGTATCGGCACCGTCAGTAAAAACCGAAGAGAAGTGATGTCTAAGTACTACATACAATATCTTGACACCAAAATCTGCCATGGGGACTCATATGACGGGTGAGGCAGTTTCCCCCGGAGGCGACGGAAAGGCCGCTGCCCGTGCCTTCTTCCCCGGCGAGCAAGCAGAGGGTGAGGTCTGCCACCTCTTGGTGCTATGGGGAGGTGCACACCCTC
This sequence comes from Saccharum hybrid cultivar R570, assembly GCA_038087645.1. Lineage (NCBI taxonomy): Eukaryota > Viridiplantae > Streptophyta > Magnoliopsida > Poales > Poaceae > Saccharum > Saccharum hybrid cultivar. The sequence goes on along the minus strand of JAQSUU010000793.1, from coordinate 15,481,986 downwards.
TCATCTACCAGTCCATGCTGTGTCCCAGCAGGGGATTACAGACATCAGGCGTGAGTCAAGGTCTTCATCACATCGTCAACATGGCTGGGATCACCATGCCGGAGAGTGACTCGATGGAAAATTGGGAACTCGTTGACATGGAGGGCTTGATGGAGGGCAGGTGGCGAAATCTCAGCCTCTGATGCTTCAGAGCCGGGTGGAGAAGACAAAATCTAGACCCAGTGTCTGGAACCCACTCGAGGAGGTGGATGAGATTCAGGATTTTTGGGGTCAGCTCTGGCTTTTTGCCACTTTGAAGCCTACCTCTAGGAACCCTAAGGCTAGGAGAGCGTGTGAGGAAAACTTAGTTTGGGTTTGAAGAGATATGTGGGAGGCAAAAACTTCTCCCTAGAGGATTGCTTCCTAGCACCTGAGAGGGATGTGTAGGATTCAACTCTGAAGAAATTGAGTTTTGCTTCTTCGATTTGGGGGAAGAATAGAGAGCAAGCTTCGCTCAGGTGGTCAAGTCTAGTATGGCGAATCAAGGTCACGGAAGAGGTCCTAGGCTGAGGAATCCTGAAGAGGATTGGGGCAATTGGGGAGGGGGAGGTTGGAGCCAGTACGACTACTCTCCACCTCCATAGCCGCCGCAGCCGATCCCCTTCTTCAACCAGCCACCACCCCCACAGTATATGGTTTCTTCCCCAATCCGTTCCAACACTCCCCACCATTGCAATATGAGTTCAACAGGTTTGGGGCTCCAAGACTTAGAGGGGGTGGGGGATTCCAAGGAGGAGGCCGTGGTAGGGCTTTGGGACAGAAGCAACAAGTTCCAGATCAAGGTTAGAGGGCAGCAGGGCCTACAAAGACACATGAGGGAGTGAAAGCTGATGTAGATGCTAAAACAAAGGTAGAAGTAGATTCTGCAAACAGTGGGAAAGAGTTAAATGTGGTGTGCTACAATTGCAGTGATATTGGATAGTGCAGTATAGGTTGTAATAGGCCTAGGATTTGCTTCATCTGCCATCAAACTAATCATGTGGTAGAGAGTGGAAGAGATCTCAATCTACTACCTGATACTATGGGAGTGCCAACAAAGGTCTTGGTTTCTACCATATTGATGTGGAGGCTAGAGGTGATAGGTTCAGTCACTGGACAAGGATGGACAACTTTGGAGTTTTCACCATAGAAGAAGGTGATGTAGATGAAGCTGGTATCCTAGGAAATCTCAGAGTGCTATTCAACAAAGACTAGAATTGGCAACTGAAGAAGTCTGAGGAGTATAGCTATACTGTGAGGTTCCCTCCCAATAAGAAAGTGGATAGCTTAGTGGTGGGTAAAGCTTCTTGGTTCTATATATCTAAATGAACTAGGTGTGATGGTGTCAGGATTATGATCCCCGGGTGTCTCAAGGCAACGATTTGCTAGTAGGCCGGGCGGCCCATGATACATTAGCCAGCAAGAGTCCGAACGACCGAGGCCCAGCTGATCCAAGAAAACCAGGCCAAGCGCTAAGGCCGGGGTCGGCCACGACCCCTTCATCAGACTTAGCCACACGACACGCAAGAGACTCATGACCTCTCCACCGCAATGACTCTTGGGAGGAACGAGAAGGGGTCGAGCTTGACCAAGCATGCCTGCTCTAACAAGAGGAGACTTGCCGCACTAATCCCGCAAGGACAGAGGGGACAGTGGTCACCTCGGTTCGATCAGACACCATCCCTGTGCCACGCAGCACGGACAAGACAACACCGCACGACGGTGACTGTCAGTACGGCGACCCACCATCCAAATACAGACCAACAAGACATATGTATGAGTCTACTCACTACGGGATGGGATCCACGACAGAGGCCTTGACTTGGAGGCCGTCCAAACTGACCGGAGCCACAACCCTGGAGCCCAGGATTGTGGCCACCAACTCCACAAGCAAACCCGATGACCGATGACCTAGGGGTGACTACCAAGTCATGTACAACACCCCCAGGAGACCAGGAGGCGATGACAAAGGCCACAACAGGAACCACATCATGCAGGACGGATGGCAAACAACCACCGTGCCTATAGTGCCACCACAGCCGGCATAGTAGTACCACACCACACCTTACCATGACGTGGGCACAAGACCATGATGACAACCTCACCTAGACGTGCACCACAAGATAGCATAACTTGCATGCCAAGTTAGCTAGGCCCCTACCTTAGGCTCATGACCCCTTGGTCGGGAGAACCTTCTTCTTTGTATCTGCCCTAGCCCATAACTCTATATAAGGGCAGTCAGAGCACCATCACTAGAGATCCTTTTACATTCATTTATTCACACCATAGCTAGGCTCCTAGAGCTTCCCTTTAGGCAATCCATCTTCTAGCTCTAGATCTCCTACCTCTTCCACCATTCTTGCACCCCTCATTGTAAGAACTTCAGAGCATTCAAGTGAGGAACACGCACTCGATCATCTCTGAGACTGGACGTAGGGCTCCGGCCCAAACCAGTATAAATCCTCGTGTCTTTTGGATGCTACCATCGTCTTCCTAGAGCAGCATGACATTCATATAAATTTACTAGTCCAGTTTACAAAACACCGATAGTTGGCATGCTAGGTAGGGGACCATCACGCACTCTCGATTGTTGTAAAGGAGATGATGGCTCCTTGCACTCTTGCCGAAGGTCACAGCCGAGTCCTCCATCCTAGAGACTTGGACCCCATGGCTAGCGGTAAGCAAGTTTGCGGAATAGCCCACGATGGCCGCATCTAAGAGCTCACCACAACGAGAGGGCCAACACCCCCTCTCACGAAAGTCATAGCTGAATCCTTCATCCCGGAGACTCGAACCTCATGTCCAGCGGCGAGCAAGCTCGTGTAACGACCCACGGTGGCCGCATCCAAGAGCGCACCATGACAGGAGGGCCAGCACCCTCCCTCACTGAGGGTCATGGCTGAGTCCTCCATCCTAGAGACTCAGACCCCGTGACCAGTGGCGAGCTAGCTCGTGGAATGGCCCATGGTGGCCGCATCTAAGAGCTCACCATGACGGGAGGGCTAGCACCCTCCCTCGCGAAAGGTCACGGCTAGGTCCTCCATTCTGGAGACCGGGACCCCTTGTCCCATGGTGGGCAGACTCACAGAATGGCTGTCAGTAGCCGCGCCTAGGAACCTATCACAACAAGATGGCTGATACCACCCATCGGTGAACCATTCGCAGACGAGTCAAAGCGAAAGAAGACTCCAGCGGAGAGAGAGATCAACATGACCGCATCTCAAGCTAGAACCACCCTGGCTTATCTAAAATGGTCGGAAGCAGTGATCACCTTCGATAGGTCTGATCACGCCAACCACATTCAGCCACCGGGATGGTTCCTCCTCGTCATTAGCATAATAGATGGTGGAATGCGCCTCACTAAAGTGCTGATGGACAGGGGAGCAGACTCAATGTCCTATACTCACAGACGTACGACGCTGTAGGCCTCTCTAGAGCGGCAATACGACTGACAAGTTCCCCCATCCACAGAGTTGTACCCGAAGCATGAGCTTCTCTCAGGCAGGTTACCCTGCCGATTACATTTGGAGGACGAACGAATTTCCATACAGAGACACTCGACTTTGAGGTAATGGACCTCCCTAGTGTTTACCAAGCCATTCTAGGCCGGCCATGCTACGCAAAATTCATGGCCGTTCCTAACTATGCTTACCTCAAGCTCAAACTTCTAGGTCCTCGAGGAATCATCACTATAAGAACGACCTGCACCAGGCGCACTCCTGCGAGAAGGAAAACCTTAGCATTGCTACGGCCGTGAGCCAAGCCTCACAACTAGGAACTATCCAAGCTATTAGGACCGAGGTCGCGCCTGAATCCAGCACAAGGAAGCAGTCCATGGGAGCCTTCAAGCCCATAGAGGACACCAAGGTGGTGCAGATCGACCCTGAAGACACCAGCAAAACCATTCGGATTGGTTGCGGCCTCTCCGATTGACAAGAGTGCAAGCTCACTGACTTTCTGCTCTGAAATCGGGACATCTTTGCATGTAAACCTTCTGACATGCTAGGAATCCCGAGGTAGGTCACCTAGCATAGCCTTAACATCTTACCTGGAGCTAAACTGGTTAAACAACGCCTTCGCCGCTTTGACGATGAAAGGTAGAGCACCATTGGAGAAGAGATTGCTAGGCTCCTGGCGGTGGGATTCATCAAGGAACTCTTCCACCTTGAATGGATTGCTAACCTGGTCCTAGTCCAAAAGAAGAACGGGACCTAGAGGATGTGCGTGGACTACACCAACTTGAACAAGGCATGCCCAAAGGTACCCTGCCCACTACCGTGAATTGACCAGGTGGTTGACTTGACCACAGGTTGTGAAACCCTATGCTTCCTGGACACATATTCAGGGTATCATCAAATCACAATAAAGGTGGTTGGCTAGCTCGCAACCTCCTTCATCACCCTATTTGGTGCCTACTGCTACGTCACCATGCCATTTGGGCTCAAGAACGCGGGAGCCACCTACCAAAGGTGCATGAACTGATGCCTCGGTGAGCTTGTTAGGGAAGTCGTGGAAGTCTACATCGATGACATCATCGTAAAGTCAAGGAAGGCTGACTAGCTGGTCAGCAATCTAGGGCCACCTTCACTTGCCTTAGAGAATTCAGGATCAAGCTCAACCCTAAAAAGTGCATATTCAGGGTCTCCAAGGGAAAGCTCCTTGGATTCATCATTTTCGAGCAGGGCATCGAAGCCAACCTAGAGAGATCATAGTGATCGAGAATCTAGGCCCCATCATGAACCTAAAGGGAGTCTAGAAACTCATGGGATGCCTGGCCTCTCCTAGCTGCTTCATCTCATGGTTAGGGGAGCGTGGCATGCCACTATACAAGCTCCTAAAAAAGGCTGATTAGTTCACCTGGACGGTCGAAGCATAGGAGGCCTTTGAGAAGCTCAAAGCATTCCTAGCAATGACTCATACCCTGGTATCGCCTGGGAAGGGAGAACTGCTCCTCCTCTACATCGCCACAACCACTCAGGTGGTTAGTGCGACACTCGTCATCGAGCGAGAGGAGAATGGGCACTCCCACAAGATCTAGAGGCCAATATACTTCATCATTGAGGTCTTCTTAGACACTAAGGTGCATTACCCACAGATCTAGAAGCTTGTTTATGCTATCCTCATCTCCAAACGGAAGCTACTACATTACTTCAAGGGACACCCTATCGTGGTCGTGGCATTAGCCTCGCTCGGAGACATGGTCCAAAACTACAATGCCTCTGGCCACGTGGCCAAATGGGCAACAGAGCTCATGGGCTACCATATCACGTATGTCCCACAAATAGTGATAAAATCACAAGTCCTCGTCGACTTCATCATTGAATGGACCAAGATACAGATGCCCCCATCCCTGACTCGCCATGAACACTGGACATTATACTTCAACGGGTTGCTCATAGCCATGGGCAAGGGGGGCAGGGTCATCCAAGTCTCCCCAATAGGAGACCGCATGGAGTACACCATCCGACTCCACTTCGCACCACCAATAACATCATAGAGTATGAAGCCCTCATCCACGGCCTCAAAATCACCTCCGAGCTTGGTGCTCGCTACCTCTTCATTAGAGGAGACTAGGAGCTGCTCGTCAGCCAGGTCATGAAATAAGCCTCATGTCACGATGGCAAGATGGCGACTTATCGCAATGAAGTTCGGAAACTCAAAGAAAGATTTGATAGGCTAGAACTCCACCACTTCCTTAGATGGGATAACCTGGCCACTGACTCCTTGGCTAAGACTGCATCAAGTTGGGGATTTGCCCCCTCAGGAGTGTTCATTAACAACATGCACGAACCATTGGTGTGAGCCCTTTAGCCGCACGACCAAACAATCGGCGTGGCCCTCCTAGCCTGAACAGTTGTGGATGCCCATTCAGATGGGACCATGCCCTTCATGTAATACTTAGCACAGGGGAATTTACCTGATGACCTAACAAAAGAGCGGTGCCTAGCAAGTTGCTGCAAATCTTACATGATCATAGGAAACATCCTTTATAAGCGTAGCACCTTAGGGATTCTCTAGAGATGCATCTCACAAGAGGAGGGTAGTGACTCCTACAAGAGGCCCACGCTAGCATCTGCGGCCACCACGCGGCGCCTAGAACGTTGGTCGGGAAGGTCTTTCGATAAGGCTTTTACTAGCCCATGGTGGTCGTAGGCGCTCAACAGAATGTACGAAGTTGCGAGGGGTGCCAGTTCTATGCATGGATACACATTTGCTCGTGCAAGAATTGCAAACCATCCTATTAACATGGCCCTTCGAGACCTGGGGGCTCAACTTGCTTGGACCCTTCAGGAAAGCACTCGGGGGCTACACCCACCTTCTGGTGACAATCGATAAGTTCACCAATGGATCAAAGCAAATCCTATAACAAGAGTAAGATCCAAAGATGCGGTGGAGTTCTTCCTCAACATCGTATATAGATTTGGAGTCCTAAACTCCATAATCACTAACAATGGTACACTCTTCACCAGGAAGAAATTTCTCTGGTTCTGCGATGACTATGGCATTTGAGCTAACTTGGCCTCCATCGCTCACCCGTGAGCCAATGGCCAAGTAGAGCATGCAAACGCCATGATACTTTAGGCCCTCAAACCTCGCATCTTTGATAGGCTCAACAAATTCATGGGACGATGGGCGGGGAGGTACCAGTCGTGCTCTGGGGCCTAAGGACGACCCCAAACCGGTCCACTAGTTTCACCCCGTTCTTCATGGTATACGGTGCTAAGGCTGTCCTACCAACCGACCTCGACCACGGAGCGCCATGAATCCTGCGTACAATGAAGCCAAGATGGAGAAGGATTGGCAAGATGCACTCGATTAGCTGGACAAAGCCCGTGAGACAGCTCTCCTTCGCTCCGCGAAGTACCAGAAAGCACTATGAAGGTACCATAGCAAGAACATCCAAGAACGAGCTTTCTAGGTTCGTGACCTAGTCCTATGGTGGATTCAAACCACCAAGGACATGCACAAGCTGACACTGACCTAGGAAGGACCCTTCATCATCACTGAAATCATTCGCCTAGGATCCTACTAGCTCATGAACAACGCTGGTGAAATCTACACCAACTCATGGAACATCGAGCAGCACACAGATTCTATCCTTGATCTCACTTCCCAAACACACATTAACCCTCCTGTCATCATGAATTTGCTAGCTAACCTTTTTTATAAAAAGATCATAGGCAGGAGCATAGTTTTTCGAACCGGACCGGAGATCGAACCGGCGAGGCCGTCGGTTTAATGGTTCAATGGTCCAACCGTTCAGAACCGGTTGAACCGCCGGTTCGTTAGTTTTGGACCGGTGAATCGAACCGGCCACAAATACTTTGAACCGGTATATATATATAATCATATATATATATGATTTAATTAATAATCAACATTGATATGGAGGCTAATATACAAATACAATACTCCCTCCGTCCAAAAAAAACATGTAAATCTCGTTTTACGAGAAGTCAATAGAATCTTAAGTTTGACTAAGTTTCTAGGAGATATTATCTACATTTATATCTTCAATTAGGTTTATTATGAAAATATATTCTATAATTAATATAATGATGCTTATTACGTATCATGAACATTAATACTTTGTCTATATATTCAGTCAAAATTAAGAATATTTGACTTCTCGGGAAACAAGATTTACATGTTTTTTGGGACGGAGGGAGTAACTAAAAATTAAAACTTGAAAGCTCAGGATGACAGGATCAGTAGCTCAGCAATTCCAGTTCTAGTAGCCATTTTCTTGTAGCCGTGGAGGGGAGGTGGAGCAGAGTAGCAGGGTAGCAGTGTAGCACCAGAGCAGCAGCCTGCCCGCTCGGAGCAGAACCAGAGAAGCCTGCAGCCCCCGCCGAGCAGCACCAGAGAAGCCTGCAGCCCCCCGCTCGGCGCTCGCCCATAGCAGTAGCCTGCAGCTGCAGCCCCCGCCGATGGCCGATGCCCACCCAGAGCAGCACCAGAGCAGTAGCCGCTAGTCGCCCAAGGGGAAGCCAGATGCAAATGCGCCCCAAAAAGGAGATGCCAGTTCCTTCACGTGTACAGGCCCCTAAAGGGTACATTTTCACACTTTTCCAACAATACCCTCGAATGGATCAGCTTCTCCTGAACCCACCGAGATCATTTTTGGATAACTTAAAAAACCGCCCCGGTTCACATGGAACCGGTCGGTTCACCGGTTTCGTTAAAAACCGGCCGGTTCAACCGGTTTTTACCGGTCCGATTGCATGGCCGGTCTGTTAAGTGAACCGGACCGGTGTAGGCTCTGGTTCGATCTTTTAGCGGTCGAACCGCCGGTTCGGTCCGGTTCGAAAAACTAGGGGCAGGAGGTCTCAGAGTAGAATGAGATGAAGGGCGATGAATGAAGAAGTTACAGGCAGAGCACACGTAAGACCTGCACCCCTTTTGTCCATTTCTTTAATTTCTTATGCAATATTTCCTTTGCTTTGAATGCAAGCAATCGCCATTAAGTCGCGTAGCAACCCAAGGCACAACAAGCCCTAGGGACCATGTGCAGGGTGACCCGCCGCATCCATGACCCCATGTCATATTTAGGAATCCATCTCTTTGGCCAGTCCTTAGAAGGGCTCGAGGCCACAAAGGGATAGGGGCAGAGAGAAGATGGGCCCTATGGCTCTAATCGGTGGTGTGAAGCCACACAACCATCTCTTTCTATGCTCGAGTCGTTCGCTTCAAAGTCACCCAAGTTGACCCCCTCTGGGAGGGAGGCATCTTGCCCTCTGGCCACTGCGAAGGTGGTTAGGGACCGACGGGTTTGATGACCAATGATTTAAGGGACGTCTCTCGACAAGGCATAGTTGAACTCCACGTCTATTGGGGAGGATATCGGGTCCCGCTCGAATTACCCATTGATCCCGATGAGGCGCACTGCTCCGACCATATGGTTACGGTGGACATGCCTCTCCCCACATGGGGCGAAAACCAAAACTATCTAAAATAGACCACTGTGACCATCTGAGGTCGCCAGAGATCCAGAAAGAGCAAAGCTTTAGTCTGTGTGATGAGCTCCCTCTAGGATCTCAGACCCACGACCTGAAGCCGGTGGACCAGCCAAGGTCAGCTCGTGGATAGTCATTCGGGTGCCCTGGGGTGCGACAATACCTTATCCACAAGGCAATGGCAAAATTCGTATAAAAATAAAAAACCACCGCGATCCAAGCGCGCACGGTCTAGACTCGCTTGAGCCTGAGTGTCAACTTTTGGCTAGAGGGAAACACCCCATGATTGCACTACTACTCGAGAACGAGGTCATAACCCGATTAGCAGTAGGGGAGACTTAGGCCCAATAGGTCAAAGCACAAACGAAGCAAGGGCTTTTGAGCTAGGGGTGACCTCGCCATCCCATAGAAAGGAAGGTTGACATCCCGCACGGAAGTCCTGACTTTGGGAACAAGGCCCCCAACCAGACCTCATGGCCCGGGGGCTCGACATGACCTCGAGGAGAGAATATGACGTTTGAAAATTACATTCCATGGGTACATGCATTACACGTGTGGCCAAGCCATGTAGGCAAGGAAGGAAAAGCCCAACACCACCTTGAGGACGACACCACTAGGGGTACGAGCTGCAAGCATGGTTAGACAAAGGTGGAAAAGAATACCTTGAAGGCTCCCTCGCAGCATCGTGACCCCCCAAAATTGAAGAACGTGAGGAGGATAGAAGGGGAAATGGCCCCTAGCACAGAACATCTCACCGCGTCGACATGATGCCCTCACGGGGTACAGTGACAAACGACGCCCCGGGTCCATTATTCAGTGACTTGCTTCCTACACACTCTGATGGCCTGTGGCAGAGGGGTGAACCTTTCCTCGATCAACGGCCATCATGGGTACCCATGCCACTAAGGCATAGGCAAAACCAAGGTCGCATGATCACGGTGCTAGCCTCCACGGCATTTCGTCCTCCCCTGCTCGCAAGTCACCTTCTAGCACTAGTTGTTGAAGGGGCACCACCAGCTTCCAGGCACTATCGGCAACCCCTAGTGGGACGCATGACGGGAATAGCGTGGTTTCCCTTGGACTTTCCTCTCTCATGTCCTCACTCTCTTAGCACCCAACCGCTCAGAGAGGCAAAGAACAGTTTATAGTCACAGTCATGAGCGTCTCAAACGGTAGGAGGGCCTAGGTTTATAGGCCCAAAGGTAGACAGAGCAGCCCCAGACCCCCGCGCTGCATGGCGAGCCACGGGAGGTCACAACAAATGTTAGATGCCCACTTGAGGTTAGGGAAATTGAGACCCTCCTAAAAGTAGGGCCGGTACAACATCGACAAGACCACTTGGCCCCACCTGGGTCATGAACCTGGATACATAGCACACTGACATAGTAGAGCTCAGCAATCGCCTATCACATCATCAGGGCATCCTAATGAGGGACCACATACTGCATTGAATGCACCTACCCGCAAGGGGTCAAGCAACAAAGCTCAAACAAGCCATGACTATGAACCCACACTTGAATATGCACATATCTCAACGCTTTCACGATCACTTCGTGATCGCAAAAATGCTCGGGGGCAATTGTTGGGGTTATGATCCTTGGGTGTCTCAAGGAAATGATTAGTTAGCAGGCCAGGTAGCCCATGATACATCAGCCAGCAAGAGCCCGAACGACCAAGGCCTGGTTGACCAAGAAAACCAAGCCAAGCGCTAATGTCAGGGTCGGCCACGACCCCTTCATCAGACTTAGCCACACGACACGTAAGAGACTCATGACCTCTCCACCACTATGACCCCTAGGAGGAACGAGGAGGGGTCAAGCCTGACCAAGCATTCCTGCTCTGACAAAAGTAGACACGCTCCACTGACCCTGCAAGGATCGAGGGGATAGCGGTCACCTCAGTCCGATCAGACGCCATCCCTACGCCACACAGCACGGACAAGACAACACCACACGGTGGTGACTGTCAATATGGTGACCCACCATCCAAATACGAACCAACAAGACACAAGTATGATTCTACCCACTACGGGATGAGATCCAAGACGGAGGCCTTGACTTGGAGGTCATCCAAACCGACAGGAGCCACGACCTCAGAGCCTGGGATCGTGGCCACCAACTCCACAAGTAAACCCAGTGATCGATGACCCGAGGGTAGCTACCAACTCCTGTACGACGCCCCTAGGAGACCAAGAGGCAATGATGAAGGCCACAGCGGGAACCACACATCACACAAGACGGATGTCGCCATGGCCAGCACAGTAGCACCATGCCACACCTTACTACGACATGGGCACAAGACCATGGTGACAACCATGCTAGACATGCACCACAAGACGTCGTAGCTTGCAAGCCAAGTTAGCTAGGCCCCTACCTTAGGCTCATGACCCCTCGATCGGGAGAACCTTCTTCTTTGTATCTGCCCTAGCCTCAAACTCTATATAAGGGCAAGCATGGAACCATCTCTAGGGATTCTTTTACATTCATTCATTCACATCGTAGCTGGGCTCCTGGAGCTTCCCTTTAGGCAGTTGAAAGCCCTAGTTTGGTTTTGAATAATTGATGAAACCTAGGGACTAATCATTGTGCTAAGTGTGTAGACATAAAATGATGAGTCCCATGCCAAGTGGTGGAGCTAGATGATGGTCATGGTGATGGAGGTGACCAAAAGATGATCAAGTGCTTCACATTTAGAAAAGAAGAAAGAGAAAAACAAAAATGGGCTCAAGGCAAAGGTATATGTGATAGGGCCATTTTTGTTTTGCACTCAAAACACCATAGAGGGTGTGAGTGATTTAGGATTAATAGCCATACTATAAAGAGGGGAATTCTTTGGCTAAATGGTTTATCGAGTGCCACTAGGTGACATGATTCATACAAGCATATGCATTAGGACCTAGTGTGAGCTAACATCGACCCTTGAAAAATGATTTGAAAAATGCTAACACACGTGCACACAAGTTCTACACTTTGTGGTTAGCAAGTTGGAAGCAAGGGCGAAGAGGTCACGGACTTAGAAAATGAAAAGGAGGCAAAGGTGCATCGACTGGACGCTGGCGTCGGGTTGACCTTACGCTAGACCCAACGTCCGGTCAGTTATTTTCGGTGACGTGCACAGGGACGAGGGTGAGGGCTTCACACCGGGCGCTACCTGGTCTCTAACCAGCGCATTCGGTCACTTTCTGGAGGCACGCGGATGCAGGTGATCGGACGTGACTGGCCAGCGTCAGTTGAGGAGGTGACAAACGCTAACGTCATCATCACGCGAGAGCTAACAGCGGCCGTGGCTTGACCGGATGCTAGGGCGTGTCAGGTCAGCCTTGACCTGACGCGTCCGATTGTGATTTCATCACTCGGGGAGCTTACTAGACTTGACCTGACGCTGGTTGGTTCAGAGTCCGGTCATACATAGCGATGCGACCGGTCACTGTTTGCCTTGTAGCGCTGACCTTTTTGACCATTGTGATCGAATGAACATAATTCAAAGCACTGACACATGGCAAGATCAGAGCGACCAGGCACTGGGGTCGCGCGTCCGGTCACTATAGACCGACGCGTTCGGTTGGTTTGAAACAGTCACTGTGAAGGGGCCAACGGCTCTATTTGATTGAAGAGCTTATAAATACATGGTGGCCGACTCTTGGGAAACTATCTTGACATTTTGATCATCTTGACATCCTCTTGACCTGAGCATACTCCCTCTCACTCATCTCCCTTGCTTGGTTGTGAATCCAAAGTGAGATTGAGTGATTCCAAGTGCATTTGCTTGTGAGTTTGCATCTAGTGGCACTTGGGGATGATTTGAGCTGCGGGATTCTTGTTACTCTTGGTGGTTGCCACCACCTAGACGGCTTGGAGTCAGCGGAGGAGTTGTGGCAAGATTGGTGATTGTTCTTGGCCACCTCCCAGTGATTGTGAGGGGTTCTTGTGCCTTCTCTGGCGGAGCGCCAAAGGCAACTCTAGTGGATTGCGCGTGTCATTGAGCTACATCACTTGTGGGTAGGTTCTTGCAGTGTCCACGGGTTAGACGAGGTTCGTGCTACACGTCTTAGCCGCTGAACCACCAAGTGTTGGTCGACACAACGGGGATGTAGCGTGCCGCCAAGCACGTGAACCTCGGGAGAAAAATACTTGTGTCTCTTGTCATTTGGTATCCTCCCGGTGTATTGATTGGTTATCATCTTGGTGATTGGTTCATCCCCTACACAGCGGTATAACAATCTTGACTTTTCATTTACTTTCTCGCAAAGTAGAGTATTTAGCTCTCTTGTGTAGATTGTTAGTGTAGCTTTTCTTGCTAGCCTTGTTCACCTAGAGTAGGAAGTAGTGACATAGCTAATTGTGTGCCTAGAAATCATAGTGACTAGAATTGATTGGGTAGGTGGCTTGCAACCCTTGTAGAGCTAGAGCAAAACTTGCATTTCACCATTTGTCTTACTAATCAAGTTGCACTAGTGTTTTGTAGAATTTTAATAGGCTATTCACCCCCTCTAGCCATATTAGGACCTTTCAGCAGTCCATCTTCTAGCTCTAGCTCTCCTACCTCTTCCACCATTATTGCACACCCCATTGTAAGAACTTTAGAGCATTCAAGCGAGGAACACGCACTCGATCATCTCTAAGACTAGACGTAGGGCTCCGGCCTAAACCAGTATAAATCCTTGTGTCTTTTGGATGCTACCATCATCGTCCTAGAGCAACGCGACATTCGTATAAATTTACTAGTCTCATTTACAAAATACCGACACATGGCATCTTTGAAACCATGGGATGGGGATATAGAACCTATTGGAAAATTGGAGGATGTGTAGGTTCAGGTGAAGGGTATCACACCAAAATGGGTGGACTAGTGGTCTTTGAAAGATGTGGTTTCTAGTGTTGGGAGGATGGTGGAGGTTGATTTGTCTACTCTTTTCGCTAGCTTCTTTTCTATGGCCAGAGTTAGAGTGATGCGCAAGAATCTAGTCAAGATACCTAGGGAAAGAGTATTTGAGATGGGAGATGCTTGTTATGTTGTTTTTTCAAGACAGAGGGGGTAGAGCAAGAAGTTGTGAACTCCGAGGGAGATGATGGTGAAGATGATGATGGCAGGAGCTCTCTGAGATGATGATTTGCTTAAAGAGGATATAGATAAATCTAAACAAGATGATCTGGAGAAGAAGAAGGATGGACTAGGAGAGGATCAAGACAAATAGAATAAGGAGATGGTTTAGGCTTAGATGGGGTCTACTGGTGCTTCTAGTTCTCAGAAGGGTAACAAATCTACCAAAAGGGTGTTGGACTTCTCTGCCATGGGTGGTATTGATGTCCTAGAAGAATCAAATTTGTGTGGATTTGCTTCAAGCTATGGAGTTAGCTGAAGAGGATGAAGAAGATTTAGGGTTATCTAATTTATAAACTAAACTTATGTAAGAAGATGGAGAGCAGATGTCTCTGCCTAAAGAATGGGTGGATATGCTGAGTAATACTGTGGAGAGTCAGGTGTCTAACATATCTGCAGAGGTGGTCATGATTGAGACAGAAGGGGTAGAGGTGGTGATTACTCAACCGTCTCAAGAATGTATGGAGAAAGCTTTTGTAGAAGAGAAGAAGAGAGGTTCTAAGAAGACTTGGGGGCATAGTCATAGCTCAAAGAAGAGTGCCAGACTTGCTAATGATGATGACAGACCGGTTATGAACAAAGCCTAGGATCTCAAAAGAAAATATCATTTGGAAGAAATCAAAGGTATATCTAGGGCTCCTTACATCTCTATTGCTTCTCAAGTAGGTTTGGTGTTGGAGGATGGCAACCCTTCAACATCCTTGGCTTTAGATAACATTATTGAGTTAGAAGCCAATAGAATGGATTATTTTACTGCTAACTGTTAGAATCACAGCAGTGATTGGAGGTTGGATAATCTAACTAAGGATAAAAAAGATATTAGGTTGATGAAGAGTGATCAGGGGGTTCCCTGAGGCTCCTATCAGTGAAAATGATATTTCAGTTTCTTCCTCAATAGACCAAACTTTAGGGGATGCTAAAGTGGATCAGAATAGAAAATCTAGAAAGAAAAAGAAATGATAGACTTGTTTTGGAATTTAGAGGTTTGGGCCAAATTGGTAGGATTCCAGCTCTAACTAGTAGAATTAGAGATAATCATGTTGATTTTGTTTGTATCATTGAAACCAAAAAGAGTGAGTTCCCTCTAGTTTTTAAGATCTCTTACTGGTAATATCCCTTTTGCTTGGAGCTCTCTTAGGGCTAGAGCCTCTACTAGGGGATTCTAGTTGGTGCTAATTCGAATTTGTTTACTATGATGAATAGTGATGTTTTGGAGTTCTATGTTAGTGTCATTTTGACAAATAAAAACACTAGATTCTATTTTAAGTTAGTAGCGGTATATGGCTCCCCTTATGAGGAGGGCAAACAATCTTTTTGAGATGAATTAGATCTGGTCATGAACTCTTGGAGTGATCCTCTTGTGATTGGGGGATTTTAATCCGGTGAGATCTAGTCTGGATAAGAGTAATGGTTTAGTCAATTATAAGTGGGTAGATCTTTTCAATGATTGGATTAATAGATGGGTCTTATTGAGATCAATCCTAAAAATAGAAAGTACATCTGAACTAATAAGCAGGAAAAACCAGTGCTAGTTAAGATTGATAGAGTGTTTATTTCTCCCCTTTGGGATTCTGCCTTCCCTCTGGCTAGAGTGAAGGCTCTAAAGAGACTTCCTAGTGACCACAACCCTTTACTAGTGGACACTGGGGATAATGTTTTCTATGGTAAAAAGAGATTTCGTTTTAAGTGGTGGCTGGAACAAGATCATTTAGAAAGATAGTCCTTAAAGCTTGAAATGTGAATTGTCCTAATACCAAAAGTTTTGATAGGTGGCAGTTCAGGGTTTGAACTTTTAGGAGATTAGCCAGGGGATGGGCTTGTAATCTAGCTACCTTAAACAAGCATAAAAGTAAGCTTTCTAGAGAATATGATAGTTTAGAAAAGGTGGCTGAAGATAGATGAATTAGAGAAGTTTAGGTACCTAGAGGAAGAGGTAGGTAAGCTTTGGAGGTTAGAAGAGATCAAAATCTGGCCAAGATCTAGAGATAGAGATATTCTAGAGGGGGATAGGAATACTACCTAGCTAACTATCAAAGTAGGAAGAAGAAGATTGAGTATCTAGAGACTCCCCTAGGTCATGTCGCTGATCAAAAGGGGATGATGGATGTAGCCTTAGATTTTTATAAAAAGTTGTTCGCTGAGAAACCTGGTGGTGGTGCCTCCTTAGGTCACAACTTTTGGATTGATGCAGACAAGGTTAAAACTGAAGAGAATGACCTTTTAGTAGCTCCTTTTTTGGCTAAAGAGATTAAAGATGTTGTCTTTAGTTGCTATCCAAATGGTGCCCTTGGTCCTAATGGGCTACCTTTTCTTTTCTACCAAAAATTCTCGGATATAGTAGGCCCTGCTTTAGTGCAAATGTTTCAAGACTCTCATAAAGGAGAGTTAGATTCATATAGATTGAACTTTGCTTTGGTGACTTTAGTTCCAAAAGTTGAAGATGCTTGTAGTATGGAACAATTTGGGCCCATTTGTTTGTTGAATTATAGTTTCAAGATCTTTTCAAAATTACTTACCATTAGGCTAGGCAAAGTAGCACAAGGGTTAGTGGCTTCTAACCGAAGTGCTTTAATCAAGCGGAGGTACATTTTAGAAAGTATGGTGGTTGCACATGAAATTGTGCATAGTCTCAATAAGGAAAAAGAACAAGGGTGATCCTCAAGCTGGATTATGAAAAAGCATATGATAGGGTTAGCTGGAGCTTCCTTTTTGAGGTTTTGTAGAGTAGAGGGTAGGTGGGTCTGTAGATATGATGGTAAATGGGGAAGACATTACGTACTTCAAACCTAGCAAAGGTTTAAGACAGGGGGATCCTATATCCCCCTTGCTCTTCAATTTAGTTGGAGATGTTTTGAGTAGAATGCTAGATAAGGCAGCTAACTTAGGCTTGGTTCAGGGGCTTCTGCATGACTTTAGAGAGGGGGTATCCTATCTCTACAGTATGCAGGGGCATTCTATCTCTACAGTATGCAGATGACACCATTATATTTTCTAGTGCTAGTCCTCCTCATCTTGCCAACCTAAAGTATATTTTGATGTGGTATGAACAGCTCTTTGGCATGAGGATACATTTTCATAAAAGTGAGTTCATCCCTATGAACATAGATTTAGACGGTATACATGAGGTGTCACATCTGTTTAGCTGCCCAGTAGGTAAGGATGAAAACGGTCGAAAACGGACTTACGATATAGAAAAACAAAAACGGTCGGTTTGGGATATTTCTACATTTAGCAATTAAAGAGTACAAAAAATGGTTGAAAATGGTTGTGAAACCAATTAAAAATGACAATTTTTCATGTTAAAAAACGGTTCATAATATAGAAAATGAAAACAGTCAATTCGGAATATTTCTGTTCCGTTTTCATCCCTACCCGTAGGTAATTTCCCCATCAAGTACCTAGGTATTCCTCTTCATTGTGCAAAGTAGTCTAGGGATGACATCTAGCCTCTCGTTGATAAGATCCTTAAGAGGATTGCAGGGTGGAGGGGCAAGTTGCTTTCTTTTGCCGCTAGGGCTGTGCTTCTTAAGACTTGTCTTGCAAGTATCCCTATCTATATTTTATCTTTTCTTAAGTTTCCAAAGTGGGCTATTAAGCTACTGAATACTCAAATGGGAATTGCTTATGGAATGATGTTGTCGGAAATAGTAAATATCACCTATCCAATTGGGAGTCTATCGCTATGTGTAAGGAGTTTGGAGGTTGGGTATTCTAGTCTTAGAGATTTAAATATTTGTTTAATTGCTTTTTGGCTTAAAAGATATGCTATTGACAAGGATAAACTCTGGAAAGAGCTTATTGACTATAAGTACAATACTAACTGTCTTAATATCTTTTAGTCTAGTTTAGCATGGGCCTTAGCCTTCTTTAGAGGTTTCATGTGGACTGTTCAGGCAGCTAAAATGGGTTAGCTTTGGATCATAGGTGATGGTAAGAAAGTGTGTTTTTAGAAAGATAATAGGTTAGGTTCCTCTAGTCTAGCTATTCAATTCTGGGATCTTTATCTCTATCTCTACTGCATATAATGCACCTGGAAAACTTTTCTATAGCCACACAGCAAACTATCCACCACAATCATTATCTCTCCTAATCTTTTCTAAGTGCACACAAATAAATACACCTAAAATCCAACCAACCTTTCAGATAAAGAGACGAGGTTCACTCTAATCTACCATTTCTCTTACTCACTCGTATCCAACGGACGAGATCGCTGGGATCATCCCTCATCCCCGCCCCGCATCGCTGGGATCAAACCTCTTCGCTCACACTAAACTCGTCCCGCATCGCTGGGATCAAACCACCCAGGAGCGAAGCGCGAGGCCTGACCCTTCATCCGCCGCCCCGCATTCAGACTACCCGTACTCATGGACCTTTATATTCATCCTCTATACGTCCTAGTCAGCAAGATTCTCTCCTCTATACTCAATTCTCCTACACCCATCCATCCTCTATATCATCCTCTATCCACTCTATCTACTGTGGGACCTACTTGTCACTTTATCTAAATATATCCATGTGTGATCTAGTTTTAAAGGATTTATTGAGACGAAATTAATGGTGCAATCGAAATTTAATTTGGATTTTTGGTTTGTGAGTTATAGCATTTTTTTTCCTTTGTTTAGCTAGTGGGGCCGCCACTATAGAGTATAGAGTAAGCACTGTACCACTCTAAATATAGAGTAAGAGAAAGAATAGAGTATTATTTTAGAGTACCCAGTACAGCAGTTTTTACTCTATATTCATACTCTAAAGCTATAGAGTATCGTTTTAGAGTATCATTGCGGTTAGTCTCACCCAGGCACGAAGCGCGAGGCCTCACCCTCCGTCTCCTGTCCCGCGCACTCCCCAACGCTGCCTCTTCAGCTCACCCGACGTCCATAGCCAAGTCCGCCGCCGCGAGGACGTACGCCACCGCAGCGAGTACGCCCACCCGCCGCCGCTGCGAGGACGCCCGCCGCACCGAGGCCGCAAGGACGCGAGTCCGCCTCAAGTACGCCCGCCCGCCGCGATGCCGCTTTCCACGGATGCCGCCTTCCGCACGCCGGCCAAGGGCTCCAGTCGACGGCGCGTGTGGAGGCCTCTAGGCGACTGCGGCTCTAGGCCACGGCGCCGGCCAAGGCCTCCAGCCGACGGCGGCTCCAGGCGATGGCGCCGGACAAGGCCGTGCGGTTCCAGTCGGGCTCCAGGCGACGGCGGCTCAGATTAGATCCTTTCTTTCCTCCTGCTCGAGCTGGGCCTGGCCCTGGCACCGGTGCCTCCTGGTGCTTGACCGAGGCGGAGGAGGTGGTCGCCTGCACCTGCGTGCCACGGCCAGCCGTTAGCCTCCTTCCCCAGCCAGGCGCAGATCCACGGCCGCCCACTGGAGCCATCAGGCTGTTCATGATTTTTCGGTAATGAGGAATATTATTCTTATATAATTGATATGTCTGTTGATGCTCCATGTTTGAAGGATTTTTTTATTTGGCATTTTCTTTGCTAGATTATTAATTAGAGGGTGAAGTTGCAATTGTCATTTCCAGAGAGTTTTGGCATCGTCCATGACATGTAGAACTTGGATATCTGCAGGCTTATGGTCATGAAGATCCTAATATGCATACAACCAATGAGGTCCAGTTATACGGACTGAAGGATCCTAACGTACATCCGCAAGTATTAGCTTCTATCTTCTCAGGCAAACATTATATTGCAATTCAGTTGCTAATTGGTCTCCTTGCTAGAGTAATATGGATGAAATGTGTTATTTACTGCTGACAACCCCTTACTCTCTCATCAGGGGTACCCTTCAGAAAATCGGGAAGCAGATAACGCTGTGCAAGTATTCAGGATGTCAGATTCTAATGTTCACTCACAAGTTCTCCCTTTCACATCTGAGGTAGGACTGTATTTTGATTTTTAACTGCTCTCCCGTAGTGTCTGTAGTTGTCGTGCTTGATGTGTTGTCGGATCTTAACCTCAACGAGGAGTTGCATGAGCAGGTGATGAAAACACATTTTCTTCTCTGTTTTGTATGCCTGTCAGTGAAATTTGTTTTGTATGTCTGTATGATGTTATCATATAATGCAATTCGGAGGATAACTTGTAAGCTCCTGCATATTTGAGAAAAAAATATTTTCCTTTGTATTTGGTGCTTTTCATTTACTCAGCAGACATATCGACCTTTTCAATACAGGAATATTAGATTACTTGGAGAGTTTACGATATCTTCTTCCTGATTCAGGTTTGTGATACATTGCTCATTTCTCTCCTAATTTGTGTCTCCATAAATAATACCTGATAAAAAACTATATAGGTTTACGGTACCTTCTGTCGTTTGGCACTGGCTGTTGGCTTCAATACTGATTCAGGTGGCTTTTCAGTAGCTAATGAGCTTCTAATGGTGGTGAGAAAGCAGGTATGACCACATTTCTTACATGGGTAGCACATTCTTCCCGCAAAGACATCTTTCGCATGCAAATTACAATCTGTTATTGTTTTCTGTGCCTGCTTCTTACCTTGTAGTTGTAGGTTAGTAATCCAGACATGAAGTATAGACGGATAGGAATAATTGGGGTTCTAAGGATAGTTTCTACATCGCTTCCACTGATGTCAATGCTGCTGTGAAGTGTTCATCATCTCAGGATTGTTTTAAGCGCAATGTAAATTTAGGATAGTGGTAACATTTTGTGAAACAACACGCCAAGTGCATACGTTATTTCTGATCTTATGGGCATTCCTTCATATGCCCAAGTGAATGCCAGCACTCATCTCCGCCTGATGTGTCACCCAGTGTCACCAAATCAATTAGTCCTGCATCCATCAGGAACAAGAAATAGGTGGTCATTACCGTTTCTTCCAGAAATAAATAATTATGAACTTCTCCCCTTATTACTAAGCTTATACCAGACAATACATTAGCTCCTGTTTGAGAATACTGAAAAGGGGCTGCTACTTAAAATTTGATGATGTTTCCAACCAACATTGACTTATCAGTATCTGTGACACATTCGGTCAGATTTGAACATGATTGGCCTTAATTCCATTTACACTCTTTGTTGCTTTTTTTTCTTGCTTGGAATATATTGGGTTAATAATTTTACAGAGCTATTTTTTTGCTTGGATAACATTGCTTAAAAGTTGTGTGTGAGTTACTGAATCAATATAGTCCCCCCGTGGCAGTTCAAAAAAAGTTACTGAATCAATCTTATATGTCTCTATTGAGCACACTCACGTTCAACAACACCTGCATACTGTTTCTGGTGAGCACTCACGTTTAATTTCCCTTGCCTAGGAACAATTGATGTTAAAAAACCTTTATTTAATATTGTTTATTATGCAATTGCTTTTGAGTAGTACATGTGAACGGAAACTTGATTTGAAGATGCCTTTGCATGCATTCTTTTGATTTTTTTAGTTTCTCTTCTCCAGTCTGAAATAAAAAAATATAGAAGCTATTCATTGTCAGTTAATGGATAGCTATTAGGTGATCATGGATACATTTAACACAATTGAATTAATCACAAATTGCATTGTATGATTTGGAGATGCTAACATTATCCATGTTGTCTTTTATTTGCAGGGACAGTTTTGTCACTTTTGTGGTGGCCTGGTGGGTGGGTGGGCTAACTATGAAATCCATCATGAAATATCATGGCATTTTGTGGTATCCATGCATCTGCGCAGAGCAATAGGTGTCGGTTTGTCTTCACTTACTTGTGTTGTACATGGTGATCCACTTCTTGGCGTGGTGGTGTAGGTCTGGCAGCTCCATCGAGTTGACCTTCAACGAGACGGTGTCGACATTGACCAGCTCTACACCTATGGCCCTTATTTCATTAGATGTTTTTTTGGTTGACATTGACCAGCTGAACATTGATGTCATATCATGCTGACTTACATAATGTTTTTTTGTTGAGTAAATAGCTTTACTGAATTTGTGGTTAATGGTTAGTGACTTTATTTTTATTTTTTTTTGAAAAAGGTGGTTAGTGACTTTATAATCTAAACAGTTACAAGGTGCTATGAAACAAGCAGAGCAACATGCTATTCTGATATAGACATGTATAAAAACTGATTTCCATTGGCCATCAGCTGCTTAGATGTATGGAATATTGAATCGATTGGTGTCATTATTGGTTTCTCTTGCAAAAGTTTGTATTCTTGTGTCGCCTTAACAGGCAATGGTACGTACATATAAATATTTGAAGTGTGATAATTTGAAAACATCGGACTGCTGGATTTCATTATGTTGCTTTGCTTATGAAGTGAGAGGATCAAAAGAGAACAATCTGAAATGGAGAATAGCTGTTCAAGAGGGATATCCAAGGAGGAATGCATCATTAGCTGTTTGAGGGACAACAGGGGAGACAAAGCAGTCAGAGAAAGAGCATGTACAATCATATGTGCCTTCTATTTTCCAGTGATTATATATATGTATATGTACTTTGCTATTGTTACTGTTTTTTTCCAGCTCATACAACTATCTATTGAAGTACACAGATGGATGACTTAGACATGAATGAATGTGAATTTGTGTTTCTTTCATCTGTAGATATACAGTTTTATGATTTATTTTAGTTTTAAGATTATTTGTAGCATGTATGGTCATATACAATTGTGTGAGACTTAAATTATGGAAAAAATGTCGTCGTTTGGTTGCTTTCATGTGTATCCCTGAAATAAAGCCGTAGCGTTAGCACGGGCACTGTACTAGTAGAATTGTTAATGAGAAGAATGGCCCTGTGGCTGACCATTGGGATGGGCTTACCCTAAAGTGCAAGTGCACATTTAGGAGGTGTGTTGATAATAGACTGCTGGAAATGTCGAATGAAGTCTGCAATTAGCTTCCACTACTGTGTTTACAGATGAGGAAGATTCTCTAGTCTAGAAGTTTAATTCTTCTGGTACCTATTCAGTTCAATCATTTTACAAGGTTGTTAATTTTAGAGGTATAAAACCTGTTTTTGTGTCTGCTATTTAGCAAATTAAGATTTCACCTAGAGTTCATTACTTTCTCTGGTTACTTTCTAAAAATAAGGTGTTGACTAGGGATAACCTCAGCAAAAGAAGGTTGGTTGAGGATGAAACCTGCTTTTTTTGCTGTGAAAAAGAATCAGTACACAACACCTTTTTTTGACTATGCCGTGGCTGTGCAGCTTAGGGTTATGTTGTCTGATCTGCTGGGAGTCAGACTAGGGGGCTCTCTAGATTCTATTGGAAAATTTTGGTTGAGTAATAAGAAAAATAGCGTGATCAATATCTTTACCTCAGCAACCTTTTGGTGCCTTTGGACATTAAGAAATGACCTTGTTTTCAGAGATTGGGTTGGAGGGGTATGGATATACTTCTTCACAAGATAGCTGGTTCGGTGTTGAACTAGAGCATTTTACACAAGGAGGACATACATGATATCCTGAGGATGAAAGCTGGGGAACTCAAGGTGATGGCTCATGGGTGGAAGAATTCTCTGCTGACAAAGTGAAAGGACGTCCAAAAGGCTGGGAGACTCTCAAGCTTTTTGGTTTAAAGTTTCAGGAACTGGTCAGCTCGGCTTGACGATAGTTACTGGTTTTGGCTGTGGCTTCTATTATAAGTTTTTTTTTTTCTTATGGTAGTTCGTTATTTTGCTGTAAATTTGGCTGGGGTCTGGTGGTTCTTTTTGGTGGCGGGAGCCGAACTCTTGAATGGGATGCCATCCTACATGCTGTAAACGGTTTAAACCGTCTTTTGACTATATTTTTATAATGATCTTATTTAGAGATATAAATGTTGCTAATATTTTCTATAAATCTAACTAGTCAAAGCTAAGAAAGTTTGATCGATACGAATCTTATAATGAAAAGTTTTTTTGGAACAGAAGGAGTATTATTAAACGACCCCCATGACCCATGTTATTACTATATAAGAAGATAAAAGACCAGCTGGTTAGGTCGAACGGTGTAGATAAGTGTATGTAATATTCAAGTCGTCGTTGCATGATCTATGAAAAAATCACATCTTTCAGATTTTGCGAGATAGCGATGTAGTTTCATGTATACCCACTCTGCAGATATAGACATACAAGGAGTCAAATCACAAAAAGTTGTCACATACAAATTCTATGCCACCAAAAATGAACGAAGAGTATACCTTTTGAAATGAACAACAGGACCTCTGCCTCTCAATTAAGGAAGGAATAAAGAAAGTTTACGTACAGATCATAGTCAAATCACAAAAAGTGGTCATATACAAATTCTATGCCACCACAAATGACCGAAGAGTATACTTCTTGAAACGAACGACAAGAGCTCTACCTCTCAATTAAGGAAGAAATAAAGAAAGTTTATGTACAGATCGCAGTCTGACTAGCTGGGCATACAGACAGAGACAAAGAAACCACAAAAGCACATATACAAACTTAAACCCTAGGTTGCTAGACCCCCCCTTGGAATGCCCTCTTCCTTTGTTCAATGTGCTCTTTAATTCTTGAAGCGACCTGTATTGCCGATTCTCGGACGTTATTGAAAATTGTTTGATTTCTTTCCTTTCAAAGATTCTAGCATGTGTAGATGAACAAACCAAACCATTGAAAAGCCTCTTTTCTTTCTTTTTGATCTTAGGTGTGGTCTCCTCCCACCAAGTACTGAAGTGAACGAGATCTTGGGTGAATTGTGACATTTGAACGTCAAAATTCTCCTAGGTTAGGATTTGATTCCAAACCGCTTTAGTGAATGGGAAAAGTAGAGATAGATGTAGGCATGTTTCCAACGGCCCATCACATAACACACAGTGATCTTGATGCAACCACCCTTTTTTTTTTGCAAGTTGTCCGCCATTAGTATTTTCTCTTGCACAAGTATCCAAGCGAAGACTTTGCATTTGTTTTCCACCTGTGCTTTCCAGATTAGGTTGCTTTTGAAACTAGCATAGGAACCTTTGAATTAGATCCTGGAAGCCAAAATGAACGAAGAGTATATCTTAATAATTTCATAGTGGGGCACAACATGTTCCTTAGGCTATCGTCGCTGGTTTGACCTTTTGGGTTATTGTAATTTTGTTGTGTCCAATCTGAACTTTTTCTTTTTAATATAAACAACAACTCTTCTATTTAATTCATTTTAAAAACATGTTAGTGATAAAAAATGGTTATCTTCATCCTAGCTAAGGGTTAGTGAAGAGATGATCGTTACATTGAGATGATACAAAGATCTTGAAACACTTGCTTCGGCCTCTATATTATTAGGATACACATAGCCTTACAAAAGATTTTTGAAAAAGTTCAGACACACTAATAACACTCAATCTGAATACCAGACTGCCACCCATGTGCCCAGGTAAAAAACTCCTTAGCCACCCGCGCCCATTGTTGAGATGCTGCTGCAACCAAAACATGTGATGTTGGCTTTTGTAGAATAGCCCATGTACAAAGCCAATATATAACTGAGTAGATAACCTATAAAGGAAAAAAAATCCATTTCTTTTCAAAAATCAGGTCGTTCCTACATAACCAAAGGGGCCAACATGTAGCTGCTGCTCCTAGCACAGTTAACGATTTCAGTTCTTTACTAAGACCTCAGAGCCAAGACCCAATCATGCTTCATACACTATGTGATTGAGACAAACCTAAAACCACCTAAATAACAGATGAGACAACATGATGAAACGACAATCAAAGAACATGTGCTTAATTGTCTTATTTTTGTGACAAAAACAATACTACTTGTTGCCTTGCTAATTACGTTTAACTAAGTTGTATTTGGTTAACACTATACCCACATGTATGTACCTCTTCACTATGACAGAGTAGGTGGTGCAGTGCTCAGTACTTTTGCTACAATAACTTGTTTTGTGTCTGGCCATGTTATAAAGGCAAGGATACTATTGCCGCAGAGTTGTGTGTCCCAACCACCTATCTTCTCATAATCTTGTGATCTATCCTAAACTATAAAGGTCACAAAACGGAGAAAATCTCATTTAACCTTCACAAGGATAGCCCAATAATGTGTGTCCCCATGTTCCATGATATGAATGTGAGAAAAGAGGCTTATATCCTAAATATTTTCTTGCACAACATTTGTTTTCAAGTACCCACAATCAACTTCCTCAAAAGGATTGTGTCTTTGATGTCTAATAAATTGTGAATTCCATGCCCACTTTGTTTTTTGGTTTGGTATAATATGTCCCATTTGGCTAGTCCATATTTTTGTTTTTGTTCATCACTTTGCCAAAGAAAATATTGATCTGAAGTAGTCTAATTTCTTGAGAACTCTTGCGTCCACAAAAATGACATCATATACATACTGCTAAGCACTAAGTTAATATGTGTCAAGCACCCACCGGTTGATAGATGTTTTCCTTTCCAGCTGCTGAGTGTGTTTTTTTTTCAAAATGTTGTTCTACTCTTTCACAATCTGCATTTGAGAGCCTCCTATAATATATAGCTATGTCCAAAAACCTCACTAGAAAAGCTCCTTGATTACAGTCGAAAAGCTGTATATTGGGACAATGATTCTTGTGCTGATCTAAAGCAGAATATTTCACTCTTATGAAAGTTTATTTTAAGCCCTGAAAGTTGCTTGAATGAACATAATAAGTTCGTGTTGCGAGCCTTTTCTAGGTCATGATCCATTAAGAGTATTGTGTCACTGGCGTAGTATAGAATAGATGAACCTTCATCAACTAAATGTTGCACTATTCCACTTACCTGATCATTTGCCTAGGCTCTTTTAATTCGTATAGCTAGCATATCGGCTACAATGTTAAACATAATGGGAGATATTGGATCCCCTATAGAAGGCCTTTTTCGTTTGAATGTAAGGCCAAACCTCATCGTTAACATTGATTGTCACACTCCCACCTAATATAAAGCTTGCACTCAAGAGATCCACTTAGGATAAAAGGATTTCATCCTCGTTGTTTTCAGTAAGAAAGGCCATCTCACTTTGTCATATGTCTTTTCAAAGTCTATTTTAAGAATAACCCCACTTTGCTTTTTAAAATGCAACTCATGAATTGTCTCATGCAGTATGACGACTCACTCAAGGAAGTTGCGCTGCTTCCTCGCATACAGGTGATTTGAGGTCGACCAACTATATGATCCTCTATTGAATCGATTTGAATAGTTATCATTTTAGTGAAAATTTTGAAGCTAACATTTAGCAACTATATTGGCTGATACTTTTGGATCCTAATTGCTTCTCTTGGACTTTAGGAATCAGAGTTATGACACCAAAGTTGAGAGTATAGAGCGGCAAGGTTCCCGAGTGAAGATCATGGAACATTTGCATCAGGTCCCCTTTGATGGCATCCCAAAACTTTTGATAAAACTCAGATGGGAATCCATCTGACCCTAGTGCTTTACTATCTTCTATCACAGAAACTGCATCCTGAATCTCCTTTTCTATAAAAGAAGTCATGAGAAATTTATTCTCAGCTTGGGTATAACTTGAGGAATATCAATTGTTTGTGCATCATCTAAGCTCATGGTATTATCTTGTGATGGTCCAAACAAGTTCTTATAGAAACGTGTGATATAGTCATTAAGGTTAGCATGACCTTCTATTTTTCTGTCTTCGTGGTCCAGGGATAAAATTCTTTTCTTCCACTGTTTACCATTGGGAACCATTTGGAATTAACAGGTGTTATTATCCTCAAGTAGAATATCAGTGACCTTTGTTCGCTTAGAGAATTTTAATTCTTCCTTTCAAAGGAGTTCAGTCAGATCGCTTCTAGCTTGATCAAGCTGATTTCTCTCATTCTTAGATAAGTTCTGATTTTTGGCGGCAATATCCAGGCTATTAGTTGTAGACTGAGGTGTTTCTTTGTGTAGCTCCTTTTTTGTTCATGTCTCAACAATATGTTGCCCCCTCACTGGCTTATTCCATATTTCTGCAACTCAATGATTGAAATTCTCGCGAGAGAACTAGTTGATTTCCATTTTGAATGGTTTTGTTGTTCCCATGAAGGCTGTTGTCCTGGTGTCAAGTAGTAATGGTGTATGGTCTGAAACATCTCTATCGAGAGCGTGTACAATCACCATAGGATATTTAAATTTCCATTCAGTCATCATTAAGAACCTATAGCAAGCTTTTTCATAAGTGGGACGAGGAAGAGAATTAGCCCAAGTGAATTGTCTACCTATCAAATCAATTTCCCTAAGATTAATGCCGCCAATAATATCCCAAATGAAATATATTATTATAATAAACATGTTAGAAAATACAAATGTTGATAATATTTTGTATAAATCAAGTAAAACTAAAAAGTTGAACTTATCGAAAATCTAATGTGCAATTATTTGGGCCGAAGGGAGTACATAAAAACAGTTCAGAGACTCTCCTGTTTTTTATTGATATGTATTTAGTATCGGTACAATTGTTGCTCCTGCTTTCCGAGATACAGCCATGCATACATACAGGGGCTAATGGAGAGGCTCACTTGTACGTGGCCGATAATACAAGACCAATTACAAGATAGTTCATATATCCAACTCCTGGACGGTGGGTATATAACTATATATTAACATGATACACGTAGCATCTCATGATGTGCCTAGATACTTCTCCAAATGAAAGTTTTTTTTTGACAACAAACATGAATATATTATTAGCAGCATGAAGCTGATAGTAGAATTACATGCTGCAAGTTTACAGATTCCATTGCATCCTCTAGTGGGCAATGGTGGCTGTGATTCAAGTAGGAGCAAGTACGCTCATATGTGTCGCTGGTAGCCAAGAGAGCAAGTCTGGCAAGGCCGTCAGCTGTTGTGTTGAGGCTCCTGTTGATCTTGAGGATCTTCCCATGTCGATGCGTCGAGAGATTGGTGAATGATTGTGTGAAGGGTTTCATCCTCCATTCAGGGGGATGAGTTTGGTCCTGTTGATTGAGGAAGTGCACCAACTGTTGACAGTCAGACAAGAAGGTTGTGTTGTCGAAGTTGAGGCTGTCATTCACCCTTGCCGCTAGTGCTAAGGCAGCCGCTTCAGCCATAAGAACTGAATGGATACCTATAACTTGCGCCTTGATATAAATGGTTTGCACCGGTTGTACCTGAGTATTGACAAAGAGAATACCAAGACCAGCTATTCTTGGAGGCTGCATTGGTAGGTCAGGTGCAGTGGATGCATCAACATAGCAGCGAACTCCTGTAAGAAGTGCCGGCAGTTCGATGGTGTACCTGTCCATCTGCTGGGAGAGGGTACCTACATGTGTGTAGTCCAAACCTGGCATTCCTTGCTGGCCATGGCTATCTTGGCCGTGCTCCTGTGAAAGCGCAGTACTTTGATCTTGCTCTATCGTTGGGGGAGCTGTGTTGCTGACATTAGCTTCCTGAGATTGGCTATTTGCTACACTTTGAGTGAACGTTGAGTACGTGTTCGTCATGGTATGGTTAAGACCTGCATCTGAAACATTTGTACCTGAGTGCGCAGCTTCTTGAGTGGTATGCCTAATTGTTTGGTTAGGTATAGGCTGGTGCATGCTGAGAGCTGTGTTGTGGGAGTCCATGTGTGCCACCGCTGCATGATGTACCTGGGCTGCCGTCCATCTCTTCCTTTTGAAATGGTAGTCGTTCCTGGCTTTCCATATATACCAAAGGGTGAAAAGTATTTTTTGAAAAGTAAGTTCAGGAGTGGAGTTAGGAATAAAAGAAGACAGTGCTAGTTGAATACCATCAGTTTCAGCAGCTAGGTTGGCAGTAGACATAGGAGGCTGAAAGGAAGACCATACCTCGCTCGGAAGCGTACATTGAAAGAAGAGATGGTAGTCGTTCTCCAACTGGCCACAGGTGTCACAGTGTTTGTCTATATGAGATGAGTACCTAGACGCACGTTCTGCAGTAGCTAGTGCTCGGCGGATGAGCCTCCATTTGAAGGTTTTGATCAAAGGTGGGATGCTTTTACTTCTCCAAGCACGACACAATATTTGATTAGCTTGAGGTTGAATGCTCCTGGATCCCTGTGATGGTAATTGAACAACATTGGATGCAGAGAGAGTTTTGTAGATTGCCTTAGTGGTGCAGATTCCCTTTCTAGAGCTTTTCCACCTAAGAATATCTTGTTGGTCAGAGGGAGCAGTAGTGGTAGAAGTGATGGTCTGAATGGCATCATTATCAAACATATTAGTTAAAAGAGCCACATCCCAGTCATGTGTATTAGGAATCCAAAGATCAGAGGCTTTGGAGGGAAGTGGAGACACAGTGACAGGCAGAAGGAGATGGTCGTGGATGGATTCCCAAAGAGGACACCACAGGGAAGACCAAATTGAAGTATCGCCATTGTGGAGTTGGAGGATGGTATTGTTGTGAAGCTCCTTTTTTACCTGCATGATAGAGGACCAGAAGATGGATCGAGTCCCCGAGTTTGAAGCTGTCCAAAAAGAAGAATTAGGGTAATATTTAGCTTTAAGAATAGAAGAGAGCATAGGGTTTTTGTTAGTAGCTATGTTGCAAGCAGCATGAATAATAAGGCTTTTGTTAACCGTCCCTAAATCCCTCACACCCAGTCCACCATTGTCTTTGCTCTGGCAAATATCATCCCATGATCTGTATGTGACAGGGGACGTCGGGTTATCGTCCTGAATACCTGTCCACCAGAATCTCCTGATAATAGTATTTATTTTGTGCACAAAGGATTTTGAAAATAACATAGTAGACATATAATAATTAGGGATGGAAGAAAGAACAGACTGGATGTAGGTAAGTCTACCAGCATGGTTAAGCTTATTGGCTCTTACCGTAGTTAATTTAGATTGGAATTTGCCCATAATAAAACTGTAAGCCCTGTTACGATCATTATGGTTAAAAATGATGGGATGGCCTAGATGCTTAGTATGAGGTTGAAGCTCAGGAACAGGGAAAATATTAGTAATAGCTTCTTTGATATTAGCATTGACATTTTTACTAAAAAGAATAGCCGATTTATGAAGATTAGGAGTTTGACCGGATGCATTGCAAAAATGTTGGAGTATAGTTCGGATGGTAGTGGCCTCATGTAATGTGGCGCATCCACAAAGAATCAGGTCATCTGTAAAGAGGACAGAGTGGATAGGAAGACACCCGGGTCCTAAAGTGACACCAATGAGGTTGGACCTTTGCATTTCCTGTTGAAGAGCTATAGATAACTCGTTAATAGCGACAACAAAAAGGTAGGGAGAGAGAGGGCATCCCTGTCTAATACCACGGTTAGGATTGAAATCGTCAGAAGGCTCACCGTTAACCAAAATAGAGAAAGTGGGAGTTGAGATACAAGAGTAAATAAGATTAATGAAATGAGTCGGAAGACCTAATCGAGTTAGGGCAGCAGTGATAAAGCTCTAATCAAGCCTGTCAAAGGCTTTGGCCAAGTCGATTTTAAGAAGGAAAGCCTCCTGCTTCCAAGTTTTTAGGTTGAAGGAGTGGATGATTTCCTGCGTTATAATGACATTGGAAGAAATGTGCCTATTTTTAATGAAAGCAGCCTGAGCATGATCAATGAAATCAGGAAGATGAGGTTTAAGCCTTTCAGCAAGAGATTTAGCAATAATCTTATAGATGACATTGCAGAGACTAATGGGTCTAAAATCCTGTGGGATAGTTGGCTGGGTTTTCTTAGGAATTAAAACAATAAAAGTTTGATTAAGCTCCGGTGACATGAAAGCAGTTGTGTAAAATTCAGTTACCAGATTGTAGACGTCGTTGGATACCCATGACCAAGCTAATTTGTAAAACGCTGCATTGAACCCATCTGGCCCTGGCGATGCATTGCTTCTCATTTCCTTGAGTATGTTGTAGAGCTCCTGTACGGTAGGCTTGGAGTTGGTGTATGGTGACATGTCGTGGCATGGTGGCTGGTGACGGGGCGAGGGGCTTGGAGGCTCTCTGTCTGGCTGTTGAGTAGGTGATCTATTTCCTGCATTCATCAAAGAGGTAGTGAGATTATTTATGGTATATATGCTTGGATGTTGGGAATTGAAAATGTCTTGAAAATAGTCATTGAGAGTTTTAGAGAGCTGCTCTTGAGTAGTAGATTCAGTGCCATCAGGATTGTCTAAATAGGTAATTCTATTTTTCCTTGTCCTTTTGACTATTGCTTGATGGAAGTAAGATGTGTTTCTGTCTCCAAGTAATGCCCAATTCTTTTTTGCACGCTGATGGTGATATTCTTCATCTTTCATCAATATTTGGTGGTGTTGATCGGTAAGCTGTTGTTGCACATGGAGGTCCTGCTGATTAGGTGGTTTCAGCTGCTCTTGGAGGATCTGTTCTTCTACTGCTGCTAGTTGGTCTGATAATTTTGGTTTCTTTCTTCGCCATTTCTTCAGATCTGTAGCAAGATATTTAGTTTTTTGGTGGAAGTTCCTGCAAGAAGAGCGCTGCCAGCTGGACTTTGCAATATGCTCATATTCCTGTTCAAGAAGCCACCAGTTCTCAAAGCGAAATGGTTTGTTAGTGCGACGTCTAGAAGTATTTAGAAGTGTGAGGATTGGAGCATGATCACTACGAAGCATAGGTAGATGATAAACAGTAGTGTTAGGGTATGCACTGCACCATTCCGCATTGGCCAGAGATCGATCAAGACGCTCAAAAGTAGGCATGGAATTTCGTCGTTTGTTGGTCCAAGTGTAAGCAGGACCGTTGTATCCCAGATCAATGAAACCACACTGCTTAACATAATTACAGAAAGCATCAATACGTCTACGATCAGGCCTACCAGGACCTGATTTTTCATTAGGATTCATAAGTTCATTCATATCACCAGTACATAAAAATAGGCAAGCCGCTATTATTTACAACAAAATCCATCACTTGCATCCAAATGGTGTAGGTGTTGTGGTGATGAGGATCACCATAAAGGCAGACTAGCCCAAAGTGTTTGTTATCTAGGTGGTTATTACACAAGGCAAAAATAAAGTATTGCGATTGATCTATGACAGACAGACTGATATCGTCCGTTCAGATGAGCCATAGCCCCCCGGATTGACCCACAGCTGGCACTAGGAAAGCATCAAAAGCATTAAATCGATTGATTAAGGAAGAACGAGTAACAGATGTAGTACGAGTTTCAGAAATGAAACATACCTGAGATTTGGTAGAGTTCATCAATCGGGCGAGATGAGCCATCTTGGAATTGTTAAGGCTTCCGCCCGAGCCTCGGCAGTTCCATGATAGGATTGTCATGGCCCCCCTGGCGCCTGTGAGGGCAGCGCCGGAGCCTTTCGAAGGGTGAGTTTTAGC
This sequence comes from Saccharum hybrid cultivar R570, assembly GCA_038087645.1. Taxonomy (NCBI): domain Eukaryota; kingdom Viridiplantae; phylum Streptophyta; class Magnoliopsida; order Poales; family Poaceae; genus Saccharum; species Saccharum hybrid cultivar. The sequence goes on along the minus strand of JAQSUU010000793.1, from coordinate 15,448,746 downwards.
ACCAATCACCACCAGCAACAGTAGGACCAGTAACAGCACCAGCACCAGGACATCGGCCGTCAAGGATGAGCACCAACACCAGCACCACGGGCAAAGCACGAGCATCAGTACTAGTAGCAGGACGTCCGTCGTCAAGGACGTTCGCGGCCAAAGCTTGAGCTCCCGGATGTTGGATGGCAGAGGACGAGCAGCCAGGGCTGCGGGGAGGAGACGATGGGGAGAGAACGCTCGGGAAAGGAGTCCGGGCGGCGGGAAGACGCAAGGCAACAGAACTGGGCTAGGGTGAAGTAGCGAGCACGAGTCGGGGCGAGGACGGAGCACGCGCCGCCGGTGATGGAGGATTCGGGAGGAAGAGCAGGACTCACCGGCGAGAGGAAGCAGACGAGTTCACCGGCGGAGGGGACGAACTGGATGAAATCAGAGGAAGGAGGAACAGATCAGCGATGCAATCAATGATTGGACTCCGAAATGGACGGATTGAGCGTTGGATTTACAGGTATGGGATGGGGAAAGAAGATCGGCATAGGCGCCGCCACTCCACTACGGGAAACCCTAAGCCGCCATGGAGGCGTAGTTAACCAGGACTCAAAACAAAACCTTCTGCCCCTCTCCAAATGAAAGTTAACAGATCGTGGAGCAACCAAGCCTGTCACAGCTTGCTACTCTATGTTCCATGAAACGATCATTCAGAAAACTATGACACACTCCCTTTATTTTCGTATTATGTAGATTTCTTCGCGCCAAACCACAATATAAAGATGCGCCGATCTAGGATAATGAGTCTTACGGATAGAGCTCCAGGACACCACGAGCTCCAAAGTTCTTGAGCACCTTATACTCACTGAACCCTGCTTTCAGGATGAGGTCACGCCAGTCATTCAAGTCCCGCTGCCGGCCTCCTTTCATCAGCATCATGCAGACGTCCATTAGGAGCTGAGTTTCAAACATTACTGGTCCTGAGGCAGGGTCAAGAATGATATCTCCGATGACAACTTTCCCTCCCTCTTCCCGTGAAGGTATTGCCTTCTTGCAATTGGCAAGTATCTTCACGCAGTCTTCGTCACTCCAGTGGTGCAGCACCATCTTCCATGGAAATTCAAGTCTCAATGATATTAGTCGAGCTGACAAAAATTGTATAAGAAGTTAAGTTCATCAAATAGAGTACATCATACATAAGATATAACATGCCACATAAATATGCATATGAATTCTTATTTTGTACACAAAAATGCTATTTCCACAGGTTGAGCTCTTTATTTCAAATTGTTTTCATAAACATTATTACTTCATTATTATGTTTTGCAGTGAAGAAACACTAGTTCCAATATTTATACCTTAAGTGTTACCATTTGAGCAGGTGGGATGGACTTGAACATGTCACCTCCAACATAATTGACGACACCATCAGCCGGTATCTTGCGAATCTCCTGTGGAAGATCTAGCACAGTGACCTTGATCTGTGGGAAGGCCTTGGCAATGGCCTTCCCTGTCGTGCCATCCCCATGGTAACAGCAGTCAGTCACCGACTTTACACCCTGGAAAATGAACTGGTAGTCCCGCACGCCAATGTTGGTGGCAAAGTTGTCGTGGACCAACAAACCCAGTATTGACATCTTGTGGAACTCGGGCTCCTTGTGTTGCATGCTCTCCTCGAACAGCGATGCCCCGTGCTTGTGATCGAAAGGAGGTGTCTTGGCTTCCTTCTTGAACCAGTCAGCTAGGTCCATTGCCAAGTCAATATAGTGAGGTGATGTCACTGTTAGCAGGAAAGGTGCATGGTCCATGTGGTTACTGTCGGCAGCGATGCCGTCCACCAGGAGGTATGACAGTGGTGTGAGGGAGTAGACAGCCTCATCAGAGGACCCAACCCTGGCGAAGACGCCCGACGAGGCCAGCAGCCTCATGAGGCGGCCAAGGAAAGGAAGCTTAGCCTGGGGGAGTGACAGTGCGGCGATCAGGTCGGCAAGCGAGGCAGCACCGCCGAGGCGGTAGATGGAAGTGGGTATGCCAAGCTCAGCAGCGCACTTGAGTGCCATGGACTTGAGGTAGCACAGGCTGTTTCGCCATAGATCGGCCTGTGCCTGCAGCAGCTCGGCGTCAGTGGGGACTACAATGGATGAGGCCTGAGCTGCCATTGTATGCTGCTCAATGGATCCTTTTTGTGTTGTTTTCTGTGCTCTGGTTAGATGCCTGGGTCGTGCATTCTTGGCTTGGGTTAATATAGTGTGTTTCATACCTACTGTTTGTTGAGAAGATGTTCATGATTGTGACCTTAGCTAGCTATCATCCATCCCCATGGACCACGAGGAGGGAGACGGTTCTATAGGGACGGATCTCGATTCAGAAATCTAAGTCGCAAGGAAAGTGATAGTGGTCATGCTCATGTATCTACGCCCATGTTTCACATGGATGTAGACACAACGAATCAGGCCTAGAAACGTACTACACATCTAGTAAGACAATTAAAAGCCCAGCTGCTAGCATTGGATGGCATGGAGCCGTGTCATACACTACTAATAAAATGGGAGCAGATATCCAGTAGTCATCCAGAAAAAAATAGGCATCTCTCACTCTTTTAGGTGTCTGAAAGATAGTGACTTAGTTTCATATACTAACTCTCCAGATGTGTGGCAAGAAATACTTGAAATAAATACCTTTCAACACAGCCTTTCGGCCAAATCAAAAGAAACGGGGTGATTCAGATGGTACTTTAGGGATAAAAGAAAAGTTCTGAAGTTTTAAAAAGCAATGCCTAAGACAATTAATCGGGGAATCTACCTTACGAATATTGTTATAGTGATATTTGAATTGCAATGTTGAACTATTAAATGCTTGTTTAGTACAATCACTACAATAAAAAGCATTTTTAGAAATGCCTCATTTTTCAATAGGGGAGTGTTGACACTAAAAAATGCCCAAGGAGTTTTAAGTATTATGAACGAGTTATAAACGTCTTGGGCATGGTGGAGGTCAAACGGCGCGACGAAATAACAAACGAAATGCGCGGAGGAGACGGCGAGCCACGGCAAGCCACCCCGAGTCGGCTTAGCCGACCCTGACAGTCGGCTTAACCGGTTTTGCTAGCCTCTAGTCGGCTTAGCCGACTGCCTGAGTTGGCTAAGCCGACTTCTCCTGATGCCAGCCCCGCGGGCATGCTCGAGCCCGTAAAAGTCGGCTTAGCCGACTCCCCTTGTCGGCTAAGCCAACTCTGCTTGAAAACCGAGGAGGATACTTTCTAAAGTCGGTTTTTGGTATATTTTCAACATGGAAAACTTGAGAACACATCTTGGAGATGTTTCCTACTGGAATAAGACCACCCCCTCTATATATATAAGAGGATCACGGCTGATTGAGTTCCCATCTATTCAATCGACAAAAAACACAAAACTATCCATCTCTTTGCCCTAAATTCTCCTCTCTCAACCCCTCCTGCTGTTCGGTGACGTCTCTCCACGAGATTCATCAGCGTTCTAGGCAGCCTTGCTAGTCCTAGGAGATCCTCCACGTGCTCCTCCCTGACGGATCCTTTCAGGAGTGGTTCGGGAGCCTTTTCAGCCGAGATCAAGCTCTACATCGGCCCTATTGACCTCTTGATCAGTTAGGCCGGTAACACTGCATCTCTTACTGCGTTGCAGGTCTTGTGAGACCTCTTGGGCGTCCAAGGCCCTCGCTGGTGTGTTGGATTGGAGTAATCTTCAGCGTCAACATACTTTTTGGTAACTCCACTAGGGAACGCTAGGCGAAAGATCAAGTTTTCCTTCGGCAACATGGGAAGCAACAGTGAAGATACCAGGGATAGGACCCAGGTTCCTCATGAGGGCAACATCAATCATCCCATGAACATTGATGAGCTCCTTGAGGAATTGAAGCAACAAGTGGAGGCCAAGTTCAACGCTGTTCTGAAGGCTTTTCTTCAGAGTTGCACTAAAGATCGGTGAGAAAAGGTCACTCAATTCAGGGAGCCAGATTTTAGCGAGTTGATCACTTCTACATCATCTGCATTTGCTACACCTAAGGTAAGGATTTCTGAACCTAAGTACGATGATATTGTTGATCCTTATCCTACGCATGCCAATTATGCTACTATGATGGATGATCATACAAAAGTAATAGATAATAATCTTTTGACTGCTGTCAACATGATCATGGCTCGATTTGATAAGCTAGAAGGGAAAACAACCGATAGCAATGCATCAGGTGTTGATTCTTCTTCTAAACAACCAGAATTCGGCATGCCTTCGAATTCTTATGACAATCAAGGTTTATATGCAGTAGCAAATAAAGGCAAATTGATCTCTTCGGCGATTGAAGTCGATAAGACTGGTTTAGCCGGTAGTGCTCCAACTAATCAAGTGGTTATCTATGGTCAAAATTTGGCTCGAAACACTCGAACCAATCAAACACCAACAACAAGTTGAGCTTCGGCAGGGCAAAACATTCTCCCCAACCTGCCAAAGTCACCAAGCCAAGTTCCCATACTTGATGATACACCTGCTGCACCTGTTGCTCCCTCTACCAATTTCAATGATACATTGAATCAGTTTAGGAAAGAATTGTCTAAATCGCTTGAGAAAAGTTTAGGTGTACAAATCAAGCCTAGTAGGACTACTTACCGTAAGCCATACCCTTCACACTTTGATTTCATGAAAGCACCTGATGGGTGGAAGATACCTGATTTCAATAAATTTAGTGGTGATGATAGTAAATCTACCATGGAGCATATTAGCATGTTTCTTGCGCAATTGGGTGAAGCTAGTGCTTATGATTTTATAAAAGTTCAAAATTTTCCATTGTCTCTTACTGGCATAGCTTTTGCATGGTTTACTTCATTACCAGCTTGTTCTATCGATTCATGGGCTGAATTAGAAGAAAAGTTTTATAGTTATTTTTATACCGGTATCCATGAAACTAGATTGTCTCATCTTGCATCAGTTCGTCAAGGTCATGATGAGTCTGTTCTTGATTTTATTAAACGATTTAGAGAAATTAAGAATCGATGCTTTCATTTAATGATTTCTGAAAGAGATTTAACTGACTTATGCTTTGCTGGTTTACGTCCTAGTATTAAGGATAAACTTGAACATCATGAGTTCATGAATGTTAATCAACTATTGCAAATGGTCGTTTCAATTGAATCACGCCTTAAAGAATCTCGTGATACCTATAAGTCTAATCGTCATAATGTGCATGTTATTGATGATCATTCTGATTGTTCTGATGTTGATAATAGGGAGGTTTGTCCTATTGAAATTAAATGACCAGCAGAAAATAAGATGGTTACTTGTCCATCTCTCAAACCGATTCATAAGAATCGAGGTGAAGAGATGAAGTTTACTTTTGATTTCTCTAAATGTGACCGAATCTTTGATGAATTATTAAAATTCGGTTATATTAGAATTAATTATACATTGCCTTCAACTGATGAGTTAAAAAGAAGAGCTTATTGTAAATATCATAATTCTTTTTCTCATGCCACTAATGATTGCAATGTTTTCCGTCTGCAGGTCCAATCGGCTCTTAATGAGGGACGATATGCAAGTTGATAAGGTTTCTTTTTCAATGCATACAATTGAAGCAGGACCACCCGCTATTTTTATTCGTCCTGAGCAAGCTGATACAACTCAAGGTAAGAATGTGCTTATCGGTTGACCACGTGTAGCACCGAATGTTGAAACGAATTCGGGGCGCAAGGTGGTGCTCGAGAAGGATAATAAAGGCATGAACAAATTGAAGATCACTGCTAGATCAACGCGGTATTTGAGAAGGCAGTGGTGGTACGAAACGGTGATGGCACAGCGTAGGCCGCCCAGGCCTAGGCCGACTCCACCCAGCAACAGAGCCAGTCGGCTAAGCCGACTCCCCTGTTTCTAGCAGTTCTAGTCACTCTAATGTTCAGGTTTTGTGCACATTTGTTCCATACGGGCCGGAGATTGGTACTTGGAAGACGAATGAGAAGAACCAAGGGGAGCTTGTGGTGAGGCCATCATGCACTTTTGATAGGCTCATGGCCAAGTATAAGCAAGAAAAGGCCGATTCCAAGAATCGGCCATTAAATAAAGGGAATCTACTCCTCCCAAGCGAGAAGATGACAAGGTTAAGCAATTGGTGGTGATGCAACTAGCAGCTCCAGTTTAGAGAGTTACTCCTCGTGTATCTCGTTGGGGACTCCCGATTCCACCTCCAGTCATACCACAATGGGGTCCCTATAGAGTTTGGGTCCCGTATCCTTTGGCGGCGCCTATGCATGGTCAACAAAGGTGGGAAGAGCCCACCAAATCAGTTCCAAGATCTTTCATGTTTAGCCGATTGAACAATAATTAGGCTCTAGCAGTGTAAATCAAAGCCAGGTGATTTCATTCAAGACTCCGGCTTCACAAAGTTCAGAAAGGGCACCAATGCGGCAGATTTACGTGCCTAAAAAGGTTGAGGCTCCTGTTATTCCTTCACCAAGAGCTAGGCCTCAATCAGTCATCACAATCGGCTCTATGGAAGCTCCTGTCATTAGCCATGATGGGCTGATTGTAATTAAAGAAACTCCAGCACAAAAGCAGGGTAAAGCTCCTAAAGAAGTTGCTGGAGAAGAGAAGGAGCGCGTCGAAGGAGATTCCAAGTATCGCCAACTCGTGTGGTGTCCTCGTGGGTTGAATAAAACCCAACGGCGTAAGTTGCAGCACGCTCAGCATAAGCAATAGAAGCGGGAGATGCTTGCCAAGATGGAGGGTGAAGTCCTAAATCCCGAGCACGTCAAAAGCCCTCCGAAATACCAAAATTCCGCTACTGCCGCTGGCCAGTCGACTAAGCTGACTCCAGAGTCGGCTAAGCCGACTCTTGTGCTGAGCTAGTCGGCTAAGCTGACTACACCTGTTCCTGCCGGCCTGGGTGTACCAGAGTCAGCTAAGTCTACTCACAAGTTGGCTAAGCCGACTCCCCCTGCTGATACTACTCCAGAAGCCCCAGAATCAGCCAGGCCGACTCTAGAGTCGGTTGAGCCGACTCTGACTGTCCCGATGGCCTTCGAGGTGTACTCCGATGATTTTGCTTCCACCATGGCTACTATGGTTGGCATGGAGGTGCCTAAGGTTCCCGATGAGGAGATGGTTGACTAGGAAGCTACTCCAGAAAGAGGGGAGATTAATGTGGTTGTTTTGTCCACCGATTACTACATCATTGAGGACGATTCAACCATAGTGGTGTTCAACTTCCCAATACAAGATGCCACATTCAAGAAACTAGAATAGTCTATTAATCACCTTAAGCCTTTGCATGTGAAGGGCCATATCAATGGTATTTTGGTCCATAACATGTTGGTGGATAATGGGGCAATTGTGAATGTGATGCCATATACACTTTACAAGAAGCTTGGTGGCACTGATGAGGACTTGGTCAAGACCAACATGATGATCACTAGAGTTGGATGAGGTGCTCCTATTCTAGCTAGAGGGATTGCTAACATGGAACTCACTATTGGAAGCAAGACCCTAGCCACGACATTCTTCATTGCAGATGTGCAAGGTTGCTACAGTTTAATACTTGGGCGTGATTGGATCCATGCCAACTATTGCATACCATCTAGCATGCACCAGTTTCTTATTCAACGGGTAGATGATGCCGTGGAGATTGTGCATTCAGATTCATCAGCTGAAGTAGCTATAGCCGATGCTCCTATGCTTGGGGGGCATGATGCTATTGTGTTGCTTGTCTGGTAGAGATCTTTCTAGCTATGAATTTATTAGTGTTACCAAACAAGGTGGTTTTATTCTTATATCTTTGAAGCCGATTGATAATCGGCTCAATATCATCATGTAATTGTTTATTAATGGATACAAATATTGAATGGTTGAAACATCGTGTTGATCAGTATCGGGCTAATAAGACTGATGCCTGTGAAGCGATAGATGATTTTGATGAGCTCGATAAGTTGGGCCAAGGATTTATGTCGGCCAACCCTTTAGAGCAGGTTCATATTGGGGATGGCTCTATGCCCCAGCTGACATTTATAAATCAAAACTTAGAAGCCAATTACGAAGTTGAGCTAATCACGCTTCTCAAGGAATATGTTGATTGTTTTGCATGGAATTATACAGAGATGTTTGGGCTAAGCCGAGAGCTTGTTGAGCATCGGCTCCCCATCAAGGATGGATTCAAGCCATATAAGCAACACCCCTGCCGATTTAATTCTACAATTTATGATCGAGTTAAAGAAGAAATTAATCGGCTCTTGCAAGCGGGTTTTATTCAGCCATGTAGGTATGCAGAGTGGGTCTCCAATATTATGCCTGTTGAGAAGAAAGATTCTAGGAAGATCAGAGTTTGCATTGATTTTAGAGATCTGAATAGAGCTACTCCGAAAGATGAATATCCTATGCCTATAGCCGATATGCTTATCAATGATGCTTTAGGACACCGGGTTATTAGCTTTCTTGATGGTAATATCGGTTATAATCAGATTTTCATGGCCAAAGAAGATATGTCGAAGACAACCTTCATATGTCCTGGGTTTGTTGGTCTATTTGAGTGGGTTGTGATGACATTTGGGCTAAAGAATGCAAGTGCTACTTATCAAAGAGCTATGAATTTGATTTTTCATGATCTAATTGGGGTGATTATGGAGGTTTACATTGATGATATTGTGATTAAATCGGTTGCCCATAAATCTCATTTGGCTGATTTACGTCTTGCTTTTGCGAGGATGCGCCGCTATGGATTGAAGATGAACCCACTCAAATGTGCTTTTTAAGTATCGGCTGCAAAGTTCTTAGGCTTTATTATTCATGATAAAGGCATAGAGATTGATCCCAAGAGGATAGAAAAGATCAAAGGAATTCAGGCACCTACATGCAAGAAAGACTTGCAAAAGTTCTTGGGAAAAGTGAACTACTTGAGAAGATTTATTGCCAACTTGTCCAGAAAGATTATTCCTTTTACCCCCATAGTAAAACTGAAGGATGAATCTGAATTCACTTGGGGGGCAGAACAACAAGAAGTATTTGAGAAGATAAAAGGAATATCTGTCAACACCACCGGTTCTTCGTGCACCAAGGGGAGGAGTTGCTTTTAAATTATATATTGTTGCCGAAGATAAGATAATCGGGGCTGTTTTGACTCAAGAAGACAAAGGTAAAGAATATGTAATAGCTTATCTTGGTCGCCGTCTTCTTGATCCTGAGACAAGGTATGCTCATATAGAAAAATTATGCTTATCACTATACTATGCTTGTTCTAAGATGAGACATTATCTTTTGTCTAGTACATGTATTGTTGCTTGCCAGGCCGATGTGGTAAAACACATGTTATATCGGCTAATTCTTCGTAAAAGGATAGCCAAATGGGTATACGCACTAATTGAATATGACTTGACTTATTAACCATTGAAAGCTTTAAAAGGTCAAGTCCTTGCTGATTTTATTGTTGAGCATGGTATTGAATTGGATAATAAAATCAATTACCTTACTTTTACTCCCTGGAAATTATATTTTGATGGATTGGTTTGCAAAGGTGGCCAAGGTATTAGTACTGTGCTTATTTCCCTTAGTGGTGCTGAAATTGAGATGTCAAGTCGGTTAAATTTTCATTGCACTAATAATCAAACCGAATATCAAGCTTTATTATTCGAATTGATTACATTACGGTCCATGGGAGTAAAACATGTTGAGGCGTATGGTAATCCCTTACTGGTGGTATAGCAAGTTGCTGGTGAATTACAATGCTTAGAAGGATCACTAAGAGTTTGTCTTGACGCTTGCCTCAATATTATTGGTTCTCTTGCCGAATTTCAAATTCGGCATGTTCCGAGACATGAAAATCAAAGGGCCAACATGTTAGCTCAACAAGCATCTGGCTATGACGTCGGTGGGCGTAATTTTCATATTTAAGAAAAGCCAACGCATGAAGATTTGGAATTTTCCCGTGCAGGTACAGACGAGTCAGCTAAGTCGACTGCTCTACTCACCTGTGGTCGACCCGGCCAATCTGCCCAAGAAGTCTTCAAATTGGCCTAGCAGAACTTCCGGTGATGTTAGGGCCGATTTATGTGATTGGAGGACTCCTTTGTTGGCATACCTACGTGATCCAAGTGGTAAAGTTGACAAAAGTGTTTGGCGGAGTGCTTTTAAGTATGTGTTGCATAATGATGAGCCCTACCAAAGAACCGCCAAAGATTTGCTACTAAAGTGCTTAGGATCTGATCAAGCAAGAGTGGCTTGGGAGAAGTTCATGAAGGCATTTGTGGTACGCATCAATCGACCCTGAAGATGAAGTGGTTGTTGCGTAGAGCCGGTTTCTATTGGCCTACTATGATGGCCGATTGTTTTTGATACTACAAAGGTTGTGAAGAGTGCTAAAGGTTTGGGAATATTCAGCTTGTGCCTGTTGCTATGCTTCATCCTATCATCAAGCCATGGCCTTTTCATAGTTGAGGGTTAGACTTTATTGGCTAAATACATCCTCCATCTTCTAAGGGACATCGGTTTGTGTTGGTTGCTACAAATTACTTCACTAAGTGGATCGAGACAGTTCCTTTGAAGAATATGACACACAAGGAAGTGATTGAGTTCATTATCGAGCATATCATACATAGATTCGGCATTCCTCAAACATTAACTGCAGATCAAGGGACATAATTTGTATTTAAAGAGGTGAGGGAATTTGCTGAATTATATAAGATCAAGTTGCTCAATTCATCTCCATACTATGCTCAGGCTAATGGCCAAGCTGAGTCTAGTAATAAGACTTTGATCAAGCTCATCAAGAAAAAGATTGAGGAGAATCCAAGGAGGTGGCATGAAGTTTTATCTGAAGCTCTATGGGCACATCGCATTTCAAGGCATGGTGCCATAAAAGTTACTCCTTTTGAGTTGGTATATGGTCAAGAGGCCATGTTGCCTGTCGAGGTGAATTTGAATGCATACAGGCTTGCTAAACAAAATAATCTATCAGCCATTGTGTATCATGATTTGATGATGGATAACATCGATGAGGTAATTGATATAAGATTAAAAGCTCTCAAGGAGATAGAGAAAGATAAAGCTTGAGTTGTCAGGGCATACAACAAGAAAGTCAAGAGCAAATCCTTCTAAATAGGAGAATTAGTGTAGAAAACCATACTACCTATTGGATCAAAGAGTAATCAGTTTGACAAATAGTCACCTAATTGGGTGGGTCCTTACAAAGTGATCAAAGTTATATACGGTAATTCCTATCTGCTAGAGACATTGCAAGATGAACGTCTCAATAGAGCATTCAATGAGAGGTACTTGAAAAAGTATTTTTCAAGTGTTTGATAAGAAGTCTAAGTGCTCTCCAAGCAATGGCCGATACATGTATCGCTCTTAGAACAAAAATGGCCAATGTATACATCGCCCTTAGTCGCTGAGCAGCCGATGAGATGGGTATCATCGCTGTTTAGTTTTATTGTGTTTTGGCTCAATTGAGTGTTTTCAGATTCATGCATTATTCACCTGAAAATAGGGGGATATATGTTGACACTCAAAAATGTCCCAAGGAGTTTTAAGTATTATGAACGAGTTATAAACGTCTTGGGCATGATGAAGGTCAAACGGCGCGACGAAATAACAAACAAAACGCGCGTAGGAGACGGCGAGCCACAGCAAGCCACCCTGAGTCGGCTTAGCCGACCCTGACAGTCGCCTTAGCTGGTTTTGCCAGCCTCCAGTCAGCTTAGCCAACTGCCTGAGTTGGCTAAGCCGACTTCCCCCGATGCCAGCCCCGCGGACGTGCCCGAGCCCATAAAAGTCAGCTTATCTGACTCCCCTTGTCGGCTAAGCCGACTCTGCCTGGAAACCGAAGAGAATGCTTCCTAAAGTCGGTTTTTGGTATATTTACAACGTGAGAAACTTGGAGAACACATCTTGCAGATGTTTTCTACTAGAATAAGACCACCCCCTCTATATATATGAGAGGATCATGGCCGATTGAGTTCCTATCTATCCAATCGACAAAAACCACAAAACTATCAATCTCTTTGCCCTAAATTCGCCTCTCTCAACCCCTCCTGCTGTTCGGTGACGTCTCTCCACGAGATTCATCGGCGTCCTAAGCGGCCTTGCTAGTCCTAGGAGATCCTCCACGTGCTCCTCCCTGACGAATCCTTCCGGGAGTGGTTCGGGAGCTTTTTCAGCCGAAATCAAGCTCTACATCGGCCCTATCGATCTCTTGATCAATTAGGCCGGTTACGCTACGTCTCTTGCTGCGTTGCAGGTCTTGTGAGACCTCTTGGGCGTCCAAGGCCCTCGCTGGTGTGTTGGCTTGGAGTAATCTTCAGCATCAATAGGGAGGCTCAATCTAAAACCGACTCCGAAACTAGTTCTCAAAACGAACCACATCTAGCAATGCATTTTTAGGGATGACTGTCATTTCCAGTCGCTTCTACAAATGCCCCTACTTTAGATGTGGCTCTAGATCCAACTGCCCCTATAAATGAATTTTTAGAGGCGGCTCTAAAAATAGGTGATGCACAGTAAAATTCATGTTTCTTAAACAAAGTCGAATGAAGATAAACTTTATATTAAAACTAGCAAGGAAATCTGCTTAAGTCGTAAGGAAAGTGATAGTGCCCATGCTCGTGTATCTACGCCGCGTGTTTCACATGGTCATAGACACAACCTACCAGGCCAAGAAACGTACTACACATCTAGCTAGTAAGAAAATTAAAAGCCCAACTGCTTGCATTGGACGGCACTCGAAATGGGAGCAGAAATCCAGTAGTCATCCAGAAAAAATATGCATCTCTCACTCTCTCAGGTGTCCGCAAGATAGTGACTTAGTTTCATATACTAACTCCCTAGATGTGGCAACAAATACTTGAAATAAATATCTTTAAACACAACCTTTAGGTCGAGTCAAAAGAAATCGGGTGCTTCAGATTTTTGGATGGTACTTGCACTGTGCCAAAACTGCACAAAGAACAATTCTAAAGTTTTAAAAACCAATGCCTAAGACAATTAATTGGGAAATCTACCGTACGAATGTTGTTATAATGTTATTTGAATTGCAATTTTGAACTATAAAATGCTTGTGTATAGTACAATAAAGATAGTTTGGTTTATTTCTGTAACATATAGTGGTATGCGTGAGTAATTGAGCAAAAAGCAAAGTAAAATGGTACTTTGCTTTGTGTTTGCATATATATATATATATATATATATATATATATATATATATATATATATATATATATATATATATATATATATATATATATATAATGGCACAATGGTGGGCAGCAACATGTATGTGGTTATTTTGGTTTTCATTTGCGACAATTTCTAAGCCTTCCAAGGCTCCAAGTGAACATGAAGGTTTCTTCGTTATGACACAAGATGTACAATGGGAGTATATTACATAAATTCTGTAGTGGGGTAAGTTATATTGTCTGGGATAGATGCCAAATAATGGCACTAATCATGCTTTAGTTGGCCAATTAATCAATGGTTTCTCGTTCAATAATTCATTGGCATTGTGTATATATATTTTTTGAACGAAAGGCACGAGACAGTGCCAGTTCCTATTTTAAAAGAAGAGTAATTACAAGGTTTGTTAATCTGAAAAGATTAGAAACCAGTCAAGCCAAAAAAAAAGGGTGAAAAACTACTCTCTGCCAAGGAGAGGTGCAAGGCACCTCGCACCCGCCATTGGCATCGTATATATGCGTTTATTGCAACTTGCATTGGGTGGACAATAAGTGCCTATATAACTATACCCACTTAGGATCAAGGCATCCGAACAAGTAGATCATCATCTGCGCCATTTTCCTTTGGTTCAAGCATCATATAGTTTTTGATGGACTCTTTGAAAGCACCAGATGTGAATAATCATCGAACGGTATGTCGTCATGATGGTGGGAATGCAACCATTTTGGGAGTAGGCAAAGCTGTTCCATTGCATGAGTTTCAACAAAATTCATTCTCTGATTACTATTTTGAGATTAGCAGAAGCAATCACATGGTGGATTTGAAGGCAAAGTTTGCAAACATTTGTAAGTCCATGCATGTACAAATGATTGTTCTTTATAGAACTACCTTTATTATTGTGTGTAATACTATAGACGATATCTGCTGAATTTGGAACTAGGGAAAGATGTGTTTAATTGTGTTATTAGGCAATTCATCCATACAAATAACATCACCATGAAGTCTATGATAGTTCAATAATTTTAATTTTGTTTCTAGTGAATGATAAATAAACAAGTAATAGTATACTCCCTCTGTATCGGATTTAGAAGTCGTTTTGGACAAGGTTTGGGTCAAACATTGGGAATATAAAAATCATCAATAACTTTTAAGTTGTTGAGTTTGCAAATGTAAAAATTATATGAATATATTTGTCTTGAAAAATACTTTCATAAAAGTATACATACATCACTTTTCCATAAATATTTTTTATAAAAATAAGAGGTCAAAGTTGTGTTTTGGAGACCGTGTCGCTGTCCTAAACGACTTCTAAATTCGATACGGAGGGAGTACTAGTATTAACTATCACTGATTGTCTGCTGATGCATTTCTGCGTGAACCTGCAGTCTTGCAGTAGCACTAATACGTATAGCACATGATGAATTTCAGGTGAGAAGACCATGATCGAGAAGCGACACTTTTACTTGTCCAGCGAAATGTTGAGGGAAAGCCCGTCCATCACGGCGTACAGCTCCCCTTCCCTCACCCGCCGGCAGGAGCTCGCCGATGTGGGTGTACCCGAGCTCGGCGTGGAGGCGGCACGCAAGGCCATGAGTGACTGGGGCAAGCAGGCCTCCGACATCACGCATCTCGTCGCCAGCACGTCAAGCAGCGGCTGCATGCCTGGCGCGGACTGTGAACTCGCCAGGCTCCTCGGCCTCAGGCCATCGACCAAGCGCTTCATGCTGTACCAGACCGGCTGCCACGGTGGCTGCACCGCCCTGCGCCTCTCCAAGGACCTTGCGGAGAACAACCCCGGCGCCCGGGTGCTTGTGGTATGCTCCGAGGTGTGCACCCTATCGCTTCGAGGCCCCTCGGCGTCCCACATGGGGGACCTCGTCGGCCAGGCCATCTTGGGTGACGCCGCCGGTGCTGTTGTGGTGGGCTGCAACCCCACCGCCGAAGAGCACGCCATGTTTGAGCTTGTGATGGCGTGTCAAGAGACCGTGCCGGGGACGGAGGAGGCCTTGGTGTCCAAGCTCCGGGAGGAAGGGATAGTGTACACCCTGGACCGAGACATACCCCGGCATGTGTCCGGTTCCGTGGAGCGGTTGGTGGAGCTTTTGCTGCAGGAGGCCACGGTGCCTGCTCCCGACCTGAACGAGGAGGTCTTCTGGGTGGTGCATCCAGGTGGACGCGGTATACTTGATAGGATTGAGAGCAAGCTGGGGCTGGGGGAGAAGAAGCTGGAGGCGTCAAGGGCCGTGATGAGGCAATACGGCAACACAAGGTGTTCGTCTGTCATCCTAGTTTTGGAAGAGATGCGGCGGATGTCGGAGCAGCTGGGTCTGCGCACGGCGGGGGAAGGCCTCGACTGGGGGCTCCTCGTCGGCTATGGCCCTGGCATCACCGTCGAAGCTATCCTCCTCCACGCGCTGCCAAACAAATTAAAGAAAGCTATAGCATATATTAAACTGAACGTCCATGATTTAAGTCAGTAAATGCTTTACTTCCTGAACGGCTGAAGCCGGCTGGACCAATCGTTTATGAATAGACAGAGTGAGGTGATGAGGACACATTGGGCCTCAGGCGCTGTACGAGGACTTCTAAAGCCCAACAACATCTGTTATATATATAAAAAAATGCCCAATAGGCCATCCTTATAAAAACAAAGCTATACAGCAATGTTGTTGGGATAGAATCGGCTTGTTTTTTATGAGGAAATTTCTTCCTTCTTTTACTCATATAAGTTCAGCTTTCTTTTTTGGCCTTTTCAATTCGAAGTTACATATTTGGTCTGAAATCTAACTGTTCTTTTTTATATGATCCTTTAACAATAGGTAACTTCAAATCTAAAAGAGCCAAGGGAGGAAGCCGAGCTATTTTTAGGGTCAAGGAAGAAATTTTCTCTTTTCCTATTGTGAGCCGGAGTTGCATTGATGTATTAAGGAAGATGTCCTACATAACCCTTTAACAATAGCTTCAACCTAGGTTTTCTCCCTCAGCCACAAAACCAAACAAAATTGTTCCCCAACTATATCAAACCGTGTAAGCGTAAATACCTGCTTGCCGGAGGTAGTTTTGCTCTTAGGTGGCGCTAACGTGTCTAATGCATTTGCTAAGTAAATATGTGACATGATTAACTACTGGCCAATAATTAAATTAAGTGCCCTATATAACAATTATCTCCTCATAATTGGAAGAATAATAAGAATAGAAAAAGGACAAGATGGCCCCTCTCTCCTATGTCAAGCTAGCTAGTTTTAGTGGATAATCCATGCATATTATCATATCCCTTGTATTCTCTAATGTATTGCTAAATGATTGAAAATATATGATAGATGGGCCAGCCTTACATATTTCAGCCATAGGCTTGGGCTATGGAAGATTCAAGGTGAAAGCATACTCTTTTTCTTGTCTAAATCTATGATGTGTTACAGGGAAAGGAAGTGTTAGAATTTAGTTGGGATTGATTCATTTTCAATTCAATCTGAATTTAGTTGGGATTGGTTCATTTTCAATTCAATTCTACGTTGATTCTCACCAGATTTGTTAGAAATAAAGATAAATGTTAGAAATTCTCACATTAATCAAAAACATCAGGCCATTAAATCAGTAACTCTAGCCATCCATAACCACCGGATGTATTTTTGTTTTCTAGAAAATTACACACCTATGCCACTATAAATAAAAAATCAATTTTCAGGAGGAAAAAAATTTAACTGTTTGGTCGTACATGGGAACTAATAGTAAAATATTAGATGAGTCATATTAATCACGTCACGTGGTTCACAAATTTTCTGCTACCACATTCACAATTAGTTAACAGAATATCTGTATTAATAAAACAAAATATCTATCTTATTAAAATGAAAATAATATTTTACCGACATTTACAATTATAATTAATATAAAATATTAGATGAGTCTTACTGTTATCACATTCACTTGGTAATGTATCAATAAAATATAATATCTGTTGTACCCATCATGTATCGGTTAATTAATCTATTCATAAAAAATCTGTTAGAAGTTTAATATGTCAATAAAAAAATCAGAGGCAATCTATCCGTGCCAACAAACAAGATACATGTATGCCGCCAGACTGCTTTGATTTGAAATTTGTCCCAAAAATGATGTTAAGAGCTTTAGACACATTTTTGGCCCACAGAAAAATCTGCATGTGCAACAATTCCGGCCTTTAATTTCCTTAACCAAATGCATCAGGATAGTCTTCATGCTTGCATGCAGCGCATGTTAATTAGGCAACTAAAGCACGGGACATCCCCTTTTTAAGAGAATCAAGTGCAACAAACCAAGGGTATTAGAGACATTTCTCTTCTCCACTAATCTGTCGAAAAATCCTATAACATCACTTTTTTGGGACGAAGGGAGTATTATATATAAATAAAGAGGAGGCAATTTCCGTAGCCATGCAAAATCTGAAATTAACTCTCTAAATTTACATCTAAATTATGCACATCTGCCATTTATCAACCATAATTCAAAATAGACCATAAATTTGTATTTAAATTACCTATATTTATCATTATGAAAGATAATGCAAAGTATCTCCTACATCTATCATTAATTAAAGATAATGCAATGTATCTTTTCATTTAACTTCTTAATTATGTGGGGGAAGAATCAAGCCATCTAATTTCTTTCCAATTTTCCTCCTTTGGTTCCACTTAATCATACATAATTGTTTGATCTTATCCATCAAATCATCTAAATTCATGGACTTGTAGTCCTTAAACCAATTGTCCTAGCCAAGTTGTTGGTCACATAGTTCACTTTGCAAATGGTTGAGAATTGACTTCTAGTCCACAACTTCAAGTACACATGTTCATTCTCTGGTAATGGATTTCTGAGGTAATCATCCTCATCCTAGTCTGTATTGTTTTCAGGATGCCCTTCAATAACAAACTCCCACTCGGTGATAGGTTCAAATGTCTATGAGGGATCACAACAAACGATGAACATCTCTACAATGTTCTCCTTATTATGCATATCAAACATAGACATCAAATCCAGGTCTGATTTTACATCTGAAAAGTCTTAAGAACATTATCATAGTATCGGACATGTGCAACTTCCGTGTAGTCTGGTGGGTACTTCTCTATAACTGATTCAATGAAATCCTTATAATTCGGCAAGTCTGAATCAACAACCATCTCGAAACAAACATTTCACATCCTTTCAAGTCTTTTTTGCGATTGTCAAGCAAATGAATTTTCTATAGAAAACTAGTAGCCGGATCGTCCATCCTGTGACTCCACAATAACGATGGCAGGCATGAGAACTTCTGAACTTCGTAACCCAACTGCTACGGAAGACATGGAGATAGAAAAACTCACCCCTGCAGCGCCTTCTATGAGTTGGTGGCGTGTCCCAGTACACGACGGCTTAACAGCAGCCCTGGATGCACCAGACCTGGGTGTATCGGGCCTGGTTGCGCACGGCTTGGTCATGCTGGCCACCCCGTGTCCGCGGCGGCTAGCCCCAAGGCCGCGGCACCCACCCCCACATCCACGGCGGCCAGCCCTGAGTCTGCGGTGCCCGCCCCCGTGGCCGCGACGGACACCAGCGAGGCCGCGTGGGTAGCCTCCATGGCCACCTCCGATCTAGGGTTACGAGGTAGGAGAGCCACCCGTGCGAGTGACAGTCTGGACGAAGAGTCGCCACAGATGACTGAGTTCCTCTCTTCCCTTT
This sequence comes from Saccharum hybrid cultivar R570, assembly GCA_038087645.1. Lineage (NCBI taxonomy): Eukaryota > Viridiplantae > Streptophyta > Magnoliopsida > Poales > Poaceae > Saccharum > Saccharum hybrid cultivar. Next base: position 15,429,904 of record JAQSUU010000793.1, on the reverse strand, counting down.
GCTCAAAGGGCACTATAATCTTTTTCCGTTGCTCCACTTAGAGAGCTAACTATGCTTCTCACAAAGCTAACAGGAGTGTCAAATGTAAAAGAAAAACTTGAGACAAGGACAGATAGGAAAGAATTTGATTTTTGGTGTAAAATAAGAAAGCATTACTTTTTTGGGCCAAAGAGAAAATTTCTCTTCATATTTTGAAATAGCAGCAGTTGGTAATTTGGATACAAATTAAACAGATTCCTTATCTTTCAAGATGTGGGTTTCAAAAGCGTATTTATGGGTTACTTTGCATCATCTTTTTCATATATAATAGTACAGGTGAGTAATTTTGAAGCAAATTTACATGGTGATTTTAAATTACCTTTTGTAATGGTAGAGGTGACTAATTTAGATTCAAATTTAGGGAGTTACCTTATGCAGTTTCGCATTGGCAGAGATCGACAATACTTTGTTAGTATACAAAACAGATCGCAATGGATTACTTTTATGATTTTTTTTGCAATGGCAAAGATGGATAATTCGCAATGGCTACATGTTTCCTGAATTTTATGAGATTTTATAGGGTTCAACTTATGTCCTAGTGCATATCCTATAAGGGTTAATTAATACTAGGCTGGTTGGAGATTTCCAATCAGTCGTATTAAGGTACATTCTCCTATTCACACAGGCGCAATACATGTTATACAGTGACTAACTTTGCTATGAAATTGTTGCGGTCATTGGTTAGCCACCCTTCCATGTTTAACAACCAGAAGAACACCCCGCGCATTGCTACGAAAATTGCTGGTGAAATTATACTACCTATATTTACTAATATGATTGAAAAAATGTCACACCTATTTTTAAGGAACAAATGGAATGTATAATCTTATGTGCGCCCAGAGATCAATCACACATAAGATGACAAATATAAATAGTATCATCACAAATGTTTATTACATAACGAATAATATCACAGAGTCTTCACGTATTTAAGCGGAAACATAAGATAACTCTTGTGGTAGCTAGCTCCATAGCACAGGCACGTCAACTGGTTGACCACAAGTCTAGTAATCTTCAGGGAAGTAGTAGTAATTACTATTCAAACATTCTGGAGTCCATCCTGAGGTGTGGGGGGAATACAAGCGTGAGCACAAAGGTACTCAACAAGTGTAACATGGGGGTTCATGAAGCTCAAAAGTGATAGACACAGGTTTAACTGCATGTAGCTTTAAGTTAATCATATTTTAAGCAATTGAGTAGCAATAAATTGGTGATGTTCCCATAATAACACACATGATCATATAAAGAGAATAATGAATAGCAAGAACAAGTAAATTAATAGTGATCTCTATTCCGTAAGGGTCTAAGGCCGCTCGTGTCCGTGAGTACGGCTGATATACCAGTTTTACACTCTACAGATATTGAACACTTTCACTGTGAGTCGTAATCCCCAAAAGTTCAAGGTCATGACTCCCCATTAGACGGTTAAGTTTCACTATGAAGTTTTTTCAAGGTTCATCTAACAAGTTAGGGCCGCTAGGTTTATGTGCCCTACAAATGTAGAGCTCCTCTTCCGTATGGCACAATGACACGTAGCCTATACTCATAAGGACAGAAGCCGCACTACATCCATCCCGGAACACATCCATTTTGCGCCATAAAGGTAACCACTAACCGGCTAGAAAAGGTCCCCTTATATGACTAAAGTCAGAGCCATGTAGCCCTCATAGCTGTATTGTAAGTCCCGGATGTTCGCTTACAGATAAGCCCTTACGGAGAGGAATTTAGAGAAAACTCTAGCCCTCTTGTTCCCTGTTGCTAAAAATCATCTTTTAGTGTTATTGCATATATCATTAGTCAAATTACAAGATCATTGTTTATGTGAGCACTAGCAAACTATCCAAAGCTATAACCATAGGATTCAAGGAACAAGATCAATACTAAGACATCCTTAACAAGGAGACACATGCATAATGAATTAAGTGAATTAAGGTGAATAGGTAACAAGAATAATCCCATGCTATATTTGCCTTGATCTAGCTGATTCTGTTGATCTAGTTCGTAATAGTACTCTTGATCACCAACGAACTGCTCACCGTCTATTCTCGATTAACACATTAACAACAATCATCCAAGAGCAATCATGCAAAGCAAATAAAGCTATAATTAGAACAGTACACCAACTGTAGTAAAATAATATGAAAAGTTTGTAAAATGAATCTACATCTCACTAGGATCACACAGACGCGAATTGCACGTAAATCGGAGCTAAAACGGAAAAAGTTATGATTTAAACAAGATTTACTTTATTAAAGTAGTAGATTAAATCTAATCTCAAAATTTAAAAGTTGAAAACCTACTAAACAGTAATACTAGCATGTAGATTACGTAATTACGAACCTAACGAAACTTGAACGGGTCAAATCAGAGTTAAAACGAAGATTTTATAAACAAAATAAAGTAGTGGCAATTCTGTAAATAAATTGAATTTAATTATGATTTAAAATAAATAAAAACCGGGTTTTAATCTGATTCGAGGACGGCGGGCGTAATAACGTAGAAACCGAGGGGCTCTTTATAAAGATTGCCAACCGAAGGGGTATCAGCCAACCACAGTCGTTCGATCTGAGTTGGGCGGTTCAGATTAGATATGGAGGAGCGAGAGGGAAGCGGCCGACCACCAACAGTGCCAGCACGGCGGCGACTTGGCCGGCGACGAGCAATTGCTCACCGGCGTGGAGCAATCTAGCGCTACAGTACGTTATCGGATGAACCAAGAGCACAGGGAGATAGAGAAGATGCCCGCGAACTCACCAAGGGCGAAAACGGGGTCGAGGATGGACTGGCGACGTCAGGCGGACTCCAATGGCGGGCGGTGAGCTCCTGTACATGGCAGTGATGCTCAATTAGCTAACAAATTTGAAAAAGGAGAAGAAGGGGCTCGACAACTTTCAAACAGCAACCCGAAGCACTTCGGAAGCTTACGGAGGTGACCAAATCAACGAGTTTGTCGAACCGACTTCGGCAATGGTTGAGCTTGGGTTGCGACGCTGCTGCGAGGTCGATTCGAGGCGATGACTTGCGATTAGGGTTGAGGTAAGGCGGCGCACACACGGCTGCTATTTAAGAGAGAGCTCGACGTGCGGATCAAGCCAAGAAGTAGTCAGGGTGGCATCGGACTCCACCGGTGTGTCCACCTCGGTTACGAGCAAGAGGAGAAAGACACCGCTTACATGCGGGCCCCATGTGGCAGTGAGAGAAAATGCGGGACCGGGCTGTCATTGGAACAGAGTGGGAAGAGGAGCAAAGGGCCTGCGGCCTTGTTAGCTGGGCCGGCCCGTTGCGCGGCGCGCGGACAAGAGGAGCTGGGCTCGCTAGCTTCGGTCCGAATAAGAAAAGAGGGGCTGGGACAAGGAGGGAGGAGAGAGTGTGGCTGGGCTGCCGGATGATGAGGCCGAGTGGCCCAACGGCTTGTGGAGCGGGCCAAATGCAAAGGAGGGGCAGCAGCAGGCCTTCGGGCCAGAAGATGAGAAGGAAGAAGATTTTCATTTTCTTTTCCTTTTCTAATATTTCAAAGCAATTTCAAATAATGTTTGAAATCATTTTCTCTTGTAATAAAAACCAATCATCACCGAGGAAAATATGCAGCGGCATGTATGCACAAGCATGTGTCTAACCTTATAGTTGATTTTATTTATTGAAAATTATTATTTCTCTAGGTTCAAATGCTCACAAAATTACGTAAATAAATCAAATTCTCCTAATTTAAAATAATAAAAATTTTAGGGTGTTACAATAAATATCATAATATATGTTAGTGGATGATTTTTAGTATTATGATATGAACAACTAAATATATGTTAGTAAATGATGTGATTTGCTAATGTGAATAGCTTGAAGGAAGACATAATAGCATGTATTAGTTAGATGTGATAGTGGATGCTGATGTGGACAGCGACGAAGCCAAAAAAAATTTAGGACGGGCTGAACAAAAGTCTACGGCAACTTAACTCTACTATGACCCCTCACAATAGACAAATATATAATAGCTTGAATCAATTTTATATTGAAAACGTCGACTAACGATGAAATTCACAAAATACATCATAAAAAAGATACAATTCATTCATACCGAAAGGCCCTATTGCGAAACTAATAAATAGCAGGTGACGTTGCCCCCACATTATTCCTCCAAAGTAGCGACCTACACAAATAGACATAATTGATTAGTCAAATATATATGGACCTCCAAATTATGAATTTAGAAGAGAATAGAGCGTACCACAACTTTTTTAGGCAATAACATACGACGCTTTTTCATCTCTTAAAACCGCTTTTTCATCTTTTCATTATCAATCTTTCTAAATATCTCCTTCTCAGTATAGCATATCATCAAGTCATTGAGCCATTCATCACCCATTTTATTACGCAAATCTGTCTTTATAATGTTCAAGGCTGAAAATATCCTCTCAACTGAAGCTTTTGCCACCGGTAGCATCAAGATTAGCTCAATAAGACGATAAACCAATTTATAAGACGTGTGCATATTAGTCTTGATCATAATTTCAGCAACTTTTTCAAGCTCAGTGCATCCAAGAAAGTCTGGAGTTCTTCTAGCACGGTTGACAAGCTGTCTAAGATGATTTGGCAAAACAGCAAGTTCATCAATATTAAAATCCTCGGCATAAATTTCAGCAAGCCTCACAAGTTTGTCCACATCAAAATTAGAGAATGAGTTCCTTAGGTTAAAAGCAGCTATACATACTAATAACTCTGAACTAATTTCACTAAACCGGTGATTCATCTCAGTCAAAATGGCATCAATGACGACCAGAAAAAGCTCAACATGATAGTAATGCATGTTTATTACCTTTTGCTTTCTTCTTCTAGATGTCCCTCTAACATTTATTTCCTTATCCATATCTGTCACTTCAATTTCATTCTTCTCACAGAATGTTATCACTTTTTTGAGTAATGGCTCCCATCCATTTTTCCTCATATCCTGCAAGCTATCTTTCACATCTATGATCAAATGCATTGCTTCAACTATGTCTTGATCCTTCCTTTGCAAAGCTTGTGATAAAATATCTGTCATGCTCAACAATTGTATCATCAAATGCAGGATGAACACAAAATCAAAACTCTCCATTTTTTCAATTAAACCTAAAGCTGCACCGTTATTTCTTGGTTTAATAGAATCTTTCTTCACTATCTCAAGCACATCTATGATAGCCTCCCACATCACCAAAATGCGAAGCAAAGTTTTAATATGTCAACCCCATCTAATATCTCTTGGTCTAGCTAGGCTACTTTCTTGATTTAAATCTCTTCCAGTCATAATCTCACCTTTCTCAATCTTTTCTAGCAACATATCATGATGCTTTGCAAGCAAGGCATCTTTTCCCATACAAGATGCACCCACATTGGTGATCTTTTCTCATACAAGATGCACCCACATTGGTGACTGTTAAAGAACATAGTTAAAGAAATCTGCAATGTCTGCACTAGAAGTCAAAACAGCAACAACCACTAGTTGCAATTGATGGGCAAAACAATGCACATAGAAAACATAAGGATTTTCATCATGAATCAATTTCTGCACCCCATTAAATTCACCTCTCATATTAGAAACTCCATCATACCCTTGCCCACGAAGCATAGAGATAGACAAATTGTGACTTGAAAGCATACCGATCAAAGCTTCTTTCAATGCAATAGCTATACAACTCTGAATATGCTAAAGTCCAACAAATCTCTCGACCACTTGCCCTTTATCATTCACAAACCTACACAGTACATTTGTTTATGTGTTAGTATATGTAACACCCAGAATTTGCATGATTTAAAATAGACCAAATTGATTTAATTATGCAATTGACTGTGCATATGTAACATAGGGAAATAATACTTTTATTGAAATTAAAATACAATATAAGGCTAGATACATGTTTGTGCATTTATGCTGGTGCATTTATTTATTTGTGCTGAGTGGTTTTAATAGAAATTCAAAACTGATTCAAATCCATTTGAAATTGGCTTTGGAAACTTCAGAAAATAAAACAAAAGAGATAACTCTCTCCTTCTCCCTGGTTTTGGCCTGGTGGCCCAGCTAGCCGCTAGCCGGCCTGCTTCCTCCCTCTCCCATCGCAGGCCCGCTCCCTTCTTCTTTTCTCTGGCCGCTCGGCATGTGCGTGGCCCAAGCTAAAGGCGCTGCTCCCCTCTCTCCTTTGGGCTGGCCCATCAAGTGTGCCACGAGCCTAGTCCTCCCTCTCTCTCTCTCTCCCTTGCGTCACTGACGCCGTGGCCCCACACAACCTGGTCATCCTTTTCCTCATGCTCGAGTTCGAGCCAGACCCGAACCCAACATCGACCTAGGTTCCAATCCCAATCATGGGATTTCTTCCCAAGTCAACCCATCTTCGCCTTATTTAAGCTATAGCCAAGCCGCCGCCCTCCTTTTCCACCCTAATTGCAAGCGCCACCACGCAAATGAGCTCAAGCCACAGAAAACCCTAACTCACCGCCATCGACTGCAATCCGGCGAATTCGCCGCCTTGTCGTCCCTATAAGTATCGAGCCGAGCTTCGTGTTGTTCTTGCGAAGCCAACGGACCCCCTTCATCATGTCATTTTTGTCTTACATTGCTCTCAGTGCCTCGCCGTCAGTTGCAAGGTGCCACCGTCTGCCTATCTAAGCCATACTCCGCCCTCATGTCGTCCCTCCTCCGTTTTCTCCACTGGTGAGCTCGCCATCATCTCCTGGTTATTCTGGTATCTTTCTCGTGACAAATGGCGGCCTCTAGATGTATCTCGATGAAACTCCAGTGAGGTACCCTCATCGCCAGCCATGGCCCCCGCTGTGCATGGCACTGTAGCTGGCCAAAATTTCCTCTCCCTCCTCCAACTTCTAATCTGGACCGTTCAAATTGAATCCAACGAATCAAAATCGCCAATACCATTTCGTCAGTCACTTTTGATAAGGAGCCCCTCCCTTTTATCAAAATAGAACCCTCCATCCTCAAATCATATTTAAATCAGATTTTTATTTATTTTAATTCATAATTAAGTTCAAACTATTTACAGTTTTGCCATTGAATTCAAATGCTTATAAAATGCTCATTTTAACTCTGAATTGATCCGTTCAAGTTGCGTTAGATTCGTAATTTCGTAATCTACATGTTAGTGCTACTATATAGTAGGTTTGCAACATTTAAATTTCAAGCTTATTTTAATATATTTATTTATCTATAGGAAATCTTAGAAAATTCATATCTTTCACGTTTTAACTCCGATTTTTTTTGATCTTTACGTCTGTGTGATCATAGCAACGCGTAGAATAGTTTTATAAACCTTTTATACTGCTTTGCTACTGATGGTGTGCTGTTCTAATTATATCCTTGTTTGCTTCGTGTATGATTGCTCGAATGCCTATGTGTTGATGCTTGGTGATCGAGTATAGACGGTGAGTCGTTTCTTGACGATCAGGAGTATTATTTTGAGCCGGACCAGCAATACCACCCGAAATACCTTAATCAAGGCAAGTATAACATGGGACCATCCTTGATGTCCTATTCACTAGAATTATTATACATGTGCATGTGTCCTCCTTGACGACCTAGAGATTATAACTTAGATATTTGATATCTTGATTCCTTGTTGCCTATGGGATTTGCATTGGGTAGCTATTGCTAGTGCTCAATTATAAACAATGATCTTGTAATTTGACTAATGGATTATGCAATCAACCTTTTAAGATGACTATATTACTATTTAAGGGTGCTAGAGCATTATGTTGTTTTTAAGTTGCTCAAGTTAATCTTCGTAAGGACTTATCTATAAGTGATAATCAGGATTAACAGTACAGCTGTGGGGGCTACATGACTCTGACTTTAGTTGTTTAAGAGACCTTTTCTAGCTTGTTAGTGGTTACCTTAATTGGCGTAAGAATGGCTTGCCACTTTGGGTGTAGGGCGAGCCCTATCCTTTGTGTGTATAGGCTGCGAGTTGTGTGCCACTAGGAAGGAGGGTTCTACATCTGCTTGTCGAGTGAATCTAATGACCCTAACTTGTTAGATGAACTTTCTAAATGGCTTTATATGGTTCTCTGGAGTTTGGGTTTGATATCTCCACACATTTGGAAATTATGACTCATAGTGAACATGTACAACTCTGCGCAGAATTTAATAAACTGGTATACTAGCTGTGCTCACGGATACGAGCGGCCTTAGGCATTCTTACAGAATAGATGATCACCATTGTTATATCATGTTTTAATTTCTGTTGATTATTATTACGCTCATGTTAATGCTATTCATTATTCTTATTACAATTATCATTGATTCATTAATGGGATTTGGATTACCTGGATGCTACTTAATTGCTAATTATATAATGAATAAAAGCTAAATATAGTCAACCAGTATTTAGCCTTTTGTGCCACATGAACCGTGTGTTATACTTGTTGAGTACGACATGTGCTCACCCTTGCTATTTTAACCACAATAGATGAGGAATGGGATGATGATTACCACAATGAGTACTAGGCTTGGTGTTAACCAGTCAACCGCATCCCTATATTTGGAGCTTCCGCCAAAGATTTGTTATTAGTAGCTACTCTTTTATGTATGATACTATGTGATAAATATTCATTCGCTATGTAATAAGCATTGTGATGATACTATGTAATTTATCAACTTATGTGTGCGACTGTTTCCTGGGGCGCACATGAGTCTTTTATGCATCCTATTTTGTCCTTAAAAATGGGTGTGACAGTATAATTATAGAAATAATTGTAATAAAATCTATGCACAAAATTGCAATTGTGGAGTACTAACCTTAGAATCACTGCCATTTGTTGTTTTATTGATACATCTCGAGACTCATCAATAAGCACTGAGAATTTTCTACCTTGAATCTCATCCATACTGACAGCTGTGACTTCCTTTGCACAAGCTTTTACAAGAACCTTTTGTATACCAGGAGATATCATTTGGCAATTTTTAGAACCTATTTCGTATCCATCATTGACTATATCTACCTTATCTTTATACCAATCAACAATCTCTCTCAACATACCCTTGTTGAGGGAAGTAGAACTCTCATCATCTCCACGAAAATATTGCCCTTGATATATGAGAAATCTTGCAACATCTAAAGATGATGTCAGACGAATCTCATATCATTTTTCTTGCTCCGTGCTTACCTCAACTATTCTTCGACCCACACTTGTCCTTTGGTTCATAAAATCGTCACACTTCAATCTAGCCTCTGTATGAGTCTTGGAAGCACTGTGCTTATAAAAAGTATCCTTAGCGTTCTTCCAATTCTGATAATCTTGATGTGCAAAGACAGAACTCCCAAATTTTTCAGTCTTTCCCAAATTAAAGAAAAGATAGCAATATAAGCAATAAGCAGCATCCTTAGACTCACTATACTCTAGCCAATCAAATTCATCAAACCAAGTCTTTTGAAATGATCTCCATTGACCAACCATACATTTAGAAGGAAATAGAAATTCATGACGTTGGGTTAGACCACTCAAAGCATATGCTCTCTTTAATTGGTCTCTAATTGCTGGTTCATAAGAATCAATTGGTTTGCGCTGTCTAGGGTCAACAATTAGGTTTGAATGACTAAACTCTTCCCTCGGTTTCTTTGGTTGACTTGTGCTCTCATTAGTACATGGAGTTGAGCTACTGCCACTGCCACTTGAACTTAAAAAGTAGTTGATCAAAGTTCTTTTTGACATACTGAAAATTAAAAAATTGAAATATATCATAAACAGTGGCGGATGCAGGATGAGAATCAAGGGGAGGCTAAAACAATGGAGATGTTGATTTGCATGAAGATTTAACGGTGATTTGAGGTTTTTGTTACAATGTTTTTAGTGGTAAATCCAGTCATTAGGGGGGGCTGGAGCCCACCTAGCCCCCCTTAGATCCGCCGCTGATCATAAATCAAACATTCAATCACACATCATGGGCTGCGTACCCAATTTTACAGCTAAAAAATGACCCTTAAAAAATCACCCGCCTCTGCATGCTCCGTTGCTTGGCTGATGCTCACCTGCCTGCTTCGCTGCACTGCATGCTACGGCCACAGGCGCCCTCCCGCCCACCTCGCATAGTCGCGTCCTTGCTTGGCGGCTAGCCTCCCGCCGCCGTCCAGCAGCCGCACGTGCGCGCCGCTGCGGCGAGCGCCCTGGCCGTCGGCGCCCGCCCGCTGCCGTCTAGGAGACCAGGAGCCATGGCCGCATCCCGCGACCTGCGCGAAGCCGCGAATAGGAAGCCGCCGCCGCTAGAACTCTTGCTCAGATGGGGAAGGTCGAGTGAAGGAGGTGGGTTACGGGATGCAGCGGATGGGATACCACAATAGGGTTTGTTTCACAATTGGGCTTGGGCCTGCCTTGTGATGTTCTGTCTCTATGAAGGCCCAATAATTAAAAGAGGTATTTTTTCCATCTCTTATAAATCTTAGCCCCTCCTAATCTATATATTTATGCATAAAAAATTAAGGTGGGGCTTAGGGGGCCTCCACATACCCTGGATTGGTAGACAGGACTGGAGCCCGGCTTGCCCGCCCTTAGCTTCGTCGCTGGATGTGGACACTTTGCATGGCAAAAAAAATTGCTAGTGGGATTTATCTTTATAAGAGATATAGATGACCTGAGGCAAGGGCGATTTTATTTTTTTTTGTTTTCCATGACGACTGACCAAATGGCTGAATGGCCAAGTGTGGGAGGTAGGTCAACAGAAATTAGTATTGTTTACTGCAGAGCTTTCCTTATCGGAAAAAAACAATCACTTTACACCAAATATAGGCTTCGTAGTATATATGTCTGTGCCGGCCTTGCCATCATCCAAAGTTCCAAATACACGCATTTGCCACTAAACTTTGACTTCCTATAAGACGCGCATTCATCTGTCTCTTCTATTCTACTCGTTTCGCCTTGGTTGCCACGGAACCGCCTCAAACCAGTTTCCATAAAATATATTGTTACAAGAACGAACGACGAAGGAGCCATGTATTGACTCCGTATCTTGCAAGTCATCAGTCAGTGTATTATAAGATGGGTGGCCAGGTCATGTGCGAACCTCTGGCGCTCCTTCTACACAAGCAGGAACATCTCTTTGAGGTTGCTTTTGCATTGCTCAGGACCTTGAGTCCCACTCCCAGATGATGCCGTCCGTCCATGTCCATGCCGATGAGTATGTCCGGCCGCCGCAACGGCCGCTGGTGCTCATGGCGCACGACAAGCCGGCATCCCATCCTCAACAGGTGCCAGCTTCGATTGACATGTTGCGCAGCCAGTGCATAGCTAGTACGTTTGTCCCGGCCGTCCCAGATGCAGTATAAGCTAGTTATCGTCTTCTCCCATCCAACAGGTGCACATTTCGGTGGTGGGGGCGCACGGCATGCGAATTACTTGGGTCACCGACGACCGCAGCGCACCGTCCGTGGTGGAGTACGGGACATCTCCGGGAGAGTACACTGCGTCCGAGACGGGCCACCAGACCACGTACCAGTTCTTGTCATACACATCGGGCGCCATACACCACGTGACCATCGGCCCGCTGGAGCCGAGCACGACTTACTACTACAGGTGCGGCGGCAGGGCCGGCGACGAGTTCAGCCTCCGGGCACCTCCGGCCACTCTGCCCATCGAGTTCGTCGTCATTGGCGACGTGGGGCAGACGGAGTGGACGGCGTCGACGCTGTCCCAAATCGGCGCCGCGGACCACGACCACGACATGGTGCTGCTTCCCGGAGACCTCTCGTACGCGGACGGGCAGCAGCCGCTGTGGAACTCGTGGGGGCGGCTGGTGCAGCCGCTGGCGAGCGCGCGGCCGTGGATGGTGACGGAGGGGAACCACGAGAAGGAGACGCTGCGCGAGCCAGACACCGACAGGTCGGAGCAGCACGCGTGGCTCAGGAGGGACCTTGCGGCGGTGGACCGGCGCTGGACGCCGTGGCTGCTGGTGCTCATGCACGTGCCCTGGTACAACACTAACCGGGCGCACCAGGGCGAGGCCGAGGGCATGCGCAGGGCCATGGAGAGCCTGCTCTACGAGGCGCGCGTCGATGTCGTCTTCGCCTCTCACACCCATGCCTATGAGCGCTTTGTGAGTACATTACATTTAGCTAGTATCATTTCATTTGAGAGCTCTCTAGGCATAAGCTATTCGATCGTCGTTTGTATTGTTACTCGTCGCAGGAGAGGATTTATGACAACAAGGCCAACAGCCAGGGCCCGATGTACATCACCATTGGTGACGCAGGCAACAACAAAGCTCATAAGTACCATTCAGACAACATGACTTGCTCTCAAACTAAATGCATCTTAGTCGTGTTGATGAACGCTACTAACAATTAAATTCCTTGTGTTCTGAAGATTCATCAGTGACCATGAGTTGGCGCACCTGTCACTGTTCCGGGAGGCAAGCTTTGGGCACGGGCGGCTGAGGATCATGGGCAACAGGAGAGCAGTATGGACGTGGCACCGTAACAACGATGAGGACGCCGCTGTCAGCGACGAGGTCTGGTTGGAGAGCTTGGCCAGCCCATAACGGGGAACGAGCCATTTCAACAGCAATGTGAAAAACAATGATGAGTTGTTTGTTGGAAGTACCTCATTCAACAACAGCAATAGATTTGTGTGGGCCTTATAGTGGGAAGAACCAGCCCACCCAACAATATTATGGGCTTTTGTCTCATAAAACCATCCTGTTCCATGGACAAAACTTAAATTTTGCCATCCAACTATTTCCCTTGTTTGATTTTTGCCACCTACTTCCTCGGTTCCAAAGTAGAAGACATTTTAACGTTCTTGAAAACTCAAAGCATCTCAAGTTTGACCAAAATTATATAAAAAAATTATAAAGATTTATGATATCAAATAGGTATACTATGAAAGTATAATTAATGAAGAATCTAACGATACTTAGTTGGTATCATAAATGCTATCATTTTATTATATAAATTTGGTCAAACTTGATATGTTTTGATTCTCCAAAAAAAATTGGAAAGACTTATAATTTGGGATAGAGGGAGTATTAACTACAAAGCGGATATGTATGACCATTTGAACTTTTAAAACCAAACAACGAACGATGATATCAACAGAGTTTTTCTCTGTATCTGTTTTTCATAAAGTAAAACTAGCCTTGCACGTGCAGCACATACATGTTTACACTGTAAATAAAGTAAGATCTTATTCCTATATTATTCTATCAATGAGATATCACGATTGTTCTAAAAGATTATATATTTATTTTAGAGAGTCCATATGTAGTCAATAAATAAAACAAATAATTCAACCAATGTTGAGAGAGGTTGTAACCAGGGGCAGATCTCCCACCGGGGCAAGGGGCTCGGGCCCCCTACCCTGGCCGCAGCAATGGAGCCCCGCTTAGCCCCTCCCCCCAGATTAACAATAGGAAGGAGGGGCTAGAGTCTTCAATGACGCTGGTGGACGTAGGTTGAAAACGAGTTGCCCAGTTGGCCTTCCTTCCTGGGCAGTACGAGTGTTTCAGCTTCCCATTTAGACATGTAGTCATTTAGAGTAGAGAAGCCAGTTAGTAGCCAGCCCATCAGGGGAAGAAATAGGACTGGCTTTTTTTCCATCCTCTATCGGTCACGGGCAGGGCGAGAGGCAACTGTTAGCCTACTAGGGTTAGCACCTTAGCGGCGGCGGACGGTGGTGCCGGTCCCTAGTAGGCAGAGGCACGGATGGTGGAGAGGAGACCGCCAAGGCTGAGTGTAGGGTGGGAGCGTGGGAGGCCGCGACGCTACGCAGCGCAGCAGCGCACCGCAGCAATGGGCTCATGGCGGCCAAGCAGGCAACGACAACAGCAGGTCTTGCCGGGCGTCGGCCAGCAGCGGCCAGCCGGCCAGTGGCCTCAACATGGTGGCTCGGCCAGATGGCTAGCGGGCCATGTAGCAGGCAGAGACAGACAGTAGTTAGAGTTAGTGAGACAGGTATACCGTATACATATTCTCTTTCTTTAGATTTTCCTTTGGAACTTTGTAATTGTTCAAAGTTTGATTAAGATTTAATAAATTGCAGATTGTTCAAAATGTCCGAAAGAACATTGCACAAATATTTTTGTAGTTCAAGTGGTACTAGTGCATCAACAACTCTAGGCACTAACGACAGCACAAACTAACCAAAGATACGTAGAGTGTAGTTTATTCAATCCGATGTAGCTGGTGATCCTCGAAATCTCAAACCAATTGAAGGATATGCACATGAAATTAGAGACCAAGTAAGAAGGGCATATGCTTTGAGAGGTCCAAACCAATGTCGTAACCTTACCTTTGCTTGTAAATAGAAAAGTGGTCAATGGAGATCATTTCAACAAACTTGGTTCGACGAGTTTGATTGGCTTGAGTATAGTGAGTCCAAGGATGAAGCTTATTGCTTATATTGTTGTCTTTTCTTTGATACGGGAAAGCCTAAAACTTTTGGTTGTTCTATCTTTGCAATGAAAGGTTATAATAATTGGAAAAAAAGCTAAGGAAACTTTTAATCGCCACCCTATTTGCAAGACTCACAATGATGCTAGGCTAAAGTGTTATGACTTTATGAACCAAAGAACAAACATGCATTTCTACCATGTTGAGGTTTTCCTTGCTACCATAGATGCCATTTTGTATGAGATGAATCATCGATTTGGTGAAGTTAGTTCAGAATTATTAGTATGCATGGTGTCGTGGGAACCACGGCAAGCATCGTTATTTGTCGTATTTCACTAAGTGTGAGTCTCCGATGGCTCGGGTGGACTCAAGAACACAGAGAGAAAGCAATGGTTTATCCTGGTTCGGGCTATCAGGGCCCTATGTCTAGCAACAAATGACCTTGTATTCAAGAGCACCCAAAATCGGAGGGTTACAACAAGGAGTTAAGAGACTTCGCAGGGGATCGCTCAATGCTAATCCTAGGCTCGCCAGTAGTGAGGTCTCCTCCTTGCTAGAAAGGAGGGAAGATGATGGAAGGGAGGAGCTCTCGGTACTCCTCTCGGGGTGGCTCTGCTCTCGGCGCAAAGCCCAAGACTATCATGAGGACTCTGGTTCTATTCTCCGTTCGTCCTTCCCCCTCTATAGGATCCGACCTCTCTATATATACTGAGGTAGGTCGGGTACACAGCAGTTTGGGGAGCTTAGTCTTTGGTCTACATGCGCTAGAGTCTAGGAGGGTGTTGTTGCGGTATGGATGCACCTTGGCGTTGTCATGGACTAGGAGAATCCTTGGCCATCGTTCAGCCATTCTTCTCTAACGCTTTGACTGTCAGGTCTACTCGGGTTGGACCTACCTCCACCAAGTGCGCCTTCTGGGGGCTTCCGTGGTGGCGAAAGCATCCGGCGTGAGGGGCTGATGGGCGGGCCGAAAGCCCCCGAGCCCCTAAAGCCAGTGGAGGGATTTGTCCCTTAGTGTCACGCACCGTGCATGACTTTGTCGGATGAGTGGGCAACAACGTGGTGCCCGTCGAGCGACATTGCAGAGCCCTTGAGCCCTAGGCGCTCGGGGTGCTTGGTTCTAGCTTAGCTGAAAGCCCTAGTTTGGTTTTGGCTAATTGATGAAACCTAGTGTACTAATCTTTGTCATTAAGTGATGTATATGAGCTAGGTTGGTACACACCAAATGATGGAGCAAGGTGATGATCATGATGATGGTTATTACCACAATGAAGATCAAGGGCTCCAATTTGGAAAAAAGAAAGAGAAAAACAAAATAGGTTCAAGATAAAGGTATAACTGATAGGGCCATTTTGTTTTGCCACTCAAAACACCATAGAGGGTGTGAGTGGGTTTAGGATAGATAGCCATACTATTAAGAGGGATAATCTAGAAGCAAATACAGTTATCTAAGTGACACTAGGTGAATTAACTCCATGCATATGCACTACCTACTGAGTGCTAACATCCCTTGGAAAACATGTTTGTGAAATGCTAACTCACATGCACAAGTGTTGCAACTTGCTTGTTGGAGTTGACATATTTGCACTAGGGATGAAAGAGAAGGGTCACTGCTGTGACCAGACGCTGTCCTCAGGTTGACCTGACGCATTCGATAGTAGACCTTAGGCTCGGCCAGGGTGGTTGGCACAACCGGACTCTGTGACCAGATGCACCATGCGAGTCCAGTAAAAAATAAGCCTGGTCTTGGCCAACAGTGTTGATGGTTGATAACACCCATCATAAACAATCAACATTACTTGTATAAATGTATGAAAATGATCATCAAGATAGGTTCAGGGGTTTAAACTAATAAATTCCATGAGTTTTGGTGAATTTGTGTTTTCAGTAGGGTTTATCCAGAAAACCATCAAGAGGGACCTACATGTTAGAGGAAATCACGAAATTCCACCGCGGGAACTACGTGGGAGGACTCTAGAAGACTCTAGGAGGCTCTCCACCAAAGCACACCCTGAGGGGCTTCCATGTGGGGCCGGCCGGCCTATGGGGGCCCCGTCAGCTTCTCGTTGCTACATCAGATTTCCACTGCCTCCTAGGTTGCATCTTCGCCATTCCTCAACTCGGTTTGATCCAAGGGCTCATGTTGGATGCTTCGGGCTATATACACAGCCCTGTACCCCCCTTCCTAAGGCCATCCCTAAAACCCTAATTCATATCTCTCATTTAGAGATCAAGATACACTAGGAGGATTAGGTTTAGACTCTCCAATGTAGTAGATTAGTAGCTCGTGAGAGAGGGTCGAGTAGGGCTCATGCTCAGATTCCGGATCTAGTCTTGAAGGCTTAGCAAAGCCTTGTATCTTCACTTATACATCTTGTAAGACTTATTGTCATTTCATTATATTTCTATCTACATGTCTATGCTTACTTTTAATATGTATCTTGCTTAGTTGAGATTATCATTACTTTTGTGTGTGGGTTCAAAGAGCGCTTAGCTTGCTATTTACCGATTGGGCTAAGTAGCCGAGTCTCGTGTAAGCATGGTGTTTATGCGATGCTCTGCCTGTGAGTACACCCTATTCTCTGGTTGGGTGGCAACAGCGAGAGGTGACAGCCCCGTCTATCCCTTGTAGTCCACTCCGAATTGAGTAGGTTCTTAAATTGTATGACCGTAGCCGCATCGGTAGAGTTAACTATTGTGGGTGCTCTACCGTCTTGGCGACGTCCCGAAGTGCACAAGAGTAGAGTTAGTCTTAGCTATAGTTGCATGTATATATACTTTGACCATGTAATAAGAATGTCATAGGAATCTACCTCACCCACTGTTCTCCTAAGTTAACTAGTTTACATTATCTTAGTAACCTATCCCCTAAGTGTCGTTATGCTTAATTTCTATCATTATCTTTACCCCTTGCTCTAGTTATGTTGGTATGTTAATAGATACTCCTATGTTACCCAATAAATCTTTACTCTATTGTTTCCCTGTAGTAAGATATAAATAATGATACCTGGAATACTCCCGGTAAAATGCTATAATGGTATTCTATGCGCTTATGGAATCCTTCATATTTTATTTGCACTTATAAATACCAAGAAGCATTTTTAGCGCCGTTACCGGAGAAATAATTGGCGTAAAGATTTAGATCATTAACATACCACTAGCTTTAGTAGGATTACCCCTATTCTGTTGAGTTGTGAAATAAGATAGGACAACAGATGCCGTTTCGATCTTCCGGTAAGCTTCCACAAGAAAAGAAGAAACATTGAAGAACCCAGGGTGCCTGAACATTCAAAGATCCATCAACATTGGAACCCTATCATCTCAAGGTTTGTATAAACATATGTATATTCTCTAATCATGTGTAGATTGGAGAAAAGGTCGATGTCACAAGAATTCAAATCACATCTCAAGTGACAAATACAGACGCTACACTACTGAAAAATTCATTCATGTGAGTCATGGTAAATTTGATCAAGAAATGTGAGATAGTCTTGTTCATGGACTTTAAACTTTATGAGTAGTTATCTTTTAATTTATTACATTCCACTGCACGTTTACTTTAAGTAATTCATGCATCCACTCCGTTTAGTTTGAATTCTCTTATACCAAATTCATAGCATATTTAGTTACCTGCATATACCCGTACCACTTGCATCCTTTATCTTAAAAACAAAAAAAGAAATCGCTCACCATGATCATGGTTTTTCATCTCTATTTGAATAAATCCCCATACCACTTGCATCCTTTATCTTAAAAAGAAAAAAATAAATCACTCACCATGATCATGCTTTTTCATCTCTATTTGAATAAATCTCTTAATGTTTTCATGTTATCTTTGTCTACTATAGTAAGCTTTAGTTTGGGAGTGCTGATCTCACTTCCAAAGGCTTTTTAAATTAAGCATGGTGCTTAGATTAAAATGCCTTCCTTAATCAAAATTAGACATGGAGTTTAGTTTGGTTATTGAACTAAAACTTGCTATAGTAGATACTAGTTATTTTGTTAGACTAACCCATGCAGAAAACTCTCAAACTCAAATTGGGGAAGTTCTGAGATAAATTCACACCGAAGATGAAGCAAGGCATACGAATTCCAAAAACTTTGCACAAAGAAGACCTAGCTTATTCTTCATGGAAGGAAGAACTGTGAGTATCAAGGTTTATTCACTTATCTTTTATTGCAAGTTATCTTAGCCTTGAACCATGCAAGAATGCAGCCAACACATAAAATTTGCTAATAAACAAAATCTATGCTAAGGTAATTCTAAAAACCATCATTTTATTAGCATAGATGAAAATCATACAGATTATGGATAATAACTCGTATTTCAAACTTGTTGTATTCCCTTGGGTATGTGTCCATTAATATTTTGCAGGAAAGAATGAATATAAGTTGTGCCTATCCATGGTTTGGTATTAACATGCGAACCCAAACCAAACCACTACTTCAACTATGGAACAAAGAGAAATGAGACAAGTGCCACAAAAAGGATTTACAATGCACTCACTCATAGGAAGTGGACGAACAAATCAACAGGTATCAAGTAACGTCGAAGGCAACCTAGCATTGAGCCTTTCTAGGACTCAAGCTAGGAGGCTAATAAGAAGCAAGGTGCAACCCACCTCGTATCAGCCAAAATATGCCTGCTTACATCATCTTCGAAAAGACCAGCTCACGCGTCAGCAATGAGGACCAAGACAACGAGATGCCATGACATGCATCCTCATATCAACCAATATCATCAATCGATGGTGGACTGCTGACGGTGTCTCATAAGGACCAAAATTAGCCATGGACACACAAAAGACACCCCTAAGCCATTGGAGATGAAGCTTCCATGTGAGTACCAATGAAGTTCCTTCCTTGATCATCAAGACAGCTGGCATATCGCTAACAAACAAAGAAGAACAAAACAAAGAAGAACAACTCTCTACCATGCCACTAGAAGATAAAGACAATCAAGGAGGAACTTGAGTTTGCATTACAATGAACCCCAGCTTGTCAACCAAGGATGAATAAAAACCAAGAAAGGCTGATGGAAGAAGAGCATGTAATTGTTCGTATCCTCATCTCCAGGATTGGAAGGTGCAAAGAAAAGCTAAAGGCAAGAAGAGGTCCTGCTCAATGGACCTAAAGCCATGAAGCCCTCACTGATAGGTACATCAGACAAGTTTCCATGAGGTATGTTTGCAACATAGAATCACATTCATAGGAGAATTCTATCATCCAAGCTAGATTTTGCATTCTGCAAAATTCAAGTCTGGGCGTGGAGTTCTTTAAAATATCTCATGGCATGTTGCAAATTTATTTTGGTCATCTTTACCTTCGTGATATGCTCGACTTGCTAAATCACTAACAAATATAATTTAAATAATCATGCTCTTTGGGTCACCATGCATATTCTTGTTTCTACTTGAATGAATCTCTTTAGTCTTTTAAGTTTTCTTGTTTTGTTATAAGTATGCTTTGGAACACTATTCGAACATAATCATTGAATCAAAACATACTTGTATAGAATTCGGTTGTATATATAGACTAACCCATGCAAGAAAATATTCAAATTTTGTTGGGAATATTTAGAGATCATTCGTAGAAACAAATAAGGTTAGGGCTATTCTTCAAAACAATTTCACACATCTTTGCCTTAGCCTTGTTGAAAGATTGAAGTAGTGGTGAATAATAAAGACACATTATTTAAAATATGGGACACAGATGACCTTTAGCTCTATGACAACACTATCCTTGTTTTGAATCATTTGTATATTCCTTCGGGTATGTGTTGTCCACTAATCATTTATAGAGAAGAAACAATGAGTAGAGCAAAAGGTCCAAACAAAATGACAAGATCCACTAAAGAAAGAACAAAAAGATGGCATGACAAAAGAATGAGAAAGGAGTATGACATAGGAGATAAGATGCTCAAAGAAAACTTCAAGCAGAAAGAAAAGACCACCATAAGTCATCTACCCTTCATCACATTGTGTCATCACGCTCTAAAGATGAAGGTAACATCTTAAGGTAAGTGGTTATTATTTAAAAAGCCTCCCTTTGCTCTTGGTATTCACATAAATGAAGAAACAAACATGTTTGAGCTACAACTTTGCTTGATCCAACCTGATTAACTCAACATGTTTTGTTCCTTAAGTTATTCATAGCACTATTTTCTTAATCTCATAGTCTTAACTAAATGAGCTAAAATATTGCATATCTTACCCTAGGAAGATGATAGTCATAGTCATGTAAAGTTTGATACATTATAAAGATGGACAATCCTTTCATAGGTTAAACAACTCCACTCTTTTTGTCACAATCAAAATGCTACATCCTTCTGATCTTATCACTCATGTTGTAAGAATGAACAATGCATATAACATCAATCTTATCATGATCCAATGTGCCTAAGGCTATAGAGAAATAAATAAAGTTTAGGTTCTGTTGGTGTTTTTCCACCAACAGAGCCCATGCACTTGATCTATACCATGTCTTCATGAGCAGAACAGACTTTGAGCAAAGTGTGGGGGAGTTGGTCCCCCAAATTATACACGTGAAAGTTCTAAACCAGCAATAATGATGCACATAAGATGTCGCTAGTTTTGGATAGTTGACTTCGAAACGTTGAACGAGGAAGAACAAGTCAAGAAGGGTAAACGTGTCAAACCAAGATCAAACTTGAACCAATACATGTTTGATAGGAGAGGGTGGCACCACCATTGAAAGTGCCACTTCTGGAGGCACCACCACAAGAATCCTTATCCTCAAGAGCGAACCGAGGTACTCAATCAATAAAACTTCACAAGGAGTCCTGTCCGGAGGACTTAAAATTTCAAACCCTCACCGGGAGGTAACATCGGTAGTTATCTATATTTACTTTTTTGCATTGCATGAATTATTTTTTACTTTAGCATATTTATTTCTCTACATTAGCATTGCATTAGAAAAAAAATAAAAATTTCATCATTACATTATAAAATACTGAAGCCCCATGTGAATAATTCTACGGAGTGTAAAACCCCATAAGAACATTCACCGTGGTGGCATAAAATTTTTTTATTATACCATGCATACATTTAGTTATATTTCATACTGCATAAATAAGAAAAATTAAAAAATATTAGATAGACATCCTACTAAAATTCTACCTATAGAAAAATATTTCTAAACCACAAGAATAACTAATCTCTGGACGGCTGACCACTAACCTTTTATCCTAATTTGTTCCATGAGTTTTGATATTCTTGTTAGTATTTTTGTAGGATGATACACATGATTAAGAGCAAGTTCACCTGGTCAGCTTCATCTCACTCCACCAACTGTACACGAGGAACCCAACTTCTGGATGGATGAGAAAGACTTCTACTTGTAAAACTGCTCTAAGAAAGACTACAACAACATCCAGTTTGGGGGAAAAGCATTCCCCGTGTATCGAGATAAGTATTTCTTTCCCTTTTGGTTTTGCTATTAGTGAGTTTGCTTCATGATAGTTAAAAAAGAGATGCATAACAAACTAAAATAAGATAAAAATTTATCTTATCTAGTTATATATTTTTAGTAAGGTGTGACTTCAAAAATGAAAAACAAAATAAACGAGTGTGTATACTTTTCTATTTTTAAGAGCTAAATAAATAAATGGACTCTGAAGATAATCTTTTAAAATAAAAATGATGAATATTGCTCTGTTGTAATTTCTTTTAAGTACCTAGTTTTTAACCTTGAATTCTTCTGAGTTTTGGATAAATCTGTTTTGATATGAGGATTTACTCTGAACTTAAAACTCGTGGGTAGCACATGCTTGATATAAGTCTAGGTAATTGACGGATATGATATGAGAAGGTCTGAGCTGTTGTTTATCTTGTTCCAAGTGACACTAAAGTTTTGAAGATTTATCTTTTGAAAAACACAAAAATGCTATATGATGAGTTTCTGTATGACAAAGCTTAAATTCCCACTAGAGCCATACATGTTATTTATGCTAGAAAAACTTTCACATATATGCTGCTTACTTTTGCATTGAGTTTTGTCAAGCTTTGTTGACCCTTATAAGAGGTTTGTCATACTCTTAAAATCAAGATCATGTACACACCACCCACATATGCACTACTCTTATACAGGGGTAGGAGCAAAAATATGCTTTCCATCAAGATCCACCCAAAAATTTTCTACTCCTACACTAGGAGCGAACACCAAAACTATGATTGATAGGTTTTTCATCCACCAAATAAATGTTTTAAAGTTATTGTTACTATCTCTCTAAAGTTTTGTTGCAGAAAAGAGGCATGGGCTATGCAAAAGGTATTCATAAAAAAAGAAAGAAAAAAGAAAAAAAGAGTTGAGAAAAAAATGTACACAAAAGTATCCGAGATATTGAAAACAATTGGTACTTAGATGCTCCCCTGAAAAAAAGATGAATAAGATAGCCCCTGCTCTTTTGCAAATGTTTTCAAGTTTCAAGAGAGAGATATGTTTTTAAGGAGTATAGTAGAATTAGGTTAGCCACCACATATATCCACCTTATATACATCCACACACATGCACATCTTGATTTGATTGTATAACTCAACTCTCTTTGGATCCATTGTTTGACTTTACAATATATTCATTGCAAGTATACTCTAGCTTTCTCCCTACCTATGAACTCCACATAAAGCCTTAGCGGTAGGAAGAGAAAAGGCATAACATCACTATTGCCTTGCTGAGGATCCAAAAATACCACATATATTGAGAGACTTGAGAGTGTCGTACAATGGAATCTCTGAGTTTTATTTTGAAAATTAGTAAAAACTCCAGAACAATGGTGGAACAAAGAACATGAGACATAGTACTTGACTTGATCGTTCTGTTTTTCAATTGCTCAAGACTTAAGCGAAGGCTAAGAAGCCCCATGGTTGAAGGTAATATAGGTAAGTTTGAAAGTCAGATCAGTTTATTTTAATTCGGAGGAGAATTCTTGATTGAACGCATATGTACTTTTGAGGCGTGAAAGCATTGTAACAACTCCTGATCCATTAATAAGTTTAGCTTTGCTTAAGGACTAGCAAAGGTTAAGTGTGGGGGAGCTTGTTGATGATCGATAACACCCATCATAAACCATCAATATTACTTGTATAAATGCATGAAAATGATCATCAAGATAGGTTTAGAGGTTTAAACTAATAATTCCCATAAGTTTTGGTGAATCTTTGTTTCAACAGGGTTTATCCAGAAAACTGTCAAGCGACACCTACATGTCAGGAGAAATCATGGAATTCCACTGCGAGAACTATGTGGGAAGACTCTAGAAGATTACAGGAGGCTCTCCATCAAAGCACACCCCGAGGGGCTTCCATGTGGGGCCAGCCGGCCTATGGGGGCCCCATGTCAGCCTCTCGTTGCTACGTCGGTTTCCCACTGCCTCCTAGGTTGCATCTCTGTCATTTCTTAAGTCAGTTTGATCCAAGGGCTCACGTTAGACGCTTTGGGCTATATATACGGCCCTGTACCCCCTCCCTAAGGCCATCCCTAAAACCCTAATTCATATCTCTCATTTAGAGATCAAGATGCACCAGAAGGATTAGGTCTAGACTCTCCAATATAGCAGATTAGTAGCTTAGGAGCGAGGGTCGAGTAGAGCTCATGCTCAGATTCTGGATCTAGTCTTGAAGGCTCGGCAAAGCCTTGTATCTTCCTCTACATCTTATAAGACTTATTATCATTTCATTATATTCCTATATACATGGCTATGCTTACTTTTAATATGTATCTTACTTAGCTGAGGTTATCATTACTTTTGTGTGTAGGTTCATAGAGTGCTTAGCTTGCTAGTTTATCGATTGGGCTAAGTACCCGATTCTCCTGTAAGCATGGTGCTTATATGATGCTCTGCCTGTGAGTATACCCTATTCTCTGGTTGGGTGGCAATAGTGGGAAGTGATAGCCCCATCTATCCTTTGTAGTCCACTCCGAATTGAGCAGGTACTTAAATTATAGGACCGTAGTCGTATCAGTAGAGTTATCTATTGTGTGTGCTCTATCGTCTAAGCGACGTTCCTAAGTGCACAAGAGTAGAGTAAGTCTTAGCTATAGTTGGATGTATATATATACTTTGACCATGTAATAAGAATGTCATAGGAATCTACCTCACCTGTTGTTCTCTCGAGTTAACTAGTTTACATTATCTTAGTAACCTATCCTCTGAGTATCATTATGCTTAATTTCTTTCATTATCTTTACCCCCTACTCTTGCTATGTTGGTATGTTAATAGATACTCGTTTGTTACCCAATAAATCTTTACTCCATTGTTTTCCTGTGGTAAGATATAAATAACAATACCTAGAATACTCTCGGTAAAATGCTACAATGTTATTCTGTGTGCTTGCGGAATCCTTCATATTTCATTTGCACTTATAAATATCAACAAGCAGCGCTGGCTCACCAGACTCTAGCACGGGTGCGTGACCGGATGCACCCTTCGCATTGTGCACTGGTGGGCAACACGAGCAGAGGAGCGACTAGACGCTGGGCGAGTCCGGTCAAGGGTGACCAGACGCGTTCGATCGAGAAAATGTTCTCTAGACCTCTCTAGATCGCGATCAGACACACGACTCAAGTGATTCTAGTAGGGGACCATCGCATCCGGTCAGAAGGTGATGAGCGCGCACGAGTTAGCCATTGGGCACCAACAATAACTTTCAAACCGTCGAGACACGTGGCTGTCCTAGGGTGACCGGACACATTCGATGCACCCTACAACACATCCGGTCAATGCACGGACAACAAGTTAAGAGGGCCAATGGGTATGTTGAGTGTTGGGGCTCTATAAATACATGTTGGCCGGCTTGGGCTCACTCTCTTGTATATTTTGATCACTGATACATCCTTGTGAGCTAAGCCAGACACCTTCCACTCATCTCCATCATAGATTTATTATCTTTATGAGATTGGGAGTGATTCTAGTGCATTTGCTTAGAGTTTGAGCATCTAGTGACACTAGTGATCGTGTAAGCTGTGGGATTTTTTGTTACTCTTGGTGGTTGCCACCGTCTAGACGGCTTGGAGCAGCGGTGACCCTTGGAACGAGTCATTGGTGATTGTTCGTGGCCATTTCCTAGTGATCTTGTGAGGGGTTCTTGACCTTTTCCACAGTGGAGAGCCAAAAGGTACTCTAGTGGATTACTCATGTCATTGAGTATCCTCATTGTGTAGGTTCTTACGGTGCCCTTGTGTAGGGCTAGGCTTGTGACGCCTATTAGCTCGCGAACTACCAAGTGAACGGTCGACATAACGGGAACTAGCGTGCGGGCAAGCACGTAAACCTCGGGAGAAATTTTTTGTGTCAATTGTCTATTTGGAATTCTCCCATTAATCACTTGGTATTCATGGATTGATTGATCATTGCTTGCCAAGTTTGGTATACCCCTCTATCACTCTCTTGTACTTAATTTCATATACACATGTGTAGTGGTAGCTTTTGTTTGGTAGATTAGCTTAGCGAGTAACTAGAGTATTTAGTTGTTTTTCTAGTGCTAGTTAGCTCACTAGTGGTAGTGGTAGCGACCTAGTATTGTGTGTGCCTTAGTGATCATAAGTGACTAGACATGGTGGAATAGGTGGCTTGCAACCCTTGTAGAGCTAGAGCAAAATTGCTTACACCATTTGTCTTACTAATCACTTTCCTCTAGTGTCTTGTAGAAATTTTTATTAGGCTATTCACCCCCTCTAGCCATTTAGGACCTTTCACTGGCCCTTAGCTTGGACCAGAGTCGGGGTCGAGGATCAAGCTCGGGCTGCCGTTGATCTGGAGCCAGGCATGCTCGGATTTTCGTCTGATCCTTGGCCGGAGATTGCACGCGAGCGCACCCGATGGGTGTAGCCCCTGAGCGATCCCAGAGGGGTCGGTCAGGGGTTCCTTCTGTCGAAAACCCCTCACCCAGAGGCTTAGCATACCCAATGTTTGAGCTTCGTCACATGGCTTGTCTTAAACAAGGAACTTCTTCTCTAATTTTATGTGGATAAGCTTTTGAGACTTGCTTAAATTTATGCAACATATTTTGATGTTAGTGACCTTCTTTTGCCAAATCAACTAAGAGCCTTTGTTAATCGTTCTGGAAGAACTCAAGATTTTCTTGGATGTAGGGAACTTGGAAAGGTTGCTGAAATTATGGTTAAGACTCAAATGAACACATCTTATCTATTGGTGTATCTTCTGGTGGCAACAGCTTCAGTCGAGAGGATATTTTCTATTATGTCTATTGTAAAGACAAATTTGTGTAACAAAATGGGTGATGAATGACTCAATCACTTAATGATATGCTACACTAAGAAGGAGATATTTAGAAGCATCAAGAATGACAAAATCATTAAACAATTTGAAGACATGAAAACCCGTCATATGTTAGTGTCTCGGAACAATTTAGTGGTATGATATATGTTCTCTTCTACCTTCAAAACTTTGAAGTTAACTACTTGAAATTTGTGTCACTAATTTATTTTTTTCTTGTATATAGATTGCTTCTAATGATTCATGAAGAATACGGCAGCGTGAATGTGTCGTCATCGATTGATATTTTGTTGGTTAGTTATAAAAATTTTATCTTTTACTTCTTATGAATTTTATGATGCACTT
This sequence comes from Saccharum hybrid cultivar R570, assembly GCA_038087645.1. Classification (NCBI taxonomy): domain Eukaryota; kingdom Viridiplantae; phylum Streptophyta; class Magnoliopsida; order Poales; family Poaceae; genus Saccharum; species Saccharum hybrid cultivar. Next base: position 15,402,912 of record JAQSUU010000793.1, on the reverse strand, counting down.
TCAATTGTTTATCTAAGTTGTCAGGTAAAGGTTTAAAACTGCTATATGTTAGCTTTGTATGGGATTTAATTGAGTTAAGTCGGTCTAACTCTCTTTGGCCCAGCCCCCCTAAATATTTTTTCTGGATCCGCCACTGGTTGTAACATGTAATTAATACATGGGATGGTATGCCATGGAATTAAGAAAACCAGAGAAAAGAAATAAAGTAATGGGGTAAACAGTTAAATATGGTTTTCTCAACATTACATGCATGCGTTTTCGAACTCAAACTGCCAACAAGAGTGCTCAACATTACAAATATATATTACAACAAAACCTACTGGTTAAAGCCATATTTTTTCAATAATGTGTTAATACCATCACTTAATTGTGACCAACAAAGGGAGTATGAAACCAACCAGAAATATATTTCTCATCAGCTGATTTGCTTGAGTACATGCTAATCCATGAATTGTCCACGTCACCATTCACAATACCTCCTTTGAAACACTTGCAGGTGATCAGATCACATTTATGGCACCGTCTGATGGAGCCTTATTATCTCCATCAACCACAACCCTTTGGTCATTCCTATAAACATACCTCCAAGCGAAAAAGGCGTACACTAATAGTGATACCACCTCAATAACTGCTAGCAACCAATAGAATCGATCAAGTTTCCCCTTGTTCAAGTTTGTGCCATCAAGCCAGCCTCCTGTACCATCACTGTGTCTTGAAAATCGGTTTGCCAATTGGATCAACAGGCTCCCCAGCCAAGCAGACACCCCAAGGATGCAATAGAAGATGGAGCTCCCAATGGACTTCATCCCCATGGACGCCTCACTGTAGAAGAACTCAAGAAGCCCTACAAAGGAGGTGACATCCACAACACCTAGGAGGAAGTACTGTATGGTCAGCCAGAAAACAGACATTGGAATTCCAGTTGTAGCATCCACAAGGCCACTGTCTTCTGCCACCTTTTTCCTCTTGGCCTCCACTAGGGCTGCAATGCTGGTGGCCACTATGGTTGAAAGGAACCCGATGCCGATGCGCTGGAGGTGCGTGACACCGCCCACGTACCCGGTTATTCGTCTTAGGAACGGGACAATGAACCGGTCGTAAACGATGAGGATAACCATCTGGAAAACCGTAGGGATGACGAATAGTGTTGCGGGTGAGATGTGAACCGCGCCAAGCCTGGTGTCCATTGTGTTTCCCTGCTGCACGGTGAAATTGAGGATGAGTGGCACCGGAATGTACCCGAGGACAGCGCTGAGGAAGATGGGCACCATGCGGAGGATGATCTTGGTCTCCTCCACCTGGGTTATGCTGCAGAGAGTCCAGGCACCAGTCTTTCCGGTGTCCACTGCTGCTTTGTCAAGGCAGCTGGAAAAAAAAAAGGAAACATAAATGACCGGACACATTCAACCTAGCTTTTTATTGCATTATTTCACCAATGTTTGGAGGAATAATTGGAATGTTCTCTAGCTAGCTACTTACTGAAATCCGCCTGTTCTATGCAGAATTTCGAGGGCACCCGCATCGTCTTGCCGTTTTAGCTCACTGGGGTTGGCTGGTAATGCAACTTTTCTTTTCTTGAATGCTGCTACAAGAACCTAACGAGAGTGTGGAAAGTGTATTAGCAGTACCGTGCAAATAAACAAAACATTATCCATTAAGTTAACATATATATTGTTTGATCAATACTACATACTTGCAATATTCTTGTGATGGGGCTACCAGTTGGCAGCTGGTTCCTGTAGAACGGGAGGCCGGCAATCCATATCAGCATCCCCAGGATCACAAACAAGGCACAGACGACAAAGCCGAGGTACCAGCCTTTACTGTTCTCCACCCACACGATGAAGACGAGTCCCACGAAGCCACCCGTCGAGATGGCGAAGGTGTACCAGTTGAAGAAGCTCGACTCCTGCCTCTGCTCTACGGGATCGGACGTGTCGAACTGCTCCCCGCCCAGAGCCGGGAGGCACGCCCGAGCCGCGCCATCGCCGATGGGGATCAAGTAGAGGCCCAGCAGGAGCAGGCTCAGGTTTGAGCCGTGCACGGACTCGCAGGTGGTGGTTGCCTGCTGTCCGGCGACGCACGGTGGCGGATGCAGAGATGGGACATGCGCTTGGACCGCCAGAAGGATATAGCCCTGCACATCACCGTGCTTAGTTATATTAGTTCTACATCTCTTTTTGTTTTCGTTTCTAATAATTAGATGGTTAAAAACATTTCTGGTTAAATTGGTTCTTTGATCAGCAGTAATGTCTGCTGTCATACTTTGATGGTTTGATATTTTTATATGTTCTGGAGATTAATAGGTGAAATTGCACATCTAATTGAAGTATTCATTAAACAGTTTGTACACTACTAAGGATAAAATTCAAGAAATTTTAAGGGTGCGAAACTAGACATATTGGAGAATGTGTAGAACTAAACAATATAGATCCAGAAGAACGGAGAAGTTAAATGCCTAGAAAACAATATAAGTATGAACCTAAGAGCAACTCCAAGAGAGTTGGTAAAAATAGATGACTAAACCCATGTTCTAACCAATCTATAAAATATAAATCCTTGAAAAAAAACAGAAAACTCCAACAGTCTTTCTAGTATGTCAAGGCAGATGACTAGCGGTACATGCAAGATATATTTATCATGCGAGAATTCTGAGATAAATGACTTGCTATTTTAGAAAGCCAGATACAATAGCTGTTGGACTCTCTTTTCTTCCCAAAATAGTCAAATATAGATTACATAACATGGAAGGCTCTTCTGTTGGAGTTGCTCCACCAAAGGGGACAGGTAGAAACAGATCGAAATTTGCCATAATTCCGGCAAAAGGTTTTGAAACATTGTGAAATTTTAGCTAAAATTTGAAAACCTAAACAAATGTTAATTATCTGAATAAAAAATTAAAGTAGGGCAAA